>JAVSCE010012805.1:0-600000 GCA_032199065.1 Smutsia gigantea
GAGCATGGGATGCATTTCCATTTGTTAGTGTCCTCTTTAATTTCTCTTAGGAGTGTCTTGTAGTTTTTAGAGTATAGGTCTTTCACTTCCTTCGTTAGGTTTATTCCTAGGTATTTTATTCTTTTGATGCAATTGTGAATGGAATTGTTTTTCTGATTTCTCTTTCTGTTAGTTCATCATTAGTGTATAGGAAAGCAACAGATTTCTGTGTGTTAAATTTGTATCCTGCAACTTTGCTGAATTCAGATATTAGTTCTAGTAGTTTTGGAGTGGAGTCTTTAGGGTTTTTTATGTACAATATCATGTCATCTGTAAATAGTGACAATTTGACTTCTTCTTTACCAATCTGGATGCCTTGTATTTCTTTGTTTTGTCTGATTGCTGTAGCTAGGACCTCCAGTACTATGCTGAATAACAGTGGAGAGAGTGGGCATCCCTGTCTTGTTCCCAATCTTAGATGAAAAGCTTTCAGCTTCTTGCTGTTAAGTATGATGTTAGCTGTGGGTTTGTCATATATAGCCTTTATGATGTTGAGGTACTTGCCTTCTGTACCCATTTTGTTGAGAGAGTTTTAATCATGAATGGATGCTGAATTTTGTCAAATGCTTTTTCAGCATCTATGGAGATGATCATGTGGTTTTTGTTTCTTCTTTTTGTTGATGTGGTGGATGATGTTGATGGATTTTCGAATGTTGTACCATCCTTGCATCCCTGGGATGAATCCCACTTGATCATGGTGTATGATCCTCTTGATGTATTTTTGAATTCGGTTTGCTAATATTTTGTTGAGTATTTTTGCATCTACGTTCATCAGGGATATTGGTCTGTAATTTTCTTTTGGTGAGGTCTTTGCCCGGTTTTGGTATTAGAGTGATGCTGGCTTCATAGAATGAGTTTGGAAGTATTCCCTCCTCTTCTATTTTTTGGAAAGCGTTAACGAGAAAGGGTGTTTTTTCTTCTCTATACGTCTGGTAGAATTCAGAGGTGAATCCATCAGGCCCGGGGGTTTTGTTCTTGGGTAGTTTTTTGATTACCAATTCGATTTCGTCACTGGTGATTGGTCTGTTTAGTTTTTCTGTTTCTTGCTTGGTCAGTCTTGGAAGGTTGTATTTTCTAAGAAGTTGTCCATTTCTTCTATGTTTTCCAGCTTGTTAGCATATAGATTCTCATAATATTCTCTTATGATTCTTTGTATTTCTGTGGGGTCCGTCGTGATTTTTCCTTTCTCATTTCTGATTGTGTTTATGTGTGTAGATTCTCTTTTCTCTTAATGAGTCTGGCTAGGGGTTTATCTATTTTGTTTATTTTTTCAAAGAACCAGCTCTTGGTTTTATTGATTTTTTCTATTGTTTTATTCTTCTCAATTTTATTTATTTCTTCTCTGATCTTTATTATGTCCCTCCTTCTGGTGACTTTGGGCCTCATTTGTTCTTCTTTTTCCAATTTCAGTAATTGTGTCTTTTAGACTATTCATTTGGGAATGTTCTTCCTTCTTTAAATAGGCCTGGATTGCAATATACTTTCCTCTTAGAACTGCCTTTGCTGCGTCCCACAGAAGTTGTGGCTTTGTGTTGTTGTCATTAGTCTCCATATATTGTTTCATTTCTGTTTTGATTTGGTCGTTAACCCATTGATTAATAAGGAGAGTGTTGTTAAGTCTCCATGTATTTGTGAGCCTTTTTGATTTCTTTCTAAAATTTATTTCTAGTTTTATGCCTTGGTGATCTGCGAAGTTGGTTGGTAGGATTTCAATATTTTTGAAATTACTGAGGTTCTTTTTGTGGCCTAGTATGTGGTCTATTCTGGAAAATGTTCCATGTGCACTTGAGAAGAATGTGTATCCTGTTGCTTTTGGGTGTAGAGTTCTGTAGATGTCTGTTAGGTCCATCTGTTCTAGTGTGTTGTTCAGTGCCTCTGTGTCTTTACTTATTTTCTGTCTGGTTGATCTGTCCTCTGGAGTGAGTGGTGTGTTGAAGTCTCCTAAGATGAATGCATTGCTGTCTATTTCCTCCTTTAATTCTGTTAGTATTTGTCTCACATATGCTGGCGCTCCTGTGTTGGGTGCATATATATTTATAATGGTTATATCTTCTTGTTGGACTGACCCCTTTATCATTATGTAATGTCCTTCTTTATCTTTTGCTACTTTCTTCGTTTTGAAGTCTATTTTGTCTGATACAAGTACTGCAACACCTGCTTTTTCTCTTTGTTGTTTGCATGAAATATCTTTTTCCATCCCTTCACTTTTAGTCTGTGTATATCTTTGGATTTGAGGTGAGTTTCTTGTAGGCAGCATATAGATGGGTCTTGCTTTTTTATCCATTCTGTTACTCTGTGTCTTTTGATTGGTGCATTCAGTCCATTTACATTTAGGGTGATTATTGATAGGTATGTAGTTATTGCCATTGCTGGCTTTAGATTCGTGGTTACCAAGGGTTCAAGGGTTGCTTCTTTACTATCTAACAATCTAACTTAACTTTCTTGTTAAGTTATTGTAAACACAGTCTATGTTTCTTTATTTCTCTCCCTTCTTATTCCTCCTCCTCCATTCTTTCTATAATAGGTGTTCTATTCTTTGCCTTTAGTTAGTATTTGGGTGGTCTGCTTTCTTTGCTATGATTTTTTTTTCTCTGGTGACATCTTTTTAGCCTTAGGTGTACTTCCATCTAGAGCAGTCCATTTAAGATATCCTGTAGTGGTAGTTTATGAGAGGCAAACTCTCTTAACTTTCGTTTATCTGTAAATTGTTTAATCCCTCCATCATATTTAAATGATAATCGTGCTGGATACAATATTCTTGGTTCGAGGCCCTTCTGTTTCATAACGTTAAATATATCATGCCATTCTCTTCTGGCCTGTAAGGTTTCTGTTGAGAAGTCTGATGATAGTCTGATGGGTTTTCCTTTGTAGGTGATCTTTTTTCTCTCTCTAGCTGCCTTTAATACCCTGTCTTTATCTTTGATCTTTGCCATCTTAATTATTATGTGTCTTGGTGTTGTCTTCCTTGGGTCCCTTGTGTTGGGAGGTCCATGAGCTTCGGTGGACTGCGAGGCTACTTCCTTCCCCAGCGAGGGAAAGTTTTCAGCAATTATTTCTTCAAAGACACTTTCTATCCCTTTTTCTCTCTCTTCTTCCTCTGGTACTCCTATAATGCGAATATTGTTCCGTTTGGATTGGTCACACAGTTCTCTTAATATTCTTTCATTCCTAGAAATCCTTTTATCTCTCTCTGCCTCAGCTGCTCTGTACTCCTGTTCTCTGTTTTCTATTCCATTAACAGTCTCTCGCATCTCATCCATTCTGCTGTTAAGCCCGTCAATCGCTTGTCTGATTTCTGTATTGTCTTTCCTCAGTTCCCTCACTTCCTCCCTCAGCTCTTGCACATTTCTCTGTAGGTCCATCAGCATGGTTATGACTTTTATTCTGAATTCTTTTTCAGGGAGGCTGTGCATTTCCATCCCTTCAGACTCCCTCTCTGGAGTTGTCTGGTTGATTTTGGTCTGAACCATAGTCCTCTGTCTTTTCATGGCTATAGAAGTGGTCGCTGGTAGTTGCCACGTATGTCAGCTGGGCTCTTTAAGGCTTTAAAAAGAGAAGAAAAAAAAAGGAAAAACAAAGCAAAAAAAGAAAGAAAGAAAGAAAGAAAGAAAAAAGAAAGAAAAGAAAAAACAAAAACAAAACAAAAAAAACAAAAAAAATGCCCACCGGACGTAGATTCTGTGGGAATGCTCTAGGTGGCGCTATTGCCCCACTATTCCACAGCTGTGACTGTGCCGCTCCGCAGGGCCCTTTATCGCTCTGGCAGGGGTGGGAACGAGTAGGAGGCTGTTGATCTCAGTGAGAAGTGTTAAATATGGCTACGCTTCCTCAGTCGCCAGCTAAGGCGTCTGAAACTCCCCCCGACTCCCAGCCTGCTGGGCTGAGTGTGCTGGGGCGATCCGGCTCCTCCGCCTGGCTCCTGTCTCTTTAAGACCGCTGAAGAAAGCGCGCGCTTTTTTATTTTTCCTTCCCGGGAGCCGGCTGCAAGCCCCCTGGCGCGTTCCCTGCTCAGATCCTGCCCCTCTGTCTCTCCAATCTCCGCTGCACTGCGCAATGTGGGTCAGCGCTCCCCGCGCAGATCACCGGGCTGGCTACTTCGCGGGGTGCACTTCCACTCCCTCCCGGCTCTGAATCCTCTCCTCCCGCCGGTGCGCTGGGGTGGGGGAGGGCTCGGGTCCCGCCGGGTCGCGGCTCCGTATCTTACCCGCCTCTTGGGGTGCCGAGTCCTCTCGGGTGTAGCTGCACGCTGTGCGCTTTCCTGTGTATTCTCGTCTCTCTTTTAGGAATAGGTGTATTTTCTGTGTTTTCTTAGATAAATATAGTGTTGGGAGGAGATTTCTGCCGCCCTGCTCACACCGCCATCTTCCCGGAAGTCCTTTAAGTTTTTTTTTAAATCAGTGTATCTGGATAGACAGAAGAGGTAATTGTTTGGAATAGATAGAAAAAGGAAAAATATGTATTAGATAATTAAGTGGAGGCTGTATGGTATAACAGTGAGTGCACTGGAGAGGATTCATTTCATTCACTTATTCATTTATTCTCTCATTTGTTCCACAAATATTTATTGACTTCTCTGTGCCTGGTAAGCTACTGCTACTGGATAGTCCAAGTGAAGAGCAGACATTCAACAGGGAGTCCTGCCAGCAAATGTGCAAAGGTATGGAGTACTAGGGGGGTGAGTAGGAGGAGGAGCTCATATAGATCGGGGTGGAGGTCAGTGAAGGCTTTAAGTTGAAAGCTGAAGGAGGAGAAGGAGTTAGAGTGGAGAAAAGTGGGGATGTGATCCTGGCCTCTCATCCTGGTCATGTCACCAACCAGAGGTGTGACTGCAGGCAAGAACCCTGCTTTCCTGGGCATGTGCTTCCCCAACTGTTGAATCAGGGAACTGGATAATTTATACGAACTCTTTTGGCTCTGTGATCGTATGATTCCATAAAAGAGTGTATTTATAGGAAGGCTAAGTCCATCAGAAATAGAATTCTCAGAGTAATTCAGGTATTTCCAAAAGAATATGGAGTTGCTCGTTGTTGCTTTACAACCTTAGTGGAACCAGTCATATGGAAAGTAGGAAGTGCTATTTGCTATTCGCCTTACTAGGACCCTAAGAATGATGGCTTGAGTCCTGGTCCAAACAACTCATAGGCCACATATAAAGGCTGTAATAGATTAGATCGTGTGACTGAGACATTAAGTTTGATTACCACTCTTCAATTTCTGGTTAAAAAAAAAGAAAAGAAAAAAGTAGGTAATAGACTGCATTTAGAAACACTACTAGGTTTCTCATTTATTAATTCCTGTGTGCCAGGTATAGAGCTTGGTAGGTGAGGGAGGGAAAGATGAATCAGACTAGGATTCCTTCCTCATGGAGCTGTTTAACTGCATTTAGAGAAAAGAACTATATTTAAAATTGTAAATAATTGTAGATCCTTGATCCACATACAGTAAACACAGAGCTGTGGGAAGATTTACATCAAGATGTCAGAGTGTTGCTTCACCCCATTAGGGTCGCCCACCCCTATCTACTTTCTATATAGATGGAAACACTGGCTCCAGTTCAGACCTTGGCATACAATATTCTTAGTTTGTTCACTGGTGTGAGATGTCAGCTTGCTTCCCTAACTAAAATCCCAGCCTCCCGATCCTATAAGCAGGTCTTGTGGATTGAGGCAACTATTTCACACTGGTCAGGGGGAGCAGAAAGATGGGAGCACGCAGGTGAAGAGTCCATGTGTTTTAGAAGTTGCTGGAAAAATACCACTGGCACCTGTGTTTGTGTCCCCTGCTTTTTCCTCCAATCCTAGCTGATACAAAGTGTCACATAGTCCAAATAACTCCCAGTCACAACCGATATTAAAGGTGGTGACCTGGGAACCTAGAGTCCTCAGGATATGATGATATTAGGACGTCTGCACCAGGATCTCTTGAGAAGGGTGATAAATGGAGTCACCTTGAAGCATGTCCCGAATTGCCTTATGGGGGCTGCTGGTGTGCCTGGGAAGCCCTTTACCCATTGCCTCCTTTTAATCTGGGCTGTCTTTGATGCCGGGTATGTTGCTAGAGTTATTCTACCAAAGACAGACTTCTCAATCGATTTTTCTTTTTAGCTGTAGCTGATTTAGAAATTGCTTTCAGGTCTGTATCTGGGTAACCTGAGTGGTGCAGATGCCTCTGGCAAGCAGGCTCCTGAATTACCACGTAATTATCTGGAAAGCCCTCACCTCCCGGCCTTCCTGGTGCTTCCTGGGGTCAGTCACCCCAGAAATGCCTGCTGCTTCCGACTTCCGGCTCTGGCTCTATGGAGTCTTGGGCTCCTGACTCCCTAGTCATCAGCTCTGTGATCTTTTGAAAGTTGATTTTAATCTTTCTAAATCTCAATTTCCTTCCCCAGAACATGGATTGGATTGTAGTGAGAATTTAATGAGATGCCTTTATAGATTCTGGCAAATAGGAAACACTCAAGGGATGTTAACACTTGTTATTGTTATTATTAATAGTGATAATTAATAATAATAATAGTAAACAACCACAACAACGTGAGTTTAACATAACAGCTAGTCTGACCTTGGCTGTCATTAGCTCTGAGATCTGAGAATCGCGTGTGCCTTGCACGACCCTCCAAAGACCACTCTTGGACGCTGGGTGAAACTTAGGGCTTCTCCCTCATCCTGAGCCTCTTGTCAAGCCACACACTCAGGTCTCTGGCTTGACTTTGCCTCAGCACTTTGCTAGTGAGTTACTCCAGTGCCTTCTTTTACCTCATCACTTCATATCAGCTTTGCCCAAACACACTCCTGGTCACTACATTTTTCGTCCCTCTGGGGCCCCACTTTCATATATGCTTTCTCATTCCTCCTGGGACTCCTAGGAGGCAGAGGAGAATAAGCTCCAACAGGCTATTCTGTTTCCCATTTCTGATGAGATCACCGTCCTCCTTGCTATGCTCAGACAGAGCTCCTAGGAGGTCTCTACTATTTTCTCAAGGACCTATTTTCCCCCTGGTCCTGCTCAAGAACTTGTGCAGAAGACCCTGTCACCCCAAATCACCAAAGGTTATGACTGGTGTCTGAAAGCATATCTGATTTCCTATCAGTCAATCCTTCCCATCTCACCCAAGCCTTTGGTCCCCTTCCACCTGCTCACCTCAGCCTCACCAGCCTTCCTGTGTCCTGAACCTAACACTTTCTACTGGCTTGTCCAGCATTTCCCAGCCCTGATCCCTCCTTGCTACGCAACCTGGGCTCCATGGCATTAGCAGAACGAATTGCTGCATCCTGTGAGTCTGACCCATAGCCAAATGTAGCTGTCTGAATTTATCCATCTTGTTTCTCTGTGACCCTTTCCACATGGGTGTTTCAGACGCATTCATTTCTGCTTGATCATCACCCAGGCCTTGCGAGGTGGGAGACCGCCATAACTCCTTTACAGCAAACCCAGAGATGATCCGATTGCATGTGAACGCACAGTCCCCACTTCCCTGTATCTCGGAACATCACTCTCACATCTTTCTTTTGGTCTCAGCGATGGACCGTCTTTCTTTTTCTTTGCCTTACTCTGTGTCCCTCCCTCTCCCTCCTGGAGATCTATCTCAGTCATCCCACCTCTCCTTCATCTTCAGCCTTCCTCTCCCCATTGTCTGATTCTTTTCTACCCTCATATTACCGAGGCACTCCCTCCAAAAAATTGGGAAACGAAACATGCCTCTTCCCCACAACCCAAAGTCCTTGGCTGACCTTTCTCCAGACTTTCATTTGAAATTGCCTTCCCCCTGAAGGATGCTCTGGATGTTTATTTTGACTTGATTTTACCTTGGTGGAAAAAAAAGGGTACATGTGCTTTCCGTGGACCTGCAGTCTCCTGGTTTGCCACAGTCAATCTCTAAGTCCAATCGATTCTTCCTTCATAGTGCCTTTCAGCTGTGTTTGCTATTTCTGCTCCTTCCCTTTCCCACCTGGTCTAGGTGTCTATTACCTCAAACATGGGATTTTGCCTGAGTTTTCTAACCAATTCCTTCCATTTAAGGCCATGATACAACTGTTTGGCCATAAATCTTTGTAAAACAGCACTTTGAGCATGCCACATCTCTGCTAACAAAATAATAGCTCTCTACTACCCATGGAACAAAGTCCAAACTCCTAGCCTTCCACAGACAGAACCAACAACCATCAGACCAAGCCTTCTTTACAATCTCATTTCTTTAAAGACCCAAGCCTGACCCACCTAATCAGCTCTGAACCCACCCCATCAAGAGGTACCCAGTGTCCCTGCCCTTGGTCTTGTGTCCCTTTTGAAATGAATTTCCCTTCCTGTTTACTCATTTTCTCATGTCCTTCTAGACCTGCTCTGGTGATATCTCCTCTTCAAGCCTTCTCCTGACCTTACTATCTGGACATAAACTCTCATTGTACAGAGAGGAAACAATCAATAGAATGAAAAGGCTATGTACAAATGAGAGAAAATATTTACAAACCGTGTATCTGATAAAGGGTTAATATCAAGAACTCCTACAGCTCAACAAAAAGCAAATAGTGTTGAATAGACATTTCTCCAAGAAGATGTATAAATGAGCAACAAACATATGAAAAGATGCTCCATATCACTAGTCATCACAGAAATGCAAATCAAAACCACAGTGTGACATCACCTCATACCTGTTAGGATGGCCCCTCTCCAAACAAAACAAAACAAAACAAAACATGTATGTGTACACAATATTTTGTATTTCATGTGTATCTGATCTGTCATTTTATCCCTAGCGCTGAGCACAGAATGACTAGAAATATTTGATAAATGAGTAAGAATATGTGGCATGAAAAAAGACTGGAAAGTTATACACCGAAATATCCATGACAGTTACTTCTGTGTTGCAAGATTTTTTTTGTATTTACTAATCTGTATTTCTAGAATCTTTTCTAGTGAACTCAAAAACTAGTGAACTCTAGTTTGTACTCAAAAACATATTGAAGGTAATGGATGGAAATGAGTCCAGATGTATACACACAGAAAAATAGTGAATTTTTGGCCCACATATATTTTACCTAAAATTCCTGGATAAGGTGAATAAAACTTCTTTTTTTACTTAAAAAGGATAGCCATAAAGACACAAAGTACAATGAGAGAGAGAGTTTATGTCTAGATAGTAAGGTCAGGAGAAGGCTTGAAGAAGAAGTATCACCAGAGCAGGTCTAGAAGGACATGAGAAAATGAGTAAACAGGAAGGGAAATTCATTTCAAAAGGGACACAAGACCAAGGGCAGGGACACTGGGTACCTCTTGATGGGGTGGGTTCAGAGCTGATTAGGTGGGTCAGGCTTGGGTCTTTAAAGAAATGAGATTGTAAAGAAGGCTTGGTCTGATGGTTGTTGGTTCTGTCTGTGGAAGGCTAGGAGTTTGGACTTTGTTCCATGGGTAGTAGAGAGCTATTATTTTGTTAGCAGAGATGTGGCATGCTCAAAGTGCTGTTTTACAAAGATTTATGGCCAAACAGTTGTATCATGGCCTTAAAAATGGAAGGAATTGGTTAGAAAACTCAGGCAAAATCCCACGTTTGAGGTAATAGAGACCTAGACCAGGTGGGAGAGGGAAGGAGCAGAAATACATAGCAAACACAGCTCTAAGGTGGGCATGGAACTTGTAATGTAGTAGGAATAGTTCCCATAATGATAAGTGCAATGAAGGACAGATATGTATTATTCTCTACCTCTCATGAATATAGGATTTAACTGGAGAGTCAAAATCTTTGCACAATAATACAGTTGGCTTTGCCTTAGAGTTTTTGATGAGCTCTCTTTCCCATCATATTTGAATCTCAAAGCAACCTTGTGAACTGATGAGAACAAGTAAGGAAACTATAAATTATTTATACAAGTCAGCCCTTGATTCTTGTCTGATTCTTCTTCTTGCATGACTGCGTTAGGTACTCCTATTGATTCATCAGGAAGCCAGTCCTGTTTGGCCCCTGCCCCAGGTTGAGCTATTCACTAGCCCACCCCAAGATACCTCTCTACCTTGCATATGCTTTTTTTATTATTAAGGTATTATTGATATACACTCTTATGAAGGTTTCATATGAAAAACAATGTGGTTACTACATTCACCCATATTATCGAGTCCCCCGCCCATACCCCATTGCAGTCACTGTCCATCAGTGCAGTAGGATGCCACAGAGTCACTACTTCTCTGAACTACAGTCTTCCTCATGATCTCCCCCAACACCATGTGTACTAATCATAATGCCCCTCAATCCCCTTCTCCCTCCCTCCCCAACCGCCCTCCTCCACCCCTCCCCTTTGGTAACCATTAGTCCCTTCTTGGAGTTGTCAGTGTGCTGCTGTTTTGTTCCTTCAGTTTTGCTTTGTTGTTATACTCCACAAATGAGGGAAATCATTTGGCACTTGTCTTTCTCCGCCTGACTTATTTCACTGAGCATAATACCCTCCAGCTCCATCCATGTTGTTGCAAATGGTAGGATTTTTTTCTTTCTTATGGCTGAATAGTATTCCATTGTGTGTATGTATCATCTCTTCTTTATCTATTCATCTACTGATGGACATTTAGGTTGCTTCCATATCTTGGCTATTGTAAATAGTGCTGCAATAAATATAGGGGTGCATATGTCTTTTTGAATCTGAGAACTTGTGTTCTTTGGGTAAATTCCTAGGAGTGGAATTCCCGGGTCAAATGGTATTTCTATTTTGAGTTTTTGAGGAATGTTCATATTGCTTTCCACAATGGTTGAACTACCTTACATTCCCACCAGCACTGTAGGAGGGTTCCCCTTTCTCTGCATCCTCGCCAGCCTTTGTTGTTCTTAGTCTTTTCAATGCTGGCCATCCTAACTGGTGTGAGGTGATAATCTCATTGTTGTTTTCATTTTCATTTCCCTGATGATTAGCAATGTGGAGCATCTTTTCATGTGCCTGTTGGCCATCTGAATTTCTTCTTTGGAGAATTGTCTCTTCATATCCTCTGCCCATTTTTTAATCTGGTGATTTGGTTATTTTTGGTTGTTGAGGCATGTGAGTTCTTTATATATTTTGGATGTTAACCCCTTGTCAGATATGTCATTTACAAATATATTCCCCCATACTTTAGGATGCCTTTTTGTTCTGCTGATGGTATCCTTTGCTGTACAGAAGATTTTTAGCTCGATGTAGTCCCATTTGTTCATTTTTGCTTTTGTTTCCCTTGCCCGAGGAGATGCATTCAGGAAAAAGTTGCTTATGTTTATATTAAGGAGATTTTTTTTGCCAATGTTGTCTTCTAAGAGTTTTATGGTTTCATGACTTACATTCAGGCCTTTGATCCATTTTGATTTTACTTTTTTTTAATATAATTTATTTTGGTATCATTAATCTACAATTACACGTGCAATATTATGGTTATGGGGTTAGAGAATAATCCAGTTTCATTCTCTTGCATGTAGCTGTCTAGCTTTGCCAACACCAGCTGTTGAAGAGGCTGTCATTTCCCCATTGTATGTCCATGGCTCCTTTTTAGTATACTAATTGACCATATATGCTTGGGTTTATATCTGGGCTCTCTAATCTGTTCCATTGGTCTATGAGTCTGTTCTTGTGCCAGTACCAAATTGTCTTGATTACTGTGGCTTTGTAGTAGAGCTTGAAGTCTGGGAGCGTAATCCTGCCAGCTTTATTCTTCCTTATCAGGGTTGCTTTAGCTATTTGGGGTTGCATATGCTTTTATTACTGAATGCGTTTTGCACGTATTTGATGGTGTGAGTTCTTATAAATGTGAACACGTTGCAGTTGAAGACTATGCTTTTGTCTTCTTCTGTGCCCTAGATAAGCAAAATGGACATTCAAATCTTTATGTGTGTGTGTTGAATGATTCAATGTCAGCTATATGGTGCTGACTTGTGAAAGGGAGGTGAGGTAGGCATGGACCAGAGAGGTGGTGGAGAGACTCAGGGACAAAGGGACTTGGGTTTTCCCCTGGAACTGGAAGGGAAGCACTCCTGGCAGGAAGCCCAGGTGAGCAGAGGCACTTCTTAGCTCCTGCACCTATTGAGCATGGTGTGAGTGAACAGGGCAGGTGAGGGGCAGTGAGGGAAAAGTGTGCTTGAGGGGGCAGTTTATGCCCAGGGGCCAGAGTGATATGGCTAGAGAGAGGGATGGGCCCACATGGTTGGGGGCTACAAATGCCAAGCTCTTGAATGGAAATTTATTGGGTAGGCAGTAAGGGGAGCCAATGAGGGTTTCTGAGTTGCGGTATGAGATGAAGTTGGTGCTTTAGGAAGCTTGAGCTGACTCTTGAGAACCTCAAGAACAAAAGAAAGAAGCCAAATGTGTGAAGAAGCCAGGAGGGATTTTTCACAATTCAGGCTTCTTGAGTGAAAGTGGTAGGAATGGGAGGTAAAGGCACAGAGAGGTGGCAGAGCATTGGGTGGGCACCCATGCCAAAGGGAGCCTTCACTTCCACTGATGTGGTTTACCTGTTGATTCAGATCCTGGTTCTGCCACTCACTGGGCTGTTTTGAAGGTTGAAAGGAATAGCATATTTAGTGTCTGAATAAAGTGTGGCAAGCATGTGGCATCTATTGCTTGTTATCTGGAATAGAACTCTGAACACTTCTGCCCCCTGCATCTTGGTATCAGAGTTGTCAAGGAGAATACAACATGGTCAAGCACTGGGTGGAACACTTGACTCACGCAAAGAAGACAGCAAGGTTAGCTTTAGTGGTGGGTGTGGGTTCTGGTAGCCAGTGGGTCCCTCTGTAGCTGATGCAGGGCTGTTGGCCTGTTGCACCCATCTTGTGGCCCCTTCCCACAGGGAGCAGATATAGCAGGCAGGTGGCCAGGTGCTGTTTGACACATACATTCAAGCAGAATAAAGGACATATACTGTGTCTGCACAATTCCCACAAAAGGTGATAATTTCAGCACAGGATGTGAGGGCTCCTTACATCTCGGTTAGGAAGTGCTCTAGGCTCAAGAAAGACTGCATGCTTGAGACTGCCTTTCCCAACAGAGTGAGCCATTACTGTACACCTGTGGATGGGTTGGTGCTTAGCAGCATGGACATTGAGGTCAGACCTGGACTGAGTATAATTTATAGGCCTCACAAGAATAGGAGCTGTCCACCTTATTCATTATGGCTGCCCAAAAAGGCCTGCCCCAGGGCCTGGTTGGTCATACTTAGGTAAATGAACCCTGGGTGCTTTGTTTACTAGCTTCATGCCTTTGGACAAATTACTCAATCTCAGTTCGCATCTTTAAAATGAGGAGAATAATAGTAACTGATAGGTTTTTGGTAAGGATTAGATGAGTTAATAAATGTAAAGCACTTAACAAAGTGACTTATACACAGTAAGCCTTAATCAATATTAGCAGCTTTATTACTTTTAACGTTATTTTATTAATCTGGAACAAGCTTTGGGGTTTATGGGAAAGAGAAAAGGAGCTAGCTAAATCAATTTTGCTAAGAAAATTCTGGGTCCTTTGAAATAAGATGTTTTGAACATTCTGATGAACAGTGGATCACTGAGTCCTGCGTGTCTCCCTATTCTGAAAACATTTTGGGATTTACATGTACACCCAGCTTTACTTGCAAATGATAGAGTCACAGATTATAAATAGTTATAAAGGGTCATTCTGTTTTTTCACACTGTTGGTGACCTCCCAACTGCAAATAATGGATTTTGGTGACAGATCTTTTGGCAGTGACTTGATATGTTGTCGTTAGCTAACTCAAGTAGTCATCACACTTCCCTGGGCATGTTGAAAGCTTTCACCATCATAATTACCTACTCATTTCAACCACTAGTGCTTCGACAATCAACCACCATGGCAACTACTTCCACAGAATTTTAAAAAGATGGAGCACATTATCCTAAATCCTTTGGGCATTTTGTGAAAAATGAAGTAAACAAATGGGGAAACTGAAGCATGGTATTTCATTGACAGTGATTTTGGGGAAATGTGTGAAATATGGCAATTTTATATTGCAAAATTATCTTTGAAGAGTCTAAGGAAATGAGTCTTCAAGGGTATATATAGTACACTCTCGGTTTTGTCATGCCGTTGCTTGTGAAGTACACATGGAACATACTCATAATGTGCTTATAGTGCATTGATCTTTCACTGTGCAGTATTCCTTAACAGGGAGACCTGTTGGGAATTTATTAATGAACTGTTTCTACATAAATATCCTAGAATTAAAGAAGCTTAATAAATACATTATAACTAAGGACTTAATAAATTAAAAGCACCTTTCATGCCCATTGAATATGACAGAATGGTTTGTGAACTAAAGACTCATTTAAGTGTAATTTTCTGGTCATTGCAACTACTACCCATAGTGAATCTGATTAGCTCCATTCCATGTAGGTGGTGGTACCATCAGCTGAATGAACTAGTGGTGTAGATATCAGAATCAGAGAGAAGTGAATTTATACTCCAGCTCTACTGCTTAACTGTTGTGGCTTTGTGCAGTCACCTCATCTGACTGGGACTTTTTCTCTTCTGTGTTGTGGGGATAATACTATCTATGTGATAGTTTTGTTGTGAGGGTAAAGGAGATCAGGTTTATAAAAAATGCTAAGCACAGAGAGTGTGGCACATAGTAAATGCTCAGGAAAGAGAAGCAAGTATTACATAACTTTTATTACCAGAAACAGAGAAGTGTATTGTCCCTATTACAGAAGTGTGAGTAGACCAAAGAATACTGGGAAGTCGATGAACTGACGGTAGCAACAGTCTGTGAAGGTTTCTACCACTTGCATAAACAGAAGCAGAGTGTCCAGACTGATCAGGGGACATTATGGAAGAGTCCCAGGGAAATGGACTGTCCAAACTTAAAAAATTTTTTTTTGCTATTATTAATGTACAATTAAATGAGCAATATTATGGTTACTAGACTCCCCCTATTATCAAGTCCCCACCACATACCCCATTACAGTCACTGTCCATCAGGGTAGTAGGATGCTATAGAATCACTACTTGTCTTCTCTGTGTTATACTGCGTTCTCCATATCACCCTCCCGCTACATTATGGCTGCTAATTGTAATACCCCTTTTTCCCCCTTATCCCTCCCTTCCCACCCATCTTCCCCAGATCCTTTCCTTTGGTAACTGTTAGTCCATTCTTGAGTTCTGTGAGTCTGCTGCTGTTTTGTCCCTTCAGTTTTTACTTTGTTCTCATACTCCACAGATAAGTGAAATCATTTGATACATGTCTTTCTCCACCTGGCTCATTTCACTGAGCATAATACCCTCTAGCTCCGTCCATGTCGTTGCAAATGGTAGGATTTGTTTTCTTCTTATGGCTGAATAATATTCCATTGTGTATATGTACCACCTGTTCTTTATCCATTCATCTACTGATGGACACTTAGGTTGCTTCCATTTCTTGGCTATTGTAAATAGTGCTGTGATAAACATAGGGGTGCATATGTCTTTTACAAACTGGGCTGCTGCATTCTTAGGGTAAATTCCTAGGAATGGAATTCCTGGGTCAAATGGTATTTCTATTTTGAGTTTTTTTGAGGAACCTCCATACTGCTTTCCACAATGGTTGAACTAATTTACATTCCCACCAGGAGTGTAAGAGAGATTCCATATCTCCACATCCTCACCAATATTTGTTGTTGTTTGTGTTTTGGATGTTGGCCATCCTTACTGGTGTGAAGTGATATCTCATTGTGGTTTTAATTTGCATTTCTCTGATGATTAGCGATGTGGAGCATCTTTTCATGTGCCTGTTGGCCATCTGAATTTCTTCTTTGGAGAAGTGTCTGTTCAGCTCCTCTGTTCATTTTTTAATTGGCTTATTTGCTTTTTGTTTGTTGAGGTGCGTGAGCTCTTTACATAATTTGGATGTCAACCCCTTATCGGACACGTCATTTATGAATATATTCTCCCATACTGTAGTATGTCTTTTTGTTCTATTGATGTTGTCCTTTGCTGTACAGGAGATTTTTAGTTTGATATAGTCCCACTTGTTCATTTTTGCTTTTGTTTTCCTTGCCTGGGAGATATGTTCATGAAGAAGTTGCTCATATTTATGTCCAAGAGATTTTTGCCTATGTTTTATTCTAAGAGTTTTATGGTTTCATGACTTACATTCAGGTCTTTGATCCATTTTGAGTTTACTTTCCTGTATGGGGGTTTGACAATGATCCAGTTTCATTCTCTTACATGTAGCTGTCCAGTTTGCCAACACCAGCTGTTGAAGAGGCTGTCATTTCCCCATTGTATATCCATGGCTCCTTTATTGTATATTAATTGACCATATATGCTTGGGTTCATATCTGGGCTATTTAGTCTGTTCCACTGGTCTATGGGTCTGTTCTTGTGCCAGTACCAAATTGTCTTGATTACTGTGGCTTTGTAGCAGAGCTTGAAGTCAAAGAGTGTAATTCCCCCTGCTTATTCTTCCTTCTCAGGGTTATTTTGCCTATTTGGGGTCTTTTGTCATTCTATATGAATTTTAGAACTATTTTCTCTAGTTCACTGAAGAATGCTGTAGGTATTTTGATAGGGATTTCATTGAATCTGTAGATTGATTTAGGCAGGATGGCCATTTTGACAATATTAATTCTTCCTGTCCATGAGCAGGGATGTGTCTCCAATTATTGGTATCTTCTTTAATTTCTCTGATGAGTGTCTTGTAGTTTTCAGAGTGTAAGTCTTTCACTTCCTTGGTTAGGTTTATTCCTAGATATTTTATTCTTTTGGATGCAGTTGTGAATGGAATTGTTTTCCTGATTTCTCTCTCTGCTAGTTCACTGTTAGTGTATAGAAATACAACAGATTTCTGTGTATTAATTTTGTATCCTGCAACGTTACTGAATTCAGATATTAGATCTAGTAATTTTGGAGTGGATTCTTTAGGGCGTTTTTATGCTCAATATCATGTCATCTGCAAACAGGGACAGTTTGACTTCTTCCTGACCAATCTGGATGCCTTTTATTTCTTTGTGTTGTCTGATTGCTGTGGCTAGGACCTCTAGAGCTATGTTGAATAAAAGTGGGGAAAGTGGGCATCCTTGTCTTGTTCCCAATCTTAAAGGAAAAGCTTTCATCTTCTCACTGTTAAGTATAATGTTGGCTGTGGGTTTGTCATATATGGCCTTTATTATGTTGAGGTACTTGCCCTCTATACCCATTTTGTTGAGAGTTTTTATCATGAATGGATGTTGAATTTTGTCAAATGCTCATTCAGCATCTATGGAGATGATCATGTGGTTTTTGTCCTTCTTTTTGTTGATGAAGTGGATGATGTTGATGGATTTTCAAATGTTGTACCATCCTTGCATCCCTGGGATGAATCCCACTTGATCATGATGGATGATCTTTTTGATGTATTTTTGAATTTGGTTTGCTAATATTTTATTGAGTATTTTTGCATCTATGTTCATCAAGGATCTTGGTCTATGATTTTCTTTTTTTGGTGGTGTCTTTGCCTGGTTTTGGTATTAGAGTGATGTTGGCCTCGTAGAATGAGTTTGGGACTATTCCCTCTTCTTCTACTTTTTGGAAAACTTTAAGGAGGATGGGTATTAGGTCTTCACTAAATGTTTGACAAAATTCAGCAGTGAAACCATCTGGTCCAGGAGTTTTGCTCTTAGGTAGTTTTTTGATTACCAATTCAATTTCTTTGCTAGTAATTGGTGTATTCAGATTTTCTGTTTCTTCCTGGGTCAGCCTTGGTAGGTTGTGTTTTTCTAGAAAGTTGTCCATTTCTTCTAGGTTATCCAGTTTGTTACCATATAATTTTTCATAGTATTCTCTCATAATTCTTTCTATTTCTGTGGTGTCGGTAGTGATTTTTCCTTTCTCATTTCTGATTCTGTTTATGTCTGTAGACTCTTTTGTTCTTGATAAGTCTGGCTAGGGGTTTATCTATTTTGTTTATTTTCTTGAAGAACCAGCTCCTGCTTTCTTTGATTCTTTCTATTGTTTTATTCCTCTCAATTTTATTTATTTCTGATTTAATCTTTTTTATGTCCCTCCATCTACTGACTTTGGGCCTCATTTGTTCTTCCATTTCTAGTTTCATTAATTGTGAGTTTAGACTGTTCATTTGGGATTGTTTTCTTTCCTGAGGTAGGCATGTATTGCAATATATTTCCCTCTTAGCACAGCCGTCGCTGCATCCCACAGATTTTGCGGTGTTGAATTATTGTTGTCATTTGTCTCCATATATTGCTTGATCTCTGTTTTTATTTGGTCATTGATCCATTGATTATTTAGGAGCATGTTATTAAGCCTCCATGTGTTTGTGGCCTTTTTCATTTTCTTTGAGTAATGTATTTCTAGTTTCATTCCTTTGTGATCTGAGAAGGTTGATGGTACAATTTCAATCTTTTTGAATTTACTGATGCTCTTTTTGTGGTCTAGTATATGATCTATTCTTGAAAATGTTCCATGTGCACTTGAGAAGAATGTGTATCCTGTTGCTTTTGGATGGAGTGTTCTGTAGATGTCTGTTAGGTCCATCTGTTCTGATATGTTGTTCAGTGCCTCTGTTTCTTTATTTTCTGTCTGGTTGATCTGGCCTTTGGAGTGAGTGCTGTGTTGAAGTCTCGTAAAATGAATGCATTGCATTCAATTCCCCCTTTAATTCTGTTAATATTTGTTTCACATATGTAGGTGCTCCTGTGTTGGGTGCACAGATATTTATAATAGTTATATCCTCTTTTGGACTGATCCCCTTATCATTATGTAATATCCTTGTCTCTTGTGACTTTCTTTGTTTTGAAGTCTATTTTGTCAGATACAAGTACTGCAACTCCTACTTTTTTTCTCCCTGTTAGTTGCATGAAATATCTTTTTCCACCCCTTTACTTTCAGTCTGTGTATGTGTTTGGGTTTGAAGTAAGTCTCTGGTAGGCAGCATATACATGGGTCTTGTTTTTTAATCTATTCAATGACTCTATGTCTTTTGATTGGTACATTCAAACCATTTACATTTAGGGTGATTATTGATAGGTATGTACTTATTGCCATTGCAGGCTTTAGATTCATGGTTACCAAAGGTTCAAGGGTAAAACCCTTACTATCTAACAATCTAATTTCACTCACTTCATATGCTATTACAAACACAACCTATACATCCTTTTTTTTCCTTTTCCTCCTTTTTCTGCCTCCTCCATTCTTTGTATGTTATGAATCATATTCTGTACTCTTTGTCTATCCCTTGGGTGACATCTATTTAGTCTTAGGAGTACTTCCATCTATAGGAGTCCCATCAAAATGCACTGTAGAGGTGGTTTGTGGGAGGTAAAATCTCTCAGCTTTTGCTTATCTGAAGATTGTTTAATCCCTCCTTCAAATTTAAATGATATCCTTGCCGGATAGAGTATTCTTGGTTTGAGGCCCTTCTGCTTCATTGCATTAAATATATCATGCCACTCCCTTCTGGCCCGTAAGCTTTCTGTTGAGAAATCTGATGATAGCCTGATGGGTTTCCCTTTGTATATGATCTTTTTTCTGTCTCTAGATGCTTTTTAAAGTCTGTCTTTATCCTTGATCTTTGCCATTTTAATTATTTTATGTCTTGATTTTTGTCTTCCTTGGGTCCCTTGTGTTTGGAGATCTGTGCATCTCCATGGCTTGAGAGACTATCTCCTTCCCCATATTGGGGAAGTTTTCAGCAATTACATCCTCAATAACACTTTCTATCCCCTTTTCTCTCTCTTCTTCTTCTGGTACCCATATCATGCGAATATTGTTGTGTTTGGACTAGTCACACAGTTCTCTCAATATTCTTTCATTCTTAGAGATTCTTTTTTCTCTGTGTGCCTCAGCTTCTTTGTATACCTCTTCTCTAATTTCTATTCCATTTACCATCTCTTGTAGTACGTCTAATCTGCTTTTAAATCCTCCCATTGTATGTTTCATTTCAGATATGGAATTTCTTAATGACTGAATCTTCATCTTAAATTCATTCCTGAGTCCTTAAATATTTTTGTGTACCTCCATAAGCATGTTTATAATTTTTATTTTGAACTCTCTTTCAGGAAGATTGGTGAATTAAGTTTCATTTGGCCCTTTTTCTGGGGTTTGTGATATTTTGGTGTGAACCATGTCTTTTGATGTTTTGTATTTCTGTGTGGTGCCCTCTATTGCCCACAAGCTCCAGTCTCTGGAGCTGCTCAGCCCCTAGAGTGTGGTTGGGGGTCATAGGGGAGGTGGAGCCCGTGCCTGGGGGGGAGGAAAGATCTGTTTCCTGATTCCCGTCTGCGGTGCCTGTCTCCCGTATCAGAGACAGTGGGCCAAGTACACAGGTGTTAGCCTCTGTGCTTGGTGTCTCTAGCTGTTGTAGGTGGGCCTCCCTCTGGCTGGCCTGACTCCAGAGCAGTGACTGCTGGTTTGCAAGCCCATGCCAGCCAGTCAGGAGGAACTCTTGGCAGGCTGCTAACCACTGTGGGGGGCCTCAGAGCTGACTAGCCAGCCAGGGCGATGGAGTGTCTGAAGCGCCCCAAAGTTCCCAATCTGCTGGGCAGAGCATGCCCAGACAACCTTGTCCCCCTATCCCTTCTCCCGTGCAAAAAGCTCCGTGCAAACCCTGTGCCTTCAGCAGCCCTCTCACTGCTAGGAAGCCTCTCAGACCGCCTGCCTTTCCCTTGTCTCAGAGTGGCCAGGTGTGGATCCCGTCCTTCACAAATGGCTAGAATCTGTCTTTCAAGCACTCCACCTGTCCCAGCTCCCCATCCGCCAGAGCACCACACAATGTAGGATTCTGTTCAGAAAGCAGATATCCAGGGCTAGGTGTCCATCAGTCCCAGGCTTCCATTCCCTCCCCTGCTCTGTTTCTCTTCCTCCCACTGGTGAGCTGGGGTGGGGGAAGGGTTTGGGTCCCTCCGGATCAAGTCTTTCATATGTTACCTTGTTTTGTGATATCTGCTCTGTTCGTGAAGTCTCTATGCAGTCTGGTGCAGCCTTCTTTCCTGTTGCTGTTTTAAAGTTAGTTGTATTAACTATATTTTCACACTATCTGTGGTTTTGGGAGGAGTTCTCTGTTTCACCTCTCACACCGCCATCTTGAATCCCAAATCTTTTTCATCCTGCCAGAATGATTGCCATTATAGTCTATATCAATCTCAGCAATATAGCAACTAACAGTGTAAGAAGCTGGCTAATCAAATAGCTATTGAATGGATGCTTTGACTGCCAAAATGTATGACGCCAAACCTTTGGTTTGGCAGCCATTTTACTTAATTGACTGATTATTGTGGGTTGAATTAGCTGCCATTACATAGATGTGGCCATCAGCCTGGGTATATATTTATATAAGAAATATGTATTTAAACTTATAGTAGAAAAAACAATAAGGAATTGTAGCAAAATGAGTTATTAAGTTCGCACCAAAAGCTTAGGAAATAACAGATGGGATACTAATATTGGGGGGAAAAAAGAGAAGGAAATGCACTAATAAGTAAAGTAGGTTGCTACTGTTCCAACTACCAGTCTATTGGATTTATGCAGATTTTTGAATCCCATAAATCTATCTATTCACCAATTATTGTTACTGCTGTAAACAACTGAAAACGTTAACTGGTTGGTATGACAATTTTCTATACTTAAGATTTTCTTGGACAAAAATGCAAATAAGTGCTAGATAATTTCTGTTTATTTTATTCAGAGTCCCATGCTTCTTCATTGACTTTATTCATTATAGAAAAAAATGTGAAATAATTTTTTAAAATATAGCAGGCTTGGGTCTATGTACAAAATAACTTACTGCTTAAGGGGCCAGAGACAAGGTGATATTATGTGTTTAATTTGCTCAGTGATGAAAGAACCTCTAGGGTATGGGGTTATGAAAAACAATGGTTATTTGGAGAGATAATGGAGCCAAACTGGGTGTATTTTAAACACTTTCCAACATGTTTAGTATTGGATGCAATTTCCAGGTTGAGTGGGGATGAAAGGCTCAGTCCATTGTTCTTTATGCTTTGGGGAAATGCTCCTTCCTCCAACTCTGTTCTGAACATGGGCATTTCTTTAGATTGCTTTCTTGGAAATGGCAGTGGAAAATGGTAGCAATAATAGGTTTTAAGGTGCTTGACAGTGAATCATGCCATTTTATAAATTCATCTCCTTACACTTTATTTCCTTGCTGTGAGATAATTTAGATGAATGTCAGCAAGGGAAAAAGAAAGTGATTGGTGATTCCACCTCCCCCAATAAAGCAAATTCCTAATTTTCTGTCTTTTATCTTTTGCCATTCTTTTGTGCTCCTCTTTGGCCTTGTCAAAACATATCGTTCAGTTAGAGACTAAAAATATTTTCCCATCGATTGGGGTTATTGATTTTTTTTAATCTGTACTTTGGCTTGAAGAGCGCGGGTGAAGGGTGAAAGTTCACCAGCTTAGTCTGCCGTTTTATCTGGACAGCAGAAGAATGTATTGGCAGCAGATTTGATTTACCTTGTTGGGCAGTTGTAGACACTTCAGCCACTGAAGACTACCTTCCAGCATGCCCTGCTACTGCTGTATTCTTTTTTTTTTTTTTGTACTTGGGAACTCTTGAAAGATCCACTTTCCTATTGATTTTATCATTCTGTTTCCAAGTTATTTTTTTTTTCTTTTTAGGATTCTAAATGAGGTCTTTGTAGATGTCATGATGCTTTCTGGACTCACGGTAAATAAAACAGGATTGCCTGCATCCCCTAGGGTTTGGGCACTGCCCACCTGGCTTATGGGCTTCGGACATGTCCGTCCATGCTGGCATGGCAGAATCTGATGTGACTGGATCAAATTTGCTGAGATGTCCATGTTTCCTGTCACAAGATGGTCGGACATACATGCTCAGGGCAATGTTTGACTCCTAATCTGAGTCTCAAGATGGCATCTGAAGCTTTCTACTCAGTACCAGGAGTGTGGAGGTGGCGCCATAGCCACTGTCAGAAAGAACAGTGCTGTGACTGAGAGTATATGGCTTCTTTCTAGATTAGCATCCCAGTTTTGGCACTTGCCAGCTGTGTGACCCTGGAGAAGTTGCCTAATTTCTTGGTGCTTTAGTTTTCTTATCTGTAAAATGGAGATAGAAATTGTACCTATTTCATTAAGAGGTTGCAGGTTCACATGAATAAATATGTATGAAAGTCCTGAAACAGGGCCTGGTACCCTGGAAGTTCTCAGTAAATTTCAGCTCTTGCTCTGTTTATAGACAAGGAAGCTGAGACTGGCGGTGGGAGGGTTGATGGGAGTGTTAAGAACACAGAGAAGGTCACCCAGAGGAGGAAAAGACGGACTCTCAGGATCAGGGATTTGGGGTCCAGCGGCACACTGGCCTCCTGATTGCTGCCACAGTTCTATCTTATGGCCTCGAGCTCTTTGTATTGGGTGTGGAGGCCCTAGGGTGAAACCTGAGGTCACTGACAGGTGGGGCTGCTGGACTTAACCATTCTCTATGGAGAATCAATCTGGAATTTTCGACTCCTGCCTTTGTGTAGCTGGGGCACTTCATCCTAACTGTAGGCTTAGCCCCACCCAGGACCTAGGACCATCATTCAACCCGAGGCAAACGTACCTAACGCCCAGAGCACAGGCCTCCCTCAGAGAGGGGGCACTGTGGTGGGTACAGTGGTTCTAGAACTTGAAGAATCACTTAGAAAACCTGAGTCAGGTGGGCCAGACCTACATTTTTAATGAGCATCTCATGTGATGACTTGGAGGCAAGTGGTCTCAATCCACTCTGAGGAATGTTGATACAGTCAAAAAAGTTTGGGCTCTGGACATGGACAGACTTGAGTTTGCAATGTACTTATTGGTTATGTTTATGTGAGCAAGTCATTTAATCTCTCTGAATCTCACCTGTAAAATGGACCAGTGAGCTGATAATATATTGAAAGTGTTTATTTTAGCACAGTGCCTGACACCTAGGATGTGCTCCATAAATGCTAAAGTTTCCATCCCCTTTCCTGAGTCCATTTGCTGTCTTGGACTCTAGAGATTTACACTCTGTTGGAATTAATTTGTCTTAACATTTCTCTCCTCACTCATGCCTGTTGGTGATTTCCCGCCTGAACTGTACTTGCTCTTACCATTCCCTTGTAAACATTTTCCTGTTTAGATAAGGTTGACCTTATTTCTATAAACCTTTGCTCTTTCTTTTAGTTATTTGCCCTCAGTGATGTGGTGGTGTCATTCCCACATCTGGGTTTTCTGGTCTGTGTGCAGCATTGTGGACTAGAGTTCCTCTCACCTTTCCTTGGCCAGCAGGACTTTGGGTCTAGTAATGCTGAATATCACACCTCTGGCTCTGGTGCAGCTAAGGCCTCTCTTTCCTCAGCACCTGTTTAGTTCTAAATGTTTGTGCCTCTTGCCTTGTCTATCCACCCTTAGGAACGTAGCCAGGTGCTCCCATAACCTGACCAACAGAGGACAAATCCACTAACCACCCTAAGTTAGCAGACACATCAGCCTGTAATGGGCCAACAGTATTTTTTTTTAACCTATGTATCTAAACCTGGCTAGATGGTCAATGCTGTGTTTTATGTGGAATTGAAGACGTTGAATTAAACTGATGTCAAAAAAGTTGTTCAGCTTGATCTCTTCACTCAAATGCACCATCAGTTGTGAGCGTTGGGAAATGCTGTATCCTCTGTTTGGTCATCAGTCCACATGGTAGTTTTCTGTAAACAGGCTCTTTACTTTAAGAGACCAAAAGACCTATTGGCCAAAGAAAGGTAAGAGGAATGCTAGTCTTTTAAGCAGATACCCATGTGAGAATGCCACTAACACGTCAGTGTGGGAAAGAAGATAAAAGACACAAAGCACAGGCTTGTAGGAATAAGGTCAACACCGCAGGAATGAACTGCCAACTTGCAAAAACTTATTGGAGACCTAGAAAAACATTCTGGAAATACACTTACTGTAAGGCATAGATAAAAAGATATGCTCTTACTTTATATAAGCAAAGGAGATGATCTCAATATGTCATTCGATTTAGGTAAGATCCTAAATCTAGGATGATTTCATCTCAAGATCTTTAACTAATCTTCAAAGACCCTATTTTCTAATAAGGCCACATTCTGATGTTCTGGGTAGACTTGAATTTTGGAGGGGCACTACTAAACCCAATACAGCATGAAGGGCTAGTAGGCTTGATACTACTCCATATGATGAAACAGAATCTGGGCAATATGAGGCCTTCTCTCCCTCTGTGAGAACCTTAAGAACAAGGACTTATGTAGAGAGGCTTGCATGGCAGGTGCTCAGTAAATATTTCTGAGTCAGCCAGGGATAGCAGATCAGAACCAACAAGGACGACTCCAAGGATGAAGCCATTCTCAGAAGTGTCCATTTCCACTTCATCCATGGCCATTTTCATGTTCTATGGGTAGTCAAAAATGTGAATCCACTTTTGTGGTTGGTTGGACCATTTGTATCACAAATATTTAATCCACTATAAAACGAATTCCCCTGTTGGAGGCAGATAAAAAGGCAGGCACACTGCATATAGTATACTTGCCTTCTGAGAAGAGGATCATCCCGATATTCCTCAGTTAAAATATGCACTGAAACAGTATTAACACATTAAAGAGGAGGAGTTGTGTCATGGAGCAGGGAGAGAACCAGTACGATTGGTCGAACTCGTGACAGATTTGATCTACTGGCAGTAGTTGAGAAGGACACTCAGAATGAAAAATTTCATTTATTGGTTTTTAACCCTTTAGAAATAAAATAGATTTGCCCCTCTTGAGTGGTTGGAGGCTATAGTCACAAAATGACAAACAGGTGCATAAAGACAGAAGCATTCAGTCTATTTGGGTATGGACCCTCTTACTAGTCCCAGGAAATTGACCTATTTTATTGCATCTTTTTACAACCAATTCCCGGTGGCTGAATTGAGTGTATTTTTCATTTTGACTTGTTGACTTCTGGCCCATTAAGGAAGCCAATCCAATTAGGCACGTTTTCTCTTGCTTTGCCTCCTGACAGAACATCTGATTGGCTCACAGTCCTTGCTAAGTGACAGCCCTTCCACGACTGTGGATTATCTTTCTTGAAGGGATCTTATCTCCTGTTCTCTCTTTAAAATGCCTGTATTTTTTCTGGTTATGCTTCGGCTTGGGTTTTAGGGTGTTTCTCTTTCAAGTACTGAAGTCTGCCTGTTTGAGCCTAGGACCTAGGCTCAGTGTAAGTCAGCTGGGTTGCTAGGGTGCACATTTTGACACAGTCCTTCATTAATACCAACTGAATAATGGTCCCCCAAAAGATGTCCACATCTTAATCTCTGGAACTTGTGTGTGCTATTTTATATGACAAAAAAGGACTTTAATGTGATGTGATTAATCTAAGGATCTTGAGATAGGGACAGTATCCTAGATTTTCCAGGTGGGCTGTAAATGCCACCACATGTGTCTTTATAAGAGGGAAATTTGACATAGACACACAAAAGAAGAAAGCCACATAAAGGAAGCAGAGAGAAGAGTCACAGAAAGAAGATGCTAGGCCACTGGCTTTGAAGATAGAGGAAGGGGTCTTGAGCCAAGGAATGCAGCTCTTGAAGCTGGAAAAGGCAAGGAAACAGGTTCTTCCTGAGAGCCTGTAGAGGGAGTGTAGCCTGGTGACACCATAGCTCAGGCCCAGTGAGACTGATTTTGGACTTCTGGCCTCCAGAACTGTGAGAGAATAAATTCTGTTGTACCAAATTTGAAGTGATTTATTGCAGCAGCCACAGGGAACTTTCACAAGATCCACAAGACCATCCCTGCCAAGACTAAATCCCTGGTTCTGGGAAATGTACTTTGAAGGTGGATTGACACCAGCTATGCTATTCTTCATATATTTGTCTACACTTGTTTTCAAGTATAATTTTGAATGTGATTTTTGACCTTTAACCCATATCTGAGATAGTATCTGAAAATATTCGTTGATATTTATTGCATTAATATGAGAGCCTTTATGTAGAGACTCCCATGTAGCAATACGGTTTCCTTGGTCTGTTAAAACTTTTTATATCAGAGGCACCTAACCCAGAGGTTCCTCATGCCTTTTTGCTTTAGGTAGTCTTATTCAGTTGTTTGTACATGTTTCCATTCCTTGGTTCATACTCTCCCCTCCATCTGGTGCAGCTGTTCCTGCCTGTCCAAGCTGATACATTTCAGTGCATCCTTACACATTCATTCATGTGTCTTCAACCCAGCACCTACACAGTCTCATTTTCCCACTCATAGAACTAAGCCTTCGTCCCATAACTTGGTGCACATGACTCATTGTACTTATCATTTAGTCACTAGCCTGTCTTCCTGATGGGGTAGATTTAAAATTCTGACTTGTTGATGAGTGTGAGTTTGACAAGGACATGGGGGGCACCCTACTCACCCCTGAATTGCATTTCCAGGTCTCGTCCTCTCCATTTGAGGACGAAGTCAATCATTCCTCCCTTGACTGGGGGTGTTGGTGATGGACAGCTCTCAGCTGAGTCCATCTTCTTGAACTGCCTCTAGCTGAAGAGCTCACATCGACAGCTGGTCCATGTGGGGGTATAAAGGTCTGGTCCTTGCTTCAATATGGGACGACTCTGAAGGGCCATCCCAGTTGCAGAGCGCCCCACGGGACTGACAGTCTTGTTGTCACTGCGTCACTCTCCAACTTCCTCTTCTGTCCACTTATGCTTTCTGCCTTTTTCCACCAGTGATAATCTTGAGAGAATATTTAATATACATTCTGTACACATATCTTCCCTTCAGCATTTGTTCCCAGGGAGCCTGACCTGTGACAGGGAGATCTTCACCTGGCTGCCAGCATCATCTCAGTTGAGTGGCAGAAAGAGGCTGGATGTTTACCATTTAAGATGTGGGCTTTTTCTTATTCTTCTCTGTTTTCACAACAGTGCTCTTGCCCTGCCTTTGTGTCACAAGTTTGATTTCTTTGGTTCAGTTTCTCCACAGAAAAAACCTATCAGTGGGGTAAGAGAGGGCTGGTTGCTTAGCAGCTTGGGAGAGACTCTGGGAATCTGAATGCTTTTTATGTGGACATTGTAGGGAAAATGAAAGTTCCCATGGCCAAGGTCCTCACCTGACCCTAATTTACTTGATGACGTAATTGGCTTTGCTTTGCACACCTGTTGGCAATGAGCCATTATTGTCAGTGTTACTATATAAAGAGCTCTGCCCCATGCTCTGCCTGGAGGCAGAGATGGAGACAGATTGCAAACACTTCAGAGGTGGAGGTGATTCCAGCATGTGATTCTCATGACCTGCCACCATGAGAATAAAGCTTGGTGTTAATACTTTTACCCCTAATGTTTAGTTTTTACTTGGTCTCACTGAATCCAGACTTAACTTGCTTGGGGGCAGTCCTCCTCAGGTGAGACAGACATTCATCCACTTGTCCTGTTTTGAGTCCCACCTCTCCTTTCTTCCATGATACTGTGGGTATCTAGTTCTTGAGCCTTCCCAGGATGCTCTTGGGGGAACTGACTTACTTCTTATTCTTCTCTGCAGGTATTTATTTAGTTGTCAAATTTTCCACCTTTATTAATTCCTCCAACTACTTTCTGATGTCCAAAAAATTCTCACTATTTCTCACTGGTTATTTTTTCATTTTCTTTATGCTCAAAATTTTGTAATTTTACATTTTTTTTCACTCTCATTTTAGTGGACCTTCTGGAAGAACCAGGGTTGAGCACAGGTGGAAAACATGCCTTGTTTAACCAGGAGTGTGGGAGGTTCATGGTTCATTGACAATTTTGGGGCATCTTGATTTTATATTAAAAGAAAGGCAATGGTTTCTCACAAGTAAAGCGTTTTATTTGAAGATATATTTTTATTTATTAAGGGAGCAGTTTGAATCCTATGTAAAAAGTAGCATATTATCATTCACTAGACTAACGGGCAGCATATGGAGGATGAGGGCTCCTGGCTAAGCTGAGATCTCCCTTCAGTATACCTGAGCCTACAGAGAAAAATGGAACCTTTCATCAGTCATCCAGATGTTCTGTCTGCATGTCAGGAATCATCTGGAGGCGTCTAAGCATCTGTAGACAACATATCTATGACTGTCTGACTGAATTTCTCGCATCTAATTTTGATGTTTGGCCTCATGGAAATGCAGCCAAAGGCTGACCAACTTCATCACTGGATGTGCCGAATACAGTGGGATCTGAAGGTTGTAAATTAAACAACATGCTTTTTTTTTCAGGCTGTATTTGATGCTCACAGTCACTTTTTAGTTCATGTTTAGTCCATGTTTTGCAAACATGAGAGTGTTTTTGAAAAGATAAGGGCTAATTTCTGGAGAGTGAGCATATGTACTGGAGGTGGTCTGCCATGCTGCAGCCTGCCAATCAAAATCTGCCAGCAATGTCATTCAAGGTCAGAGACCCAATGAACCGCCAATCCAAGTTGGCAGGGCTGTTCATGTTCACTTGTCAGTGTTGGAAAGAGGTCACTCACTCTCTCTGTGGTGTGGCTGTGGTGTGGCTGGTGTGTGAACAATGAGAGTATTTCAGTGGCAGCAAGCACATTCTGTCGCCTGCCTCCTGGTGTTTTCAGGGTGCTTGCCAAGGTTTTTTCCTATCCTACAGGGACATTAGGCAGGATAGTAGAAAAAGCCAAGAGTATTTTAAAAACTGAGTTACAGATTCTGAATTCTAAAATGAAACATGGTAGCATATTTAGTACATAGCTTTGTTTAATATTATTTGCTTAAAATCTCTATCAGAATAGAAAATAAAAAGAAAAAAGCAGAAATATAACTTCAAATATCTGACAAAAGAGGTATCTCCCTTAAACATTTTGTACTTGATAAGTTAATTGTTTTCTTGCCTGAACTCAGCTAACCATTATCTTGTTCATTTTCACCACGCAAAGATAAGCTTTGCATTTATGGGAGAAGATGGCGATGTTAAGGAGGTACTAACATCACAGAATAAAGCTTGGAAAATTTCAGTTTTAGGGTCTGGAAGACAGAAATGACAAAAACTTGAAGTCTTATACTTCTTTAGGCTCTTGATAGATTTTCAAAATTGAGCCCTCTCTTCTGAGGGTAAAAGGACAATTCAACAGAAGCAAGAATTCCTGCCATTCCAAAGTTATTTCAGCAGTGTCCAGTACTGTGGTCAAAGATGTTCAAAGTTCAGTTAGGGTGTCCCCCTGATGGCCAAACCCCCAAAGGAGTCATTCTCTAAATGTTTTGCTTTGCCATGGGAATATATTCAGATATTTATGTAGATCCATATGCCCAGCCTGAGAGACACAGACTATTTGGCTAAGATGTTCAGAGCTCGTTTGGATATCACATAGATGCAAGTGTAAGCAACTGCTTTAGTCATATTCTCATTTCATTACACACATATTAACAATAGAATTTAAAAATATCACAGATAGAAAACACTAAAATGAGGCAAAACGTATGTGTACTAGGTTGGAGCACTAGTGCTCATATATGTATACTCACAGGAAATTAGGTAGAGATTTTTCAAATTTGTAGAATAGTCAATGGGAAATACATATTCTGAGTTGGGCCATAGGACATGAGACTTAGGGCCGGGGTTCCAGCTTTTCCCGCAGGGCTTGTGGAAGAGGCAGAGATGCTTGGCGGCCGAGACGACCCCTGGGGCCTCCTCCTGTCCCGGGCTTGTGGGAGCGCAGTCCCTTCTCTAATCCACCCGGGAAGGCTCGTGGTGGAGGTGAGTTTTCTGAAGCTGCTGTTGAGGTGAAAGAGAGAGGAGCTGGAAGGCGAGCGAATGCAGTGAGAAGTGCTCTGCAGAAGTGTGGGCCGTTCAGGGGAAGGGAGCACTGGGTAGTTCACATGAGGGACCCAGGGTCCTGGGGTTGCAGAAAGAAGGGGTACGAACAGAGGGGGTGCCCAGAATTAGCCAGTGAAGCAAAACATTCTCTTTAAAATGGGCTGAACCTGCTCTCAATTTTGGATTAGAAATATTCTTGACTATCAGTAGCACAACATTTTACCAGCAAGTCAACATTTTGAGAGTGACAGTCTCTAGATATAGAAAATACCTGATTCCAGCTTTCAGCCTTGGTCGACTTGTTTGATAGTAGAATATGGAAGTGCAGTGTGTGAGCCAGGGCATACAGATCATATTTTCCTTCCCTTTCTCTGATACCCTGATAAATACCCCTAGGCTTGGAGGAAAGATTAAAATCCATGAAGACAAAAGAGGAGTGATTCAAGCGTGACTGGTTTCTTTCAGAGATGTGAAGGGGGCTGGCCAAGAGGCACAAGGCAGCCAATTTTCAGCTCTGACAGCTGCCGAGGTCATCAGCTTCCTAACGGCACCCCTTAATTCCTCAGAGGCCAGGGTGTCCTTTGAACTCAGTGGTTGTTATACTTCCAAAGCTAAGCTGTGAAGGAGAGAAACCTGCAAATTTTGCTGGGCAATTACCAGGCAATTAAGACCTTAGGCTAAGGACTTAGGGTTCTCTTGTCTTCCCTGACCTACAAACCAGCAGTTGTTCCCAGAGGCCTTATATATGCATACACAGACAGTGTGTGTGTGCATGTGTGTATGTGTATTCATGAGATAGAAAAAGGGAATGGTATTTGTATGCTAAGAGATTCTAGGGTGGCAGCAGGACTTTTCTGAGGAAGCCTAATGCCCTAGTTCAAAGGATGCTTACACTGGGAATAAGGACCACTGAGCTGGGAAGGGTTTTCTGGGAGGGACTTCTCTTACGGCTGTATCTAAGGACTTGGTGAGAGCATGGAGCCCGAGAGATTCAGGTAGTCTTGAAATCTGCTTTTGCAGGGGGTCTCAGTTCCTAGGGACTCACTAGTCCAGCCTTTGTGGAGTTCCAGCATCAGTGGGTGAGAGAGGAAGGGTGTAGTCCTCACTGCTCTATACCCAAGCCTCTGGTGTGAGGTGATAATGGGGGGATTCAGGCCTGGGAAGTCTGTGTCAGTCAGAAGCAACACGGTGGATAAGGGAGTTACTTGGATAACTTCAGTGTAATAGAATGGGGCATGGTGCATTGTTTGTGTATAGAAAACTATATTATATCAGCAATGGACTATGACTAGTGAGCGACATGTGAATGGTGTTTAGGATCGTCCTCAGATAAAGCCTGAAACATTTAAACTAACATGAGTTAGAACTTTCAAAATCCTTAATCTGCTGAGAGTACTTTATCTTAAGGGGTAGGCAGCTCCTATAAGACATATGAAATAATATTGTTCAATTGAACTTTTAATTTTTTCTTCTTCTTTTCATTGTTATTTCATTGTTATCTAGACTTGGCTGTGATACCAGATGCAATTTAATGGTTATCTTATATACAATGTAAACATTATACAATATGCACCCTGGTCTTAGGGCGAGACGAGGCAAGAAGTCTCGCCTGGACCACAGCAGCTGGACTTCTTTTACCTTTGGCCTCATGGTCCAGGAGGGCTGAGCTCCCTTCCATTCTCTGTCCCTTGTGTGACTGCTCAGGGGTCAAATAGGGAATGTGGCATATCACAGAAGCCACCTCTGTCCCCCTCTGCCTTATGTGGCCCAGCGTGACCTTTGTAGGGAGGTCGCTGTGTCCTTGTTCACGTGTTCTCTTGTTCGTTCTGAGGCTGTGGTCCTCAGGCAGCCAGGGGCCTGGTGGGAGACTTGCTAGGCACTGGCTATTGTATCAGTGAGTAGCAGGAGATATGGCAGGTGTTCGTGGTCATGTCAGGCAGAACCTGAGGCAGGTAGCTAACTGGCAGCTGGTGAGCTTAAACCAGTTAAGTCAGGGCAGTAAACTGCAGAATGGCATTGCCAGGACAGTCAAAGGAGCAGAGGCAGCTGGTGCAGGGTCAGGGGTTACTGTCAGAGGCCAAAGCTCAGGTCAGACTGAGGCAACAGACCAGATATGGCCTGGGCAGAGCGCTGTTCTGAGTTTGGGACAGAGACAGACTAGCCAGCCCAGTACCCTGGACAGCTCCTGGATGCAGGGCTCCTGACCATTCCTCCGCAGCTCCATCCTCCTCCTGATTGTTAAAGAGACATCCTGTCTGTACAAGACAAGGGTTTGTCTTCAGGGGATTCCTCTCTTTATTCTCGTGCTCCACCCCAGAATACAGAGGCCACAATTTCTGGCCTGACAGGGAGCTATCCCGTTTGTTTGCTCATTCATTCATTTGTTCATTCATTCATATTCAGCAATATTATTAAATCCTATTGTGTGTCAGGCCCTCTCCTGGCTGCAAAAGATATAACAATGAACAAGAAGCAGCCTTTGAACAGGGGCTGGCAGTTATTGGTGGAGGTAGACACCTAAAAAAAAAATGAAAATCAATATAATGAGGGCAATGATAGAGATGCACATAATAAATTATGGGAGCACATGGCAGTCACACGTAATCCTGAAGGGTAGTTATGGATGGTCTTCCAGAGGGAGTGATGTCTGAGGGGTTGGTGTTAAAGAATGAAAGGAGTTATCCAGAGAAAGGAAGGGAAGTAGGGAGAGAAAGCAAGGGCATTTCAAACAGGGGAGCTAGTATAAGCATAAGCAATGGTCAAAGGCAAAAGCAGCATGAGGCAAATGTAAGTGTTTTTGGAACAAGACTTATGAGATATAGAGGGTTAAGTGAGCTCATCTTGGCAGCAGGGAAGATCTGTTTTTATCATTAATGGCATGTTCATCTTCTCTTTTGGATCGTACTCTGCCTCAGACCAGGACAGCAACGTCTCATTACAGACAAGTGAAAGCTTTTTAAAGTTCAGATTAGTTGGTGAGACAGTCTAAGCCAGCATGGGTGGCCTTCATTTGCCCCAACATCAAAAATTAACAGAAACCATTCATGTAAACCCGGTATCAATTTCTGCCAAAAGTCTTTATTGACTGCTGTAACCACTGCCAGGCCCACTGCTCTGTTTTGATGTGGCAGGGCAGGAACAGAATTTCAGTATACTTTGGAGGGTGGGTAAGAGTTTTGACTGGGACAAGGAAAGACAAATTCTTTAGGGTTAATATATGAACAGAGAAAAAATGCAGACAAAAATACAATATAAGGATAGCTAGTTTTTTTTTTTTTTTTGGCTGGAGTGGAGGAAAAACTCATTCACTGCTTCAGGGACAGAGAAAACCAGAAAGGTGTGGGATCTCATTACTGTGGGTACAAGTGCTAGACAGTGTTGAGACCCTTAACAAACACCAGTTGCTTCACCCTTCTAAGATAACACAGCCACCTAATTTGTGGTCACATTTTTGCTACTTGTGATGTTTCTTTCCTATACCTCTCAACCCCTCATTTGTCATTCATTAATTCACTCATCATTCATTTACTTAGGCTTTTGTGAAGCACTCTTTCATGTACATCAGAGGAGACTCTTGAAAGGGACATAACTTGAATTGTTATCCTGTCCACCTATTTTCTTTTAAAAAATAGCATATATCTTCTTTTTATAATTTATTTTTATACAAAGGTTGTGGGAGGCTTTGATTTGTTTGTATTCCTCTGCATTAGGGCAGGTCCAGTTGGGAACATGGACCAGGCAGAGCTGCAGGTCTTTTACTGCTTGTAGTTTCTTGCTGGTCTCACCCCAGCTGCCATTTGCTGGTCAGCTGTCCAGGCAGGCAATGCCACGTAGTGCTTAAGTACAAGGGCTTTGAACATAGACAGTTCTGGGTTTGAATTCTCTCTTTGACCCTTACTCAGCACAGTCCTCTAAATGGAAGAGTAAGTATGGGTGAAAGGGAACATTATAAAGATCCAAAAATGACATAATCCCCCATACGCTCTCATTGTAAAGCTTCCAAACCAGTGACTCCACAGTTGTCACAGCAGGGATGGAAGAACACTTGAAACGTCATTGCTTCTCAGTCAGAGAAGATATGGAATACTTTCCAGTGTTTTCTTACATGGCTTCTCTCTCTCTCATCATCTCTATTATTTACCTTTAGTACCCAGCTGGTCAGCTGTGTGACTATGGAATGACTGTATGCCCTTCACATACTTTTCACTTTTATTTAAAATTTATTTCAAGGTTAACTGATCTGGGCCACAGCCATTTGGATTTCTCAGCTACATTTCTGGTTGTTTTTCAGATGAACCCAGTCCCTGGTCTTGACCCAGGGCCACAAACCCTAAAGCTGAGGCCATCCTAGCTTTGAGAAGTGAGGTGTCATCATTGATATAAATGACTACTCCTTTCCCCTGATCCTTGAACCCAAGTCTCTGTCTGTCACTTAACACTGACTGGCCAGCCTGGTAGATTCCCCTTAAGATATTAATATCTTCACAGCTAGATTCCAAGCTCTTGAAGAGCACAGACCTTGCCTTTTTTGATCTCACCAGCATGGCCTAGCCCAGTGTCTTGCTATATGCTGGGGCTCACTACCTGGAGGTTAAGCTTAGATAAGGGCATTTGGTCATTTGTGCCAAGGGACACAGGTCCAAGTCACCTCAAGGCAGAACTATGAGTGTCGCACTGCATCTTTAGTCACTACCCACCCCTGCAGGAACCATTGCTCACTGGAACAGAAGTGTTTATTCCATCTCTGCAAGGAGGACCACTTCTGTCTAGTGAGGAATGTGTTCTTGCAACCTCCTTTCTATCTACCTCTGCTTGTCCTAAGAAACAAGCAGATATATTATTTCTAATAATGTACAATGGTAGATAAAATTCTTTATGTTCCCTTCCCTTCTTTAGGATATTCACATTTAAAATTTTTTTCCCTGTTTTATTGAGAAATAATTGAAATATCTCACTCTGTAAGTTTAAAGTGTATAGCATGATGGTTTGATTTACATATATTGTGAAATAATTACCACAACCACAATAGGTTTTGTTAACATTCATCATCTCATATAGATACAATAAAAAGAAGAAAAAAATTCTCCTTGTGATGAGAGATCTTAGGATCTATTCTCTTAGCAACTTTCCTATGTATTGGACAACAGTGTTAACTATAGTTGTCACTTTGTGCATTACATCTCTAGTACTTATTTATCTTATAACTAGAAGTTTGTGCCTTTTGACCACCTTCCTCCAATTCCCCCTACCCCAGGATGTTCACATTTTAACTAGTGAAAAGGCCCCTGTTAAATTCAGACAAATGGAATGGAGTGAGAACTAGGGGAATTGCAGGTATCAGCCATGCTTTTCTTTTGGGGGTGTGTGTAGATGTGATAGGGGGGAGACTGCTGCACAGAGTGGTCAGGGAGGGGGGTCTTCCTGTGATTTCTGGATTGCACCTTTAGGCGGCCACTTTCTCTGGCAGGATACCCACAGGGTTTCCTTTTTGGATTGTGCTTTGGCTCTCCTCATCTCTTGCAATTAACATTTCCTGACCTCTTGCTGGCTAGGTAAGGGACTGAATGGGAAATATAAGGAGAGATCTTATTTTAGATTCTGTGATTACTCTTCTTTCCTGGAATACTAAAGAAAGAATCCACTCTTTGTTTCCCATTCAGTCCCTTCCTTGCCAGCCATCTTCAGCTTTTGGCTGCCTTGTCCTTTGAGGAGCATGATGTTTCCTGTGGCAGGTCAAAGAGCACTTGATTAGGTCTAAGAGAGCAGCTGGCAAAGTACCCTGAGCATAGTCAGTTTATTTTAGAGTTTGAGTTATTTTGTTACCTACTCTGAAGCTCTGTCTTCTTCTGGAGGCAGTTCACGATCTCTGTTCACTGACTTGACATTTCCCTGCCCTTTCCTTCATTCCCAGCCCTTCTTTCTGTCATTCATAACTCAGATTCCAGAGTGACCTACTTGTGTTTGGGTTTTTATTCTTGCACGCTTTACAGTGACATCTTTTATTTTGATATATAGAATAATATATCTTTCAAGAATTTCTCTAGTGTCCCTGCCCCTTTTCTGGAATGTAATTTTTCAGACCACTGCCTTCCCTCTCTCTATTGAGCCTTCTCAAGAAGAGTCTCTCATGACCCTATCATGAACCCTTTGCATTTCTCTGACTGCTGACTGCATTTCCACCTTATTACCCAATCCTGTTCTTCCCTCCTCTTTTAAATGGAACCATGCTACTGCCATTCTGAATTACTTGAGGTTCCCTGGAAATGCCATACATTTGCATAACTCTGAACGGGTTGCCTGTCTGCACAGAACTTCTAGGTTGCCCTTCTTCCTTTCTTCTGCATACATAACTTCCCTCTTCATCTGATCCCACTGGGGCATTGCCCATCTGTGTGAATTCCTGTGCAACCTGCCAAGTCTTAGATGGTTGTCTCTTCTGGTTTGTTTTTTTTGGACCCTCTCCTTATGTCATACAATTTCCTTCAAACCCTTAGTTCCTGACAGAATATTTCTCTACTAGCATTTACCCCAGGATATTTTAATGCTGTATGTGCTTCTCTGCAGAGAGAGCAAGGACCCTGCCTTCTTCAACTCTGCATCTAGAAGGCTGGTCCATTCAAGTTCCTTGAATGGATAAATGAATCAATTAAGGCGGCACACCGGCTAAATCTGACTATCTTGATGAGAATTGTAAGGGAGAAGGAAGCCTTGGGTCCTGGACCAACTCCCATTAATTCCATATGAATTTTTCTCTAGGGCTAGAATTAAAAGACTGTGGCTCTCCAGAAGCAGACAATTTGGTAAAAAGTGGATTAGTTGACAACACATTGAACAAAGTAGAGACTGGTTAAAACTGACCATGTGGACCAAAAAAAAATTGAAAATTTCAGTTCATGGGAGTGCATAATATTGATAAATTTGTGTACCATGTAGAAAATATTTTAATACTTTTAATACTGTATATACTTTTAAGCATTATTATACATATTCAAGAATTTTCCAGAGTTGTGGGTCAATTTTATGAACTCTGATGAATTCTTACAGCTTTGTTTCTTGGGTGCAGTAAAATCATCCATATATGATCCAGTAGTTGGAGACACTGGAGCCATTATTTTGCCCTGATTCTGTTGAGAAATTAAATTTGAGCCATGGACAAGTTACATAATTAAAAAATTTCTAAACCAGTAGAAATCTGTTTGATTGAAAATGAGCCAGGAAATTTTAAATGTCCAAATTGGAAAAAAATGATCAAAATGCCAAAAATGGGACAGACAGAAAAGGGCCCTAACTGGGCCTGCTTCCTTTTACTCCTGAGGTGGACCTTGTGGCATTCCTATGTAAACCAAAGTCTCTGGGAAAACTAGTTTGAAAACCAGTGAGCAAGTCTATCTCTCTCATTTTATAGATGGAGAAACTAGGGTCCAAAAAGAGCGAGCCACAACTCCAACTCAGGTTTTCTTAGGTCAGCTATGGAAGGAGGAAATCTGACTTGACTCCATCACTTTTGCTGAGAAGGGAAATGTGCTATCTTTACTTCATTGGATGTGAATAGGGTGGAGTTATGTCTGCCCAGAGACTGTTCCTCAGGCCCATTTAAAACTTTTTGAGTCAGTGGTCATTCTGTATTAGATGCATGCCATCTTGGAGGCAGGGAAATGCCCTGTTGATAAAGTATATCCTTGGGAATTACACACATCACTTTTTTTTTTTCAAACATGTTCTTAGCATAACCAAGTGAAGCCATGTGAATCAGTCATGCTGGCATTCTGCGATGTTGGGAGGACCTGAGATTCTCCTGTAGCTGAGTACTCTCTTTATAAAGCATCCTGTTCCATCTCCCTAGCCCTGAAGGATGCGTGACCAATCTTCTCTGTTCTAGACTGTCACACATGGAGAGGTGAGCATTCATTTTGTTATAAAGAAAATTTAAGAGAAGTTGACATTTGTAAGGGAAGCCTGGGTTCCATCATTTCGTGTCAGGTTCACTACGGGGCCCTCTGGGACTTGAATGATGCTTTCATTCATTCAATACGTCTTGAGTGAATAATTGTACTAGAGGGGACTGGTGGTTGCCAGATGCTGGGAGGGAGGTAGAAATGGGAGATATTAGTCAAAGGCACAAAGTATCAGTTATACTAGATGAAAAAGTTCTAGAGATTTACTGTGTAGGCCTCTAGTTAATAAAACTGTATTGGACACTTAAAATCTTGCTAAGAGAGTAGATCCTGTGTTAAGTGTTCTTATCACACATACAAACACACACAAAATAAAGAGGTCAAATGGACACATTTGGAGGTGATGGGTATGTTTATACCATAGATTGTGGTGATGGTTTCATAGATGTATACTTATCTCCTAACTCATCAAGTTGATACATTAAGTATATACAGTTTCTTGCATGTCAATTATACCCCAATAAAATGGTTTAAAGAGAGACTAGGTACTTAATTTACAAACAGCCCATCTATAGACTTGACCAGTGGCCAGTGTGATAGTCTGGCATGAAAGCCATGACCAGTGGGGGTTGTGGGACAGTTAGATCTTTTGACTTAAGGCATTTGAACTTGAGAAATAGAGAAAGAGTTAAATAGTCAGGTGCCAGAAGGAAAGTTGAGAGGACGTAGAATGAAGCAGAACAGTTGTGTGGTGGAATAGCAGTGCTGTGATCAGTAAACTTGTGATGGAAAAATATATTGGTCACAAGAGCAGTATTGGATCCTGAATGGACTTCAAGTCTCCCAAGCAAGTTGATCACTTTGAATCTTGCTGTGTGGCCAAATGCATCGTCAAGATTCTCATGTCTTTTATTCCTACAAGTTATCCCCCAGGTCCTCTTTACCTGCAGTAAACCAAATTATATTCTGTTCCTTGCAACCAAAACAGATCATCTAAAATTGGGGTTGAGAGTAGGAACCAAGTTTTGGGAAATTTTCCTGAGAAAAAAGCTGATGGGATTTGATGATCAATTTTTATCATTATTAATTATTTTCAAAAAGAACTATTAGATGAGAGAAGGCCACCGCCTTTTACAGAAAACTACACAGAAACAAATCTGATATATGTGGTTTCAAACCATTCAGAGCTTGAATTTCCATCAAAATTAAGGAGGCAATAGACTTAATATATATCAGGATATAATGACCAGAAACACTATAAAATGGAAAATGCATTACAAGAAATTAAAAGAACTGGTAGGGTTTGGAGCAACCACAGTTGAACTGCAGGAGCTGCCTTTGTTTCTCTGCTGTATCATGTATTGGTTACAGCAGATTAATAGCCTTCATTCAGGGAAGAAATGGGCCTGGATCATTGTTTCATTTTAGGAACCATGGGTGTTGTTGTACACATTCTGTTTATAACCTTAGGGGTGAGTGAAAAACGAAACCTAAGCAAAAATAAAAAGTGGCCATGGACCAGAGTGAGCTTTGCCAGCATTTCCTTTCTAATCATTCCTACACAATCAGAAACATAATGGCATGATAAGAAGTGTGAAGTTCCACTGTGTAGGTGGAATGCCAACTTTAAATAAGAGTGAGGATATGAGTGGGTGTGTGCATGTGTATGTGAAGAAGAAAAAAATTAATGTGACTAATCTACTCATGTCTTGCCTATTAAATAACTTCCAGAATTCACCTCATTGAAGGGGCCACTAGTTTTGAAGACTGTAGATTAATAAGCCTCCTTGCTTAAAACATGAGCTTCAGTATTTGTGCGAATCATTGAGTCAAAAGAAAAAAATCGATGGGCTATCGACTACTGGGGATGATCACATTCATTTTTCCCTTTGTGGTTGGTGAAATCCATGCTGCACTTAGAGAGACAGGCTGGCAGCAAAGAGCCTCAGTCGGGCTTTCAGCTCCACATTAATCCAAAACTCCCCATTTTAATGCAGATATAGATTGCCACAAGTCAATAGCTGACTACTTGAATTGTGAGGTAGCAGCTCCACGTGGCTCTGGCAGGCCTGAGCTTACAGTAGTTGGGAATTTCAGAGCTTTGCTGTGTGAACCAGTGTACCTAAGGCTCGAAGGGATGTGCAGTTGTGCTCATACCATTGAAAAGATCTGTCATTGGGATCGACAACACAGATTATAACAAATTCAATGTGGGTGGGTCATAGCATCATAGGATTGTAGAGCTGGAAAGGACCTCAGAGGTCACCCAGTCCAGCTCTTCCCTTAAAGATGAGGAAATTGAGGTTATTAGAGGTTAACTAACTTGCATGTGGTTACACAGTCAGTCAGTGGAGGGCCCGGTACTAGAAAGAGAGATGTATCCTCCTGGGCTTTCCACTACTCTACATAGGCTATGAAAAATCAAAATTTGCTTTGCTTAATAGATCACACATATGTGCATGAATAGGTGCCTCACTGAATAGATTTCATTTAATCCATTTTCAATGATCCATGAAATGGGATAGTAAGGAAATCCTTCTCATCACTGGGAGTATATATGCAGCTATGCCAACATAAAAAATAATCTGTGACATGTTGCAACTGAGGAATAGGTGAGATACTGTGTCTGAGGCATTAAATGGGACAAAGTTAAAAAAAATGCTTTGTAAGTGGTAAGGCATTATGTGCATGTTAGAGTTAAGGACTACTTGAAGGCACACTTCTTTTGGAGCAGATTTTCTATTTCATGCAGTATTTTTACTTATATCAAACTAGAATGCACTGAGAATGAGAAATAGTATCTCTATTATCATCAGGAAATAGCATGGTGCTTGGCATGTAGTATATGCTCAATAAATATTTGCTGAATGTTGACTGTTGTATATGTAAATCCATGTAATAAGTCCTTGCACTCAAAAGTGTGGACTGTGGCCCAGCAATGTTGATATCACCTGGAGGTTTGTTAGAAATGCAGAGTCTTAGGCCCTGTGCCAGACATGCTGAAGCAAAACCTGCATTTTAACAAGATCCACAGGTACTTAGCAGGCTCATGAAAGTTTGAGACCTAACAGTAGGTTACGCTGAACCAAGTGTCTAATGGCTCAAACCCTCTTACAATGAGTTTAGGCATAAAGTCTGCTTATGAGGTGATGATTATCCATGGTCAAAAATCATCTATAAATGCATGGCCCTAACATCAACCACACACCATGAGAGGGTGTTCGGGTGTGGCTGTGTGGGTGTGTTATCCCTCAGTCAACTGGGAACAGTGGGTTAACATCCCCCATCTCACTCCTAATAGGAGCATGGTTTCAAGCAGAAGGACACCATTTAAATAATGATTTCTCTCTTTACTTAAGTCATGTGATATAATTTGAGTAAATTCACTTAGGAGGAGACTCCAGTGCCCGTGGAAAATGTTTCTTTTCAGTGATGTGCTTCTTAGTATTATGACCTGAACTCATTTGTCTGGTTAACCAAGTTTAGTTATAATAACTAGTCACATGGAAATCCAGGGTTTTCACCCAGTTATGCTGCACTTAAGTGGAGAATTATAACATGGCGCTATAAACATCTTTCAACTGGAATTTTGAAACAGGGTGATGGGGGCCTGAATCATGGGTTATTTACAGCCTGAGTAGACCCCTGGATGCCACACATAGCTCAGAAGAGACTGAGAGTGGTCCGGCCCAGAGAGCTCCGACTTTGAATTCTATGCTCCTCTACTAAGCATCTGTAGGACTTGAGCCGATGCCAGAATGACCAGACGTGGACTCCAGCAAAGCGCTTTACCAACAGGTTTTTCTATCTTCTTTCATCACCTCCCAACAGAAAATCCATTTTGAGCCAAGGCTGAGCCCAGATCTACCTAGACGAGAGTGTCCCCTGCCCTGTTCCTGCCCTGGGTCATCTTCCAATTAGTTGGTATTGGCTTCATGGTCTCTACCAAAATACTCTGGGAAGGAGGGGGTGGTCAGAATTCAGCTGCTTACAAGGGACATCCCAGCAGCAATTAGCTTACTGCTACTAGCTTTAAAATGAACTCCAGGACTCTGGGCTTCCACAGAGAGAAGTGAGTTTGCCTGCAGAGAAGGCACTGGAAGGATTGATCAGGAATAAAAGGGGTTCTCCAAGGGCATGTCTGATCTCTGTGGCTGCTGCCCCTGTAGTTCATGCGCATCCTGATCCTCCATCTCTGCCCACTCTCTGCAGTGCCTCCGTCTTTTTCAGGCTCAGTCACTTTGTAAAGTCTCCCTCTTGTCTTCTCTCCTCGTGCCTGTCTCTGTAATTCTTTCATAAAAGATGTATGCGCCCGCACTGAGCATGCTCAGTGGCTGCAAGCAGGTTGTACTAGTAAAGGGATGGCTACAGCAGTATCTCTCTCTATGGTGTTTCTGTTGTTTACATGAGAGTAAGTCACCAGATCAGCAAATAGATCAGCTGGAAACCTCCTGCCTTACGACAGAAGAGATCAGTTCAAACTGAATTGTTTACTGGATGGCCTCGCTTGGCTTCAAAGAAAGCCACTTCTGTTCCCACTGGTGCTGACCAGTTCTTCTCAATGGCTTGCTTTTAGACAGAGCATATATCCTGAAAAGACTGTAAAGATTGGAGTTGGTCTATGCTGTGCAGGCTTTTAAGTAATCATGACTCTGTGAGTGGATAGCCTGTTTTAGGGAAATGATTTCCCCAAATAGAATTTGAACATGTTTTGACTGAAGCCAAGGCGATGTTACATAGTGACACAGCCACAGTCCACTGTTTTGGCTGCAGTTCCCTATAAACAAGATCAATAGCAATGCTATTATTCATTTTATTTCCACATACCAGTCCTGTAAAATTATGTTTAAGGTGGAGATATGAATCTGTTGCTTAACTCCTCCAATCCCAAATTTCCATGGAAATGGCTGAAGGAATCCAGAAATGGTGGTGTGTTGTATCAACACCAGCACTGGAAATAAGGGAAAGGCTAGAAACTTTGAGGAGTTTCTTCAAGCCATGCAGGTATCACCAGATTGAGGGAAAACATAATTTTTCTGCAATTGTCCTGAGAAATAACTAGACAGAACCCTTCAGTAGATGCCACTGGAACATGCATCTCAGAATGGCAAGGGCTGCAGGTGAAGGTGGGCCCTGAAGCTGTTGTTAGGGGTCTTGATCTTAAGAGCATCTTGGGGAAAGGCATGAAGTCCTGGGGTCCAAACAGACTGGAGATAATTGTGGACTGGCCTATGTACATTCAGTTTAATTTGGCCCTGCTGGGGTGGCAAGGAAGCAGTAGCATTTCTTTAGGGTCCCAGGGAGGGATGACATGACAATGGACAGTGGAGACACTGTATTAACAACCTTCAAGCTGCCTCAACAAACACAGAGTCTTTGACCTTGTGGTGGAATATAGCTCCCTCTGCTTTCTACTAACAATGGGACTGCTGATCTAGCAAAGTAAAAATCATAAGATTTCTAAAAATTTCCCTTGTTCCTGCATCTGGGCCTGAAACATGCAAATAGAAGCCAGCAGCATCTCTGCCAGACTCCATTTCAACTCCCAAAACAACCATTTATTCTTATGTCTTAAGGGCAAAGTGAGGAAATTATTATACACATGAAGAGATCCAGTAATGGAAGCTAACATTTATTGAGCACTAACGGTGTGCCAAGTCCTTGATATAAATTGCCTCTTTTAATCCTTACAAAACACTAAAATCTGGGAATTATACATACATCACATTTAAGTAAACAGAGCTCTTTCTGGGGTTAAAGGACTTATGCAAGTAAGTAGCAGAACAGAGAGTTGAGCCCAGTTTTAACTCTAAAGCCAATAATGCTTGGGAGCAGAGTAATTATCCTCTCAATAAACAGAGCTACAGAAAAAAACAAGGGAAAACTTTAGAAAATCTCTATTTTGTATTATCAGTGAAATTTAACAATGATACTTTCAAAAGGGACTAACAGGGAGGGTTGCTTTAAGATAATAAAAAAAAGCATAAATGACCAAATGAAAATACAGTGGAGAGGTGAATTGCAGTTTAGTTACAATAAACACAAAATGCAAAATTAGTGAAGAGGAAGACAAGCCTAAAGAATTTTCCAAGAATTTGGTGAAGGGATCTAATTCAATAGGAATAGAGAATAGACAAATATATGAAGACTGAGTCCTGGAGTTTCTACACACAAGGAATGGAGATACTAGAAAAACAGAACAGAACAGATGGAGGGAACACAATGAAAAATAGTAAAAGAAAATTTATCTGTGTTGTAAAAAGACAGACATGGATGTTTAGATTAAGGTTGCTTCCCAACTACCAGGCAAAATTCATGAAGAGAAGAACTCCTGTGAGATATATCCTGGTGAAGTTTTTTTTTTAATTTTAAGGAAATAAAATGTTTCTATAAGCACCAGCAATTAAAAACAGGCTATCTAATCAGTAAAGTCTGGCATCAGATTTTCCCAAAGAAATGGAGCATTGTCTACTAAGTTTTGAGTTAAAAAACCATACATCCCAGTATTCTATATCCAGCCATGCTCTCATTCACATGTGAAGGCAATGGGAAGACATTTAAGATACTCAAGTACTCAGAGATATGGGGACTTTGCAATGTTTTTGGAATCTCTTGAAGAACCACTTGAACTACATGACAACAAAAATTTCAAAAAAAATGAAGGTCTGAGGACATGTGATATACAAAGAAATACCTTAATCAGTGAAACCAATAAAATTTGGCAGTGTTCACATAATTTTTATTCAGGACAATAAAAATTTGTGAAAACATCAGAAGTAATTCTCCAAAGCAGCTCCATCCAATAGAACGTTTCTGTGTCAAATGTTCTCTGCACTGTCCTACGGGGTAGGCACTATCTGCATGTGACTTTTGAGCGCTTCAAATGTGGCTCCTGTGATTTAGGATCTGACTTTTTAATTGTATTTAACTTTAGTCGGTTTAAATTCAAATGCCCACATGTGGCTAGTGGCTACCCTACTAGCAAGCACAGCCTTACAAGCAGATATAGAACATAAAAATGAGGGTGGCAAGTATAAGGGGTGTGGACAGATCTGCTAACCAAAAGTAGCAACAAGAGCTATCTATTGTTGAAAGCTACTTATAGAGTTCTTGATTCTGTGTTGGGGCTTTTGCTAAGCATTTTCTATATATTCTGCTGCAGCAAGTACTCTCTCAGAGATTACATTTGTGTGTGTGAGAGTCTGTATGTTTAATTTTGATTGAGAGATTTTTCCGGGTTGTTGGAATATGCAGGAGCAAAAATTGCCTTAAAGCATCTCTTCTCCGTTCTGAGAAGACTATAGGGCAGGTAAGGCCTCATTGTCATGGAAGAAGAGCATATAGAATTTTTGTTGTTTGGTTGCCTTAAAAATAATCTTTTACCCCTATCCCTATTGAAGAACAGATTTCTAAGATTTATATAGAAATGCAAAACACCAAGAATAACCAAATCGAATTTGAAAAAGACAGATAAATTAGCTTTTAAATTCCAATTTTAAAACTTACAATAAAACTATAGTTGTCAAGATAGTGGGGCACTAGGAGAAGGATAGGTATAGACCAATGGAACAGACTGAGTCTAGACATAAATCTTTGTATTTACAGTGAAATTTTTTCTTTACAAAGGTGCCAAGGTAACTTATTGGAGAAAGAGTAGTCAGTTCAACAAATAGTGCTGGGACAATGGGTTTTCTATATATAAAAAGATGAACTTAGACCCTCAGCTCATACCACACACAAAAATTAACTCAAAATGGATCAGAGACTTAAAAGTAAAAACTGAAACAATAAAATTTTTGTAAGAAAACAATAAAATCTTTGTGCCTTTGAGGTAGGCAAAGATTTCTTAAGTATGACACCAGAACTATTTTCCATGAAAGAAAATATTGATAAAGTGGGCTTCATTAAATTAAAATATTTGCTTTTCAAAAGACACTATTAAGGAAATGAAAAGACAAACAACAAACTGGAAGAAAGTATTTGCAAACCACATTTCTAATATAGGACTTGTATCCAGAATTTACAAAGAACTCTTAGAATTCAATAATAAGACAAACAACCCACACAAAAATGGACGAAAAATAGGAACAGACATTTCACTGAAGAAGTTTTATCAATGCCTAATAAACACATGAGAAGATGTGGAATCTTGGGGAAATGATTCACACTCACTAGAGTGGCTCTAAGAAAAGAATAACCAGTGTTGGTGAGGTGGAGAAAGAGGAAGCCTCATATATTGTTAATGGGATTGTGAAATGGTGCATACAAAACATTTTGTTAGTCTCTTAAAAAATTAACATAAAACTACCTTATGGCCCAGTAATTCCACTCCTAAGTATATACTCAAGAAAAATGAAAAGATACATCCACACAGAGACATGCACACGAATGTTCATAGAAGCATTGCTGGATAAGAACCCAACACTGAAGACAAATATCCAACAATAAAAATTTGTGAAATGAATGAATAAACAAAATGTGGAATACTACTCAACAATACAAAAGAACAAACTACTGACAAATGTTACATTTTAGATAAAAACCAAAACTATTATGCTAAGTGAAAGAATCCAGACACAAGAGATCACATATCGTAAGTTTCTATTTACATGAAATGACCAGAAAAGGCAAATTTATAGAGACAGAAAGTAGATTAGTGGTTGCTTGGGAATGAGCATTAGCTGTAAATGGGCATGAAGGATTATATTGGGGAGATGGAAATGTTCTAAAACTGATTTATGTTGATAATTGCATCACTTAAGAGTTACTAAACATCATTGAATTATACAGCTGAAGTGGATGAATTTTATGATATGTAAAGTAAACCTCAATGAAAAAATTTTAAACTGCTTTACTATGAGTATATGGTGAGAGAAGGTGGCATATGGTTCTAGGTCTGGGAGGTGGGAGATGCTGGAGTCACCCTGGGAAGAGGCTGCATCTGTGAGAGCAAGGAACAATGAAAGAAACCCAACATCCACAGACTCTTTGATTTAAAAATAACCCTATTTTTTAAATAAAATACCATCAAATAAATATATCCAAGACCTCAGAAGTGACAAAATGAGGGCAAAACTCAGAAGTGAGTTTTGGATCCACTTAACATTTAGAACCATGATTAATATGAAAATTATGATGTCTTAACAGGATGTCAATGCTATAAACTATGGACAATGTGAAGTTATAACTAGCACAAATCAGAGAGTTGGGCAGATGGAGAGAGGAAGAAAGTGTAGATGAAATTATTTCTTCACCTTTCATAGCAAGAATTCAGCAATTACCATGTAAAGTAAAACACACACAAAATGTAAAAACATGAAAAACAAACTATGATGGCTTCAAACCCTTAAAACTGTAGAAAGGTCTTTGTAAGGAGATGAGGAAATATTTATCTAAAGTCCAGCAATTTTCTAAATTTCATTTCAGGTTCTTTTTTTTTTTTTTTGATTAAGGTCAAGTTCAATTTACCCATATATTTATCTATCTGTCTATCTGTGTGTCTATATATTAATGGCTGTAATGATATTCATTCAAGATTAATGACAGATATTTATTGGTGGTGAGACTTTAGATGATTTTTAAATTTAAAATATTTTTAATAGGGCTTGATTTTTAAAAAAATAATGAGCAGGCATCATTTAAAAATATCATTACATTTAAAGAATACAAATGAACCATTATCAAAAGAACTTTTAAGAATTAGAAGATGTTCTTAGAAAGGAATGTGATCCTTTCTTATTTAATCCTTATGGGATTTAGTTGTGTCCATTATAAGATTCTCCCATGTTGCTTTGTAACACACTTAGTCTTTACAAACCTGTCTAATTTTCTACTGGTGGATCTTGAGCTCTTTGAGAAGGAGCTGAGTTATATCTTATTCATAGGACGTAGGAGGCCCTCGTTCATACTCATGGTAGGTACCCTTCTTGTGTTGTGCTTTGAGGATTACAGACAATACATTAGACATCACGTTTAACTGATAACCTTTTTTGGAAACTAACGCTGATTTTTTGATAACCCTCAAGCTCAGCAATCTTGTCAGCATTGCCCAGCTGTATATAACTCTTTATTATAAAACTCAACTTATTTTTAGACTATACAAGCAGTATTTATTTTAGTTCTGACATCAGTTTTATAACTCTGGGTAAATGACTCAACCAAATCCTCAGTTTCTCCATTTGTAAAATGGGGACAGTAACAGACCCTAACTCATTATGGTTGTGTAGATTAAAAGAGTGAATCTCTGGGAAGTCTTTGGAGTAATTGTTGGCACATAGTATGTCCTCAATAAATATTTGTTGTTTTTCCTTTGTAGAAGAGGACCCAGAGTGTAGCACAAAGAGCATGAGTCTGGAGATCTCGGTTTGAGACCAGCTCTGCCAATTAGTAGCTGGGCAACACTTCTCCTTCCTGGGTTGTAGTAGTAAAATGAAAGGATGGAGAAAATGATCCCAAATGGTCCTCCTGAATAAGCCACTCTGAATCAGTGATCAGGAAAGTTACTCCAGTTTGTTTATTAGAAGAAATTCAGGTTTAAAAAAATGACTGATTAAAATGATCTTGACTGTGTTTGTTACCCACAATAATGGGGTATCCCAGAAAAATAGTTTTCCTGTATTTATTTTGACAGCATAAAAACTGTTTTGACCTAAAAACATGCAGTATTTTTTTTCTCTGTTTCTTTTATCCTTCCTTAACCCCCATCAGATTTTTCTGACCTGTTCATTTCATGTTCTGATCTTCTGAATTAGGATGAAATTTTGTTACTCTAAACCTGTCTCTTTCCAATATGATTTACAACAGAATCTACCACTTTGAACAATCCCCAACTGGAATAAGAAGATCCTCATAAACCCTGCCTTCTTACAGTGTGTACAGGGGACCTCATGCTGTAGATTTTCATTACTCCTTGGTGTGTTTTTTTATTATTAGTTTTTAACAAAACAGAAGGAGGAAGAGAAAATTGTTATCATCCCCTTAAGCATTTCTTAGTTATAGAAATAGAAGTTTAACTATTGGTGGACACTCCATGAGAATTTGAAATAGTTTTACTATTTACCCAAACTACCTCCTATTGAAAAAGATAACCTTTGCCACTGATTTAATAACAGTTGTTCAACTCAATTATGTAAACACTTGGCAGTTGTGATTCTTCTGGAGTATTATTGAATTTTTTAAATGCCCTTTAGCATACTAAGGATAAAATTTATCTTGTCTGCCTGTTTAGAAGCATAATGTAAAATGAAGATAACAAATGTTGAAAAAATACTTTTCTCGAGAGATTTAGACAATCTATTTTTTACCTCAGTTATAAATTTCATATAATTGTGTAAAATAATGAATTTACCTGAAGTCAAGTCTGCTAAGCTATTGCTTACTTTGGCTTTAGTACCTGGTATTTGTAAAACTTGCTACATGTTGTTCTAATGGATGGTGGTCATACTCCAAAGGAGTGAATTAAACACCCACTGTTGTTACCTGCCACCAGGTAAACTGTTATTGAGTTGAAAGATACTGACTCCTTTATTGCAGATGAGGAGACCCAAAGCACATGTTCTACTCATCTGCATTTTTTCCTACAAAAATATTAATTTTTAAATAGAAAGACATACACTTCTATACTTAGAATCATTGTACAAACCAGGGTTCCAAAAATGCAAACTCCTTTGTATAAACTTATTTTGATCATTTGTTCACTATAAAGAACCAATATCTGTCAAAATGGCTGTCCTGCCCAAAGCAATTTACAGATTCAGTGCAATCCTTATCAAAATACCAAAAGCAATTTTCAGTGAACTAGAGAAAATAATCTTAAAATTTACATGGAACCACAAAAGACCCCAAATGGCCAAAGCAATCCTGAGAAAGAAGAACAAAGATGAGGGTGTCACCCTCCCAGACTTTAAACTATACTACAAAGCTACAGTGATTAAAACAGTATGGTAGGGTTACAGGAACAGATGCATAGATAAATGGAACAGAATAGAAAGTACAGAAATAAACCCATGCAAGAATATACAATGAAAAAAGGCAGTCTGTTCAATAAATATTGTTGGGAAAACTGGACAGCTAAATGCAAGAGAATTAAACTGGATTACTGTCTAACACCATACACAAAAACAAACTCAAAATGGATTAAAACCCTAAATATAAGACATAAAACTATAGAACTCCTAGAAGAAAACAGACAAAAATCTTTTTAACATAAGCATGCGTAATTTTCTTCTGGATACATCTCCCTTGTCGAGGGAAACAAAAGCAAAATTTAAGTGGGACTATATCAAACTAAAAACCTCTACAGCAAAGGAAACCATCAACAAAATGGAAAGGCAACCTATGGTATGGGGGAATATACTCATAAATGATATGTCTGATAAGGGGCTAACATCCCAAATATATAAAGAACTCATACACCTCAACAACAAAGAAAAAATAACCCAATTAAAAAATGGGCAGAGGACCTGAATAAACATTTTTAAAAAGAAGAAATACAGATGGCCAACAAGCACATGAAAAGATGTACCACATTCTAATCATCAGAGAAATGCAAGTCAAAACCACAATGAGATATCACCTCACACCAGTCAGAATGAACTGTATCCAAAAGACAAAAAATAACAAGTGTTGGTGAGGATGTGGAGAAAAGGAAGCCCTCCTACACTGTTAGTAGGAATGTAAATTAGTGCAGCCACTATGGAAAGCAGTATGGAGGTTCCTCAAAAAATAAAAGTAGAAATACTATACAGCCCAGTAATTCCACTTCTAGGAATTTACCCAAAGAAAACAAAATCTCTGATTTGAAAAGATATATGCGCCCCTATGTTTATTGCCACATTATTTACAATAGTCAAGGTATGGAAGGAATCAAAGTGTCTATCAACAGATGTGTGGATAAAGAAGATGTGCTTTTTAAAATGTATTTTAAATATACATGACAGAATATTACTCAGCCATAAAAAGGAAGGAAATCCTGCCATTTTTTGACAACATGGATGGGCCTAGAGGGTATTATGCTAAGTGAAATAAGCCAGGCAGAGAAAGACAAATACCATGTGATTTCACTTACAAGTGGAATCTAAAAACAAAACAAAACAAAATAGCAATAGACTCTTAGACATTGAGAAGTGACTGGTGGTTGCCATGGGGGAGGGGTTGAGGTGGGTGGGCATAATAGGTGAAGGGAATAAAGAAGCACAGAATCTCAAGCATAATATCAATTAGTCATGGGGATGAGAGTACAGCATACAGAATATAGTCACTATTTCTTTAACATCCTTCTATGTTGACAGCAACCACACTAGTTGGGGTGAGGATTTAGTGATGTAGATAACTGTTGAGTCATTATGTTGCATACTTGAAACCTATATAATATTGTATATCAATTCTACTTCAATAAGACAAAGCAAAACAAACCCGAAAAAACAAAAAACCAAAAAAATAAAACTAAAAAATGGGCCAGTAGTCTTGGCTAGTTTTCCTCCATTTCTGAAGGAAAGCTATTACAGTTTGTTCCCAGTAACCAGGAATGTCTTCCATTTCTCCTTGTTTTTGAGGATTCAAAATGTCTTGATTCCTTCTTCCATAAGTTTTGGCATTAGGGCAGCCTTGTGGAAGAGAATTAAGAGCAGTTTGATTTATCTCTCGTTTTTAATGACTGAATTGCCTTCTCAAAACACACCAGGCTTATTATCCCTTTGCTGCTTGAGTCTGAATTTACTCACTCATGTCTCTTGATATCTGATTTCTCTCTTTTGTAATCTGGATTCTTGAAGCGGCTTGGATATTACTATTACTATTGTTGGAATTTATAAAATCACAGTGTAGATTTGCAACCTGGCTATATGTTTTTTTTTTAAAGAAGAAACATTGAAGATATTCTAAGAAATACTCTTGGATTTAACTTTTATTTTCTTTCTTGTGACATTTAAGGTAGTAGTTCCCAACAGGGATGCATAATAGATTCACATATGCAAATCTTCCAAATTACAAATAGTAAGAACTTCCCATAAATGTACTGAATTAGAAACTGGGGTAAGGCTGTATCTTGGGGATACATCTCCAACATGACAAATGAGCTGGACTAATAAAATTCTTGCTGTTGGGAACATGGTCTAGAAAATATGGACACTGAGGCAGAGCTATCATAAATATTATTGAAATAAGGGATTTTTCATAGGCACTATTTTTCCCCTTACACAAGTGTGAGAGGAACTGGGAAAATGAAATCTGGAAGGGGAAGCTGGAGAGTCAGGGCAACAATTTTAAGCAGTCCATCTGCAACACAAGTGTAGACAAATCAGGGCTTCCAGGGATATTAGAATAAAAAGAGGAACTGCACCAGCAGAGAGAGGAGGAATGCATCATACTTATGAAGAATTGGAGGGCCATGTTCCCAAGGAGATATGGCAAGAATGACTGGTCCACAGAGCTACCTTGGTTCTCAATGACTTCTTAGTTTCAGACCCTGTATATTCTTAGAGTTAATCTTCCATTTTCTGAAGAGCTGAGTGTATTATCTTGCAAACAAAAGAGCCTATTTATCTAACATTTGTCCTCAAAATAAAATTGGATAAGCAGTAAAGGGCATCCAATTAGCTGTTCAAAGATTTGTCCTAATTGGCTAGAAAATGTACAGTCAGGGTCTAGCACAGCATATTTGGCATATTGCTAGTAATCAAAAAGTACTTGTAGAATGAATGAACAAATGAATGAATACAAGCCATGGGCTGTTCTGCCAAATTTTGTACACAAATCAGTAAAACTCTATGCTTTAGACCCTCCCTCAAGCTAAGCAGGTGCTGTGAGTCAATTTGTCAGGAATAGTAATTAATTTTGTTGAGTCTTCTTTAATATTCTTTGGTGTCCAGAGTCATGCTTTAGTTAAGAAGGCTTGTTGGAGTTAGGTGAGCTATGTTGGGCCCCAGAACTGACTGTGGGCAGATATTGTAGTTAAATCTAAGGCATTAATTCCATTATCATATTATTTAAAATAGTTGAGCTAATTAGTCTAGAATATTAATAAGTTTGAAATGCTTTATCAAAGTCTTTTATTGAGATGCCCTTTAACTCTAGATTGATCAGTTTTTCTTTAATTAAAGTGTCATTAATATACAATGTTATGTTGGTTTCAAATGTACATTACAGTGGTTCAACAGTCCCCATGATCAACATATATTATGATTGCAAATTATTGTGCCCCTTTATGCCCCTCCCTCTCCCACTCTGCACCAATTCAAACCTCTCCCCCTTGGCATCTATTAGTCACTTCTCAGTGTCTATGAGTCTAGTTCTGTCTTGTTCCTTCTGCTGTCTGCTTTGCTCTGTTTTTATACTCCACAAATAAGTGAAAACATACGGTATTTGTCTTTCTCTGCCTTGCTTAATTCACTGAGCATAATACCCTCTAGTCCATCCATGTTGTTGCAAATGGCAGTATTTCTTTTCTTTTTATGGCTGAATAATACTCCATTGTGTATATATACAACATCTTCTTTATCCACTCATCTATTGGTGGACACTTAGGTTGCTTCCATATCTTGACTACTGCAAATAGTGTGGTGATAAACTTAGGGGTTCATATATCTTTTGAATCAGAGATTTTGTTTTCTTTGGTTAAATTGCTAGGAGTGGAATTACTGGGTCAAATTGTATTTCTATTTTTAGCTTTTTGAGGAACCTCCATACTGCTTATCAGAGTGGCTGCACCAATTTACCTTCCCACCAACAGTGTAGGAGGGTTCCTCTTTCTCCACATCCTGGCCAACATTTGTTGTTTCTTATCTTTTGGATAGTAGCCATTCTAACCAGTGTAAGGTGCTATCTCACTGTGGTTTTAATTTGCATTTCCCTTATGATTAGTAATGTGGAGCTTCTTTCCATATGCCTGTTGGCCATTTTTATTTCTTCTTTGGAAGAAGTGTCTATTCAGGTCCTCTGCCCATTTCTAATTGCTTTATTTGTTTTTTGGGTGTTGAGGCATATGAGTTCTTTATATATTTTAGATGTTAACCCCTTATCAAATGAGTCATTTATAAATATATTCTCCCATACTGTAGGGTGCCTTTTTGTTCTGCTGATGGTGTCCTTTGTTGAACAGAAGATTTTTAGTTTGATGTAGCCCTACTTGTTCATTTTTGATTTTGTTACTCTTGGTTGAGGAGGTGTGCTGAGGAAAAAATTGCTTATGCTTATATTCAAGAGATTTTTGCCTATGTTTTCTTCTAAGAGTTTTATGCTTTTATGACTTACATTCAGGTCTTTGATCCATTTTGAGTTTACTTTTGTATATGGACTTAGACAATAACCCAATTTCATTCTCTTACATGTAGCTGTCCATTTTTCCAAACACCAGTTATTGAAGAGAGTGTCTTTTCCCCATTATATATTCACGGCTCCTATACCATGTATTAATTGATCATTTTTGTGTGGGTTTATATCTGAGCTCTCTATTCTGTTCCATTGATCTATGGGTCTGTTCTTGTGCCATTACTAAATTGTTTTGATTACTGTGGCTTTGTAATCGAGCTTGAAGTTAGGGAGGGAGCGAAATCCTCCCAACTTTGTCCTTTCTCAGGATTGCTTTGATTATTCAAGGTCATTTTATGGTTCCATATGAACTTTTGAACTATTTGTTCTAGTTCATTGAAGAATGCCTTTGGTATTTTGATAGGGATTGTATTGAAACTGTAAATTGCTTTGGGCAGGATGGCCATTTCAACAGTATTAATTCTTCCTATTCATGAGCATGGTATAGATTTCCATTTATTGGTTTCTCTAATTTTTCTCATGAGCATCTTGTAGTTTTCAGAGTATAGGTCTTTTACCTTGGTTAGGATGACTCCTAGGTATTTTGTTATTTTTGATGCAATTTTAAATGGAGTTGTTTTCTTGATTTCTCTTTCTGCTAGTTCATTGTTAGTATATAGGAATGTGATGGATTTCTGTATTAATTTTGTATGTTGCAATTATGCTGAGTTCAGTTATTAGTTCCAATAGTTTTTTGGTGTATTTTTTAGGGTTTTCTATGTATAATATCATGTCATCTGCAAATTGTGACAGTTTAACTTCTTCCTTACCAATTTGTATGCCTTTTATCTCTTTGTGTTGTCTGATTGCTGTGGCTAGGATTTCCAGTACTACATTGAATAAAAGTGGTAAGAATGAGATTCAAGATGGCGGTGTGAGAGGTGACATGGAGAACTCCTCCCCAAACCACAAATAGTACAAAAATATAGTTAAGTAATACAACTAACCCTAAAAAAGCAAGAAGAAAAAAGGCTGAAACAGACTGCATACAGACCTCATGAACAGAGCAGACCTCATGAAAAAGGGTAATGTACAAAAGCCTCAATCTGGTGAGACCCAGGCCCTTCCCCAAGCCCAGCTCACCAGCAGGAAGAAGAGAAACAGAGCCGGGAGGGGGTGGAAGCTTGGGACTGCTGAGCACCTAGCCCTGGAGGTCTGCTTTGTGAGTGGAAGCCTATACTGTGTGGTGCTCTGGACGTTAAGAAGCTCGGACTGGCGGAGGGCCTGGGAGAATGACAATCCGGCCTTGGTGGAGGATGGGATCTGTCCCCGGCCGCTCTGTGTCAGAGGAAAGGCAGGCAATCTGAGAGGCTTCCTAGCAGCCAGAGGGCTGCTGAAGGGGTGGGGTTTGCACAGAACTTGCTGTGCTGTGCGGGAGAAGGGAGAGCTGGACAAGGTTGTCTGGGCACGCTCTGCCCAATGGTTGGGAGCTTCAGGTGCTCCATCACCCTGGCTGCCTACTATGCTCCAAGGCCCCCACTGTGATAAACAGCCTGCTGAGCCTTCCTGCTGGCCTGCAGGCACCTGCTGGCAAACCGGCAGTCACTGCACAGGCGTCAGGTCAACCAGAGTGAGGCCCCACCTACAACAGCTAGAGACACAAAGCACAGAGGCTTACATGTGTGTGCTCGGCCCTCTGGCTCTGACACTGGAGACAGGCACTGCAGTCGGGAATCAGGACACAGCTCTTTCCCCCACCCAGGCACCAACTCCACTCCCCTATGAAACCCAACCTCACTCTTGGGGCTGAGCAGTCCAGAGATTGGAGTTTCTGTGCACTAGTGGGCACCACACAGAAATATGAAATCTCAAAAGATCATGGTTCAGACCAAAATCTCCCAAACCCCAGAAAAATGGCCAAATGAAACTGAACTCACCAATCTTCCTGAAAGAGAGTTCAAAGTAAAAATTATAACATGCTTATGGAGGTACAGAAAAATATTCAAGAACTCAGGAACGAATTTAAGATGGAAATTCAATGATTAAGAAATTCCATATCTGAAATGAAACAGACAATGGAGGGATTTAAAAGCAGATTAGATGTAGTAGAAGAGATGGTGTGGAATAGAAATTAGAGAAGAGGAATACAAAGAACCTGAGTCAAAGAGAGAAAAAAGAATCTCTAAGAATGAGAGAATATTGAGAAAACTGTGTGACCAATCCAAACGGAACAATATTCGCATTATAGGTGTACCAGAAGAAGAAGAGAGAGAAAAAGGGATAGAAAGTGTTATTGAGGAGGTAATGGCTGAAAACTTCCCTAATCTGGGGAAGGAGATAGTCTCTCCGGCCATGGAGGTGCACAGATCTCCCAACACAAGGTTACCAAGGAAGACAACATCAAGACAAATAATAATTAAAATGGTAAAGATTAAGGATAAATACAGACTTTTAAATGCAGCTAGAGAGAGAAAAAAGATCACATACAAAGAAAGCCCATCAGGCTATCATCAGACATCTGAACAGAAACCTTACAGGCAGGAAGGGAGTGACATGATATATTTAATGCAATGAAACAGAAGGGCCTTGAACGAAGAATACTCTACCTGGCAAGGTTATCATTTAAATTTGAAGGAGGGATTAAACAATTTTCAGATAAGCAAAAGCTGAGAGAATTTACCTCCCACAAACCACCTCTACAGTGCATTTTGGAAGGACTCATATAGATGGAAGTATTCTTAAGGCTAAATAGATGTAACCCAAGGGCTAGACAAAGAGTACAGAATATGACTCAAAACATACAAAGAATGGAGGAGGAAGACAAAGGAGGAAAAAAAAAGAATGTTTAGGTTGTGTTTGTAATAGCATATGAACTGAGTTAAATTAGACTGTTAGATAGTAAAGGAATTACCCTTGAACTTTTGGTAACCACGAATATAAAGCCTGCAGTGGCAGTATGTACATACCTATCGATAATCACCCTAAATGTAAATGTTCTGAATGCACCAATCAAAAGGCATAGAGTAACTGAATGGATAAAAAAACAAGACCCATGTATACGGTGCCTACAAGAGACTCACTTCAAACCCAAAGACATACACAGACTGAAAGTAAATGGATGGAAAAAGATATTTTATGCAACTAATAGGGAGAAAAAAGCAGGAGATGCAGTACTTGTATCAGACAAAATAGACTTTAAAACGAAGAAAGTCACAAGAGATAAAGAGGGGCATTACATAATGATAAAGGGGTCAGTCCAACAAGAGGATATAACTATTATAAATATCTATGCACCCAACACAGGAGTACCTACATATGTGAAACAAATACTAACATAATTAAAGGGGGAAATAGAATGCATGCATTCATTTTAGGAGACTTCAATACACCACTCACTCCAAAGGACAGACCAACCAGACAGAAAATAAATAAAGAGACAGAGGCACTAAAAAACATATTAGAACAGATGGACCTAATGGACAGCTACAGACACTCCATCCAAAAGCAACAGGATACACATTTTTCTCAAGTGCACATGGAACGTTTTCAAAAATAGATCATATGTTAGGCCACAAAAAGAACCTCAGTAAATTCAAAAAGATTGAAATTGTACCAACCAGCTTCTCAGATCACAAAGGTATGACACTAGAAATAAATTACACAGAGAAAGTGAAGAAATCCCCAAACACATGGAGGCTTAATAACATGCTCCTAAATAATCAATGGATCAATGACCAAATAAAAACAGAGATCAAGCAATATATGGAGACAAATGACAACAATAATTCAACACCACAAAATCTGTGGGATACAGCGAAGGCCGAGCTAAGAGGGAAATATATTGCAATACAGGCCTACCTCAGGAAAGAAGAACAATTCCAAATGAACAGTCTAAACTCAAAATTAATGAAACTAGAAAAGGAAGAACAAGTGGGGCCCAAAGTCAGTAGATGGAGGGACATAATAAAGATTAAAGCAGAAATAAATAAAATTGAGAAGAATAAAACAATAGAAAGAATCAATGAAAGCAGGAGCTGTTCTTCAAGAAAATAAACAAAATAGATAAACCCTTAACTAGACTTATCAAGAGAAAAAGAGAGACTATACACATAAACAGAATCAGAAATGAGAAAGGAAAAATTACTATGGACACCACAGAAATACAAAGAATTATGAGAGAATACTATGAAAAAATATATGCTAACAAACTGGTCAACCTAGAGGAAATGGACAACTTTTAGATAAATACAACCCTCCAAGGCTGACCCAAGGAGAATCAGAAAATCTGAATACACTAATTACCAGCAAGGAAATTGAATTGGTAATCAAAAAACTACCTAAGAACAAATCCGTGGACAATATGGTTTCACAGCTGAATTTTATCAAACATTTAGTAAAGACCTAATACCCATCCTCATTAAAGTTTTCCAAAAAGTAGAGAGAAAGGAATACTTCCAAACTCATTCTACGAGACCAACATCACTCAAATACCAAAACCGGGCAAAGACCTCACCAAAAAAGAAAATTACAGACCAATATCGCTGATGAATGTAGATGCAAAAATACTCAACAAAATATTAGCAAACCGAATTCAAAAATACATCAAGAGGATCATACACCATGATCAAGTGGGATTCATCCAGGGATGCAAGGATGGTACAACATTCGAAAATCCATCAACATCATCCACCACATCAACAAAAAGAAGAACAAAAACCACATCATCATCTCCATAGATGCTGAAAAAGCATTTGACAAAATTCAGCATCCATTCATGATTAAAACTCTCAACAAAATGAGTATAGAGGGCAAGTACCTCAACATCATAAAGGCCATATATGACAAACCCACAGCTAACAACATACTTAACGGCGAGAAGCTGAAAACTTTTCACCTAAGATCGGGAACAAGACAGGGATGCCCACTCTCTCCACTGTTATTCAACATAGTACTGGAGGTCCTAGCCATGGCAATCAGACAAAACAAAGACATACAAGGCATCCAGATTGGTAAAGAAGAAGTCAAATTGTCACTATTTGCAGATGACATGACATTGTACATAAAAAACCCTAAAGACTCCACTCCAAAACTACTAGAACTAATATCTGAATTCAGCAAAGTTGCAGGATACAAAATTAACACACAGAAATCTGTTGCTTTCCTATACACTAATGATGAACTAACAGAAAGAGAAATCAGGAAAACAGTTCCATTCACAATTGCATCAAAAAGAATAAAATACCTAGGAATAAACCTAACGAAGGAAGTGAAAGACCTGTACTCTGAAAACTACAAGACACTCCTAAGAGAATTAAAGAGGACACTAACAAATGGAAATGCATCCCATGCTCTTGGCTAGGAAGAATAAATATTGTCCAAATGGCTATACTACCTAAAGCAATCTACAGATTCAATGCAATCCCTATCAAACTACCAACAGCTTTCTTCAATGAACTGGAACAAATAATTCTAAAATTCATATGGAACCACAAAAGACCCTGAATAGCCAAAGAAATCCTGAGAAGGAAGCAAAAAGCAGTGGGATTACGCTCCCTGACTTCAAGCTCTATTGCAAAGCCACAGTAATCAAGACAATTTGGTACTGGCAAAGAACAGACCCATAGACCAGTGGAACAGAATAGACAGCCCACATATAAACCCAAGCATAAATAGTCAATTAGTATATGGTAAAGGAACCATGGATATACAATGGGGAAATGATAGCCTCTTCAACAGCTGGTGTTGGCAAAACTGGACAGCTACATGTAAGAGAATGAAACTGGATTACTGTGTAACTCCATATACAAAAGTAAACTCAAAATGGATCAAAGACCTGAATGTAAGTCATGAAACCATAAAACTCTTAGAATAAAACATAGGCAAAAATCTGTTGGACATAAACATGAGCAACTTCTTCATGAACATATCTCCCCAGGCAAGGGAAACAAGAGCAAAAGTGAACAAGTGGGACTATATCAAACTAAAATCTCCTGTACAGCAAAGGACACCATCAGTAGAACAAAAAGACGTCCTACAGTATGGGAGAATATATTCATAAATTACATATCTGATAAGGGGTTGACATCCAAATTATGTAAAGAGCTCATGTACCTCAACAAACAAAAAGCAAAAAAGCCAATTAAAAAATGGGCAGGGGAGCTGAACAGAAACTTCTCCAAAGAAGAAATTCAAGTGGCCGACAGGCACATGAAAAGATGCTCCACATCGCTAATCATCAGAGAAATGCAAATTAAAACCACAATGAGATATCACCTCACACCAGTTAGGATGGCCAACATCCAAAGACAAACAACAGCAAATGTTGGTGAAGATGTGGAGAAAGGGGAACCCTCCTACACTGCCGGTGGGAATGTAAACTAGTTCAACCATTGTGGAAAGCAATATGGAGGTTCCTCAAAAAACTCAAAATAGAAATACCATTTGACCCAGGAATTCCACTCTTAGGAATTTACCCTAAGAATGCAGCAGCCCAGTTTGAAAAAGACATATGCACCCCTATACTTATCACAGCACTATTTACAGTAGCCAAGAAATGGAAGCAACCTAAGTGTCCATCAGTAGATGAATGGATAAAGAAGAGTGGTACATATACACAATGGAATATTATTCAGCCATAAGAAGAAAACAAATCCTACCATTTGCAACAACATGGATTGAGCTAGAGGGTATTATGCTCAGTGAAATAAGCCAGGTGGAGAAAGACAGGTATCAGATGATTCCACTCATCTGTGGAGTATAAGAAGAAAGGAAAAACTGAAGGAACAAGACAGAAGCAGACTCACAGAATCCAAGAATGGACTAACAGTTACCAATGGGAAAGGGACTGGGGAGGATGGGTGGGAAAGGAGGGATAAGGGGGTAAAAGGAGCATTATGATTAGCACATGTAATGCAGTGGCAGGGGACCCGAGAAAGTCAGTATTTACAGAGAAGACATGTAATGATTTTATAGTATCTTACTATGCTGATGGACAGTGATTGTAATGGGGTCCGTGGGGGGATACTTGATAATATGGGGTCTAGTTAGCATAATGTTGTTCTAGTGATTATACTTAAAAGATACCAAAATAAATGAATGAATGAATGAATGAATAAATAAATGAAAAAAACCCACAATGAGAAAACTTTTCACACCCATGTAATTGGTAAAAATAAGAAGTTGGACAATATCAACTGTTGGCAAGTACATGGTGCAAATGTGCCTCTGTATCCACTGCTTGTAGAAAATAAAATTACTGTAGATACTGGTTAAGAATTTGGCATCTCCTGACCGAATTAGCATATTCACACCCTGCTGCCCAGACGTTCCCCTCCCAGGACTATATCCTAAGTAACCCTTACAGATACGCACCTGAAGGTTGTTCATAGCAGCAACGCTGTTTATGGTAGAGGTCAGAAAACTTCCTCTATAATGGACCAAGTGGTAGATACTTCATTCTTTGCAGTTACCCAGCAGCTATGCAACTCTGCCAGTGAAGCAGGAGAGCAGTCATTAGACAATACATGAAAATGAACGTGGCTGTGTCCCAGCACAACATTCCTGTGGATGCTGAAATTTTTATTTCATATATCCATGTGCCATGAAAAATTATACTTCTTTCAATTTTTTTGTTTACTCTTTAAAAATGTAAAACCTCTATCATCTCAAGGGCCATACAGAATGAGGTGGATTTGACCCGCAGGACATTGTTTTCCAGCCTGTGGTTTAGAACATTAAAAAAAAGAAAAAGAAACAATACAGTTGTTGATCCACAAATAGCTAAATAAATCATGACATTTAAAACAACAGATACTATGCAGTGGAGAGCATGAGTGAAAGTCACCCGTCAGCACGGATGGAACTCAAAAGAAAATGTGCAGCAGAACAGGCCAAAAGAGACCACGTCTTCCAAGACGCAGACACCAGGATGGACTTAAGTGGGTAAGCATTTTATTGGGGGAACCACCTGCAGGAAAGTGCGTTGAGTGGGAGCTGGAGGAAGTGTGGGACAGCCTTCAGGCTGCTGTGAGCCAGCTGGGAGAAGGTTGGTGCAAACGGTCCAGTTGGCCACAACAGAGGGAGCCGGGCTGCAGGGAGTCTTTGAGACTTTGTTGTCCCACATGGAGCCTTGCCTCCCAGAACAGGTCTGTCTGAGGATCCCCACCCCAGTGAGCCATGGCCAGGGGGCAGCACGTGGGAGGTGGCCTTGGCACCAACACGCTCCAATTTTAGAGTTTAGCAGTTAACCCCTTGATCATTCGTGTTTCCTGTGGAAGAGCGTGTGAGGCACATTTTCATGGCTGCCTCCATCACACAAATGTGCACCCCATTCCTGGAAAGGCCTAACCATGCAGAACAAGCATGCTTTGCTGTGTGGGCTCTCACATAGGGACTGAAACACAAAGATATGCAGATGAATGATAAACACAAACTCAGGATGGTGGCTTACCCTGTGGGGCCGACAGGGGAATAATTGAGGAATTTCAGTGGAAATACCTTCTTAAGCGGACAGAGAGCAGAAGGGTGAACCTTCTATTATTATTCAATGAGCACATAGACAGCTTATGTATTCTTTTGTATGTGTGACATATTGCCCAATTATTTTTCTGGAAAAATATCTTCTGCATCTCTAAAGAGCAGTGTGTGCAAATATTCAACCATGCCCCAAGTACAAAAGCTCTGTGCTTGCATGTTGTAAATTTCAGAGGTTATGTATGTAGAGCCACCTAGTTGAAGTTCAATAAATAATAGGTCTTTTCCCCTCCTATGGAAAAAAAAAAGTGGTAAGAGTGGGCATCCTTGTCTTGTTCCCAATCTTAGAGGAAAAGCTCTCAGCTTTTCACTATTAATTATAATGTTGGCTGTGTGTTTGTTGTATATGGCCTTTATTATGTTGAGGTATGTCCCTCTGTAGCCATTTTGTTGAGAATTTTTATCATGAATGGATGTTGAATTTTGTCAAATGTTTTTTCAGCATCTATTGAGATGATCATGTGGTTTAATCTTTTTTTTAATATGGTGTGTGATATTGATTGATTTACAAATATTGTACCATCCTTGCATCCCTTGAATAAATCACACTGCTCATGAGGGATGATCTTTTTGATATATTTTTGAATTCTGTTTGCTAATATTTTGTTGAGAATTTTTGCATATATGTTCAAGAAGGATACTGGTCTATAATTTTCTGTTTTTGTGGTGTCTTTATCTGGTTTTGGTATTAGAGATGCTGGCATCATAGAATGAGTTTGGAAGTATTCCTCCCTTCTCTACTTTCTGGAATACTTTAAGAAAGATGGGTATTAGCTCTTCTTTAAGTGTTTGGTTGAATTTGGCTGTGAAGTCATCTGGACCTGAGGTTTTGTTTGTTGGGAGTTTTTTGATTACCAATTTGATTTCATTGTTGGTCATTGGTGTGTTCAGATTTTCTCTTTCTTCCTGGGTTTTCTTGGAAGATTGTTATTTTTCTAGGAAGGTATCCATTTCTTCTAGGTTGTCCAATTTATTGGCATGTAATTTTTCATAGTTTTCTCCAATATTGCTTTGTATTTCTGTGGTGTCCATAGTGATTAGTCCTTCTTTTTTTCTGATTATGTTTATGTGTGTACACTCTCTTTTTTTCTTGGTAAGCCTGGCTAGAGATTTATCTATTTTGTTTATTTTCTTGAGGAACCAGCTCCTAGTTTCATTGATCTTTTTCTATTTTTTATTCTTCTCTATTTTATTTATTTCTGCTCTGATCTTTATTATGTCCCTCCTCCTACTGACTTTGGGATTCATTTGTTCTTATTTTTCTAGTTTCTTTAATTGTGATTTTAGACTATTTATTTGGGATTGTTCTTGTTTTTTGAGGTAAGCCTGTATTGCTGTGTACTTTCCTCTTAGAACTGCCTTTGCCGCCTCCCATAGATTTTGAGCTGTTGTTTTTCTTTACATTTGTCTCCATGTATTGCTTGATTTCTGTTTTAATTTGTTCATTGATCCACTGATAATTTAGAAACATATTTCTTAGCCTCTATGTGTTTGAAGGTTTTTTGTTTTCTTTGTGTAATTTATTTCTAGTTTCATACCACTGTGGTCTGAGAAGCTTCTTGATGCAATTTCAATCTTTTTGAATTTATTGAGGCTCTTCCTGTTGCCTAGTATGTGATTTATTCTGGAAAACGTCCCAGGTACACTTGATAAAAATGCATACCCTGATGCTTTCAGGTGGAGGGTTCTGTAGATGTTTGTTAAGTCCATGTGATCTAATGTATTGTTCAGTGCCTCTGTTTCCTTGTTTATTTTCTGTCTAGTTGCTCTGTCTATTGATGTGAGTGGTGTATTAAAGTGTTCTAAAATGAATATGTTGTAATTTATTTCTCCCTTTAATTGTGTTAGTATTTGTTTTACCTATTTAGGTGCTCCTATGTTCGGTTCATAGATATTTGTAATGGTTAATCCTGTTGTTTGATACCTTTATCACTATGTAATATCTTTGTTTCTTGTTACTTTCTTTGTTTTGAAATCTATTTTTTTTGATACAAGTACTGCTACTACTGCTTTTTTTCCCCCTATAGTTTACACGGAATACCTTTTTCCATCCCTTCACTTTTAGTCTGTGAATATCTTTGGGTCTGAAATGAGTCTCTTTCTGGAAGCATATAGATGAGTCTCATTTCTTTATTCATTCTGCCACTCTATGTCTTTTGATTGGTGCATTCAGTTCATTTACATGTAAGGTAATTATTGATAGATATGTACTTATTGCCATTTTATTGTTTTCTGGCTGTTTTTTTACAGGTCCTCTCTGTTCCTTTCTTCCTCTCATATACACTTGTAATTGATGGTTTTCTTTAGTATTGTAATTGGATTTCTCTTTGTCAGTAATTTTTTTTGTGTGTGTGTTCTTATTGTAGACTTCAGTTTTGTGGTTACTAAAGGTTCAAGGCTAGCTTTCATACTATATAATAGTCTATCTTAAATTGCTGATTACTCTATTTCAAACACAATCTAAAGGTACACTTTTTTTCATATTAGATGCCATAATCTGAACTTTTTGTGTATTCCTTCACTGATTTTGTGTATAGTTGATTTTGTTTTGTTGTAATTTCTTACTTGCTTTTAATTAGTTGGTCTACTACCTTCACTGTGCGTTTATATTCACTAGTGAAAGCGTCTTAGCCTTAGGGACATTTCCATCTACAGCAGTCCCTTTAACATATCCTGTAAGGCTGGCTTAGTGGTGCTGAATTCCTTCAACTTTAGTTTGTCTGGAAATTGTTTAATACCTGCTTCAAATTTAAATGATAATCTTGCTGGGTAGAGGATTCTTGGTTGGAGGTCCTTCTTTTTCATTACATTAAATATAACATGCTACTCCCTTCTGGCCTGTAGAGTTTCTGCAGAGAAGTCTGCTTTTAGACTGATGGGATTTCCTTTATAAGTAATATTTTTTCTCTGTCTGGCTGCTTTCAACACTCTCTCCTTATCCTTGATGGTTGCCATTCTAATGATTATATGTCTTGGTGTTGTCTTGCAAGGGTTCCTTTTGTTAGGGGATCTCTGTACTTCTGTGACCTGAGTGTCTATTTCTTTCTGCAGATTGGGGAAGTTTTCAAGTTTTTCCTTTAAGAGACTTTCTATCCCTTTGTCTTTCTCTTCTCCCTCTAGTACCCCTATTATATGAATATTGTTTGATTTGGATTGGTCATGTAGCTCTTTTATCATTCTTTCATTCCTAGGGATCCTTTTTTCTCTGTTCCTCAGATTTTTTGTTTCCTTGTTCTCTAATTTCCATTTCATTTACCATGTCCTCAACATGTTCTAATCTAATCTTGCATTCCTCCATTGTATGTTTCACTTCAGATACTGTATTATTCAGCTCTGAGTGACTCTTTTTCAGGTCTTCTATCTCTTTGTAGATCTTGAATACTTTTCTGTAAACCTGTGAGCATGTTTATGACTTTTATTTTGAAATCTTTGAATTCAAGATTGGTGATCTCCATTTTATTTAGCCCTCTTTCTGGGGTTCTGTCCTGTAGCTTTGTTTGGATCATTTTCCTCTTCCTACTCATTTTTTCAGGGTTTCTGTTTTTTTTTTTCCTTTGTATTAGATAGCTCTGCTATGCTTCCTGTTCTACAGTGTAGTAGTTTTATGAAGTAGGCATCCTATGGTGCCCAGAAGCTCAAGATTATTTACTCTCTAGTGCCTGGTTAAATTTTGTGGGGGCTCCAGCTGTTGGCATGCAGTCGGAAGAATGTTTTTCTGTCTGTGTTGGCAGTTTGCTTCAACCACTACATCTGTGATCAGCTCAGGAGACTCTGTTGCACTTGCTGTTATCCAGGCTGCCCTGTGCCTGGCCTGCAGTAATGATGGGTCTTCAGGGATAATGGGGTGGGCAGGCCAATGTGCAGCCAGACCTCAGCACCAGTTCTGGACATCCACATGGAGGAAGGAGCCCCTGGGGTTGGCTCCTGCAGGCACCTCCTGGGTTGGACTGAAATTGAGCCAAGGAAGATGGGAGAGTCTCCTGCTGCCTTCCAGGTGGCAAAGTCCCAGGTTGCCACTGGGCCTGGCAATGTGTGAATGGAGTGCTTGGGGCCCCTGAGAGTTCCCAATCTATTAGGCTCAGGAAGGGCTGCCATTTCTCCTGAAGAGAAAGTTCCATCCAATCCTTGCCCCTCTGGCTCACCTCCTACTGCTGGCAAGTCTCTCAAACAGCCACCTATTCTCTGGGTCTCAGGACTGGTGCAATGCACCCATTCTCCACAATGGCTGGAGTCCCAGCCTCCCAGAATGTTCAACCTGTCTCCCATGTCCAGCCCCACCCATCACCAGGACCCAATGTAATGTGGGCCTGTGATCCCAGGGCAGATCGCCAGGGCCAGCTGTGCAGCACTTCTGGGCTCCCGTTCCCTCCCTGTTCTGTTTCTTTTTCTCCTGCCTGTAAGAGATGGGGTGGGAGGAGGGCTTAGGTCCCACTTTCAATATCACTTTACTTTTTTGTGTGTGATCATCTCTTTTTACTCAGGTTTAGGTCGTCTGTTTTGCAGTCTTCAGGTCATTTTCAGGTTTAGTTATATTTGCTGTGTTTTCTTCTTTTATGTGTTTTTGAGAGGAAGTTTCTGCCTTGCCTTCCTACTCCTCCATATTTTTCCAGACTGATGGAGTGATCAGTTTTTTTTCATGTGACATTTTACTGCTTAATTGCAGAGACAGAGTAGAGCAAGACCAACTTTTCTCTTATTACTTACCTCTTGGTCTGGGAGCACAACAGCACATGGTTTATAAAGACTCATACTGGACTACATGTGCTGGGGCTGGTGAAGGGACTTTACCAAAAAAAAAAAAAATCAGGTTCTACTCTGCATGGTGTATATTCTTTCCAGAGAAAGTTCTTAAAATGCCTTCTTGAATTTTTTCTTGCATTTGGTTGCATCCTCATATAAATAAATGTGCTTTAAGATTGCTTTCATAAATTTTTATCTCATTTGGATTTGCAGTATTAAATTATAAAGGATGTTTAATTAAAATTAGTGTTTTCCTAAATCAAGCAAATGCAAGCTGAAAAACATTCAATTACAAAATTTTCTTATGAGTATAATTAATTCACTCAATCACTTAATATCCTTTTCATTTATCTCTGATATTCAGGGTTTGTACCTTATGTCACGGTTGTGTTTTCCAAGAATAATGGAGGAAGGCTGGAGGGACAAGGGTTAGACATAAGGATACTAGAGGTAATGTGTCTGCAAAGGTTCTTGTCTGGTGCAGCAAGACTTAGGCTCCATGGAGTGAAGCTGGAATTAGAGAGATAGATATCCTGGGTTTCTCAATTTCTTATTTTATTTCTCCAGTTTGCCCATTATTCTGGAAGTCCTTTCTCCTTCAGATTCACCATAGCTTGCTGATAATTTTCCTAGGGTGAGGTGGTCCATATGGGACACAATACTCTAGATGTGTCTTGAGACAGCAGAGGGACTATTAGCAACTTTGATATATCTCCCGCAATCCTAAATATGCATTAGGCACGTTAAAAATGCTCCATACCAGAGTCGTGGCCCACTTTGCATTTACAGTTATCTTGGCTCTTAGAAAAGATATTTTTCAAGCAGAGGAAAGACTGTGCGAAGGCTTGTCGTTGAGAGTCCATGACATGTGCAAGGAACACTGTAGTGGCTAAATTGACACTTCTTTTCAGTCTGTTATAGATGTGTTGAGTATATCTAATATAAATATTTGTTGAATATGTCTCAAATGTCTTCATACATATCGCTGACAAAAATATTGTCTGCCAAGGACGTGGTCCTAGACCCCATGGTATATCTATTAAAGATTCTGATTCTGATCAATACTTTGAGAAAACATGTGTGTTCTTTTAAGTTTTCCTGACTGTACTGTCAAAATCCCTAAATTCTTTCTCTTTATTACAGAATATATAAATATCTATTATGCATCATACTAAAATCAAGTTGATAATACCCTATACCTACCCTATGGCCTAGCAATTCCACTCCTAGTTATTTATCCAAGAGAAATTTTTAAAAGTCTATTAAAAGACTTATACAAGAATTTTCATAGAAGGTTTATTTATAATTGCCCCAAACTGGAAAAAGAATGTGTCCATTAATTAGAGAATGGATTTACAAAATGTGGTATATGTATATCACTGAAACATTATTCAACAATAAAAGGAACAAACTACTAGTATGTGCAACATGGTTGAATCTTGAAAACATACTGAATGAAAGAAGCCTTACACAAAAGAGTACCTAATTACTTCTTATTTTAGTTCTCCAATTTCCTTTGTATTCCAGAAGTCCTTTCTTGAAATATATGAAGTGTATTATTTCATTCACTGGAATTCTAGAACAGTTGAAACTAATCTATGGTGCAAAAAAATAAGAATAGTGATTGCCTCTGGGAGTGGTAGGATTAGGTATGGACTAGAAAGGGGCACAAGGAACTTTCTGGGATGCTGGCCATGTTCTCTGTCTTGACAGGTGTAACCAGAACCCTAATCAGGAAATAGAGCATCAAGTATACCTGAAGCATCTTCTTGTGCTTGCTCTCAGTCACTACCTCCCCAGGGAAACACTGTTCTGATTTTTAACACCATAAATAATAAGACTTGCCTATTTTTTAATTGAATAGTGCTGAACAAGTAATGAATGTTGATACATTAGATCTTTTCTCCTAACTCTTTCTTCTTCCTACTCACAACTGAGGAAATACTGCACAATACTTAATGTATCAAGTGATTTAACGAAGCAAGTTTTGTCTGCATGACCTCCAAGACCAGTGAACAATCCAGCTTACTGACCAACTGGTCTTCCTTATATCTGGGTCTTGAGCTGTAGCTGAAATAGCTATTTGCCTGATTAAAATGCCCACTCTCCATTCAAAAATTTGTATTTGGTTAGACCCCACTAAATGAGGCATGTGTGTGCAAAAGAATTCCAAACTGAGCAGGTACAAAGAAATATTATCCTTTAGAACCCATTTGATCCCTTCTTTTTAAACCCAAGAAAACATAAATGCAACAATAGATCAATTTGACTGTAAATATTTTCTAAGTATGTCCTTTAAAAGCCAAAGGAATGTCAGATACAATTTATTTTCCACCAGTGCAAGCTGAGACATTAAGTGGCAATTCTACTTCCATTAGCTAAATCTGGCAAATATGCAACTGTTTAAAGGCATTGTCGATAGCCATTGCACAATTAAGTATTTGTACTGATGCCTTATTAAATTACCCTTTTCAAGTAGGCATAATAAACTAGGAGTTCACTGTACAGATTTTCATGGGGAAAGTCAGATCAGTATGGGATTTATTTAGAGGGAATTTAGTGCACTGAGTAATGAAGTAAATGTCATGTTTTGACCAAATAAATCTTATTTTCCTTAAAACACTTTTTAGGGTTGAGAAACACTAAAAGAAAAATCCCTGCAAATGTAATTGTCATGACTTACAATGCTATCCAAGCAACTTTAAAATTGTGATTGTCTTTTTAATAACAAAATCTATTTTGTGTTTAAATGACATCATTGCCCTATACTGGGATTTCAAATCTCCCTATAAAAAATCTGATATTTCTCCCAAACTTTAAAATTCCTACAAGGCTGAATGATAAATGGGTAAATGGGGGGGATAATGATGGAGGAAGGTGATAGAGGAAGAATTAGAAGGGAGGCTGTGGAGGAGACTGTTAAGTAAGCTTTATCTACTGGGAGATCCTAATGTTCTGGATGGACCCTTGTGTGTCTTATCTGCAGAACAATGTTAACTAGAAAGTTTTCATTTAAATGCATTGATGTCTCTTTTTCATTGTATATAATTCTTGTCATGTAATTCCTAAGCAATGATTATGTCTTTCTTGGTTTCTATATAAAATTATATATTAGTTTTATGTAAAAATATATAATTTTTATACATATTATATAAATTATATAATATGTAAGTTACATATGTTATATATATTTATATATATTATTTTAATAATATAATATATAAACTAATTCACATTAGTCTCTATGTAAAAATAATTCAACTCCCATTTTCCTCCTTTCCCATTCACTCACCAAACTTAAAATGTTTACTTCCCGGTTGGTCCTTAATTGCTGAGTCTGCCAAGTGCTAGATTTCTATCATTATGGTTTATTCATATGAAACACTTAGTTATAATTTTGAATTCAGTCTGAATAAAATAAGTGAATTTTTGAATTCTCTTATAATAGATGATGATATAGTGTCTATCAACTATTTGGATACATGGCTGAATTTTTGTAGCTTTCATCTGCCTATTTGATGTTATATAAGGACAGACTCTGTGAATTTCTTGTTGCTAAAACTGCCAAGAAGAATACTTTTGCTTTCCAGTTTGCTCTACTGTGAAACATAATGTTGGAAATAGTTGCCCTACAGGAATATTTCTATAAGATAAGTCACATTTAGGATATTTTAGGGGAAGTTCTTCAAGGAATTGTGGTAAATCTTTCTATAAAGCAGAGAATCACTTCAGTTTACCTCTCCTGAACACCATTCATTTTCATTTGTTGAAGGTGAGAGTATATATATGTATTTTAAATGTTGAATGTGAATTATAATCTGCTTTTACCATGTTTTTCTGAGTTGATGACAGAGAAGGAAACGGAGACACAGATGGATTTTTCTTTTTTTAGTGACCTACACAAGCAAAACGAGGACTCGATACCAAGATGGCTATTTTAAATCCACCAAATAGAAACCTTTATTAATTCTGTATTATATTTCTAAAAATGCTGTGATTCTTTGAAGCATGTAAAAATCTGCCCAGCCATGTGTAGAATTCTATTTTTAGTAAATGATATATTCTTATATACAAATATACGGGTGTTGTTATTACTACCACCTATTGTCTTACTCAAACTACTTTAGAGAAGGAAGGTGGTATATAGTAGAGGGAAGAACTAGCAGATGGGAAACTTATGTTCTAGTCTAAGATCCACCACCAGCTTTGGAAATGTGAGCAAATCACTTGCTTCCTGTGGCACTGACGTAGATAATGTGTTAAGAACAAGCAAGAGTTAAATTTTTTTTGTTTTGTTGCCGTTTCAATTTGTTCTGGGCCCACGGATACAGACTTGTTAATCAGGGGCAAGTGTTGGAACAGAAACCAGGAAAAACCATAGAGCAGTCTTTCTGGAAGTACAGTCAGTAGCCTCTTCTAAACAATACAAATACCTGGGCCCTATCGTTTTGAGGCAGAATTTTCTAGAAGGAGATAGAGGTGAGGTGGGTTTATGATTCTAGCAAGTGCCCCCAATGATTCCAATGCTCATTGAAATTTAAGAAACACTTCTATGAGATAAACATATGAGATAAACATTCTGTTTCCCTGATGACAATCTTTTAAAAACCACATTAAAAAATTAGGCTTTCTTACAGAAAACATGGACATAATCCCTAGCCCTTTTTACAGTGATAATGGTTAGGGGGTGTCCAGTACAGGTCAAGGGGCCAGACTTGCCAATGTGACCAGGGACATGAAGGACTTCTGAGACTTCTCCGGAAGGTTCCTGGAGGATTCTCATCATATAATCAAGAGGGTGGAGATTGCTGAGAAGGTAATGGGCCTGAGACCTGGCTCTGGGAAATGATCTTTGAAGAGATAGTGCGCTGTCTTAATACAGAGTTAACATGGAGCATTAAGACAGGGCCCAGAATCAAGGGGAAGACTGAGAGAAGACAGACCCTAGGTCAGGGTCACGGGAAACAGACGGCAGAGCAATCCAGTGGCACCTCAGGTCTTTCCTGCAATTAGAACTGGCAACTTGTGTCCTATAAGTAAGTGCTGGCGGCCACAGGGACCTTGCAGCCAGCCACCAAGATGAGATCTGCCTGTGGCTTCTATGGCTGTAGCATGCCAGAGTTCAGCAAGGAGCCAGTGGCACGAGATCTCCTGTGTCTGCATTATATGCAGGTTGATCTCTCCTTTTCCCACCTTTATATGTATAGAGTTGCCCCTGAGTATTTTTTTAGACTTTCCCAACTAATTCTTTTTGTGGCTTTTATGATGTTCAGAGCGAGAGATATCCTTCAGGTAGTGTAAATCAATGATCTCTGAACGAGGTGGTCCTTAAAAAAAAAAGCCATTACAGGAGTGTCCAAAAAAGGATAACTTCACAGTCGGCTTCCTGTTAGAAACTTCCACGCATGTCAACCCAGAGCCCCTTATGCTCTAAGTCTGTAATGGTTGAGAGTTTAGGCTTGGGAGCCAGACTGCCTGAGGTTCACAATCCCACTCAAAACTTCTGAGCTGTGGAACCCCAAGTAGTTTCTCCACCTGTAAAACGGAGATAAAAACAGGACCTAACTTGCAAAGTTATTATGAAGATTAGAAGAGTAATACAGTGCTGAGAATACAGCCCAGCTCTGTTAGCGAACATTGTTATGGTTAAGCCTGCTCTGCCCATAGCAAAAGAGGCAACTGCCTCTGATGTAGGACTTGAAGGATCCCCAGCCTTCATATTTACGGAGTAACAGTGGGTATCAAATTAATGCTCTTAGTTAAGATAGCAGCGATTCTAGAATTGTTGAATGTGATTCAGAAAGAGAACATGTGAAGCCATTTTACCGTGATACACTGAACTTTGCCAGATGGGATAACCAGGCCCCGGGGTGGGAGAACTGCATTTGGATTACCACAAGTGTGAGCAATTCAAGAAAGCTGCAGCAGGACACACAAGGTGAGGACCTCGCTGGGCAACCCGACGATGCCTAAGTTAAGAGGCGAGGAGGGCAGGATGCTTCCATTTCATGCCAGGCTTGCCTATGAGGGAAATCAAAGAACAAGGACAGAAATATTCTGACACTTAACCAGAATCTAGATGGGTAGGTGTGTGTGTTGAATAATCATGGTTTTTCTTCCTTGGTTAAGGAAGTCTGCATCCCTCTGTCTTTATTAGTAGCTCCGTGAGGCACGAGGCTGAAGTCCTCCATTGATCTCTGCATAGCACCTCCAGGCTCCCAGCTGTCCTGACAGTCGCCTCTGCTCAGCGGTCAGGAGTCAGGCGAGCAGTGCTGCCTTGGTATTCACTGGGAAGGCCTCTTGCTCACCCAGACACTGTCCAATCCTGTGCAGTGTGGAGTGGAAAAAAAAATGGCTCCCGAACAAGAGCTTAGAATTGGAGGAGGAATGTATGGAGGGAGGAACAGCGGCCATCTTCTTATGCAAGGGTAAATGAGTTTAGGATTTATTTGAACCACTTAGCCCACCTCTTGTCTACATGATCTTCTGTCATGTTGAAAGAAACCGATGCTTATTAGTTCCGATAATGAGCAGCATCTTTACTTTAAAACAGAGAATCCACAAGACTTCTTTTTATTTATTTAGTGTCTTTATTATTTCAGACAACATAAGTCTTGCCTATTATAAGATCCATGTTCTTAACTTGTTTATTTGTATATTTAAAATTTTGACTTGGTAGATTTAGCTGGTTTATTTTACATGCAGCATTTAAGTGGAATGCATTTTCATGGCCATACTATAATGCCCCCCCTAATATTCTTGTTATTGATTTTGGTATTTCAGAAGTATTATTCACGGTGACACCTACTGGGAAGCAAATTTCAGTTATATCAATAGATATTATTATAATATAGAAAACATTAATATTTGATGGTGGCATAAGTGTGACACAAAGGCAATAAAGTCATTAATGAACACATACATGTCATTAATAAAACATTCCGAAATGGCCCCTGAATTTTCAGCCTGGTCCCTAAAGTTCACTGTTCATTTGAACTATTGCATTTTGCAGTTACTGCAACACGCTGCATTACTGCATGCTGCCCATTGTTCAGGAGACTTCTCAATTAATGAAGCTGACTCCTCTTTTCAGCAATATAGAGATTGGAAACATTCATAATGATAATATTGGTATGAAATCCACAAATTTTCTTTAAAAAAAGAGATTTATCAAAACATAACAATACTTCCCTCCCTTTTTCTTTTCTTTCCTCTTCTTTTTTTCTTGTGTGTTGCTTGGCAACCAACATTGATCTGTTTAAAAAAAAAATCCCATGACTTAGGAATTGCTAGTGGCAATATTACTCTGTCATTTTTCTTTCTCCTACCAAGCTACTAACTGGAAGAGCTATTAATTGTTCCTTCTCTCTTTGAACTTTAATTTTGCATGAATTTGCCATGCCTTGAGAGTGGTTCTGCTGGAGACTGGCCTAGAAGAGATGACCTGAGAGAGAACTGGATGGGAGAGACTTCTCTGAGTTAAAACAGCAGAGTATCCCACCTCAGTGTTTTATTGTTGATTCATCAGGTCAGTCTTGCCTTCCGCAAAATACCAATTGTGGCAAAAATCCAGTCAGGCAGCCTCTGTTTCCCCTCACTTGAATGTGGAAACTATTACAAGAAACCTGCTAACTGCCTCCAGCAGGCTGATAGGTATGTGTGTTCATTAGAACTGTCTTCCCAGTCTGTTCCAGCAAAGTGCACCCAACCTGGTGTGTCCCATTCTGGCCTATGCAGTTTAGTCCCCTGCTTAATGGCTTAATGTTGCCCTGTCTGGAAGGGACACTCTGTTCTATGATGAAATCTTTGATCTGCAGCCTTTTTTTTTTTTTTAACTGAAAGTAGCTGCTGACAAAGTATCCAATATTTTGGGGGTCGTCCTTCCATTGCTATCAGTGCTTTTTGTCAAAATTAAAGACTCAGAGTATAGCCAATGGGAATTCCACTAAACTCCACCAATTTTTTTAAAATATAAAGTAGGTTTCCTTAAAAGAATCAGCCTGGAAAATTTTTGTGCTTTGCCTGCAGGTAGGGGGGAAGTAGCCACACCGACACAACAATCAAATGGTCAAAACCGTGTCACTAGTGAATAGAAGATATTTTCCTTTCCAAATCCTCTGCCGTTTATCTACAGTTTCTTGTTTATTTTGAAAGGCTTTGAAACATATTCCTCATGTGAAGTATATCCAGTTTCACATTCCCCCTGTGTTACATCCTTCTGTCTACAAGAACTGAAGCTGTTTCCCCTTATTGCTTTTGTGGCTTCCCCAACCCCACCCCGTGTAAGAGTCTAACAGGGCAGAGGTTTCAGAGACTTTTTACTGGCTAATACCTGACCCCTTTCTCTCAAATTACAGCTCTGAGTGACCATTTTCAAGGCAAAAGGTCATCCCCATCCCCGTCCCTTTGGAACCACTGTGCATCAACCTTCTAACCTCTGCTTCAGAGAGACGATGGCTGTTTGGGCTGCGATCCCTTCATTACAGATGGTCCATATTTTATATTTAGTGTAGGAGGTCAGATTTAGGAAAGCAATTTCTCTTAAAGCTAAGAGTTCCAATAATCCAACATCTTCTATTGGCTTATGGGTGAGTGGGCAGTAATGGGTTTATGGGAAGCGCCCGCTGGTCTGTCTTTTCCAGGGAGGGGATTATTTCTGTCAATCTAAATTTTTAGAATTGGTGGACTCCCATTGTTTATTATGCAGCAAGCTTTTATTAGATTGTCTCTAAGCACAATGCAGCAAGTGGGGCATCCTTCTGAGCAGGCTAGCAGGCTGGATCAATATCTCTAGGCCTTTAAAATCTTGGATAAAATAATGCTACATTTTCATCTCAGCTCCAGAAGAGAGTCCTGCATGTAGTTCTGTTGCAGAGAGAACATACAGAAAGATTCATGATGACATTAGCACAGACAATAATTGTCTCATGATTATAGACTCTATGGGTACATTGCTGAATTTTTCAGGTGAATGTATGTTTAATTTACTTTACTATTTTGTGACACTTTAGCCTAAATCTACAAAAATTATAGTATGACTGGGTTACTGGGTTAGACATTTGTTGTGTAAACTTCAAATGAAATCCCAGAGAAAGATGGCATTCATTTAAAAATTAACAGTGTAAATAAACTTTTATCTATTACTATACATGTACAGAGTGAGACAGAGACAAGATTAACTCACTGCGTGTAGCAGATGAATCACATCGAGCACAGTGACTTGGGACCTATCAGAAGCCACATGACCCCAGGGCCTTTGGTTGTGCAGGCCCCAGAAGGCCAAACTATCCTAAGGAAATGTGGGCTGGGGAGGTGGGTTACCACCTCCGTGTCTAGATCAAGTGATTTCATCCTTAATGAACTCCAGAAGCAGAGCAAAGAAAACAATCTAGGTTTTTGTGTTCATACATCAGGCTTAAAAATTCCTTATCTTGATTTTCTAATTTACCTGATTGGAAATTAGGCTGGAAGTGGAACAGACTCTAGAAAGGAAAGTCTCCTGAGACTTGAAGTGATGTTAAGATAACTATGGTCCCCTCACCTGCCTGGCATAAAGACATGTGGGGACACACGTGTGTCACAGACAGAATTGAATCAGGTTATCAGGTTGTTCTGCCTTGAAGACATTTTAATAACAACAGTAATAGGTAATGATGGTGATGATAGCTGGCTCGTATTGTTATTTTTGTCATTGTTGAATATTTATATGCTTTAGATACTCCTGCAGTGTTTTCTCAAAAGTTCCTTTGAGACACATCTCTTGTGTGTCAGACAATGAAAGTGGAATTTTCATATATATTATTTAATTTTATTCTTGAAACTCTTTTAGGTTCATATTAACTGTAATTATGTAGTGGAGGAATCAGACTCAGAAAATTTAAGTAATTTTCTCAAGAGCATGGAACTAGTAGGTAGTGGAGTTGGGTTAAAAGTAACCAAGTAACCAGGTTTGCTTTTTCCTAAGTGCATGCTGTTTTCACTGTGTTACCTGTGAGAAAGAGCAAATGCGCTCCACATTTAGCTCCTCTGTCCTACCCTTCAGAGGTGTTTTTTGCCACTACCTTATGTGCACTCAGAGTTTTGGGCAGACATAGATATGAGGACCTGTGAGTTGAAGCCCCAGGCTATTGCTCTCTGGCTAATAGTGAGTCATGATATCTGGAAGTCTCCAAATAATATTAAGTGGAACAAAGATGCTGGAATCAGGAGAGAAATAAGTAGAGCTCAAGGAGGTGGTCTAATCCCCCAAATACGTAGATTAAATCACTCTTTAAAGTCTGTACTATTAACTCATATATTCAAAGTTGTTATTCAACAATGAGTTAAATTCATTTTGTTTTTGTAGTACATTTCAAAAAGTTTGTATCCAAGTTTTGACTAATCTTTTAATGGGGTTCAGGCAGTCGGAAAAATCTGCCTAGGAGTTGAAAATGAGACCCCACCTTGAGGACGCAGCAGAGGCAGATCTAACATCACTGTGGATATTTGATTCCCCGCTCCTCCTGCTTGAATAGCCTGAGAAATCTTCACTGCCATGAGCCCCCTGGGGCCCTCTGCCTCAGTTCCTTACACACGAAATAGAATTACAACATGGCAGTCCCACAACCTTGTTAATTAAAGAATAACCTGCAGACAAAGCAGTGGGGAAATGCCCAGGTGTCTGAAGAGAAATACTGCCCACTTTGTTCAGATGTTCTTTAAAATGTCCAGGAAAAAAACAAAACAGATGTTAGCAAAAGCAGGTGGCAAATGCTGGGCCTGTGGCACATGGGCACCTACTGCACAGAGCCTGTACTCAGTACCAGTGCTTACCTGTCTGGATGGAGAGGGGAGAAACCCAGACTGCGAGAGTGCAGTAGAGGGTCTGACCTCAGGAACACACCACTTTGTCTCTTCAACTTTTCTCCTCCTCTTTGCTGTCCACAAGAGAGAATGCAGGAGACATGAAGCTAAAACTGGTGACTAAATTCCAGGTTGTCTTTCTTTGAAAGGACATGAACGAAGCCCCTCTCTGATCCTGACGTGTTTGAGAGAGTCCCTGAGAACAGCAAAAGGCAGTGATTCAGAGGGAAGTGGAGAATTAATTAACCAGTTAGCACCTGTCCCTCTCATTAGCTCGAAGTGGGTAGTCAAAGAAGGAATCAGAACCTAATCTCTTGGAGGGCTTTGTTTGGCAAAATGTTTACAAGGACACAGAGGCAAGCAGCACATACAGCTAGAGTCGCTGCAATGAGGAGGTGCCCCCCAGTGGCTGTGGCATGGACCCTGGGGCTTGGAAACCTGGCCTGGAACCTTGGCTCTGCTGCTTACTTGTGAGTTACTAAGTTCTCTAAGTCTTTGTTTTCTTAATAATGATTCCCACCTTGTAAGGTTTGAGGATTAAATGAAGAACTGCATTTAGCACAGCCTTTAGAGCATATCAAAGAACTCCCTACAGAGTAGCTATCATAATAATTATTATTCATTCTAAGAAAAGATTTAGGGAGAAAGTTAGGTTAAGATCGATGAACAAAAGTTGATGGTGGTCAGATAATTTTTGTAGGGATTAGGAGTTTGTTTCTTTTTAAGATATTAAAGAGTTTGTTCTGTCAACGTTTGTAATGAGAGATTATGTTTTATGATATATTTATAGAAAAAAACATGAAAAGGTCATTGGCATCACTCACTCTTGCTTTCTCCATCACTGGTAATTGGTAGTTTAGAAGGAAAGGCCTGGACAGTCAGATTATAAGGCAGCATTTCCCAAAGTGTATGTTCAGAACATAAGTCTCTAGGGAAATCCTTGTGAGATTCACAGTGCATACTATCACATTAAAGACTCTGCAAAGTTCCCGAGTAATTTGTTTCTGTTAAGCTCAGTATTTCTCCAAACTTGCTTGACCATAGGATCTGCCTTCCACACAGTCCTTGGGAAAAGTTTGTCTAAAGTAACAACACTTTCCTTCTGGGGTGTATCTACTAGTATTGTAGGCTCAGGAGGAGATACTGAGTTTTTATAGACCTGGAACTAAAACCCCAGCCTTAAATTGCCATGAAAATTTTTGCTAATAACCCTGATGGAATACTACGTCAGTTTTTGTATTGAGCAGAAATGAGCGCTATCAGGACATCATGGAGTGAGTGCCCACATATTTATTAAATGTTCAGTTTTGATGGACATTTCTCAGTGTACAGAATCAAAATATGACAGTGCCACAGAACTACTTGCTAAATATTGGTGACTCATTTTGCTGAAAGTTGGGATTCTGCAAGGAGGTGAAAGAGCAATGCAGTCTGGGCTAGTGGGGGACGAACTGCAAAGAGCCTCACCCAGTAGCCTGCTGTATTTACCCTCTGCATTGACATAAGACATGCTTATGTAGAACAAGGAATCTGATTATTTTGTCATTGAAAGAAAGCAGAATAGGCCTTACTTTTCTTTAGGAGTCCAGAATCTGAAGCTACCACAAGCTAATTTGAACTCAGTGTGTTTTTATTAATCCTAATTCATACACAAGTGGTTTGTAGATCCGTTTTTTTCTTCCATGAAATGATGTTTTTAAAAAGTGATTTGTTCCTAAGCTAGACTGCAAAAGATTGTTTCTGCTATATTTTCCCCAATCAGGATCCCTTTTTATTAACCCTGGTAAACTGACAAATTCCATTTATCCAGTCAACAAACAGTTTATGCTTGTAAGGTGCTGGGATGCAAAGATGAAAAATATCTAGTCTGCCCCCCCAAGCTGCTTATCTGGTAAGTGATTATGACACGAACAAATAGTTAGTAGGCAAAGGAGTTATTGATAAGTGAGACAGAAATAAAGTGCCCTGGAAGGATTTCTGGTCGGGGTGATTAAGAGTTTGTGAGGTGACATTTAAGCTTAGCTGCAGAATGGGTAGGAATTTAACAGGCAGAGAAAAAGGGGTGAGCATTTAAGACAGAATGCTTTGAAATCACCTCTTAAAAATGATCCACCACGTGCTTGGCAAATGCTATTATTTTTCATGCTCCATTGCTTCATGACATAGTCTCATGTCAAGATCTGAGGAGATGAGAACTTCTGAGAGTCTGACATAGCAGCTCTCTCCCTCACTAGGGTGTGCATAGTAGAACTGCAGTTAACAAGCCTTTGTGGTCCCAGAGAGAAATTGATATTTGCTGATTGCAGTGTGCTGAAGTAAAATTACAGGAGTGCATTAAAATCCTTTGCAAAGAAGGTTGAAGTCATTACAAAAATGCTTGGGCATCTTGGGCATTAATATTTGATTTAACATCTTGTAGTTGCATATGGCATATTTTGATGGAAGAGGCATTTGTAGATATAAATACAAACTGGAGAACCACCAGGGCTAGTGCTAGCTGTCAGTCTAAGACTCCTGACTAGTGGGGTCCACTCGACCTCACCCCATATACAAACTTTTTGAGGCCATATCCTGAAGTAAAAAGAATCAGGGGAAGCTTTTTTCTGACTACTCCATTGTCCAAGAAAGAAGGAACTGGGAGTTTCTTGAATTGCTAGAGCTAAATCCAAAACATTGTGCTCAGAAACAGTCATGGGTGGCAAAAAGCTAAACCGAGTTTCTGTTCTTAAGGACCTAAGAGTCTAGTGGAGGGATGGACCACATAAATAGCCAGTGAACAGGAAAACATAAAAACAGCTTGAGGAGGAGAGGAGGGAGGGCTCCTTTAAGTGCCCATCATGTGGCAAACTACTGCATTTCATTGAAAATGTTCTTCTCTATTCCCACTCATAAACCACCCACTTGGAACTCTGTGGGTCATTATGGACACATTTTATTTTTCTGTTTTTCTTGCCTAGGTCAGCCCTGCTAGAGCAGCTTCTTTTGCTGGTGTGGAAGAGGCTTTCCTCACTGCCCATCTATCAGCTAGGGTTCAATTTTAGTCCACAAAGCCCACTCATGTTAGGTTAAACAGAAGAAGATTTATTACAGGTTATCAGACAGCTTACAGATTTTGGGGGGCAATCAGAGAACCGAGCTTGGATGCCACACAGCAGAAATGAGCAGGCAGGAGTGTGGCTCAATCCCTGCATGGGATAGTCCGGTGGAAAATCCATATGGATTGCTGCTGCCACCTGTCACTCAACACTCATAAAACTACCACCTGAAGAGGCGAACCTCTGCTACGCTGCTGCAGATGAACTCAACACCTTCATGACCATGCGTGCCAGAAGGGACCTGCAGCCTCGTGGAATTACCTTGTTCTTTCCAGTCTCTCACAGCATCAGTCTGCTTGGTTGAAGCTAGTCACATGCAAAGATACTTGAAATGGATGTTTTTTATTCTCTTTGGGAAAAATGTAATCCAGAATGCAGAAAATTACCAAAATGGGAAGACAGATTAACAAAATCATTGGCAGCCACAAATGAGAGAGATCTATTGCATCACCCTGTAGACTTTTCTGCCCTTACAATGTTTGATTACAGGTTTAAAAATTTAATGATACTCATGCACTGGCTTGGTGTAGAATAACATTTCAATATTTTACCACAGATAACAGTGCAGCCTGGACTCTCTTGAAACATGCTGAAGAGAAGCAAAGAGGGCCAGGAGCTGAACTCTCTGTTCTTTATTTCTTTGTCTCTTGTGTCCTGAATTCAGAAGCCCATGCCAGACGTTATATTCCTAAGTGACTTATAACTGTGTGAATTTCTTCCCTACAGGCATGTGATGGGGTAGCCTTTACTGTGTTCAGAGAGTGCATTACTCTTCTGTGGATGAACCAGGTAGAACTAAAGAGAGGCTAAAATTAAACATTTTGGGAATTGTATCTTGATATAGATGTTTTAATCAGAATTTGGTGTCAAGGAGCACAAATCCTATGCAACCTGCCCAAACTTAAAGGAAGTTTGATTATGATGATATTGAGTGGCTTCATTGAACACCCAGGCCTCCAAGAGTATGAGACAAGGGCAGCAGAAGTCTGGGAAGGGGCTGTGTGATCTAGTACCTGCTCAACCAAGGCTGTGGGTGGCACGAGATTCCCTGAGAGGGCAATCAGGACAGCACACAAGGGCCTGTCTGATACAGAGCAAAACCCTCCAAGGCTCTTGGATTGGCCCTTGCACATGTGTGGCAGGCTGGTAGGGAAGGGCACCTAAGGGTCTGTTTGCATGAGGACCTGGAGGGCCGCCAAAGAAGGATGAGAGGGATCTTATCTTAAAGTAAGAGAGAGCCAAGCATGTGGCCCTGACAGGTCTCCAGAACAAACCATGTGGTGATCTTTCATGCAGTCCTTCAGCCTGGCTTCTATCAGCAGGCTGGGCCCTATTGGAGAAGAATACAGATGGGAAATTTGAAAGGCCTGTCTGAAACTCCAACAGCCATGTTCTGAATTCTGTTCAAGAGAACATGAAACATAGAGGAGAGATAGATCTCCTCTCCCCCTTGGCCTCCGAACACAGTGGCTCTTTGGTCCTCTGGCACATCAGCTCTTGCCAGCGGAAGCGCCCTGATTAGGATACAGGTTGGCTGGTGGCACCTATTCTTAGGAGAACCCCTGGGATTCCAGTCAAATGTGGGCATTATGTTAATGTGATCCCATTTGTATCTGTAGGCTAACAGGCTAGTGATATATGGAGAGATACCTAGTGCCAATTTAGTTAAATTAGATCATAGTTTTTTATGGACAATTTAAATCAAATTGTTTTTTCAAAGAGGTTACCTTATTTCATAATTTCTGCCTATTTGCCATCAGATAATATGCCTAATTGAATGAATACTCTTAAATATCTTAGGAGGCAGCTCACTTTTATTAATGCATAAGAATGAAGTTTTCATAAAAACCAAACACACGTTGCTAATTAATGAACTTTCTAAAGCTATGGATAGACAGTTTGGGTTTCCTTAGTATCTCTCTGCGCTTGTCTAAACTCCTTAAGGGATTCACTAAAAACTGTCTTGCTGGCACTTCCCAATACCATTCACACCAGCTTCCTTTGATCACAGTCTCCCATCCTAAACTCAGTTAAGAACAGCGGACTAACTTCCAAATTCTTTGTCCATAGCACTGAATATTAAAATAATGATGGGAAAACAAGCAACGCTAAGTGGACACACGAAAGACAGGCAGTTGATTCAGATGAGCAAAACCCTCTTCACTTCCACATTCTCCCAGCAATTGCTAGGCAGCTCTATGGAGTGAATATTTTCAGGGGCATTGATTGATTTCAGAGCCATGAACCCATCAGAATCTGATTCATGTTTTCTCTCTCAAAAGCCCTTATATGTGTATTGTCAACTCCAGGCTTTTTTTGGAGGAGGAAGACAGGATTTAAGGGTTTTGCTATAAAAGTTTCACCTTTGAAATTAGAATTAGGCCTAGAGAAAGGTAGACAAATACATTTCATTCTTGGACTCAAGATCTAAATTTCTCCTAACCATCTCCCCTTTTGTTCTTTTCTTTTCTCATATTTTCTTCTTTCATATTTACCTCTCTCCTCCCTGTTTCCTTACCTACTTGCTTTCCCCTTTCCGCCTCCATCTCTCCCTCCTTTTTTTTCTTTATCCCTTTCTTTTTTCATCCTTACCAGTTCTTCTGGGGAGTGGGGGTGGTGGGGGAGGGAGGATGGTCTTTTACATCAGTGGTTCTCAACCAGAGGCAATTTTGCCTCTTAGGAGGCATTTGGCAACATTTGGATACTTTTTGGGTTATCACAACTATGGGTGGGCATTGTGAGGCATGGTGCTTCAGGCATCCCCCAGTAGAAGACACTGGATAGAGGCCAGTGATTCTGCCAAATATCCTGAAAGGCACAGGGCAACCCCCACAACAAAAATTGTCCAGCCTCAAATATCAATAGTGTTGAGGTTGAGAAGCCCTACTTCACGTGAAGATGTCTCTCTATTCATGAAGAACATGGGTCAGAGGGAGTGGAGAGGACACCTTGTAGGGTCCTTCCTATCTGCAGTTGCTGGCTTGTCCTCTAATTTAACTCTTCATCCTCCACAGTGAGAATGAAGTTTCTGTACATAGACCCACCTCTGCTGGCTGCAGTGATTACAGTTTCAAACAGGCAGACAGAAAAACCCATTAAAGCTCTGTGTGTAGGAAATATGAAAGACAAAATTTTCTCTTGATTTAGTTTTTCAAAATGTGTGTGTGACAGAGGACATGCTAGCAAAAGTAGATGTGAATGAATATAATTATGGTGAAAATTTTCATCTATGCATTTTTATGGGGTGGGGAGATGACATATTCTCTAGGTCACGATGACAATTGTGACAGATGGGTTTAAAAGATTAGAGGCCAAATTAATAAAGAGAACAAGGAAGTCTATAAATATCTGGTCTTATTGTAATTGAGATGGTTAACCATAAAGCAATGAAAGAAAACCCATAGAAAACATTTAGTTCACAAGTGGCAAAAATAGTTAAAACTTACATCAGTATAGGCAGGGAAATTAAGATGATAAATACTTGTCGTACCAGTTCTAATAACTCTATTTAATTGTGGATCAAATACCCAGATGCCATTGCACAGAAGATGTGTATATTAGCGGCCCAGTTCATCAAGGTCATTTGACCATAAGCAGACATTGGAAGAAAGGGAATTGGCATCTAAAATTTATTTCCTTCCCAGAATATGAAACAGAAGAACGACTCGCCAGGCTGTAACCTAACTAAATTGGTCAGTAAAACCAATCACAGTTTTATAGAGTCTACGCTAAAAATAAACTACAGCTCAGCAGGAAATGTACCAACATGCCAGAGTTAAATAAGAAAAAAAAGTTGCATGATACTCACCGGTAACAGCTAGCCTTAGTAAAACTTGGCATAGCAGTTGAGATGCCCAGGCTTCTGGGCCAGATATTACCAGGGGCCCTTGTATAATTTCTCTACGAGCCTAGAGTGGGGAGCTGCTGCATGACTGGGTCCCACAACCCTCTGGCCTTTGGCTTTTTCTGGACCCTAACAGCTCACCCAGAAACTGGGAAACTTGAGTCCAGTTAATTCAATCCAAATCCAAGGCCTTGAACATCATAGATATACTGACTATTACTAACCTTCCCTCAATCTTTTGCCTCTGTTCTCCTGGGGTGTTCTCTCCCTTGACCCCTATCCACACCCCAGATCTTCCTCTTCACCTTCTCCACTGTTTCTGGTACTTGCGCCTCTCCTCACAACACTCCCACCATCTGGCCATAACCATGACCTCTTTCTCATCTGGAGACACCATTTGTCTTGTGACTCTCTAGATAAGTCTTCACTTCTCCCCATCCATGGCATCTCGCACTCCTCCCAGCTTCTTGGATACCATTTCTCTTGATTCATCAAACATTCTTCCTGTTTTAAAGCTCACACTAAACTTGCTATGTCCCTTTCCTGCTCTGTTGCCATCTCCTCTCCTGATACTCGCCTTGTGACATGCAGACTTTCCTCCTCTGCAAATTCTATCATCACTTGAATGAATTCTTACATCATGTGGGCAATGCATTTGGCACCCTCTTTCCAATTCCTTGATCTCCTCAATGCCAGTGTTTTTCATCTCTACTCACATCAGTGATTCTCATCTACAACAACACCTTGCCATCACGCAACCTGAACTTTCAAGCTTTGTGGTCCTCCCCTGTGATGGCACATTCCCATCCCTCCTGCTCCCTATGTCACTCTGGAAGTAACTACTCCTCAAGTTTCTCGGTCTGTCAGTCTGCTTTCTTTTCTGCACCAGCCTTAAATTGCTGCTCTTCATCATAACTACTCTCTTGCCAATACCTTTATACCTCTCTCCTGCTTTTAACAAGTGTCCTAGATGTATAGCCAGACTCTTGAATACTGTTGGAGAAAGTCACAAATTGTGCATATTTGTGTCAGCACAAATGCATGGCTTCTGGTATCCTTTGGGCTTCAACATCCCATACCACTTACCTTCCTTTCTTTTCTGGTCAATTCTGCCATTTCCCTCAGCAGCCCCGTCTCTTCTCCAATGCCTGTTCTCATCCCTCTCAGTGGATGGACCATCTCATTTAGTTACTTTAAGTCATGTATGGAATATAATGGCGGAGTTTAAATATAAATAAATAGCCTTGGTTTCTTCTCATTAGAGGTTTGAGACTAATTGAGAACTCTTTAATTTCTTGTCTCCTCCTTGTCTGCAAACTTATTTATCTCTGCATCCATTCTCTAGACCCAAAGGAGGCATTATCCTCTCTGTTATGTTCCTCCTGTCTCATCTGGAATCTTGCTGTATCCATGATCTACCGTTTCTACTGTGTCTTGAGTTTCTCCGGCTCCTTCTCTTCAACTAACCTGTGATCAGGTTCTCCCATTCTGTGCAAAACCAGAACAAAGCCTTCCTTTTAGTCCATGATGGTTTTGAGCTTTTAGACAATCTCTTTTTTTCCCATATCATATGTCATTCCTTTTTTAATTTTTTTATTTTGCTATTATTAATGTACAATTACATGAGCAATATTATAGTTACTAGACCCCCCCTATTATCAAGTCCCCTCCATATACCCCATTACAGTTACTGTCCATCAGCGTAGTAAGATGCTATAGACTCACTACTTGTCTTCTCTGTGTTATACTGCCTTCCCGGTATCCCCACCCCACTACATTATGTGTGCTAATCGTAATACCCCTTTTTCACCCTTATCCCTTCCTTCCCATCCATCTTCCCCAGTTCCTTTCCCTTTGGCAACTGTTAGTCCATTCTTGGGTTCTGTGAGTCTGCTGCTGTTTTGTTCCTTTCGTTTTTTCTTTGTTCATATACTCCACATATGAGTGAAATCATTTGATACTTGTCTTTCTCTGCCTGGCTTATTTCACTGAGAATAATACACTCTAGCCCCATCCATGTCATTGCAAATGGTAGGATTTGTTTTCTTCTTATGGCTGAATAATATTCCATTGTGTATATGTACCACATCTTCTTTATCCATCCATCTACTGATGGACACTTAGGTTGCTTCCATTTCTTCACTATTGTAAATAGTGCTGTGATAAACATAGGGGTGCATATGTCTTTTTCAAACTGGGATGCTGCATTCTTAGGGTAAATTCCTAGGAGTGGAATTCCTGGGTCAAATGGTATTTCTATTTTGAGTTTTTTTGAGGAACCTCCATATTGCTTTCCACAATGGTTGAACTAATTTATGTTCCCACGAGCACTGTAGGAGGGTTCCCCTTTCTCCACATCCTCGCCAACATTTGTTGTTGTTTGTGTTTTGGATGGCGGCCATCCTAACTGGTGTGAGGTGATATCTCATTGTGGTTTTAATTTGCATTTCTCTGATGATTAGGGATGTGGAGCATCTTTTCATGTGCCTATTGGCCATCTGAATTTCTTCTTTGGAGAAGTTTCTGTTGAGCTCCTCTGTTCATTTTTTAATTGGCTTATTTGCTTTTTGTTTGTTGAGGTGCGTGAGCTCTTTATATAATTTGGATGTCAACCCCTTATCGGATATGTCATTTATGAATATATTCTCCCATACTGTAGGATGTCTTTTTGTTCTACTGATGGTGTCCTTTGCTGTACAGAAGCTTTTCAGCTTGATATAGGCCCACTAGTTCACTTTTGCTCTTGTTTCCCTTGCTCGGGGAGATATGTTCATGAAGAAGTTGCTCATGTTTATGTCCAAGAGATTTTTGCCTATGTTTTATTCTAAGAGTTTTATGGTTTCATGACTTACATTCAGGTCTTTGATCCATTTTGAGTTTATTTTTGTGTATGGAGTTACACAGTAATCCAGTTTCATTCTCTTACATGCAGCTGTCCAGTTTTTCCAACACCAGCTGTTGAAGAGGCTGTCATTTCCCCATTGTATATCCATGGCTCCTTTATCGTGTATTAATTGACCATATATGCTTGAGTTTATATCTGGGGTCTCTAGTCTTTTCCATTGGTCTATGGGTCTATTCTTGTGCCAGTACCAAATTGTCTTGATTACTGTGTCTTTGTAGTAGAGCTTGAAGTCAGGGAGCATAATTCCCCCCACTTTATTCTTCCTTCTCATGATTGCTTTGGCTCTTTGGAGTCTTTTGTGGTTCCATATGAATTTTAGAACTATTTGCTCTTGTTCAGTGAAAAATGCTGTAGGTACTTTGATAGGAATTGCATTGAATCTGTAGATTTATTTAGGCAGGACGGCCATTTTGACAATATTAATAATTCCTATCCATGAGCAGGGATGTGTTTCCATTTATTGGTATCTTCTTTAATTTCTCTCATGAGTTTTTTGTAGTTTTCAGAGTATAAGTCTTTCACTTCCTTGGTTAGGTTTATTCCTAGGTATTTTATTCTTTTGGATGCAATTGTGAATGGAATTTTCCTGGTTTCTCTTTCTGCTAGTTCACCATTAGTGTATAGAAATGCAACAGATTCCTGTATATTAATCTTGTATCCTGCAACTTTACTGAATTCAGATATTAGATCTAGTAGTTTTGGAGTGGATTCTTTAGGGTTTTTTAATGTACAGTATCAGGTCATCTGCAAACAGGGACACTTTGACTTCTTCCTCACCAATCTGGATGCCTTTTATTTCTTTGTGTTGTCTGATGCCTGTGGCTAGGACCCCTAAAACTATGTTGAATAAAGGTGGGGAGAGTGGGCATCCTTGTCTTGTTTCTGATCTTAAAGGAAAAGCTTTCAGCTTCTCGCTGTTAAGTATAATGTTGGCTGTGGGTTTGTCATATATGGCCTTTATTATGTTGAGGTACTTGCCCTCTATACCCATTTTGTTGAGAGTTTTTATCATGAATGGATGTTGAATTTTGTTGAATGCTTTTTCAGCATCTATGGAGATAGTCGTGTGATTTTTGTCTTTCTGTTGATGTAGTGCGTGATGTTGATAGATTTTCGAATGTTGTACCATCCTTGCATCCCTGGGATGAATCCCACTTGATCATGATGGATGATCTTTTTGATGCATTTTTGAATTCAGTTTACCAATATTTTGTTGAATATTTTTGCATCTATATTCATTAGGGATATTGGTCTGAAATTTTCTTTTTTTGTGGTGTCTTTGCCTGGTTTTGGTATTGGAATGATGTTGGCTTCCTAGAATGAGTTTCGAAGTATTCCTTCCTCTTCTACTTTTTGGAAAACTTTAAGGAGGATGGGTATTAGGTCTTCACTAAACGTTTGATAAAATTCAGCAGTGAAACCATCTGGGTCAGGAGTTTTGCTCTTAGGTAGTTTTATGATTGCCAATTCAATTTCGTTGCTGGTAATTGGTCTGTTCAGATTTTCAGTTTCTTCCTGGGTCAGCCTTGGAAGGTTGTATTTTTCTAGAAAGTTGTCCATTTCTTCTAGGTTATCCAGTTTGTAACCATATAATTTTTCATGTATTCTCTCATAATTCTTTGTATTTCTGTGGTGTCCGTAGTGATTTTTCCTTTCTCATTTCTGATTCTGTTTATGTGTGTAGACTCTCTTTTTTTCTTCATAAGTCTGGCTAGGGGTTTATCTATTTTCTTTATTTTCTTGAAGAACCAGCTCCTGCTTTCATTGATTCTTTCTATTGTTTTACTCTCAATTTTATTTATTTCTGGTTTAATCTTTATTATGTCCCTCCTTCTACTGACTTTGGGCCTCATTTGTTCTTCCTTTTCTAGTTTCATTAATTGTGAGTTTAGACTGTTCATTTGGGATTGTTCTTTTTTCCCAAGGTAGGCCTGTGTTGCAATATATTTCCCTCTTAGCATGGCCGTCGCTGCATCCCACAGATTTTGTGGTGTTGAATTATTGTTGTCATTTGTCTCCGTATATTGGTTGATCTCTGTTTTTATTTGGTCATTGATCCATTGATTATTTAGGAGCATGGTATTAAGCCCCCATGTGTTTGTGGGCTTTTTCATTTTCTTTGAGTAATTTATTTCTAGAGTCATACCTTTGTGATCTGAGAAGGTGGTTGGTACAATTTGAATCTTTTTGAATTTACTGAGGTTCTTTTTGTGGCCTAGTATGTGATCTATTTTTGAAAATGTTCCATGTGCACTTGAGAGGAATGTGTATCCTGTTACTTTTGGGTGTAGAGTTCTGTAGATGTCCATTAGGTCCATCTGTTCTAATACGTTGTTCAGTTGCTCAGTCTCTTTATTTATTTTCTGTCTGGTTGATCTGTCCTTTTGAGTAAGTTGTGTGTTGAAGTCTCCCAAAATGAATCCATTTCTGTCTATTTCCCCCTTTAATTCTGTTAGTATTTGTTTCACATATGTAGGTGATCCTGTGTTAGGTGCATAGGTATTTCTAATAGTTATATCCTCTTGTTGGACTGACCCTTTTATCATTATGTAATGTCCTTCTTTGTCTCTTGTGACTTTCTTTGTTTTGAAGTCTATTTTGTCAGATACAAGTACTGCATCTCCTGCTTTTTCTCCCTGTTAGTTGCATGAAATATCTTTTTCCATCCCTTTACTTTCAGTCTGTATATGTGTTTGGGTTTGAAGTGAGTCTCTTGTAGGCAGCATATAGATGGGTCTTGTTTTTTTATCCATTCAGTGACTCTATGTCTTTTGATTGGTGCATTTAGACCATTTACATTTAGGGTGATTATCTATAGGTATGTACTTATTGCCATTGCAGGCTTTAGATTTGTGACTACCAAAGGTTCAAGGGTAAAGCCCTTACTATCTAACAGTCTAATTTAACTCACTTTGTATGCTATTACAAACACAACCTAAAGATTCTTTTTTTTTCTCCTCCTTTTTCTTCCTCCTTCATTCTTTTTATGTTGTGAATCATATTCTGTGCTCTTTGTCTATCCCTTGGGTGACATCTATTTAGTCTTAGGAATACTTCCATCTATAGGAGTCCCTCCAAAATGCTCTGTAGACGTGGTTTGTGGGAGGTAAATTCTCTCAGCTTTTGCTTATCTGAAAATTGTTTGTCCCTCCTTCAAATTTAAATGATATCCTTGATGAGTAGAGTATTCTTGGTTTGAGGTCCTTCTGCTTCATTGCATTAAATATATCATGCCACTCCCTTCTGGCCTGTAATGTTTCTGTTGAGAAATCTGATAATAGCCTAATGGATTTTCCTTTTTATGTGATCCTTTTTCTCTCTCTAGCTCCTTTTAAAAGTCTGTCTTTATCTTTGATCTTTGCCATTTTAATTATTATATGTCTTGATGTTGTCTTCCTTGGATCCCTTGTGTTGGGAGATCTGGGCATCTTGATGGCTTGAGAGACTATCTCCTTCCCCAGACTGGGTAAGCTTTCAGCAATTACCTCCTCAATGACACTTTCTATCTCTTTTTCTCTCTCTTCTCCTTCTGACCCCTATTATGCGAATATTGTTCCATTTCAATTGGTCACAGAGTTCTCTCAACATTCTTTCATTCTTAGAGATTCTTTTTTTCTCTCTATGCCTCAGCTTCTTTGTATTCCTCTTCTTTAATTTCTATTCCATTTACTCTCTCTTCTACTACATCTAATCTGCTTTTAAATCCCTCCATTGTATGTTTCATTTCAGATATGGAATTTCTTAATGATTGAATCTCCATCTTAAATTCATTCCTGAGTTCTTGAATATTTTTCTGTACCTCCATAAGCATGTTTAGGATTTTTATTTTGAACTCTCTTTCAGGAAGATTGGTGAGTTTAGTTTCATTTGGTCCTTTTTCTGGGGTTTGTGAGATTTTGGTCTGAACCGTATTCTTTTGTCATTTCATATTTCTGTGTGGTGCCCTCTGTTGCCCAGAAGCTCCAGTCTCTGGAGCTGCTCAGCCCCTAGAGTGAGGTTGGGGGTCATAGGGGAGCGAGCGTAGTTGATGCCTTGGGGAAGGAAAGATCTGTTTCCTGATTCACAGCTGCAGAGCCTCTCTCCAGAATCAGCGCCAGTGGGCTGAGCACACAGGTGTAACCCTCTGTGCTTGGCGTCTCTAGCTGTTGTAAATGGGGCCTCCCTCTGGCTGGCCTGATGCCAGAGAAGTGACTGCCAGTTTGCGAGGCGTTGCCAGCAGGCCAGGAGGAAATCTCAGCAGGCTGCATGTCACTGTGGGGGTCCTTGGAGCTGAGTACCCAGCCAGGGGGATGGAGCGCCTGAAGCTCCCCACAGTTCCCAATCTGCTGGGCAGAGCACACCCAGAGAACCTTTTCCCCCATCCCTTCTCCCGCACAGCAATCTCCATGCAAACCCCGCCCCTTCAGCAGCCCTCTCACTGCTAGGGGGCCTCTCAGACCTCCTGCCTTTCCCTTGTCCCAGAGCGGCCGGGTGCAGATCCCGTTCATGTCAGTGTCTCAAGCACTCTGCCGGTCCCAGCTTCCCATCCTCCAGAGCACCACACAATGTAGGTTTCTGCTTGGAAAGCAGATCTCCAGGGCTAGGTGTTCAGTAGTCCCAGGTTTCCAACCCCTCCACCGCTCTGTTTCTCTTCCTCTCGCCGGTGAGCTGGGGTTGGGGAAGGGCTTGTGTCCGGCCGAATTAAGGCTTTCTACATTACCCTGTTTCATGAGGTCTTCTCTGTTCGTGAGGTCTGTATGCAGTCTGGTGCAGCTTTCTTTCGTTGTTGCTATTTTGGGGTTAGTTGTATTAACTATTTTTCACACTGTCTGTGGTTTTGGGAGGAGTTCTCTGTCTCATCTCTCACGCCACCATCTTGAATCTCTGTCCATAGGTTATTCTTTTTATGCCTTATCATCCTTTATACTAGACTCATGGCAACCTAACTTTGGCTGCTGTTCCACTCAGACTAAAGTGGCTGGTGATTTCCATATCACCAAGCACTCTGGTGAATATTCTGTCCTTGTCTTATGTCAGCTTCTCTGCAGTTCTTGGCATCTCAGGGCCCAATACTATTGTTAAGTCTCCCTAATCCCTTTCTTCATGTAGTGACATGGTGCAGTGGCAGGAATACACCAAGAGATTATATGCATCTTCCTTGAACATGCCATTTCCTCATATTGGGATATCTTTGTATCTATCCCCCTCTGTCTTCTCTGCCTGGAAAAAATCTGACTCATCCTTCAGATTCCAGCTTAGACATCACTTCCTCTGTGCTGTCTTGGTAGACTTAATTTCTCAGCATGGACCTCTTCTTACTAAATGTGACTTAGCTGAAAACCTCTTTCTCCAGATTGGGTTTACAAAATAAATTTTCAGGCACAGTGTCTTTTATTTTAAGCCAGAAGAAAAGAAGAGGAAAACTTCCATCTTCCCCATTGCTAATAAAGCATGCATATTTTCATATTTGAATGTTGTGCTGGCATAGTGTAGCTAGTCATTCCTTTCTACCTCTCTATGTTCTATATGTGGCCCCTCCATTTTAATGCATGTTTAATTAGCATTGATTCTGGTTAATTAGCATTGGCTTCTAGCATTAAGGCTGGCCTAGTAAAAGTATTTACAATGTTCATTTCAAAACTCAAACTAAATTCTTAATCTTTTTTTGCCTGGGTTATGAGAAGGTCTTTGTTTTTTTCTTTAATAAATAGAATGATTTTTAAAAGACAGTTTTCCGTATAGTAAGGTACATGCCGGTGTTTTGTAGAAGCATAGGAAGTGGGTTTAGGTTCAAATATAAACATGTAATTGTATTAGGAAAAAAGAAAGAGCAATGTCATTTTGAAGGCCGACAACTCAAATACAAATTCCTATTCAATGCAACTGAATAACATTTCATGAAACACTGTACATTAGGTTTTAGCATATAATTTTGGGGGGAAAATATTAAGTAAAAAAGTGAACTATGGTGACATTGAAGTCCTGTCTATAATTAGGCTGGAAGGATGACTGCAGCTGTACTCTGCACTGGCCTGTGTCTCTGCTGCTGCTTATGTGTTAATGGTACTGGTGTCACTGATGCTTCTGGGTCCCATTGCCATGCAGATTGATGGCAAAAACAGTTCTGGCTAGTATGGCTTTTAGATGTCTCCTGTCTAGACACAGTCGGGATTACTGGAAACCTGTCTCTTTTCTTTATTTCATGGATACTTTACCCTTCAGCACTTAAACCTCAGTCTCTAAGGGGACAGACATATCTTTTCGGCTTTGATATTTCACAGGGATGTTGGGTTTTATTTTATGTTTTGAGAGTTAGCCACATTCTGCCCTTCTTTTTCTCCTTCCCATATCCTCACGAGTTAGTGGAATAGGTTTACCCAGATGGGCACTCTGAATATTTTGCACATTACCATATATAATACTTTTGAAGCAACTCCTTTTATGCTCTTTTCTCAGATCTCTTCCTCCCTGCACTCCACCACTATTATGATAGGGGCGAGGATATGTAAATTAAATGCTTTCTGAAGGAGAAGAGTGGGACACAAGGGAGTTCTGTCCCACAGGAAGAGTTAGGGGAAAGCCCACACTGCTCTTGGCTACAGAGGGATGATGGGGAGAATGAGTGGGTTAGAGGATTAACTGACAGGTGGAGTTAGCATGTTCCTGACGGGCCCTGGTGGTGAGGGACACCCAGGGTGGCTGGTGGGAGCATGCCATGTGGACCTAAAGCTGCTGATTGCTTTCTGCAATCAGGTCTTCTTATATACCCAAGTGTCATTTTGAAGAAGGGTAGGAGGATATGTGAAATATTGAGTGTTTAAACCAAATGAGATGATGGGGTTACATTCAGTAATTTTTAAAACTATAATGGTCCTTTTGAGTTCACTAGAATGGGCCAAATTTAACCGCTCTTAACTCTGCTATCAGATTGAGAGGAAGATTAGTTCAAATAGAAAAACAAAGAAATTGTACTTTCTTTGCATGTGAGTATATCTTAAGTACATGTGGGACACTGTTATGTATAGATGAGGAAGCATACTTTCTTTCTGTAAAGCATTGAGTCAGTGGCTGTGGATGTAGGTTGGAGGTACGGGACAGGAAGGCCTTGTCACAAGATAAAATTGGTCAACATACTCTGAAAATGGAAAATAGCTCTATGCATGTTAGGTATAGGGAAAGTGTTTGGTGGAGGCAAGGCCCTGAGTGGCCTCTGTTTTGGATTGACCCTTGGTGGGTGAAGATGTGAAAGCTCTCTAGCCACTTTCCCTGTCAGGCTGTATGGACCTTGTGGTTGACTCTCCCACCTTCATTCCATACCAGCTGATTATTGGAGTCAATTACAATATTTTTATTCTCGTTGTTGTAATTGTTTGAAGAATGGATATACAGACACTTATGTGAGCCAAGGAAAGGCAAATAAAATCTTTCTGGGCATCTCTTGGAAAGGTCTGCCCTTCAGAGAGAGAAGTGACAGGTTAGCCTAATGATTTGGATAGCAAAGTGAAGAAATGAGGAAACTGGGTCTCAGATGGCAAATTTGAACCATTTGGTCAATTGACCCTGCAGTTTTTCTCACTTCTGGACTGGCCCTAGGATGAGCTAATGTATTTCTGTCTTGCCTGAGGGTTTTGGCCCTGGGCAAGTTCACTATGGATTCAGTGAGACTGAGGAATGACAGTGGAACATTTTGGGGGTAAAATGGTTTATTACCTGGCTTTATTCTCCCTGCAATAGGTTGAGCACTAGAATGGCATCTGCATCCAACAGTCTGAAGGTCCATAATCCTCTTCCATCTCTGCCTCCACCCAGAGCACTGGGCAGAGCTCTTTATATAGTGAATCAGTCAGTAATAGCTCATTGCCTATGGGTGTGGAAGCAGTAGCCTAGCAGCAGGCCAATTACATCATCAATTAATTTAGGATCAGGTAAGGATCCTGGCCATAGGAACTTTCATTTTCCCTATACTCGACCCTTCCAGATTCTCATCTCACAATCTACATGCCCTCAGTCTTCCATGATGATCCCTAAGTGAGAAAGCTGGAGCACTGTAACCAGATTCCACAACAGCTACAGAGGATAACAACAACATACAGATAACAATGAAAATTATGATACAGACAACAACAAAAATGATAATAATGATAGTCATCCTCAAGCCTGAGGAGATTAATCGCCACCAAGTGGTCATTCCAGCTGTATTCAAACCAGTCCAAGTCTGTATTTGCACTTTCCATGGGAGGCCAGTAGTGGAACTGATAGGGAGCTCCATGCACACCCAGTGAGTAGCAGTTTTGCTAGGGCATGTTCCCAATCCACGAAGACATTAGAGGAGGTTAACCTTAAGGGTGATAAAACACATGTTTTAATGACACCAACATAGGCAAATCTTGTCCATCTGGTAGAATGCATGCAAGAGAGTCATTCTTTGATAGGATTGTGGCAGGAAGGGGGGTCCTGTCTGGGTCTAGTATACCATACCTTTACCCCTCTCCCTGTGGGGGTTACTGAGGGGTCTACGTATAGTGCTGCTGGAGGAGTATGCGTTGGCCATGAAGATAAAACAAAAACTCCCTGGTAAGATGCTCTTAACTTCCAGCGATTTAGGTTACACTACTGTGATCTTTGGGGGCCACTCTGCTGTTACTACAGGAATACATAGGAGATCAGCCTCAAGACCTTGTCCCCAAGGTGCCAGGAGGGCCAACCATTGCTGGCTTGTCAATGAGTCGAAACATCCAAGGCCACATCCACTCAATGGAGTCTCTAGGGTCTGGTGCAACTGGTGCTGGCAGCAAGATATTATTCTGGTGGCCAAACCGGCTTCAAAGATTCCTCCTTGGTTTGTATTTGCAGTTGTACAGGGGAGACAGCAATGTGTGTTAGCATGTCTACAGGGCTCAATGGCCCTTTCCAGGGCTTTTCATTCAAGCACTGTAGCACTGTCCGTAAGCTGACTGACCATCCCCATAAGCTATTGGTGTCTGACTTCAGGCCAGATTTTAACAAACCACTGTACTTCTCTATCATGCCTGCCCCAGTATGATTATATGGTACATGAAACCTCTACTTTATCCCTGATTGTTGCATACATTCTTATAGTGCATGCCCAGTAAAGTGGGTGCCTTGTTCATTCTCAATTACCTGTGGTTGGCCATAGGCTGCAAAGGGATGCTCCAGGCCTCTTTTGGTTACCTGCTGGTCTGCAGAATGAATAGGAAGAACAACCAGGAGTCCAGTAGCTGTGTCCACACAAGTCATGACATATTGATACCTTTCTGACACAGGCAGAGGCCCAATATAGTGTATCTGCTGCCTGACAAGGGGTATCAGCCCCTTAGCTGTTGTCCCAGGTTGCCATGGGACTTGGTGTAAGTCCCTCTTAGAGCACACAGGCACTCCTGTCAGGCTCTGCTGACTTCTTCAAAGGCCAACAGCAGGCCCCACTGATGGGCTACAGCCCATGTTTTCTTCTGCCCTGCATGCAACAAATGTCAGTGTAACCACTGGGCCACATCAGAGGCAGGCTTCCCTTCTAACCAACGTGCCTGGACCAATTCATCTGCTTCATGGTTTCCTGGGGATATCAGTGACAAATGTCCCATCACATGATATACTGTAACTGTTTTAGTCTGACCACAGGCCCATAAATCTTGCCACAACTCTTGCCCCCAAAGGGGTCGGTGACCAGACAACCAGCTGGCATGGTACCATGTTAGTAGCCACAGGGTCAAACCTCAATAGATGGCCTGGCTTTCAGTGCAGGCAATGACTGTGGAGGGCTCCTGGCTGATCACAACCCACATTGCCAGCAACTCTGCCCATTGACTGCTTTTTTCCTCACCATCATCCATCCATATTGTCTCAGTCTTAGGATGGAAAGCTATGGACCTCCATTTTGGGGGCTGCGCACAGCTGGAGCCATCTGTGTACCTTGCATCTTCAGGTTTAGGGGTTCTCCCCTCCTGATAAGGACTCTCTGCTATAAATGGCACTCTAGCAAACTCTTCCTGCCTTTCACTGGTATATGTCACTAGCCATAATAAGTGTTGGGAGTTCTTCACTCAAGGGGCTACGCTGCTGTAAGTATGTGCCACACTTGGCCAGTGTAGATGTCTGTGCCACACCACTCCTCAGCTTTTGGGTCCAGTCTTGTACCCACCCAGCGATGGGATAGATGTTTATTACCTTTACCGGGTCCATTCCGGTCATGGGCTTTGTAGCCAGCAAGGTGTGGTACATGGCAGCCACTTGTTTCTCTATTAAGGTGTACCATACCTCTGCTCCTTCCAAGACTTGTGACCAGAATCCAATAGGTTGGTGGGTTCATTCAAGTTGCTGCCAGAGACCCCAGTCATAACCATCCTTGGTCACATGAACATCTAGCTCTCAGGTCCTTGATGGGTCTATCACACTCAAGGCCTGCATGGCCTTGACTGCCTGTTTAGCTGCAGTAAAAGCAGGTGCACATGTCTCGTCCCAGTCCCACCTGATGCCTTTCATGCTAAACGGTATAAGGGCTTCAGAATTTGAGCCAAGTGCAGAATGATCACTCTCCAGTAGCCTAAAAGACCCCAGAACTCCTGTAACAATGCCACAGTTGTAGGGATAGGGAAGTCCTGGACTTTACCTATGACTGCTTCTGGGATAACTTCAATCTTACCTGACCAGACAACCCCCAAGAATCTGACTGACAAACCAGGTCCCCAAACCTTGGTGCTGTTCACAGCCCATCCTTTCTCCTTCATGACCTTTATCTCTTCCACAGTGCCTCACAGTGACACCGTATCATTCTTCAGCAAATCTTTTACTTCCTCCACAGCACCTCAAAGCCTGCATTTTTGAGCTGTCTCTTCTTGTGTTACCATTACATCCTTTACAATATCTGTAGCATCTCACAGCAATGCCGTCTCAATCATCAATGAATTTTTTTTCTTCCCTCATGACGTTCTTCTCCTTTATGGTCTTTACTAACACTGTGAGGAATAGCCTACACTCTGTTTCTTTAAGGAGTTCCCTATTTTGCAGAGGGCCACCTCTAATGCCCCAGGCATCACCCTCCACTTCCCCCCAGTCTTGGAGAGGTGCCCAATCCTCTCGGAGGCATGCCACCTCAGACCGCATGCCCACTGGGGGACACCCGAGTGTCTCCCATCCATAGGGGCAGCCTGCTGAAGTACCCCTCCCATGAGGGCAGCTTATTCCACTTTTTTCTCAGTCTGCGGTGAATCCTGACGACTATACCAATTGTCTCACCCAAGGGAGATTGCCCCAGGCACGTTCACGCTGGATTTGGTGAGACTGAATAACAACAACAGAACATGAAGGTAAAAAGGTTCCTACCAAGCTTTGTTCTCACAGTGGTATGTCGAGTGCTGTAATCACATCTGCCTGTGGAGCATTCTACATGCAGCAAGCCCTCTCTGCCTCAGGGGAGGACAATGGGCGGGGCTCTTTACATAGTAACATGGACAATAACGGCTCATTGCCAACGGGTGTGGAAGCAGGAGCCCATGCAGCAGGCCAATTACATCATCAAGTAGTTTAGGGTCAGGTGAGGATCCCGGCCATAGGAACTTTCATTTTCCCTACAAAGTGTTTGACACGAATCTCCTTGGTCTTAGAGCTTAGTGTACCTTTAAAAAAATATGCCAGAAGAGTGCTTGAAATGAATATTCTTGGGGTCCCCTTTAAAGATTCTGATTAATTTTTATCAAGTATAATACTAGAGATAATTCTTATGCCAGGTGGTTCAAGGACCACATTGAGGAAACCTGAACTAGAGATACAATAAGATAGTTTTCAGGTTAATTTGGAGTCCAATTTGTCTTAGCCATCAACAATTCTTACCTATACCATTCCTGTACTTTATTCTTTTCGGTTGTGAAGAAACCATAGGTTCTAACAATGAAGCTTTATTGGGATGGATGATCAAATGTAGGGGGTTATAGAATCATCATGAAGGAAGGAACCACAAGAGGTCAATAAAGTTCACCTCCTTGCTTCTGGGCTGGGCACCATCAGTAGTGCCCAGAAAAGTGGGTGTCTGCTTTTGTCACAGGGATCTCAAGAAAGTGATGCCCCTATCCATCCTGGGTTGTTGCTTCGCAGGAACTCTTTCTAAGCAGAAAGGGTAAGGAATCATATAGTCTCATCTCTTACATTCTCATCCGTGATTTTCATATTAGCCTGGTGTGGGTGCCTGATTGTTAAAGAGCCGAGAAATAAAACTAAACATTTGAAATTAATATCATCCTGAGTACCATTTAATCATTGGAGATTTAAAAAGAAATTCTTGACCTCCTTAGGAATAATGTTTAAACTGGTCATGTAAGGAAGCCTGGTTAAATTGAGGTTCACAATTGAGAGAATGCTCACTAATGGAAGTTCTTCCTTATAGTTGGTTTAATTTCCTCATGCTATGTTTTAGGCTGGTTTTCTCTTACATTCTTCTCTGTAGAGTGGAAATAAACTTTATCATTCTCTCCATAATAATCCATCATTCTTTTGAAGAGTTATCAACTTTCCCTTCAGATTTCTCTTTATAAGGCTAGAAAGTTCCACTTCTCTTAACCTTTCCTCAAATGTTACATTTTTCAAACATAAATAGTTTTCATTATGTGTTCCTGGATTCGCTCCAAATTTTCCACATCTTTAAGCAATGGTGTTGTCAGTAGTACTAAAACAACAGCTCTGGCTATGATGGGGTATGGTTTCCCTGCACTTCTTTTGTGTAGAGATTGCAGTGTAATGAGATGGAACATGGACTTATCAGGCTGCCTGGCTCGAATCCTAGGTCTGACCTTCGGCAGGTGATTTAACCTCTGGCTTCAGTTTCCTGGTCTGTGAAATGGGTGTAATGACAGTGCCTATCTCATAAATTATTCAGAACATTAAATGACTCTGTATACATAAAGAACTCACAAATATGCCTGACATGTAGCTAGTATCATAGAGGGGTAAGTTATAGAAAAAGCGAGAATGAAGAAAAATATTAGTTTTCTAAAATAAAGCTAGTTTTATTTATACAGAGGCAATGTTATATGTAAATGATATAAGCACCACGAGCAAGGAATAAGAGCTTTCATCATTTGGAGTGAAAACCTTTAATGTTGCCTGTGTAGCTGGCTCTCAGGAACACTGCAAGATATCTAAGTTTCAGGCTTTTCCCTGTTACTTATTATCTATGTGATTAAAGGTGATTCCCTTGAATGTGTTGGGACTCAGTGGATGCATCCATAAAATAGAAATAACACCTCATCCTCCTGAACTACATAAAGTTTTCTGTTTCTTTGGGTGGTCTAGGATGTGGGTTTCTAATACTGTTTTGGTTAGCAGGTGGTGGGAGGTTGGGAGAATAAAGCCACAATACATGACAAGTAATCTACTGAAAAAGGGAGAAAAGATGAAAATAAACGAGCCTCCCCTCTAACCACCAAAATCCAATAGCCGAGCCTGAATCCAGGTGGGTTTTCAAAGCATGATTTTCTCTTATTTGGAGATAATATGGTGTGGTGATTTAGTGTGTAGGCATAGGTACTGAGCTGAATTTAGATTCTGATTGTGATACTAACCAACTTCCTTATCCTGCTCTGACCTCACATGCCCTATTTGCAAAATGGGGATATTTATTCCTATTTTGTAGGATTGTTTTAGGAAAAAAAAACCAAGATAGTATTTGTAAAGCACTTAGCAGAGTGATGGCACATTATAAGTACTCAGAAAGTGGTACCTGGTATGAAAGTTCTATATTTTGGGTAACCATAACTCAACATAATAAGCCCTTGGTCTTTCTGAACACATGCCTGTCTGGATGTTGTGCCTGGTCTTACCTGTGAGAGCCTCAGGTTTTGAGGAGTGAAGGTTCAAGTGATGATGTAGGAACAGGGAATGGGATGGTGGTGTCTCCTGTCCAAATCTGAACATATTTGCTCAAGTGCAGTGTTTGTGGGGGGCGAAGGGCAGCCCAGAGGAGAACTGAGGTGGGGGAGGCAGAATGGGAAGCCACATATGATAATGCAAACCACATTTCCTGGCTCGACCACTTAGTTCTTTCCCTTGGGAAATTTTTACTGGTATTTTGCCTTACTGTGAGTCTTTGCACTTCCTGTTATGAACTGGTTAAGAAGATAATGATAACATGGTTATGGGAAATGGTAATGAAATATACCTCACTATACAGCAAGAGAACAAGACCTCTGCCATTTGGGAGACAGGAAAAGCAAGTCCCCTCTTTTTAAGTAACATTTATTTTTAAAATGCAAAGTAATATTATTTTAGAAATTTTGGGAAAATTTATTTTAGAAATTACATATCTGCATATGTTTTATATACAACATATGATATTTAAACATTTTATTTAATATTTAAACAAAATCTGAATCAAAATACACATACATGAAAATATATATCCATACATACACATGTATTTTTCATCTTACTTTTACTAGTGTGGTAAACATTTCTTCATATAATTATATGCTTTTTAAAAGTGCATATTTTGTTTTCTGTTTATAATATAATTTATGTCACCAGATTGACATTTAGGTTATTTCCAATTTTTTTATGTTATAAATGAAGTTATAATAATCATTCTTCCACAAAAATTCCTATACACATCTTTGGTTATTTCTTTAGAAAATAATTTCTCCCCAAATCTGTTAAGATTCCCTACATATGCCAAGCTAACTTCTAGGAAGACAGTGGCCTGGCACAGTTTGCTGACAATGTATGAAAGTTCTCATTTTACTCTACCATCACCAAATTAACGTAATTACTTTTTGAATCATAGTTTGCTATGTAATAAGTAGTTTCTCATTGTTTTTTAATGTGTATTATATATGTGCATGTGTTGGGTTTTAAAAAATTGGTGAATTTGAAAGGATTATCACCCATTCATATTTCTTTATTCATCAATTTCTATAAATGGGCTTTGACCATATATGGAATATTTTTAGTTATTTTTTTTATGAGTTTACATACACATTAGTGTTTGTATGTCTATTAAGGTTACTTTGTGTGACATAAACTTTACATTTTCCCTCAGATTTTTCATTTTCATTTGCATTTTTTTAATATTATTTGATATGGCTCTTTCCAACTTAGTATATTCAACTTTATCAATACTTGCCTTGGTGTTTTTAATGCCTAGAAATTCATGAGATCAATGTATTGCTTTTTTTTTTAAATCAATTTTTATGGTTTATTTTTATTTGTGAGATAAAAGGATTCAATCTATCTTGAATTAATTTTGTTGTAGAGTAAAAGATACCGTGCAAATGAACAGTCTTTTCTCTTTGCATAAAACTTAAAGGTTTGTTTTGTTTTCTTTCTTTTTGGTAAGAAGCAAAGATTTCCCTAAGCTAAGCAAAACGTGCAGAAGCAAAGCAATCCATCTCTGAGTTGCTGCAGGCCAGGGGAAGTGGGACAGAAAGGGTCAGTCACTGGCCTTTGGCTCTCGCGGACTTGGGCCAGTGTTGCTATAGTAGAGCTAGCCTGTTTCTGTATTAAGAGAGAGGCATTTAGACGCTTATGCTCTCAAGGTTCCTGGTAAAGTCATAGAGGCAACAATCTTCTGTTGATTGAATTTTAACTTAATTTAATTTAATTTCCTTGGCCATCCCAGATGGTGTCATCCAGAAGCTAGAGGCTAAAAAGGGGCGCTCTACAAACTGAATGAAAACATATTGAGTTATAATCAGAAGCACAAGCAAATGGAAGCAAAAGTGTGACTATCACCAGTGAGTCGCAGCCCAGATTTTCAGTATAGCAAAGGGGCCAGACTGGTCTCCATGAAGAGCTCTGTGCCAGCTTAAACAGCAACGATGGTGTCACCTAGGAAGTCTCTTCTCAGGGTTAGCATTCACAAGGGAGGGTTCAAACGTGGTAAACTGCAATGATGAAGGAAAGTGTTATGGCGTCCGTAAATAAATGAGTAGAATTCATACAGTTGAAATTTCATTTGGTTGGAAATAACAGAAAATTTTTAGCCAAGCGTAGAATTTTCTCTCAGTCCAAGGCAGGGAGGGATGAACATCTTGGTTTCATTGATCATGCTTTGGCAGTGTCATATTAAAATATTTATCACAAAAAAATGGCCACTTTTTGATGTTTGTTTGATATTTTATGCTGTCCAAAATTACAAGGCTGTCCTTTTTTGATGAAAAGAAAAGGGTGGGTGAGAAGCGTCTCCCGCAGGGACGAGGCTCTCATTCCACTGAGTCAGACAGGAGAGTCAAACGGGAGGGGCTTCTGAATCACCTTAGGACCTCTGCCTCCAGATGTGTTATTTATTCACCCAGTTAACAGCCATTTCCTGTAATCAGTAAAAGCTGATCAATCGTCCCTGATGAAGACGGAACCAAGAGGTTTCAGGCCAGGGAAATGTCTGTGCTGCTTCTAATCTACCCACACAGCAGATTGGAAGGAAAACAGCTGACTATCTTCTGTGCTGGAAAACAGCACTAAGGTCTCACCCCAACTGTTTGGACCTCTTTACTGCAGGGTGTCGAAGCTCACGCCTGGGCCATTTTCTGATGCAATACCGATATGATGATACTTCTTTCTGTTCATTTTTGCTGTAGATTTGGGTGTTTCCAGCTATATTAACTGGGATATGAACTCACCATTGTTCACTTTTCCAATTTTGGTGAATAAATGGTATGCTTTCACAAAAATTTGTTAAAACGCAACCCAGATAAGCAAGTGGATCTAAAGGTGGCTGTCAGATATACCCTTTTTCTTAAAAATAGAAAACCGGCACTTTGAAATGCTCAAATTGTACTATTTTCTATACCCTTGTAACAGGTCAGGTGCCAAAGCTCGATGAACGAGATAGCATCACCCAATAGGATCAAAGGGGCAGCCAGCCCAGTTTATTTCCAGAGGAAAAGCTTACAAAGTACACAAAGGAGAAAAAGGGACTCGGCTTGAAACCAATTCTTTCCTGAAGTACAAATGTAAGAGACAGGACATCACCAGGGGCAGTTATCCCTATGGCTATAGCAGTTTTGTAAGCCAAGCCTGCTGGCACAGAAGTAAATTATTTGATGAACCTGGGAAATACAAGCAGTTCATTTAGATGAAAAGGAAACCCTCACCCAAACTATATCTTTAAAAATCATTTGGATAATTCAGGTGAAAGCAGCCTTTTTTCTCTTCTGAATTATTTAGGTAATTGATTATGTCCATCTGCTTCTCTTCAGAGAGCTCAAAGACCAAATGCTTTTTTGACATCCCTTTTCTATTCTTCCCTTTTATGGGACTTACTCCTGTATGAATCAGGAGTTTCTGTGAATAATCACCTGCCAGCTGTCACTGGTTCTGTTTTCACCTGTTCTCTTTGCAAATCTGGGCAATCTGAACCTGCCTGAGTAACATTCCCCAACTGGCTGGGAGGGTCTAAACTGTTCTTCAGCTGTGAGATTATCCTTTCATTGGCCACTTTGAATGTTATGATTAGACTGACTGTGGGGTATGTGCAATGTAACTACTGGTGAGGATAGAATTTTATTTGCCAGGGAGAGCTGATTTCAGGGCTGCTTGTGGATAAAGTGAAGGTTCCTGTGGTCAGGATTCTCACCTGGCCCTGGTTGGCTAGCTCACTACACATGTGTGGGCAATGCGTCGTTATTGACTCTCTATAAAGAGCTCCGCCCAGTGCTCTGGGTGACACAGTGGCATGGCTGCAAGGCTGCAGGAGAGCAGAGCAGAGGCTGGAGTGGTGGCAGCGTTGAGTACAGAGACTGAGACGTCTGCACAGGTAGAGAGGCCAAGAGGCAGAGACCGGCTTGCTGCATGCAGACTTGCTCTGAGTGGACGGGATTCTAGTGATTGACCTACCACTGTGGGAATAAAGTTGGGTATAATCCTTTCACCCCAAGAATGTTCTACGGTCATTTCTTTGGTCACAATGAACCCACAGTGAACTTGTCCGGGACTGACACCCATTGGCAAGGCACTACTTATCTTGACACATGGAAATTCAGCAAACTTTTGTGGAAATCTACATGTGTGATGATTCTGGCCAGAGCGTCCATTTATTTTCAAGTCGTAACTCCAGTTTCTCCATAGCTGTGTTTTGCCTTCTGGCACTGGTCCTATCCCATGTGACGATAGAATCTGCAGACTCAAGAGAAAATGGAAAAGGGACAGGGAGGATCTGGCTCTTGGAAAGGGCCTGCTTCCTGACAGGGCGCCCCCATCAGCCAAGAGCTAAGACCCCAGTGGTGGATTGATTAATCTGCAGCTGAAATATGTAAGTGGATGCAGGGTTAAAATGAAAGTGTTCATTTTAATGTAATTTAATTTTCTAGCCAAAACAATAATATGTGTGACATGTAAACAGAAGGTGTCTAAACTTGAAACCTAAACCCTTGGGTTCAGGTCTCCCCGCTGTTAATTATTGGGTTCATGGCCTTGGATAAACAACCTAAGTTCTCTGAGCCACAAGTCTTCCATCTGTAAAACGGGGATAATGGTACCTGCCAGACCTCCCTGCGTTGTCCTGAGATTTGAGAACCTGAAAACACTTAGTGAGCTATAAGTAAGCTGTGTAACTTTATGACAAAGTGGTGTTGGGAATAATAACAACATGCGCCGAGTACCCTACTACGTGTCAGGCATTATTCTAACTGTGTTATAGCTAGTCACTCATTTAATTGTTACCACAATGCCCGTGAGAAGGTACTTTTATTATTTGTTCCACTTTTCAGATGGAGACACTATGGAACAGAGGGGTTAAGTAATTTGTCTAAGGTAACCCAGCAGAGAAGCCACCTGGCTCTGGAGTTCCTAACTTCTTTACCTATATTGCCTTCTAGAGGCAGTGGGCTTTGATAGGTGGATGTGGGTCTTTGAGTGGTGCCACTCTAGTCCTTGTTTTGGCTAAATTGGCTATCTGGCTGGTCTAAGCAATAGAGGCTTTCTCTGTCAGGGGAACCCCAAGGTCTCAATCATGTGGGATCACTGGACCTGGCAGCTGCCGCTGAGATCAGTGTAGGTATCTGAGTCCCACCCCACCTCCCTCCCAGCCTCTCACCCACTCTCTGGCTCTGCCTGGAAGTTATTATGCAAAATGGCAGGCAGTGTGGGAGATGGACCGAGCAGCTAGGGAGCCCTGTAGGGCCACTTTACAGGTCCTCCTCACATGAGTCCTTCTTCCTTATTTCCAGGATTGAGTCAGGATTACTGCCCGCTGCGGGGAGCAGGAATCAGCACATGGTCCCGCACTCCACGTGGGCCGCACACCATCTTCCTTTTATCTTCAGGAGTTCTGTGGCAATTCCTCCGATCAAATGTATGGCTGCCTATTAGGGGCTTATCAACTCAAGTCCAGGAGGCTGACTCTGGCTGTTCCATCTTTCTCAGAGGTAAAAGACAATTCATCAAGAATTTTGAACAGATAGCTCTTAGAATAGCATTACCATGCTACTTGCTGTGCATGACAAAATTTCACATGATAAATCACGAGATCCTGGAAAGATTCTGCTTGTTTGCCAATGAATTCTGATTTGGCTTTAGAGCACTGGGAAGAACAAATACAATTAGGTCTGAAAATTATTCAAGAATCGTTTTAATACTCCCAGGAGATTGCTTTGCTAACCCACATGGATTTCTTTTTCCTATCAGAATTTAACCATTTCAGGGTGGCTTTTGATTAGAAAGAAGATATAAAATCTTTTAGATTGAGACTATTTGTGAACTGACATAGATTACTGGACAATTGCTCATATTTGCTTAATGCTGTGTAAAGATACTGAAGGGTATTTGATTTAATTCATGTAATATGATATCTGAAAAATTATCTGTTTTCCTTATGAAAGATTTTTACCTTGTTACAAAAATAACGATGAATAATAATAGCTACTGTCTATGAGCCATCTTCTGTGTATTAGGTATTTTATATAATCTCAGCTCTTTCTCCCCACCATCTTGCAAGGTAGAGGTTATAATTTTCTATTTTACATATTATAAAAGTTGATTTTACTCTTGGAGATGTTATGACTTGCTCAGGGTCTCAGAGCTGGTTAACAGTAGAACTGGACTTCAAATCCCAGGCATTGTAACTCCAACCCCTTCTCCGACCTGCTGGTCCCCTTAGAAGGAAGGGGAAGGCATGGAACTTCAGTCTCACCCCTTCTCTCACACTGTTAGTTGGTAACTCTGAAATCACAGCTTCAGGTTGTGCTGGCCGAGTATAACTAGGACCAGCTGAGAATTTTAAAGAGTCCTCAAGAGAGAATTTCAGAATAGGCACCTTTCACTCTGGGTTAGGAAATAAACTGGTCTTTGCCCTGTTTATAGGGTGGAATAGCAGAGCATAATGGTTAAGAGCTCAGGTTCAGAATTACCCAGACTTTGTTCTAATACCAGCTTTATCAGTTCAGGCAAGCTTCTTACCCTTTCTGAATTTCTGTTCTTTAGTTGTGAATGAAGCATAATAATTGTATATAGTTTATGTGGATTAATGAGAGATTGTAGGTAAAGCATTAAACCTAATTTTTGGCACATGGTGGTTTCAATATTATCATTTGTTATTATTGTTATATATTGTTCTGGAGGGCAAGAAAGCTCACAGTTGGTAGAGGTCGTCTCCATTGCTCAGATCATAGCTTTATTCACATCTTTGCCTTGTTTCTCCTGTGAACCAAAATTCCTTAAACAGTTAACCCTGTGTACCTTTGAAGAAGTGGAAGGTGGATTTTAGTTTATATCTGTGCTTATATCTGTGTGTAATTTACCAAATGTGCTAAATAAATCATGCATATACCATTCATGTAATCTTCACAGTGACACTGGATGATCTATAGGCAGGAATCATGTTCCCATTTTCACAGACAAGGAAGCCTGGGATCAGCTCAAATCATTCATTTAAGACCACGTTGTTAACTAACGGCAGAATCAAGACTTGGATCTCAGTCTTCAGACTCTGCTTCCAGGATTCTCTTTAGCACACAAAGGCAGGATTTTGTGGAACCCTTGTGTTTGGTAATACCACCAATATAATGATAGCGAACATCCATGTTGTACTTACTGTGTTAAGCACTTTACACCCATGATCTGACAGTCTTCAGTGCAGCCTCGGCAGTAGGTACTGTCATATGGCTGAAGAAACTTGGAGGAGTTAAGTAGCCTCGGGTCCCATGTTACACAAATGTGGAACTGTATGTCTTTCATATTGAGTTCTTACACTGCCCCACCCTCTGTCATGTAATTCCTTCTGGAATCAATATACCTGTAGATCTGGGTGAGGAACAACCACTGAGGTGGCCATGAGCCCTCTGAGGTGGTCTTGCTCAGGCTGCTGGGGGCATGGCTCCTGCCTTGGAGAGGCTCCTGGCTTCTTCTCCCAAATGGTACACATGAAGCCTTGGGGGCATGGTCTCTGGGCTGGGGGCTCAGAGAATTACATGGTGATATGGGGAACCTTTTTTGTAATAAAACCAATGTGAGAATAGTATGAAATAAGATGCTAAATTTACATGAATATTGAAGAATAAAGAGGAGACTTCAACTACATTTTGGGATTTTTTTTGGTTGTTTCTGAACACCCTACGGTCATGTGCTTATTGGCTACTGCTATGAGGGGCACTTTGGTGGAAAAGTTTTGGAAATCCTGACTCAGCCAGTTCACAAAGTCCACTCCCTGCTCTGGCAAGTGATGAACATAAAGATCCCTGAGCTGGGATTGCTTTTTGCAACTCCTTGCAGCAAGAAGCTGTTGGCCATTGATTAGCAATGGGCACATTTTTCACCAAAGGCTTTGCCCTCCCCTTGCTCTGCTAATCCTGTTTGCAAGCATTTCCCCACAGAGATCGCTACTTCCTAATAATGAATAAGCTCGCACTTGTGAGTTCAAACTGGCAAATCGCCACCAGACATTTATTAGCTCTGGATTAATGGACCAAGACTCAAAGTTTCTAGTTAAAAGAACAAGACAAGCCCTCAGGATTCAAGACTCTTTAAAAAAAATCCCCATTCACTTGGCATCACCACTTCTAATAGTCCTGGGAGTTAGCTTTTTTTTTTCTTTCTTTCTTTCCCTCCCTTGTAGAGTTCTATTTGTAAGTAAAGCTATGAGGAGGACTTCTTTTTCAACCATTTTGGAGCAGGGGAAATTGTCAACCCTGGAAAATGTTCATGTTGTGGTCCTGGGAACTGTGAACGGTTTGGTGCTCTGGCTAGTGTTACTGCTTATCGTGTAGGCCCCTGGAATCTGTTCTGGGAGACTAACATGGCCATTACATCATGAGTTTGAAAGGGCAGAGGAGTCAAGGTGATCAGCCTGGAGAAAAAAATCTCTTGAGGACTGTGTGAATTGTCTGTGGGTTGCTCACAGGCTGACCGAGGGGAAGAAGGTCACTCTTAGAGTTTCAGACAGCCTAGCAGAGACCACTGGGTAGGAGCCTTGGCAGACAGATTTTGATTCAGGAAGAGGATGGAGTTTCTGGAAGAGTCAAAGAGGATCAGAGTTAGAATGGTTGCCTCAGGAAGCATCCATTCCTCATTCCTAGAGGGAAAGGGGAGCGAAAGAGAAACTTACTTTAGTGAATACATACTGTGGGTTAGGACTTCCCTAGATCGTCACTTTTCATCTTCTCCACGCCACTGCAAACTTCATGCTATCACTGTCATTGTACACAGAAGGAAAAGGCTCTTTTGTCATATAATAAGAACTGTTTATCCTTTTTCCTTTAGTTTCAATCTGGAGCTAACTTTAATGGTTAAAGGTAGTAATTATATCAGCCAGGGTTTTGGTATACATATTCCCTCCCTTCTGCTATACTAGATATTTTTTAAAATGTGACACTCCCATTTTATACTTTTTAGAGTGAGATGCCTCAGCTTGCTTTATTCCTTCCTTCCTTCCTTCCTTCCTTCCACAACTGTTAATTCTAACATCCCTATGTCTAGATTTTGTGGTATGTCTGTCAGAGGTTGGGGGAGGGTATCCACACTTGATCTCTGTACAACAGGAATCACTAATAATAATAATTGCTACCTTTTATGTTGCATCTGTTCTATGACATTTGAGGTAATTTGTTTATGATATTTCATTAATTATACACACAAGAGAGACTGAAAGTACAGTGAGAAGATCGGGAAAGTGCTGCTAGCCACATAGGAAGGCTGGAGAAGGCTTCATCTTGAGGGAGTCATTTGGCCCGAGGCTTTCAGAATGAGTAGGGATGACAGACAACGGTGTGGAAGGACTCAAGGGTCCGTCTGCTGAGGGCCCAGGGAGAAGTCCAGTGTAACTGCAGAGGTTGCCTTAAGGTGTCCGGCAAGAGATGGCACCGAAGCAGGCTGGAGTCAGAGAGTCAAACAGCTTGCAAGTTAAGCTAAAGAATTGATCTCTGAGGAGTCATTAGAAGTTTTTTAAAAGGAGATTAATTTTTTTTAGGATTACATTTCAGACAGCAATGAAGAGCAGAGGTTGGAGAAGGGAGAGGATAATGGCAGGGGGCACATGACATAGAAAAGATGCTGTGGCAATGAGGATGGTAAAAAGCAGAGGCATTCAAATCACTGATGGGGATAAGGATGGCAGAATTTGGTGTCTGATTATATATAGAAGGTAAAGGAGAGGGGAGGTTGAGGAGAACTTCAAATTTCCCAAATGAAGGCATAGGACTCATACTAGGGACTCAGTAAATGCTTACTGAATAAGCAAATGAGATTGAGGTCATTCACAAGGAAGAGATGGTTTTGAAACAGCCAAGTTTATCAGCTAGATACCTAGTGGAGAGATCTAGATGGTCCACTACAAATGAATGATTCCAAAAGTAGTTTGCTCATATTAACATATCCTTTAAATATTATCTTTGTGTTTTTTTGTCATTTTTTTCTCTTTTTCTCAAAAACATTTCATGTAGGTGTAGATTATGTTTTAAATTTATCTTTTCTCTCACAACAACCGTCAGGACAGTGGCTTCTATATATGGCAGCAAACATTTACTGAGCCTTTGGTACGCACTGGGTGTGGTTCTAAGGGCTTTATGTGTCGTAAGCCATTTAATCCTCTCAACAGATCTTTGAGGTAGGTACTATGATTATCTCTATTTTAACGGAAGAAATGGATGCTAGAGAAGTTAAATAGTTCACCTGAGTTCCCCTATTTCGTCTAAGGTGGAGCTGGATTTGAATCCAGGCAGTCCTGCTCCCAGCATCCTTGTGCTTCTCTCACCAGACTGAGCTGCCTCTGCCACCCACAGCCAGCGGACTAGCTGGTGGAGAAGTCTGCTGAGGCTCACACTGGAATTCTGTTGATTGAACCTCACTGACAAATTTCTGTGAATGGTGCCAAAAGCTATTTTTACAGTGAATCAGGTGGGAAAAAATAAAAAAAGAGAATGGAAAAAGCTTCACAAATGGGGCAATTATAATTTATTTCTGCCATGATATATGGAGAGACAAAACTAATTGCTGATTGGACTGTTAAGAAGGCTGAGGATAAAACGTATTTGCATAGTATTTAGAATAGTGAGATTTTAGAGTTGGAAGATCCCTAATTGTTACAGACAACATTACCAAGTGATTAAGAAAGACAAGACATGGAAATCGAGTATGTGAGGGAAAGCAGCCCCAAATGAGCTGCCTGTCCAAATAGTTTACTTTGAGCAGAGAAAGGAGATGTTGCCAGTTTATTAAATAAGAACACAGTTGGTTCCTGCTCTACTGCATACAGTGAGGAACACAGATAAAGTTAGAAATGTCCCAACCATGCAACATGGGTACAGTGCCTGGGACTTGCTAACGTACAACATACTTTTAAATACCAAAGCATGTATGAGACAAGAAAGACATAACAATTAGCATGCTCAAAAATAGCAGGCAGATGAAAGAAATGGAAAAAGAAAAGTTGTTCGGGAACTTATGTGGAAGAGGAAATTTATATTCTCCAGAGCTCAAATGGCCAGCTCTTAGATCAGTGCTTAGAAGCAATAGGAAGCTGGATTTTTTTTGCCCAATATTATGCCCAGAACTTTGTAACACTTGATGCTGTTCAGCAAAGAGGCAGACTACCTCAAGTAATGAACTTCCTATCGTTAGAGCTGAGTTAACTGGATTGGAGGAACAAATGTCAGAAGTTTTCCATACCCTACTCCTCTCTACTTGATTACCTTCAGTGGAAGGTACAGAGAAGTTAGGCAACAGCTAAAATAGTAAGCAACAGAGTGGAGATTTAAACCCACACCATACAGCCCCACAGATCTTTCTCTTAACTCTTATGCCATGCTGCTTTCCCAGGTTCAAAGAGAAGGATCCGAAAGTATTAATGAGATTCCATAAAAACCACAAAAAGCAATCCTGTATCTGAGTATGTATTTGTATGATTCCCACCCTCTGTTCTGTATACCTCATGTTAATCAAGTACCAATCTTGTAAAATGATCCCTAGAATCACACTTAGAGTATCTACATCATAAGTGGTATGCTCTGCTTTTGTAAAAAAATGAGAAAATTGGCTAGCTGCCATCTACAATAGTTATGGGTCACATTCTAGAATTCATTCATAAGTCAAGGCATTGAGAATTCATTCAGTTTGTTCAGCAAATACTTGACAACTTTCTACATGCAAGGCAATGTTCTAGGCGTCAGAAATGCAGCAGTGAACAAAACCAGCAAATACCTCTGCCTGCATGGAGCTTAGACTGCAGGGACATGGGCGATAAATATTAAACACAACAAATTAAAAACTGCATAGTATATTAGAAGATGATATGTGATATGGTTACTGAGGGGGTACCGTAGGCCTCACTGAGAAGGTGACACTAGAGGGAGGTGTGGGAGTAAGTTGGCTGTGTGGATATCTGGGTAAGGAGCATGCCAGGCAGAGGGAACAGCCAGTGCAAAGGCCTTGAGGCAGAAGCATGCCTGGTGTGTGTGAGAAAGCAAGAAGGGCAGTGTGGCAGTAGCAGACTAAATGAGTAGAGCAGTGGTAGAAGATGAGGTCAGAGGGATAATTGGGCCCAAATCATTCAGGGTCTTGTAAACCATTTTAAGGACAATTTTTACTCTGAGTGAAATAGGGAGTCATTAGAGGGTTTTGAGCAGAAAAGTGACATGATCTCTTTCTGGTCACTGTGTTGAGGAGAGACTGTTGGGGACAAGAATAGACACAGAGGTTATTACAGTAATTCAGGAGGGATGATAGTGGCCCCTAAGGTAGGTGTCAGAAGCAGCCATAGCCTGCATACCGTGAAACTGACAGAATTCCCCTGGTGAGCCGGGGAATGTGCAGTGTGAGAGGGGAGGAGCCCAGAGTGAGCTGAGGAAGAAACGTAGCCCACACTGCGAGAGGTGGAGAAGGGCTGTCAGGAGTTTGTTTTTAGACATTTTGATTTCAAAGTCTCTATTAGGTCAAGTAGGCAGTTTATCATTGAATCTGGAGTTCAGAAGAAGCCTGGTAGTTGTTGGCCAATAGATAGTAGGATCTGATGATATCAACCGTAAAGTGAGGACAGATAAGAACAGAAAAGAATTGAATGAATTTTCAACATTAATAACCTGAGGAGAATTGAGAAGGAGCCGCTAGTGAGTAGGAGGAAAATCCAGAGTGTGGTATTCTGGAAACCAAGTGAATACAGTGTGTGAAGGAGAAGATCACCAACTATGTCAAATACCAGTGATAAGTCAAGATGACCAATGGGTTTTTCAACCTGGAAGTTATTGGTGACTTTGAAAATTATAGAAAGGAAATATGCATAATGTAACAGCATCAAGGCAAGTCTGTTTTATTTAACCTTTAATGAATTTTGCAGCATAACAATGTTATGCCACTTGCAGTCATATTTCTTGTGGAAAGTATGTTTAGCGATACAGCAACCATTGTAGTTATCGACCATCTGTTGTGTGTGCAGTGTTCTGTGGAGCATTGCTGAGGGGGTTCAGAGGTTGTGTCCTATAATGCGCCATACAATGGAGACTGAGGAGGACGCATGACTTAGTTGAAAATGGAAAAGTACAAGTATGTGAACTGTTCTCAGTCTGCGAAACAAAGGAACCCAGCTCTCCTAGGTGTGAAAAGCAATGCAACTGGGAAGATGAGAAGCCTGAAATTGTGTTTTCCCACATTCTTGTTGTATACTTCTCCCTCCAGGTAAGTATATTTGAGCAGTGAGTGGACAAGCTTAATAAAACACGTGGCCTCATGGAGGCTTTTCTTGGTTGTATGTCACAGCTGGCCTGTTTCTGTTTTCTTAGTGTGGTTAAGACCGTGTGTCAGGGCTGGGGGTAGGGCAGTGGTGGGAAGGCCAGAAGAAGGTAGATGAGGACAGGGAAGTGGAGCAGACTCACAGAAGCATGTGCCCATGTAGTTCCTCAGCAGGAGGGATTCCTAGAAGGAAGTCCAAGCAGGCATTTTGGGGCTATGTCAGGAAGCTCTGCATTAGGTGAAAGCAAACATATCTGAAAACGTGAAGTGATAATAAAGGTATTTTAAATACTTATTGTGTAGCAGGTACTATACTAAGTATTTTAAGCTTTTATAGTATTTTTGCTCATATTATTAATCCTCTGAGTTAGGATTATTAACATCCCCTTTTTCAGATGAGAAAATGAAGAGATCAAATGACTTGGCTATGGTCACAGGAATATTAAGGGTAGAGTCAAAATTCAAGCCCTGGTGATTTGATTTCAGGTGATCTGTGGTCTCACACCATATCATACTGCCTCCCAAGAAGCTGCCTGTTTCTTGGCCAAAAATACTCAGAATATTATTTGAATAGTCTATTAAAACTTATTTGTCTTTTGCAAAAGAGGAAATGGAGGTCAACTGTCTCAACCTAGGTCACACAGTACATAAAGAGGCAGAGTGGACATTCGGGCCAATATCAGTCTGATTTCAAAGCCTGTGATGGACTTTCTGTAACAGTGAATAGCTTCCAACAGGAGAACTGACTCTGGAGTTTCAGGCAAGGGAGGCCTGCAGGTGGTCTTGTCTAGAAAGATTGGTGGCCTAGTATGAATGGCAGAGCCTTTATAATTAGACTGACATGGGCAGGAGTTCCTGAGATGACTCTTCATAAGGGTCAAATGGCACTTTAATCTTATTGGGCCTCCAGGAACTCCTCTTGAAAATGAGAATAAAATATTCATCTCATAAGCTTTTTGTACAGATTAAATGAACATAATGAAATGTGCACGTTAAAAGTTTCCTCAGTGATGGTGGATATTCTTATTTTATAGCCAAATTATTATTGTATTACTGTAGAGGTGAGCAGTCATCCAAGTTCCAGACAATATCAAAGTTTCAGAATGAAACCCACAGAGCTCTCTGGAGCACCCTTCATAACTGAACTTGATGTAGTAATTGCTGCACTTTCTTGTGTCTTGTGTTCAATTCATTCAAATCTCAAATGCTAAGAATGGAAACAAGGACCACCTTCTCTTGTAAAGGAAAAGAGAAAAAACCCATTATTTGTTTTGCTTTTCTGGAGGCCTGTTGTGAATTTTAAAATACAACAAATCATTTGCCCTGGGAGACTCCAAAGTGAAATTGCAATGATCACTGACTCAGTGAGTTAAATATCAATTGATTGTTTTTGTAACCAGCCCCTAATTGATCAAAAATTATGGGTTTCAATATCAGAAGGGAATATGATCTTCCAAGCACAAAGGAGTGTTAATTTGGTCTATGTGGGAGACTGGGGAATTGGTAATTCCATAGAGAAAGTCTGTTTCTGGAAGCCACGGCAGAGTTGCACTGGAGTTAGTATGGACAAATGCGGGGCTTATGAAAGGAGATGATTTTACCTTCTGTTAAAGGGCAAGCAGGAAGAATATGTTCTTCTATTGTCATAATATTTACTGGGAGATTCTGTTGTGCTGGTCTCCATAGGGAATGTTGGACTAAAGCCATAGGATAAAGATCAACAGTGTGGAGTTTGCAGCTGTGATAGCTTCATGAGCTTGGGAAAGTCACCATACTTCTGTCAGCTTCAGTGTCCTCATATGTGAAAGTGGTTCCCTAACACACTAATAGCCAACATTTAACAACTGCTCACATTGTACCAGGACGTGTGTTAAACATGATATGTATTAGTTGCATAATACTTACAGTAAGCTAAAGAGATAAATGTTTTTTACCCCTATTTTAGTAATTTTAATCCCAAATCTGATGTTCTTCCTTGTGGTATATTAAACCTCAAGGGGAGCTGTGGAAAAAAGAATTGTTTAATCCAGAAAAGGATTCTAGGGACCACAAGTGATGATGTTTTCCCATTTCATTACTGATACCCTCACCCTTACTTGGTGCTTCTAGTTGAAGGGCTGTGGCAGGTTCTAGTCCTTTGCATTTTAATTTTTTATTTATGCTGAGATGGTTTATCCTTGATTTAACAGATATTAGAACAATGGCCTTAGTGCTATTTATTTTCACTGTGTGCCTTTTACATAATCAACAAATAAGCTGAATTTTGGAAATTGTAGCTTACATCTCAAATTCTGTTGCTTTCCCTCTGCAGTTCAAGTGTCCACATTTTAACCTACAAATTGAAAATCTATTTCCCTTAATTAGTAAATAGATTTGATGAAATATATTCTGTTTTCTACACTGAAATCTTTTCAACCAGAAACTAGGAGACCAAAATGGCCTTGGTTCTTATAATTATTTTTATAACTATCACCTTAATCATCAGGAATATATTTTGAGTCTCCATTCATTTGTCACATATGTCTCGAGTGTCTATTGATAAATGGGAAGGATCAGGAGCTTATAAGCATTATCAATAGTAACAATAATAATAAAGATACTAGCTAACATTGGTTGATTGACTGGCATTGTGCTCAGTGTTCTACACAAATTACCTAGTTTAATTTAATCCCCATAATGATTCTCTGTTATTACCTCCTTCTTACAGATAGAAAGCTGAGCTCAGAGAGATGATGTGATGTGTCCAGGTTCATGTACATGGACACCCACGTGGACTCGGCTCAAAATACAAGTTTTTGTTTCCTATTTTCAGTGTCAACCCTCCCAGGAAATTCCTAATCCATTTTTAATCACCTCTAACTTGCCCTACTTTCTCTCCTATGCCTCCAGTGCCCACCAGGTTCTCTGTTCCCTCCTTTTCACTCCCCGATAGTGTCTGCTTCTTTATATATGTAGTATAAACTCTACTCCTTCCTCATTATTCTTTCTTAAGAGGGATTCTTGATTCCCAAGTTTCTGTATTTCAGTCCTAGGTAGTTGGTTTGAACAACTCCTGGGACATCTTTGCCCGGCAAGAAGGCGTCTTCCACTCAACTGGTTAGTTTTTACATGATTTTGGCTGCCCTCTTCCCCGAAGGCAAGCCCCTTAACTCCCTGTCTCCCCCAGTCATCGCCTTCATCATCTCTGTGCTTGGGAAGAGTCTCACCTTGTGCTTCCCAGATATCCTTATTCCTACAGCCCCCTCACCTGGGAAGCCCTTCCTTTTCCTCTATACCTATTAAAATTACATCTGTTCTTCAGGCCCCACCTGAAATAGCAATGCCTTCTAAAGCTTTTAGGGTTTTCCAATTGGGTGCAATTTCCTTTTCTTTTGAGTCCTATAGTACTTTGCCGGGATCCTACATATTATAATAATCATAGTGATGATGGTGGTGTGGTGATGAGAAGGAGGAGGAGGAAGAGGAGAAGCAGAAGCAGAAGAAGAAGCAGAAGATGATGATGATGACAAAGAAAAGGAGAGTTACAGCATGCCGTGCATGTTACATGTATTACCTCCTTTAATCCTCACAACTACCCTATGGGTTACATAATGTTAATCACCTTTCACAGATGAGCAAATTAAGGCACCTTCAGTGCCTCTCACAGTGCCTCACATACAGTAGGCTCTCAGTGGATAGTTTTTGATTGACTGGAACAGATGATTAACCAGTTAACTAGGGAGTCCTGTACCTAAGTACAGGTGCTGCTGTTCTGTATTTCCTGTACCTTCTCCTCATCTTTCTCTTTGGACTTTTATGGTGTGGCAGAAACAATGCCATGTGTTCGTACAGGAAGGCCATGTGTTCTTCTGCTTTGAATGAGGGTGAATGACTGCATTCTGCCTCATCAGATATGGGTAGATGTGATGTGCACCACTTCCAGGCCTGGCCTCTAAGACTCCGCCAGATGCCTCCCTTTTCGCCCTCTTCCTGGGTGTGCAGCATCCAGTGGAGAATGAGGTCTAGACTGAAGGAGCCTGCGTCCCTGACCAGCTGCGTGAATGCCGCCCACTCAGCTGGTCTGCAGTGAACTAGGCATGAAAGAGATATAGTCTTAATTGTGTTAAGCAATTAACATTCGGGGATCATAGCAGCTACCATTACTTATCCTAGTTAATACATTGGATGTGCCATCCAGGCCTGCAGGAAGGCAAGGTCTGTCCTTTGGTTTGGAACGAAACCTCCTAGATCTCAGCTGCGGCCAGGGTGACTGGGTGTCGTGTTCTTGAGGTAGCAGTTAGTGTAACATGGCCCCGCAAGGGGAGCCTGTCTTATTATCACAGATTCCTGACCTAAGGAAGAAGTCCAGTTGCGGATTTTCCAAATGCCTACCTGGTGGTATAACATTTTTCAGATAAAACGACAATAACAACAGTAGCAACAAAAAGCTATTGAGGGCTTTTTCCCTCTTTCACCATTTGGTCCCTTCTTCCCAAATTAGATCTTTTTCTTTCCAAACTGTTTATGATGCTAGAAAATTCTCTATGGCTTTCCCGGATGACTCCAATATCTAAAGATGTCCCTCACCTCTGGATTTATTACTGGGCCTTTCTGAGTGGGGTCAGAGGGCATCCCAGGCTCTATATTCTGAACCTCCTCCTTCTCTTATGTGCTCCATAACTCTCCTTTGCCATTTATTGACATTTGAGACACTTGATCTATGACCGCCTTTCCCTCCCTCCCCCCTGTATCCATGCCTTGGTGTCCAGGGACAGAAGGAATATATTATTTCAAGAGTGAGGACAGGAACAACTTATCTAGGCCCTAGGAGCAAATTACAGGTAGAAATTTTGCATAGGTTGACATTACATTTAAGACTTAAGATTCAAAATGACCTTGAACATATTATTTTGATTTTAGATCCAGCAGCCTAAGGCTGGAATCAGACAAGAGTTGAAGATGCCCCCAGTGCTGTCCTCTGACTCTCTGCTTGCCTGGTCATTGTCTCAGTGGTCCTGGGAGGTAGGTGTGTTAGGAGGGACCGAGACTCAGAGACTGAATGATCACAACAGGGGCAGAATTGGAAATGGGGCCAGGCCTTCCGGCTCTTTCCCTTGCACCATAGCAAGCTTCCCCCCCGTCTAAAGGACTATTTCTAAAATTAAAAAAAAAATAGCATTTATCTGAAACATGAATTATGAAATGCTTTGAAAAGTGGAATGGATCTGAAATTACCAATGTCTAGAAAATCAGCTTGTTCTTAACTGCCATGGAGACCTGCAGTCCACACTTCTCAGGGTGGGATGGAACGGGGAGACTTCTTACAGACGTTGGCCCTGGTCTTCAAACATCACACCCTGGTCAGCTATGTGCTGGACCAGAAGGGGCTGCTGTGGACTCTTGTACTTGGAGGGCTTTGATTTCTTTATTTTTATTTCAAACCAGCCTTTCATTCTACAAGCAACTTAGAATATTGACCATAAAAATCATTAGCTCCTAGGCTTTAGGGAGCAGAGATGGTGTTAGGAACAGAATAGCCTAGCTCTGTGGTTGCTAAACTCTGATCTTTGGAGGGGTGCCTGTCCGAGATGGATCTTCTGTTGGTGCTGGGAAAAATGAGAAAAATAAGGACAATAGTGAGTTTTCTTAATAAGGCTATTTTCATTCAATTTAAAGGCCTGCGCTTTATTCCAAGATTATAATTGTTTTTTTTTTATGGTGAAGTGATTTGTGAGGATAAATTTAAAAATTCTTAATTAGCAAAATAAAGTTATAAATCCTATATTCTTCCCTAAATTAAATATGTATGGATTTATAAATATATAAATTATTAGTCCATGAATTAAAAGTTTGGAAATTACTCATTTAGCAGGTATGTTTCCCGACATAGTACTCTCTGTCCTTTGGGGAAGGGGGTGTCTTTTTGATAGGTTATCAGTCTTGGACAATGTCTTTATTTTATTTGAGCAAAGTAAAAATTTTATCTTCACCTTCATATCAATCAATTCGTGGGTGAAAGAGCTTTGGCCTCCTTTGACTACAGGGACTAAGATCTCTCTCTCTCTCTCTCTCTCTCTCTTTGTGTGTATGTTTTAGGGACCAGGCTGGCCTTTTAAGGCTAGGCCACAGGAACTGACTTAGAGCAGATTAGGTTCTTTGAGACTCAGGAATAAATGAATTTGCTTACTGTCAGCTATAGTGATACTGGATCAATTTATTTTTATGCCAAATGTAGAATTTTAGTAAAGTAATTGAATAATTTATAATGAGACACAAAAGCAGGGTTTAGGGTTTCTACTGCATTTTGTAAAGCACCAGTAGTTAGTGCTCCATTAATAAATGCTTTTCATTACTAAATTAGATCAGATATACCAAGATTTACATTATATTAACTTTTATATTATTTATCGTCTATTTAAAAAAAATTAGGACTAAATGTTAAGACTTGGTAAGATCCCAGTCAGGAAGTCACCAGTATGTTCTCAATTGTTGCCAATCTGATTATATAACAGAGTTGGGGAGGTGGATTCCATAATCATACACTGTTGTTAAAATAAGACACCAATAATGCACAGTTCTTTAAGGCTCACCCTGGTCCTTCGGAACATACAGGGACAATCGGGAGCATTTTGGTCTTTATTTATTGGGGCTGCATAATCTAATTATCTCTCATTAGTCCAGAGCTGATTATTTCATTTATCTTTGTAAGTGTGACAACAAAAGGCTCACTTTAATTAAGCAGATCAGCAATTAGCTCTTGTTTTATAGGAGTTTTAAACATCCCGGTACTAATAGCAGGCAGCATGATTATAATCAGAAGCCCAGGGAAGAATGGTGGCAGAGGACAGTCTGATTTAGAGCCCCATTTAAGTGAAAGCTATGTAGCCAAAGTGGCTCTCCACTGACGAAGGTCCAGAAAGAGCTGCCCAAACCATAGGACAGACTTCAGAGGTCCAGGCCAAGACCTTCTCACCTCTATTTATGACACAAGCAGTGACTCCATTCCTTTTTTCAAAAAATTTTATTCATTCATAATAGTAATTGTTATTATTTATCAAGCAGCTACTATGCCCCAGGCTTTGCATCTATGACTTTAGCTATATCTGTTTTCCTAAAACCCCACAATAGTCCTTGAGGTGACTATTAACTTACCTCCATTTTACAGATGAGCCAGTTGAGGCTTAGAGAGGTTAAGTCACTTGTCCATGTTTACATAGCCAAAGATTAGAACACTTCTTGCTCCTTCCTTCCTTTTTCTCTCCCCGTCTCCCTTCCTTTCCCCTCTTCTCTTTCATTCATGTCCTTGTGATATGCCAGGCGCTCTGCACTGGGCTAGGAAAAGTAAAATGAGCTAGACTTGGCCAGAGCCTTTGAGAAACTACAGGGTAATGGAGACAGAGACATAAACTAACCATTGCAAGCCTGAGACAATGCTGGGACAAGGCTAGATAGGAAGGGCACACACTAGCCTGAAGAGCACATCTGGGTGCTAATCGATATTATTTATGCTGCTCCCAACTGCTCAGAACTCTTCTGATTATCCATAGTGGTTACATATGAATGTTTAACATAAATGGAACTTAACCTTTGAGCAGAAGCTTGGCCTGGTCTACTGGATGCTAACTTGCAGTCTCATTCAGTTTTTTAAGAAATAGTTGGAGAAAGAATGAAGGCAATATGGATTTTTCAGAGGAAGGAGAATGAAGGATACATAGAAAAAGGAGAGGGAGCTCTATTTTCTTGGAGAGGAGAAGGGAAGGAGTGAGATGGTGTAACTGGAGGATGGGCTCCTGCCTTCCTTGGGGGTGGCCTGTGACCAGCAGTAAGAGAAACAAACCAGTTAGGGCCAGAGCAGCTCCTTAGCTGGGTGGTCAGGCTGACAGGTTCTGGTCCCTTGCAAGATCCTCATGAGAATCTCCTTGAAGACCTACGTGGCGTTGCCACCTCTGCACCAAACCTGTCACCGAGAATGACCTCATTCTAAGATTATCAGAACTTCTGCAAATGTTTTTGATGAGTTTTTAAGTATTATTTTTGTACCAGCACCTATCTACATAGGTAATCTAATTTTATTTTCACAACTATATTGTGAAGTAGGTATCATTATCTTCATAATGCAGATGAAGAAACTGAGGCACATACTGACAAATTTACTTACCTGGATTCACATAGTAGTAGATTCTACTCTTGAACCTATGATCTTAGCCATTATATAATAACCTATCTTTGGACTTTCTGACCCACTAAGGGCAATGACCTTAGAAAGCATGACAAAATATAATTTAATTATTGTTTTTGAAAACCCTTCTTTACATGTTTCATGACCCATGGATTGGGGATTTTTACTACAGGCAATGGGAAGCCATTGAAGAATCTATACTGAGGTATGACATGATCCAAAGCAGGGTTTCCACATGTGTGGAGGATGACTTGAAAAGAAACAACTCTGGAGTTAGGGGTATTGGCTAGGTGGGTATGTTGGCTAAGACGGTATCCCAGCCACAAGGGAGTGCAAGCCGGGTGGCAATGGAATGGGGGAAAAGGCACAGGTGTGAGAACTGATAGGTCCATAACCATAGGAGGAAAATATATAACACAATTAAAAGGTTACTGTGTTTTTAAATTTGCATGACTAATAGAAATACAAAAGTCATGCAGTTGAGCAGATGAAGTACAGAAAAAAATATCGAACATGGTGATAGGTTTTTGGTGACCTTGGAAGTTTGGATTCAATGGGAATAGAGCCAGTTTGGAGGGATCAAGGAGAGACCATATGGTCAGGGAGACATATGTCTCTTTCAAGGTAGACAGCCCACTGCTGCCTATGAGGGACCTGTGAGACGGTAACACCATGTCACCCATCCTGCTCATGAGACTGCGATGCCACAGAAAGGAAGGGACCTGATTTGTTTTATTCATTTTTGCATTTCCAGATCCTAGAACTGTGCCTGGTGCAGAGTAGGTGCTCAATAAATAGTTGCTGACTGAGTAATGAACGAGTGCGGCACAGAGGCCAGAACTGCTGGCTCTAGGATGACCTCAGGTGGCAGGGGCCTGAGGCAGGGGAGGTCACAATGATCACATAAGGCAGCTGGGAATGGGAAAAAACAGGAGACTAAAGCGGACGGTCAAAATCAGAGGCATTGAATTTTATTCTGAAGTCTGAGGGGTGGACATTGCAAAGGAGAAAGAGCAAGGATTACAGTGCTGTGTGTCAGTGATACAGGAGTATTGTTAGGAAAGGCCTCCTGTGCCTGAACCCATTTTATCCGTACCACGGTTTGGCATGTGGATAGGCTGAAGTTAGAGGCAGGTTCTTCTGTCTGTAGCTGAGAGGCCTTTACACAGAGAAACAGAGTTGAACGATATGAGTAAAAATCAAGCAAGTGTCATTGCCACCCCTTTTCCTTCTTAAGAACAATGGAGAAAAGAAGGCAGCAGGGCGAGGGGTGGTGGTATTGGGGTAGTGGATCTTGGCCAGTCTGAAGGAGTAATAGATTTAATGTATTTCTCACCATTCCCAGTAGGGTTTGCAGCAGGTCCACGTGGAAGCAATCTGATATTCTGCCGGTGCCCAAGACACCTGGGCCTTCTCTGTCTGCCTAAAGAAGTCAGGTGGCCAAGGCAAGAGAGCTCCATTCAAGATAGATTTTGCTGGGGACCCTAAAGTCCTGGATGTCCTTTCCCAAAACAGTAATTTCGTCAGTTTAAAGGCACAGACTGGGGGACATCAGAGAGGAAGGAGGTAGTGCAGTGGAAGAGATTGAAGATACTGAGCAGAGAGACGATAACTGATGATACTGAACTGTGGAGTCACAGAATGTCATAGTTGGAAGAGATCTACTATCTTGTACACAAATATGCGTAAAAAATTCCAGAAATCAGTCATATGAAAGCTGCAGAGAAATGGAGTCAGTGGACAGCGAGCAGCATTCATTCTAATCTAGAGAAGAGTGGAAGGGAGAGGGCAGAGATCAAGACAGAGGGTATTTTGAAGCCGGGAGGAGGAATATTAGGGCTTTTATATTAAGATGTTGAAGTTTTACCTCTTCCCCTCAAACAGTATTTGTTTCCTCTCTCTTGCACAAGGAGTTTGAGTGGCACGGGGGATATTCAGACTTCCACTAGCTGCTGTTCACCTCTAACACCATGCAGTGCATAGGAATCAGCTGCGGGCAGCAGCTAAACCAAACGTGTTTTGTCCTGAAATCCAAACTTGCAAAGAAATCCTAATTGTAAACACTTCAATTTCTTGAAGTGGTTCTTTTACCCTTTTTTCTTAAAAAGAGAAAAATATTAGCTTCCATAAAACAATATTTCTCCCTAAGTGCAACCAGAAACAAAGGTTAAATATGTATATTTATGTTACACACACACACACACACTGTAAATATTGTCCAGGCGATTTTGCCACACGAAAAAACTTAAACAGTTGAACAAATATGCATGGTCATTTTGAAGGTGATTCAAAGTCTTTGTTTATACCAAAGCAGAAAGCATAGGTAGTATAAAGAAGGACTGATTGCAGAGACACTCAGAAAGCTAGACTTTCAGGGCTACACAAAATGGGATGGGACATGTACACAGGGACATCAAGGACAAAAGTCTTCCAGACTAGGAGACCACGCTGGCGGGGTTTGCCTGCGCCTCACTGGGGACAGTAATGAGAGTAAATGGGGAACTGTGTTGATGGGTGGGTGTGGGGTGGGTCATCAAGCTGGGAGAGTAGAGGCCTACTCTGTGCCAGGAGGTAGATACTCTAATTTAATCCTCACCACAATGCCATGAAGCCATTCTGAGATTTTAAAGAAGGTGCAGAGTGGTTAAGTAATTTGCATGAGGTCCCACTGCTTCAAAGTGGGGGGACTGCACTTAGCACCTTGGGCTTCTGCCCCCAGAGTTTGTGTTCTGTCTTCCCCGCATGCTGCTCCAGGCCTCTGACCAGCGCTTGCAGCCAGACCCCCAGGGGACTGACACTGCATAGTGCCTGCTAGCATCTCCCACTCGCTTTTGTTCATTTGGTTGCTTCTTCTCCCCAGATTAGTTTTTCAGCTTAATTCGTTTTGGCTTTGGGACTTTTTATAAAACCGCTTGTTCTTCCTACCTTGCTTAAGAACTAGTATTCTATTTGATATTTTCTGACCTTATAGTAGGGTGGAGGAATAATAGAGTATTTTACACAGGGATGAATTGTGATGTCGTAGGGGAGTATGTGGGAGCTCGTAAATCAACAGGGATCCCCAGGGACCACGGAGGGCCTGCCGCCTTTTTAGACCTCTTTATGCTAATAAAACAGAGATTTCTCTCTGAGGGGCTCTGCCTTGGTGAATGATACTCATAATAAGCTTGGAGCAGTGTTGCAGTGACAGGCTGTTTACCTGCTGGTAATTGGTAATTTAGCCTGTGTAAAAGGGCTAATGGTCCATCTTCCCCATTTGGAGAATTAAGAGGTAGAATTTTGTCCAGGTAAAACCACATTTGTCTTTACCTGGAAGGTCCTGGGGAGAGCCGTGGACAAGGAATACATTTTCCAAGTGTGTCCTTGCTGAAAATACAGATGTATGAAGACATGAAGGAGCATTCACTTCCATATTCCTGTGTGAGTTACTGAGTTTCTGTGAAGGAATGTTGTTATTTTCCTTATTTGGCCATCTTGGTAAGTGGGAAATGGGACAGTTCATCAAAATGGCAGAGAATTGATTGCCCTGATTCCTTGTTCTAGTAATTATGACACAGACCATCAATGCTACTGGAAGATTAGCGTGATCATGTAAACCTTGCCAGTTCTAGTCTACACAGGGTTGATACGGATCTATTGTTATAGGGCTGGAGGGAAAAAGGAGGAAAAGGAGGAAATGCTACTTTTCTAAACTAAATGATCACAAATAGGAATCTTTAAAAAGTGATGATGTCAACACAATAAAGAATTATGGAGATATTAAAATGATAACTAAGAAAATACTCACATGATATGTACATGGTGAAAAAAAGGGCACCAGATGATATGCGTTCCCTCCTGAGATAGATGTAAAATAAATGTGTATATGGACAAATGATGGGAAGCAATATGCAAATATGATAATACTTGGGAGAATGTGCATTTTAAATTTAAGGCAAGATACACCCTTAAAGTTCATTTTGGTCAATGGGATTCAATGTAGTTTACTTTACTAATAGTAAGAGCAATAACACTTTCTAGTCAGACAGTCTTGGTCTTAATTCACCTTAACAGCAGGAGTCCTACAGGCCCATGCAGCCACAGAGTAAATGGGTCTGATGTTTGGGGGCTCAGAGAGGGAACATTTCCTTCTGCCTGGGCCTCATATAATGCTTTTATGGAAAGGAAAGAATTCACCCGTGGTTCCAAAGTACACCAAATTCTGTCAGGTGGAGATGGAGCTGGAGACATTTCAAATGCAGGGAGAGCACGACTGATAACCCTGGGGGGAAAGTGCCACGTATGAAAACGCACAGACACGACGCAGTGCTTGGTTTGGCAGAAGTCTGGGAGTGAATGGGAGTGGGGAGAAGTTCATCCAGGGTAAAGTGGGGGCAGGTTACAGAGATCTTGAATGTCTCACAAAGTACTATACAATCCCCCTTCTTCGCAGGTTCCCTTTTCAGTAAAGATCTGTACCATATCTCAAGATGCAAATTACAGAATATCCTCATCTCTTAGCAAGTCAGACTCTTCAGTGCATAAACTCTGTTCTGGCATTAAGCCAAGTCCTCTTGGAAACTGCATTACATTATCTTGTTCTGTTCGCTTTTTCAGCACATTCATGAACTGAAATAGTAAGTGCTATGTGGATGGTGCATAATCTAGTGGTTAGAAAAGGTACTGGAACATTCACATTTTTTGCTTGACTAACAGTAATATTTTGGCCAAGTCATTTACCCTGATGTTGATCTTGCTTTCTTAAGTGGAAGACAGTACTCTTCCATTCCCCTGAGGTGCCCTTCCCTCAGCCTTGCAGATGAGTCTATTGGGAATGCCTCTTTCTCTCCATCATCAGTCTAAACACGGCTTATTCTTTGAAGTCTAGTTCAAATTCACCACCTTCCCAAATATTTCTTCTTGCTCTTGCCCATCTCTTTTGTCTTCTTTGCACATTACCTTTTTTGTTTGTGTTTTTGTTTTTGCTTGTACCACATATTTGATACCAAAATTCTGTTTCAGTTACCTTCCACATTTCATGAGGGTAGGTTTTTTGTTTCATTTTGTTCTGGTTTGACTCAGGGAAATTGGAAGTATTTTGAGTTTAAGAATCATTGTGGAGGTGTTTTATTATCCTGGGCACATAGCAGGGTATGCAACTTGTAGATATTAAATATTAGTGAGATCAGTTGCTTTCAAACAATCCATATGTCTACAAAGACATTTAACTGGTGTTTGTAATTTTTAATTTTCTTTTTATGACTCAGGTGCCTGGAATGGAGTTAATTATACTACAAAGAGTTAATGGTGTGCTATCAGCATTGGCCCATGCAAGCCTCTCTTGTTTTTTTTATATTTTATGATTTATTTCTCCTGTGAAAATTATCCCCAGTATTAAATCACACACCATCCCACGGACAACTACACTTCAATTTTTAATGTTTTCCATTCTAACCCACCTTCCATGTGTTTATTTACATACAGTAGTATACTGCTTTGTGTACGAATTTTTGAAATTTACATAATAGTATTGGGTGATACATATATTCTGTTTTGTGTTTGTTTTTATATGTTTTATTTATGTTATTTTGTAACTCCAACTCCTTTCTTCTGCAGAGTATTCCATCCTATATGGGTCAAATGATTATTTCTACTTTCAGTTTTTTGAGGAACCTCCATATTGCTTTCCACAATGTTTGAGCTAATTTAGATTCCTACAAACAGAGTAGGTGTGTTCCCTTTTTCCTCATCTTTGCCAGCATTTGTTGTTCCTTGTCTTTGGATGTTGGCAGTTTTATAGTTTTGTTTTTTCCAGTTAAGTCTATGATCCTTTTGAGTTAATTTTGGTGAAGGATGTAAGATCTATGTCTGGATTAATTTTTTTTTTACATATGGATATCCAGTTGTTCCAGCATCATTTGTTGTGACTCTCCTTGCTAGATTTTATGCCTTTTGCTCCTTTGTTAAAGATCAGTTGACTATATTTATGAAGGCCTATTTCAGGGTTCTCTATTCTGTCGCATTGATCAGTTTGTCTATTCTTTTGCCTATATGCCATACTGATTAGTACTCCACTTTTCTTCTTCTCCTTCAGTACTGTGTTGGCTACCTTCAGTGCTTTGCCCCTCCATATAAACTTTAGAATCAGTTTATCAATATCCATAAAGCAACTTCTGAGGTTTTGATTAGTATTGCATTGAACCCATAGATCATTTATTTAGTTCTTTAATTTCATTTATCAGAGTTTTGTAGTTTTCCTCATATAGATCTTACAGATATTTTGTTAGATTTGTACCTAAGTATTTCATTTTCTTTTGATATTGAACTCAGAAGGAATAAATTATATTTATTCACGATGGGATACAAAGAATACATTGTTTGTTTTAGTTAACTAATGTTTTATTTAGATTTTGGCATCAACTTACGTAAGTGAAATTGTTCTAATTTTTCCTTTTTTACAGCTCTTCTTTGGTTATAACATGAAGGCATTATTCATAAAATGAACTAGATAACTTCCTTTTTCTGTTTTCTGTAAAAACTTGTATAAGGTAAAGATTATTTGCTTTGTTACAATGCACTTGTAAGATAATGTGAAAGTTTTTTTTTTAATGGAGGGATGGTTATAGAGGGAAAGTTCTGATGACTGATTTCAGGTTCCTTATTGGCAATTCTATGTGCTTTATGACTTACTGTATTAACATTGACATTTTATAACTTTATAGGAATGTATCCATTCCATCCAGGTTGTCAAATTTTCTAGCATGCATTTATTAACAACATTCTTCTGTTTCCCTTTCTAATTTCTGAATTTTATTTGCTACTTCTTTCTTTCTCTCTTTTCTAGACCAATCTTGCCAGAATCTTGTCGATCTTGTTAGTCTTTTCAATGAGTCATTTTTTTCAATTTACTAATGACCTTTAATGTTTTGTTCTTTATTTCACTGACCCTCACCTTATCTTTGCTATTTCCATTTTTCTTGTTTTTCTGAGTTTATTCTGTTGCTGCTTTTTTCTTGATTTTTAATTTAAGTGATTTTCACTTATTTTAATTCCTTTTAACTTTCTATATAAATATAATAAAGACTTTAACCTCCCTTATTGTATTGCTTTAACTGCAAGCAATGCATTTGGTATTTAACCTTTTTATGTACTATATAATATCCCGTGTCATTTCCGCTCTGTCCTATGGGCTATAAAACAATGTATCTCTAGATTTCTAGACATAAAAATTTTTAAGGTATAATTTTCTTATAAATGTTTTATTTTTGTTGCATTGAAGACAAAAACCACATTGTATATGATGCCCATCTTCAGAATTTATTAAAGTTTTCTTTGTGACCTTACTACATGATCAACTTTTGTGAATTTTTGTATATGCTCTTAATGAAAGTTTATTCTATGCCCATTGTCTATAAAATTTATATATTTAGATAAAAATGATTTATAATTTTATTTACTCTTTGATCTATCAGTTCCTGAGGAGCAATTTATATAATTTTCCCTCAATTCTACCAATTGCTTTTTCTATTTTGAGGCTATATTACTGAGTATGTATTTACACATGATAGTTATGTTTTGTTGTTTATATAATATGATATATAATAATCATCTTTGCCACTGTAAAATCATCATCTTTGTTCCTTATGATGTTTATTCATATTAACTCTATTTTGTCTAAAGTGAAAAATAGCTATTTTGGCTTTCTTTTAGTTTATATTTATTTAGTATGTATTTTTCACTTTATTTTTAATTTTCTTTCTCCTGTACATTTTAGAATTCCTTTTATAGATGATTTATATACTTAAAATGTTGACCATTGATTTTTGAGTCATTTACATTTATAATAACCACTGTTTTTTGTGTTGGCCATGTGGTCCAATGTTTTCTGTTTGTTATGCTTTATTTTACTTCATTTTGTTTTTATTTTTCAAATTCCCCTCACATACCCAATTTCTATCATCCAGTGATTGGCTCATTTTCTTTTTCTTTAACTTTCTTCACCCTTTTATTTACTTATCCATCTTTCAAATTCGATGTTAGCATTTCTGTTTTATAACACGAAAGATCATAATTGTGATGATTATGGAACATATATTTTATGTTTGGCATTCATGGTTAAAATGGTCTATGTAAAGGAACTCTTTTTTTTCATTTTTATTTTGCTATTATTAATGTACAATTACATGAGCAGTATTATGGTTACTAGACTCCCGCTATTATCAAGTCCCCACCACATAACCTGTTATAGTCACTGTACATCAGCGTAGTAAGATGCTATAAAATCACTACTTGTCTTCTGTGTTACACTGCCTTCCCCGTATCTGCACCCCTACATTATGTATACTAATCGTAAAACCCCCTTCTCCCCCTTATCCTTCCCTTCCCACCCATCTTCCCCAGTTCCTTTCCCTTTGGCAACTGTTAGTCCATTCTTGGGTTCTGTGAGTTGGCTTCCATTTTGTTCCTTCAGTTTTTTCTTTGATCTCATACTCCACAGATGAGTGAAATCATTTAATACTTGTCTTTCTCTGCCTGGCTTATTTCACTGAGTATAATACCCTTTAGCTCCATCCATGTTGTTGCAAATGATAGCATTTGTTTTCTTCTTATGGCTGAATAATATTCCATTGTGTATATGTACCACCTCTTCTTTATCCATTCATCTACTGATGGACACTTAGGTTGCTTCCATTTCTTGGCTATTGTAAATAGTGCTGCGATAAACATAGGGGTGCATCTGTCTTTTTGAAACTGGGCTGCTGCATTCTTAGGGTAAATTCCTAGGAGTGGAATTCCTGGGTCAAATGGTATTTCTATTTTGAGTTTTTTGAGGAACCTCCATATTGCTTTTCACAATGGTTGAACTAATTTGCATTCCCACCAGCAGTGTAGGACGGATTCCATGTCTCCACATCCTCGCCAACATTTGTTGTTGTTTGTGTTTGGATGGCGGCCATCCTCACTGGTGTCAGGTGATATCCCATTGTGGTTTTAATTTGCATTTCTCTAATGATTAGCGATGTGGATCATCTTTTCATGTGCCTGTTGGCCACTTGAATTTCTTCTTTGGAGAAGTTTCTGTTCAGCCCCTCTGCCCATTTTTTAATTGGCTTATTTGCCTTTTGTTTGTTGAGGTGCATAAGCTCTTTATATAATTTGGATGTCAACCCTTTATCGGATATGTCATTTATGAATATATTCTCCCATACTGTAGGATGTCTTTTTGTTCTATTGATGGTGTCCTTTGCTGTACAGAAGCTTTTTAGTTTGATATAGTCCCAGTTGTTCATTTTTGTTTGTTTCCCTTGCCCGGTGAGATATGTTCATGAAGAAATTGCTCATATTTATGTCCAAGAGATTTTTGCCTAAGATGTTTTTTCCTAAGATTTTTATGGTTTCATGACTTACATTCAGGTCTTTGATCCATTCTGAGTGTACTTTTCTGTATGGGGTTAGACAATAATCCAGTTTCATTCTCTTACATGTAGCTGTCTAGTTTTGCCAACACCAGCTGTTGAAGAGGCTGTCATTTCTCCATTGTATATCCATGGCTCCTTATCGTATATTAATTGACCATATATGCTTGGGTTTATATCTGGGCCCTCTAGTCTGTTCCATTGGTCTATGGGTCTGTTCTTGTGCCAGTACCAAATTGTCTTGATTACTGTGGCTTTGTAGTAGAGTTTGAAGTCAGAGAGCGTAATTCCCCCCACTTCATTCTTCCTTCTCATGATTGCTTTGGCTATTCGGGGTCTTTCGTAGTTCCATATGAATTTTAGAACGATTTGCTCTAGTTCATTGAAGAATGCTGTTGGTATTTTGATAGGGATTGCATTTACTCTGTAGATTGATTTAGGCAGGATGGCCATTTTGACAATATTAATTCTTCCTATCCATGAGCACGGGATGTGTTTCCATTTATTGGTATCTTCTTTAATTTCTCTCATGAGTGTCTTGCAGTTTTCAGAGTATAGGTCTTTCACTTCCTTGGTTAGATTTATTCCTAGGTATTTTATTCTTTTTGATGCAAGTGTGAATGGAATTGTTTTCCTGATTTCTCTCTCTGCTAGTTCATTGTTATGTATAGGAATGCCACAGATTTCTGTATATTAATATTGTTTCCTGCAACTTTGCTGAATTCGGATATTAGATCTAGTAGTTTTGGAGTGGATTCTTTAGGGTTTTTTATGTACAATATCATGTCATCTGCAAACAGGGACAGTTTGACTTCTTCCTTGCCAATCTGGATGCCTTTTATTTCTTTGTGTTGTCTGATGGCCGTGGCCAGGACCTCCAATACTATGTTGAATAGGAGTGGGTAGAGTGGGCATCCTTGTCTTGTTCCTGTTCTTAAAGGAAAAGCTTTCAGCTTCTTGCTGTTAAGTATAATGTTGGCTCTGGGTTTGTCATATATGGCCTTTATAATGTTGAGGTACTTGCCCTCTGTACCCATTTTGTTGAGAGTTTTTATCATGAATGGATGTTGAATTTTGTTGAATGCTTTTTCAGCATCTATGGAGATGATCATGTGGTTTTTGTCCTTCTTTTTGTTGATGTAGTGGATGATGTTGATGGGTTTTCAAATGTACCATTCTTGCATTCCTGGAAGAAATCCTACCTGATCATGATGGATGATCTTTTTGATGTATTTTTGAATTTGGTTTGCTAATATTTTGTTGAGTAATTTTGCATATATGTTCATCCGGGATATTGGTCTGTAGTTTTCTTTTTTGTGGTGTCTTTGCCTGGTTTTGGTATTAGAGTGATGTTAGCCTCGTAGAATGAGTTTGGGAGTATTCCTTCCTCTTCTACTTTTTGGAAAACTTTAGGGAGGATGGGTATTAGGTTTTCACTAAATGTTTGATAAAATTCAGCAGGGAAACCATCTGGTCAAGGCGTTTTATTCTTAGGTAGTTTTTTGATTACCAATTCAATTTCTTTCCTTGTCATTGGTCTATTCAGATTTTCTGTTTCTTCCTGGGTCAGCCTTGGAAGGTTGTATTTTTATAGAAAGTTGTCCATTTCTTCTAGGTTATCCAGTTTGTTAGCATATAATTTTTCATAGTATTCTCTCATAATTCTTTGTATTTTTGTGGTGTCAGTAGTGATTCTTCCTGTCGCATTTCTGATTCTGTTTATGTGTGTAGACTCTTTTTTTCTTGATAAATCTGGCTAGGGGTTTATCTATTTTGTTCATTTTCTCAACGAACCAGCTCCTGCTTCCATTGATTCTTTCTATTGTTTTACTCTTCTCAATTTTATTTATTTCTGGTTTAATCTTTATTATGTCCCTCCTTCTACTGACTTTGGGCCTCATTTGTTCTTCCTTTTCTAGTTTCATTAATTGTGACTTTAGACTGTTCATTTGGGATTGTTCTTCTTTCCTGAGGTAGGCCTGTATTGCAATATATTTCCCTCTTAGAACAGCCTTCACTGCATCCCACAGATTTTGTGGTGTTGAATTATTGCTGTCATTTGTCTCCATATATTGCTTGATCTGTTTTTATTTGGTCATTTATCCATTGATTATTTAGGAGCATGTTATTAAGCCTCCATGTGTTTGTGAGCTTTTTCATTTTCTTTAAGTAATTTATTTGTAGTATCATACCTTTGTGATCTGAGAAGGTGGTTGGTACAATTTCAATCTTTTTGAATTTACAGAGGCTCTTTTTGTGGCCTAGTATATGATCTATTCTTGAAAATGTTCCACGTGCACTTGAGAAGAATGTGGATCCTGTTGCTTTTGGATGGAGTGTTCTGTAGATAACCGTTAGGTCCATCTGTTCTAATATGTTGTTCAGTGCCTCTGTCTCTTTATTTTCTGTCTGGTTGATCTGTCCTTTGGAGTAAGTGGTGTGTTGAAGTCTCCCAAAATGAATGCATTGCATTCTGTTTCCCCCTTTAATTCTGTTAGTATTTGTTTCACATATGTAGGTGATCCTGTGTTTGGTGCATAGATATTTATAATAGTTATATCCTCTTTTGGACTGATCCCTTTATCATTATGTAATGTCCTTCTTTGTCTCTTGTGACTTCCTTTGTTTTGAAGTCAATTTTGCCTGACACAAGTACTGCAACTCCTGCTTTTTTCTCCCTATTAGTTGCATGAAATATCTTTTTCCATCCCTTTACTTTCAGTCTGTGTATGTCTTTGGGTTTGAAGTGAGTCTCTTGTACGCCGCATATAGATGGGTCTTGTTTTTTTATCCATTCAGTGACTCTACATCTTTCAATTGATGCATTCAGACCACTTACATTTAGGGTGATTGTCGATGGGTATATACTTATTGCCACTGCAGGCTTTAGATTTGTGGCTACCAAAGGTTCAAGGATAATTCCCTTACTATCTAACAGTCCAATTTAACTCACTTCATATGCTGTTACAAACACAACCTAAAGATTCTTTTTTTTTTCCTCCTTTTTCTTCCTCCTCCATTCTTTGTAGGTTATGAATCATATTCTGTGCTGTTTGTCTATCCCTTGGGTGACATCTATTTTGTCTTAGGAATACTTCCATCTATAGCAGTCCCTCCAAAATGCACTGTAGAGGTGGTTTGTGAGAGGTAAATTCTCTCAGCATTTGCTTATCTCAAAATTGTTTAATCCTTCCTTCAAATTTAAATGAAAACCTTGCTGGGTAGAGTATTCTTGGTTCGAGGCCCTTCTGCTTTATTGCATTAAGTATATCATGCCACTCCCTTGCCTGTGGCATTTCTGTTGAGAAATGTGATGATAGCCTGATGGGTTTTCCTTTGTATGTGATCTTTTTTCTCTCTCTAGATCCTTTTAAAAGTCTATCTTTATCCTTCATCTTTTCCATTTTAATTATTATGTCTTGATGTTGTCTTCCTTGGGTCCCTTGTGTTGGGAGATTTGTGCAACTCCATGGCTTGAGAGACTATCTCCTTCCCCAGATTGGGGAAATTTTCAGCAATTACCTCCTCAATGACACTTTCTATCCCATTTTCTCTCTCTTCTTCTTTTGGTACTCCTATTGTGTGAATATTGTTGTGTTTGGATTGTTCACACAGTTCTCTGAATATTCTTTCATTCTTAGAGATTCTTTTTTCTCTCTGTGCTTCAGCTTCTTTGTATTCCTCTTCTCTAATTTCTATTCCATTTACTGTCTCTTTTACTACATCTAATCTGCATTTAAATCCCTCCATTGTATGTTTCATTTCAGATATGGAATTTCTTAATGACTGAATCTCTGTCTTAAATTCGTTCCTGAGCTCTTGAATATTTTTCTGCACCTCCATAAGCATGTTTATGATTTTTATTTTGAACTCTCTTTCAGGAATATTGGTGAATTCATTTTCATTTGGTTCTTTTTCTGCAGTTTGTGAGATTTTGGTCTGAACCATGTTCTTTTGATGTTTCGTATTTCTGTGTGGTGCCCTCTATTGCCCAGAATCTCCAGTCTCTGAAACTGCTCAACCCCTAGAGTGAGATTGGGGGTTATAGGGGAGCAGAGCTGGTGCCTGGGGGAGGAAATATCTGTTTCCTGATTACCGTCTTCCCTGCCTGTCTCCCATATCAGAGCCAGTGGGCCGAGTACATCCGTGTAAGCCTCTGTGCTTGGCGTCTCTAGCTGCTGTAGGTGGGGCCTCCCTCTGGCTGGCCTGATGCCAGGGCAGTGACTGCTGGTGTGTGAGCCAGTGCTGTCAGGCCAGGAGGAAGTCTCAGCAGGCTGCATATCACAGTGGGGGGCCTCGGAGCTGATTATCCAGCCAAGGGGATGGAGTGCCTGAAGCTCCCCACAGTTCCCAATCTGCTGGGTAGAGCAGGCCGAGACAACCTTGTTCCCCTATCCCTTCTCCCGTGCAGAAAGCTGTGTGCAAACCCTGCCTCTTCTGTAGCCCTCTCACTGCTAGGAAGGGTGTCAGACAGCCTGTTTTTCTGTTGTCCCAGAGTGGCCAGTGTGGATTCCGTCCTCCACAAATGGCTGGAATCTCTCTCAAGCACTCCATCTGTCCCAGCTCCTCATCCTCCAGAGCACCACACAATCGCAAAGCAGATCTCCGGGGCTAGGTGTTCAGCAGTCACAGTCTTCCACCCCCTCCCCCACTCCGTTTGTCTTCTTCCTGCCGGTGAGCTGGGGTGGGGGAAGGGCTCTGGTCCTCCCGGATCAAGGCTTTCATACATTACCCTGTTTCATGAGGTTTGCTCTGTTAGTGAGGTCTGTATGCAGTCTGTTGCACCCTTCTTTCCTGTTTTTAAGGTTAGTTGTGTTAACTGTATTTTCACACCATCTGTGGTTTTGGGAGTTCTCTGTCTCTCCTCTCATGACACCAATCTTGAATCTTCGACTGGTTGAATTTTATGTTTCTGATTAGAGTCATGCTACCAACCCATATGTTGACCTCTCTATTCTGGAAAGTGTATGTTTATACCAAAAGCTAAATTTTTTCTCTGTTTTTTTCTTGTTTCATGTTTCTTATAGTCCTCTTAATGTCTCTGAGATTATTTACCATGTATATTTTTAACCTCTTATTCTGTTTCATGACTTTTGCTTCTTCTCATACAATGTCATCCATCCATCAGTTGTCTCTCTCATGGGTCTCAGAATCTTGTAATGTTTCCATTTTATCTCATTTTTATCCATTTGGGGTATCAGAAAACTAGATTGATAATGTCCTCCTGGAAGATGCGCAAAAACCTAGGCCTTAGCCTGGGTTCTTTGGGTGAATTTACATGTGCTTTATGAAGGAGAGCCTTAAGTGTTCCAATCTGATTTGAACACTGGGTTCAGCCACTCTGTTTTTCTCCCAGGCATTGCTCTTGTCTACCAGTAGTCCACTGTGAGGGGATGAAATGGGAAAATGGAGGAAGGAAGCTCCCCTGCCACTCTGGCTGATATGTCTACTTCATCACCAAAGCCCTGAGAGGGTGAGTGGTGATCACTGCAGTCCAGTGAGTATATCCATGCTCTTGTAGGCGTGGTTTTGTTGTTTTGCTTTTAATGGAGTGTTTTTTTTTCCCTACTCTCTGAGTCTCTGGGCATTTCCTACTATGCTGTGTATACAAAGCAAAATAATAGGATCAGAGAAGAGTATAGTAGAAAAATAATTAGACAAGTAATCAGAAAAACTAGGTTCTAGTTTTACATCTGCCACAGGTAAGCCACTTCACCTTTCTAGAGAAGCATTTCTATAGCAATCAGTCTTGGAAGATGGTGCACACATAAGGATCTGTGGTCCTATATATTCTTGCTTTCCCTCTACCCCAAGATTTACAATGGACATAGCATTAATACACTCTGCGGGATAGAAAGCTGTTGAACTGATGTGATCTAGGGCTTCCTGAATTTACTTGATCTCAGAATCCTGTACCTGAGGACAGCATAGTAGATCCTGGGAATAAACTTCAGGAAGGTTATTTTACAAACTCAATTTTCTCATCTATGAAAACTAGACTGTATGAACTATATATTTGTTCCTGCTGGTTATTCTGTGTCACTTTCCCCACGTAGATTCAATGTTTTTTCCTTTCCGCATCCTTGCTTCTTCTAATGTTCCAGTTTTTCGGGTAATAGCAGATGGCTTAAGGTATTAGCCCCACCCCTTGAATCAATGGTGTATTAATTGGGTGGGGTTCTGAGTATCAGAAAAATTTTCAAGATCAGACCGCAAGGAGTGAATTTCAGGCACTGTGGCAAGTGCTTGACACATGTTTTTTGGATCCATGGGGCTTTCTCGTTGTCCCTCCAAAAATGTCATCTATTTAGCCACGGTCTCATAAGATCGGAACTATTTTGCTCTAAGTGAAGGGGCAGGGAGTTAGCAGCCTCCGGTCAGTGATCCCGTCTTTGAACCACTTAGTGGATATAAAAGCTCAACTTTACAAGAGGAGCAGTTGTTATTCCCTTGCCTAGATAATGATTTCTTTGTCCAAAATGTCCCCTTTGTATCTTCATGACAATAAAATGGGGAAAATGGATTTTTAAAAAAAGTAATTATACAATTGAACATGTGGTAAGTCCACTTAATAAGCAAGGATTATCTGCTTTGGCTGCCTTCACAGCCCACATTCACAAAGTAATTCACAACTTATTCACTGGAATTCAGTTTTATCTCCTAACATGGGACTTGAAATGAGACAAACTTAAAACAACTCGCATGTCTTTCCTGTGAAAGATGGTCATTTGGGCTTATGAAAGATCAGGTTCTCCTATTATCTCACCTGGTGTCCCAACATCTGCAACCCTGGGCAGGTGTTGGAGGACCTGGGATCCAGTGCTACTGCACTCTGTCATCCAGGCAGACGGAGAGGGTATTGGTGGATGGACCCCTTGGACTGCATACCTGAATAAATTACTTAGCTATTCCTCATCAGCCAATCAAGCTTCTATCCAAAAGCAATGTTTTTTATGTATTAACTGTTGTGGCCACCTGTTCCTTGGCAAAAATAAGTTGTCATTGTTATCATTATTATGATGCAAGAAGCTTATTCCTCTTGAAGAATTATCAGAAAGCAGTGTGGCACAGGGAAAGCAGATAGATGTTAGATTAAGAAGGGAGTGCACTTCTAAGACAGAAATACAACTTCTTGACCAAAGTCATATAGTAGCTGTTAGGTCCAACAACTCACTGTTCTGTTAATATAGCTATATCTTCATACATTAAACACATTATTATAACATTAGTCACAGTATGTAACACAGTGATTAAGAGGCTGGGCTTTGAAGTAAAACAGATTTGGGGCTTAATCCTCATTCTGTGTGCTGCAGGTTGGGTTGCCCTGAAAATAGGCTCTGAGACAGAGTTTCCCAAGTGAGATGTTTATAACGGGGTGCCTCTGGAATCAACACCGTGGAAGAGAGGGGAGGGAAGCAGGAGTGGTCAAAGAGAGAAGCTCACTGCAGCCAAACTCGGCTAACCTGTGAGGAAGGCTGGAGCTAGTATGAACTTCCAGTGTGGTTGGGTTTATCCGAGTCAGGACAGCCAGACCTTTATCCTCCACTGATCAGCCATGGAGGCACCGTCCTGGGACCTTGAGGTATAACCTGGAGGCAGCAGTTCTCTGCAGCTAAGGCTGTTTGCCATCAGCAGACCATGGATCTGGGTGGTATATTTTAGTACAAACTACACCACTGTATTTCTGTTGGGAGAATTTTTAAGCTACTAAATTCCTGGGAACCTCAGTGTGCTTTTAGTAAAATGGGGACAATAGTTGTTATAAGAACATAATTAATTCTTGCTCATTAATTAATTTAAAGGAAAAACACTTGCCACAGAATCTGTTCATGTAGTAGGCACTCAAGAAATGGTGATGATGATAATGGTTATATTAAACTGTTATGCTTCTGAATATTGGAAATAGAGCTTGATCCTTAGTTTCTCTTTTAGTCTCAAATTAATTGTTCTTTTGTCATTGTATCTATGTTTGTATATTAAGTTATCTCAAATCCTTGTTTTGGAAGCAGACAAGGTATCAGACAATGTAAAATATTCTTAATACTAGAAATACAGTATAATACTTGATATACTGTATTAAACTTATATTTTTATTATCAATAATTTCTGTTAGTGTGTGAGCCTCCTCCCTCCCAGACAGCAGCCAGAGTATTTCTAAGCTTATGGCTTCAGGAAAGCAATGATGCAGTTGAATAAAAGCCAAATTTTTGTTTTTGTGTTTCAAAAGCTGAGGTCCTGGCATAAATAATAGATTTAGGAGACTAAGTGATCAGTCAGTGCTTATTTGTCCCAGACTAGAGGAAATGAAGATTCTCTGGAAGAGAGAGGAGAGGAGACAGAGTGGAGTTCATATGCTGGTGGACCCTTGGGAAGGGCTTGCATTCTGCTGTTTCCCCCATGACTTGGCTGGGGGAAGGATAGCTGAGTAAGGTAATCCAAGAGTGGGTTTTCGCAGTGCCTTCTTTCTTGGGCATATCTCAGGAGGCCATGAGATTGCAGAGCTTCCTGTGTGGCCATCATGGTATGTAATGGCAGAATAAAAGTGACTATATGCAATGTCCAGGCAGATGGTCCCTGGGAAAGTAAGAGGCCCTGTGCTCTCCAGTATGTCTGGGGAGCCACAGAAAGTTTTCCCACGTAGCACAGATGTGACTGACAAAACTCGTGGCCCTAATAGGGCTTTTAGACAGGACTGAGGTGAACACTGCAGCATCTGCATGCCCTGCTGTGGACATTACACAGAATCTGGTGTTCCAGTGGATGACACTGTGGGCAGATGACACTTGAGGGTCAGGCAGGTGATTGCTCCCTTCCTGCCAGCCAGTGTTCAGATGTATCCATGGGGAAAGAGACTAGTGATCTCAGTTTTCCCAGCTTACCCAGAATTGACTGATAATAAACTTCACCACTAGCAGAATGGAGCTCCTGTTTAAAGTTAAGTTTAGTTACAGAAAAATACAGAAAATCATATTCCCGACACACTAAAATTCATGGCTTGATATTTATAACCCTGGAGTGTATCACTTCTGTGAACCAATTTCCTGTTTAAATTTCTTTTGTCTATGTTATTTCATTGTAGCATCATAACACTCTAGAGGGCATGTATTACGAGCCAAAATATATTGATACAATATTATAACAATTTTATTTAAAATAGTTTTGCCTTAAGTTGCCTTAAATTAGGCTTTTATTTCTTGCAACCAAACCATGTTGTCTCAGAGACTATAATACCAGCTTTTATGTAACTACAACAATAATAAAAGCTAGCTAGCTTCTTATAATACTGCATTTCATTAAGGGTATTTTGCATGCACATGCGCATTCTGAGACTTGCACTAATCTGTGCAGTATCGATCAGAGATATTTGTGTCTGCTTTGCAAATGAGGAACCTGATGCTCAGAGAGGCCAAATGACCTGTTTAAGTTCACAGAATTAGTATCTGGTAGAGCAGAGACATCTGGTGATAATCCTGTATTCTTCTCAGAGCATCACTGTGCCTCCACATCTTATGTATACATTCTCTACAGCTGCATTTGAGTCAGTCACTCAAATAAAACTGCAGACTACAAGTCAAAAGCATGGAGACCACATTTTCATCATTCCCAAAAGTAAGGGAACCAAAGCCCAAGTCCTAAAGGGGTATAGAGAAAAGGAGCTTTGGATTTCATCTTTATAAAAGAATACCAGACATTTGACCTAATATGTACATCATGAGGAAAACTAGCTCCTTCCAACAGCCCTAGAATGAATGGGTTGGTTCCTTGATCATCACAAGGCACACTGGCATATTAAAGACTCTGAGAAAATCTGTAGCTACTCAGCTCATTTCATTGTGTTTAACCAGTTCTTGCCAAACTTCTTTTCAGTGGAACCCTTTGGTTGTATCTATACCTTAGAAGGTACTGAACAGAATAGAAATAGAAATTGAATACAGATAGAAATTGTGTATAAAACGTTGTCCAAATTCCCTTCCAAGTTATGTGGATTTGTAACGTCCTAAATAATTATCTAGTCTGGATCATTCAAAGCACCCCCTGCCTCTTTGGCAAGAGGCAGAGAGTCACAAATTACCTATTTGGCTAAATCTACTGCCCATCTTCGCTGGATAGGGGCCAACTCTAAACTTGACTTTGGTTCTGTGTAGACATGTCTTCAATATAATAACTTCTCAGTGACAGATAGACATAGAGGTAGATTAGGTTTCTTTTTATCCCATGACTTGTTGTTTCAACCTTGACCTAGGAAAATTGCCCTTTTTCAAGAGGAATTGGCAATGAAATCAGCACCATCACTCAATTGCATATCTTTCAAAAGGCCAAGGAAAAAATAAATAAGAGAGTTTCAACAAAAGAAATTCCGGTGTAGTATTTGCAGCTACAGCAAGTCAAGGAATTGGATCATTATGTAAAAATCATAGAAAACATGGACTCTAAAAGAGCCAGTGGAACTTTTCTTAATCTGTATTTTAATGACAATACTACAAATAGCTTTAAAAATTCCCTTTTGAGATTAAGTGAGCCTTTATAAGATTATATCACAGAATTAGAACGAGATATGTGGAAAAAAGCCTTCTCTGAGCTATCATTGCTCTTCTGCATAATATGCTCAGGGGCCAGCATAAATTAACGTGGAGCTCCTGAGCTTGTGTAACTTTCCTTCAGAAAAGCATTAAAACGTTTTCCTCAAAAGCAAAAAAAAATTCTTAATCCGTGGTTCTCAACTGGAAATAATTTTGCTCCCTTGGGGATGTTTGGTAATGTCTAGAGACGTTTTTGGTTGTCACTAGGTGGTGGGGAGGGAGTGTTAGTGGCGTCCAACGGGCAAAGGCTAGAGATGCTGCTAATGCCTGGCACTGCACAGACGGTTCCCATGAGAAAGAATTATCTGGCCCCAAAGGCCAACAGTGCTGAGCTTGAGAAGCCCTGCTCTAAATGACACCTTGTTTAAGTTGGTATCTCTTAAAACGTGCTAGGGGTGAGAACTTATTTGCTAATTCAAACTACTGTATTTTGATTTAAAATATATGAAGACAAGGGACTTGGAATTCTTTGTCTCAAGCTGTTTTGGAAATGTAAACATGTGGGATGAGCATAAAGATCCCTCAGCTGCACCCTGTTTTTTTCTTCAGACATGTAAAACATCCTCTCGGAAGTGTGTCAGGGCCTCGTGTGACCTGACTTAACCTGGGATGTGCTCGTATGTTTATCCCTACTACTGGCTAAATAAAACTAAGTGACGTTCACAATGCCTGGAAATGCGTAATTTTAGTTTTCATTCTCCCCCATAAAATTAATGTCTACTAATAGTTTCAAGGGAACCCTACACAAGCAGGTGAACATGTGCTCGCACACGCGCACATACTGTCATCAGTAATGACTGTGCGGTTCGTGCTCTGCCGAAATTGTTTGCAAAGTACAGGAACAATTACAGGACAAATTCCGGTTCTCCATCTGCCTCCATAAAAGAGGTCTGGCTCAGAGGCGCTGCGAGTTATTTATGGCTGGAGCAAACAGAATGCTTAACTATGCAGATAAACTTCTCATTCTTTTATGTGAGGCAGCAAAATAAACACCTTAACAGTTCATGGTTCCCAGAGTGCATTAGTTAATCGGTCCAATATCATTCTAATTCTCCCTGTAGCTCATTGACTTGGAGCCTGTGAGCAGAAAAAAAGTGTGTTTAGCTACCACGTATTTACTCCAATGACTCTGTGGTTGATGGATGACTTTCTGATTTTTTGAAACAATGCCAGTCCAAGTGCTCGTGGAGGCCGAACAGCGCCCCAGATCTCTTGTTGTGCTTTGGGGCGTGGGGAGAAAGGGAGGGGGGCTCTGCAGTACGAGGTCTGGCTCCGTCATTTTCAAAATCAATACTTGCTCTCCAAGCCTTGGATAATTTAGAGAACGTAATTCAGAATTCTCCCTTTCAGCATGTATCCTCCATCAAAGGGGTATTTTCAACCAGAGTCAGCACGGTGCTTGTGTGACCCAGGAATGCACAGATAAGGCTAAAAAGAAAAAAAAGAATGCGTTTATTTTCTCCTCTATCTCTCCGAGTATCTTTTAGATCCAGGGTATGGGTGTTTATATGCCTCACTGTGAATATTTCTATTTGGAACAGAAAGCCTAAATTATGGTGTCTCATGTATTATTTCATACTTAAGGCTTTTTTTGGAGGGTATTTTCTATTATAAACCCTTAGCCTCAGGGATGTCAGCCTCAGATAATTTATTCTTGGCAGGTCAGATATAGGATACAAAAATTTCAGTCCAAGGACTGTTAAATCCAGCTTTTCACCTCATTTCAGAAAATGCCATCAAAATAGTGTTTTGTTGTAGGGCTAAAATTTTGTGTTCCTGTGCATAGAGGCAATAGGCTTCATTTGCTTAAAAACCAGCATGACACCAATTATTTAATCCTTCAGACTCTATTCACTAGGTTGCTCTAAAAAAGGAGCCCCAGTGGAAAACATCCTGGTCATTTAAGTACAAAGAGCTTGAGGTTTTATAGCAATTTTCCAATACTAATTACATTTCATACTATCTATCATATGCATGGCTTGCAAACCCTATTGATTTTAATGGATACTTGTGCATTGGGAACAGGTTATTTTATGACATGTTATGTTACAAGACCTCTATGAAATACCTAGATTTTAAAATGTGGGCACATATATACTCTCAATTATCCACAAGTGGATTATCCGCTTGGTCTATTACCCACAGCATATTTTAAATTAAAGCTGCTGTCATTAGATGACTCTGTAGCCCTAGGCCAATTTCTATCATCAATTTTCTGTGCTGGTGGAATGCAAACTTATTTTGATAGCCTTTGCTGACATGATAGGTAGGTATATACTATTGGAGTTGTCATAAGTGTAAACCTGAAAGACTTGTGGATTATGTCTTATTTTGGATTGTCCTTGTCACACATTTCTTCCTTTAGCAACAAAAACAAGAGACCAATTGACACATTGTAAATACATGGTATCCTGAGAAATAAGCAGTCTTGCACCATCTATAAATGACTGGTAAAATAGTTGGGGCTGAAATGTCACCAGCTTTGTGGAGCTTTCCTGTATTTTTCACTTCAGAATTGTTTACCTCTCCTTCTGGGCTGTCTTGAGTAGCGAAACAAGAGCATTAGCTTTGAAATGAGAGAGGCTGAATTCTGATTCTATGACTTATCAGCTGAATGGTTTGGAAAAAGTCCTCAACCTTGCTGAACCTCATTTTCCTTATATTTAAAAATAGCCATAATAATATCTACCAAGATAATACAATATATGTAAATGTCATGTCATAATGTGGTGTTTGGTAAATACCATGCCCTCAGTACATGCTTGTTTCTTTCTCTTTCCCTTTCATATCTCTTTTTCATTAGATTATGAGTTTCTTGGAAGCAGTGGCCATATTTAATTCATGTTTGAATCCCCCAGTATTTAGTAAATTATTTTATATGCAGGATTTAATATATTTGCTCAATTAAAATGTGAATTAAAATTATCCTTTGATTTTATATCTGAAATAAATTACATGTTTGAATGTCCACAAATCTGTTAAAATTATTTTGCTATTAACTTCCTAGAGAGAATGAAAGCTAGATCAGTGTTTTCATATGTAAAAATCATCAATTTGGCATAAGGTTTTCCTTCAGTAAAAAAAAATTATTCTTAAGAATATTATTAACATATGTACATAGCTGTATTATGTGTGTATTACATATGTATTGGACCGAATACCAACTAACAGTAATAGCAGGGAAGACTTCTTAGCAAGTTCAAGTTCATAAATTGTTTTACTGCTTTTAGAGCTCTTTTCAAGGCTACATGTTGAAAGAAGTTTTTGCCATGATCAAAGTAACATGTATTTTAAATTTACTATGTTTTCCATTTTTTCAATTGGGAACCCGTACAACAAAACCCCCACAGACTTACAGTCTTAATGACAGCAGAGTCCTTAGTGTAATAATTAATTAACCCTAAGAAGTTAGAGATTTTTCTCATTGTGCGTCTTAGCTATGAAGTTCACCTTTCTCTTTTCATATGTGTCCAACTGAAGTTAAGTACCATATTCATTTCTTAAATATTTATTTTATGCCTTCTTTGTCCATGGCACTGAATGGTTCCTATGGCATTGATTTAATGTTGCAATAAAGCTAAGCTAGGAAAATTATGCTTGCATCCCTGAGTGTTAGACTGGCAGTGTTAGCAGCAATATCATCTTTTTCAGTGTATTTATTTGTTGAATTTTGGACTACATACTCATTTCATTGAAAAGCTATAATTACAGAAGTAATATATGCTTATAACATATTATAGAAACATATAATCAAGAAAGTTTGTCATTTATTTAAGCAAGCATACTTTTATTTAGCGTTCACTGATGCTAAAAGCAAAATGGTTCGAGAGAATTCTTGGACATAGGTTATGTTCCAAATCTGTACCTGCTGTACAAACATTTGTAGGTGTATCTTTGGAAAGAAGCACTCATATTTGCATCTGTTTTCAACATCTGTGCATTTAAATCAGCAATAGAAACATCAGGTATTTGGGCATGCCCTACTAAAATGTTTCTTATTTTCCTTGACATTTTGGGTTATTAGATCTAAGGCCATGTTCCTCTTATCCTCCGGAGAGATGCTACCTATCTGAAAGCTGAGTTACATTCACTCTCACCTACACAGTGCTATGAAAAGGACAAATAAATGGGTCTGTCTTGATTGCTTGCATGCAAGAGTTCATAAGTGCATAGCAACAATACGTGAATAACATCAAAGTAAATATGTTCACATGCGGCAGGTTGAGTGGGTTGTGTGGGGTCAGTGTTGTGAATGGGGGTTAATTTCTGTTCAGTCAGGTGAGCTACAGATGCATCAACTTTGCTGGAAAATGTTTTAAATTGAGGCTGAATGGTCTAGTTTCCTGCAGCATACAAGCAGTCTATTATTTCATGTTCTAAAGGGCTTGTTTGGGTTTGACCATTTGGATGGGAATCAATACAACAGAGGTTGGGGACAGACGTCAGAGATCACACCAGGTGCACCACTGAGGCCAGGTCCATGTGTGCACGATTTCTCCCGTGACCTGTAGCCCCTTTGGTTCTGGCGGCATCAGGCACTGGGTGGTCCAGTTCACTGTTGCAGGCCTCACTTCTTTACTGATGAGATGATTCAGGATGGGAACCAGAGCCAACTGTCCTTTGGCTTTCTGATTCTTCTTAAGTCATGATTGAACTGAGTCAGTCGGGAGGAGACCGAATCATTCCTCATTGAATTTGGGGTGACTGGAATAGCTATCTGGAAAATGCAAGCTGCTTTTATACATGTTTATGTAAGGAATCTAGATTCCTAAAAAATCTGCTTGAATTAGTCAGAAATGTACAGGCTCCTTGGCTTGTGTGGTAGGAAAGGGAGAGGTATAGGTATAGGTAAGGAGGAGCTTTAAAGGAACGAGGCAGCTTTCCCATTGTGGTCTGTGAAAATAACTTCTTGCTCATATATTTGTAAATTTCCTTATTATTATTTTTTTAGCTTTGGGATATTTGCATAAAATTATGGTATATAAAAAAATGGGAATTTTTCTTCAGACACCTAAGAAAGAGTCCCAATCACAGACGTTGAGTTACTGGGATTTCAGTTGGTAAGGCCAATGTGTAAATCATTTGAGTCCAAAGATAGGCTTATACCAATCAAGGTTTCTTTGAACAAAATGAGAGGGAGCCATGATAATTTTGTGCGTATATTTAAGTTTTGCAAAAAGCCAGATATAATTTAGTAACACCCTAACTGGCACTATTTTTTTTTCATATTCTGATTTTTGTAGGCAATGGACTCTTTCTTCACTTTACCTAGTTGGGGAATCTCACACTTCCAATGTAGTAAAATCCACTAAATCCAAGACAGACTTCAACATGAGTTGAATTTAAATTCTAGGTCCTCCAGCTGGAATGGTCTTTTTTGTCCCATGAAGCTGTGTGGACTTGCACGGTCAAGTAGCCTCTTGCAAATCAATCCTTCAGTTTTTCCCCAGGCATGTATTGAAATGAGTTTTGATGTAATTGGGCTCTCTGTCCAAATTCACTAATTGAGTACAGTCTTTGAGCTGCTGACCTTTAGAAACATGACCTAGGGAAAATGAGTTTATGTTCCTGACCCAGTCTTCAGTCTCTATTACACAGGTGTTACAGCTGTTGGTAACTGCAAAATAGAAATCCTGGCCATTTGCCCAGAAATTTGCCTGAACATGAACTCAGGGTCAGGAATACATCTGAGTGCAGCGATAGAAGGTATAAAATAGATGGCCCATTCTTGAATTCTGCTCTGCAGATTCCTACAGGTACTATTCTAGGGAAGCCATTCACTATGAAGGTGTGTTATGAAAGATTTTAAAAAAGAATAAGAAAGCAGCCTGTTAAATGTTTGCTTATGTTCTTAGATCCAGGAGGGAGAGAAGCAAGCCATGAAAAACCCCACTTGTGTTTACATAATAAGTGATCAATTTTTTGAGAAACTTTATGAGAAGTTGGGGAGCAAATAAGTGCTAAGTTAAAAAGAGGTGCTTTATTAAATTTTGTGAAATTGTCTTACATCTTTTAGATAGGTACTATATAGGACAAATTGAGTTAAGCTTGCTTTTAAAAAAAGTCAATTTTTTTTCTATTTTAATTTGATACCACTTAAATTTCTACTTTTATCAAAATTCATATACAGTGATTGTATAAGAGGACAACAAAATTATTTTCGGAGCTGGACCCTTTCATTTTCTCCTCTTTGGAGACTACTTTGTATCTTAGACATCTCTGTTATTTCTCCTGAAATGAATGTGCAATTCTTATATGCAAGTAGGAAACTGCTTCTAAGTCTGTTTTGCTCTGTAGGAAAAACTGAAATGTGCCCTGGTGTCTATCCCACCTGCCCCACAGCCCGAGTCACTTTGTGGGCCTCATATCTCTTAAACCACCTGCTAATCATAACAATTGCTAATTTGAGCCTTTTAAGTCACTTCTGGTGACACTGACAATGCCATCTAGTTTGCAATGGCCATGTGGTCAGTCCCTGGCCCATCCTAGCAGGCTGCTGCTGTGCCTTAGGCTGGGGTCTCCATTGTTCTCTTGGCCTCTGCTGACCATAAGCAATTCCTTCTTCCCTAATCTCTGGGGATCTGTTTCTTTCACAATGGGGGCAGGGCCATTTGTTCTGTGTGCAAGATAATCTTCCCTAGAATTATTCACATGTGCAAACATACATATAAAAAAACTGATTCCCTGGATGCAGGATACATGTATCTCTATATGGGCGCACACACACACACACACACACACACACACACACACACACGCCATAACAGTTACTATCAATCCTGCCTGGATATTTTGAAGTCACTCAATAAAATTTGTTAATTTCAATTATTTGGGTTTCTTTCTGCCTTGTTTTTGAATTGTGATTTTTTTCCTCTTTTTAGACATGGCAATGCGATTTTAAACATTACTAAGTTCTCATTTTAAGTTTCTTAAAGCCCCTCATTCTCTGTCCATGCCTCAGTGAAAGAAGCATTTTGGGAATGAATTGGAGATGGACGTAGATGCTGTCTCTGGCCAGGATAAGTGATTAGGAATTGAGGAATTGATCATCTAAACTCAGCAGACCTGAGCTCTACTGGGAAGCGTCCCTTGACTGAACAGCAGATAAAATTTACTGAATTTCCACGTCTGAATCTTTGCGATCGCACTCTGTACTCTGTTTTGATGGATTTAAAGTTGGTCATTATGTTACAGCGCAAGTTGTAGCAGGAATAAAAGCAGGTCATTTCAACCAGCCATTTTAATCAGCAGACAACGTTAGTCTGATATCATTACAACTTGCCATATGCCATAGAAAGGGCTAGAAACACACTCTTGACTTTTCGGGCAGATTAAAAACAACTGATTTTGTCGGGAGGCAGAAAGGAAGTAATCCAATAATACAAATATTTTAAATATTTCTCTGCCGCAGAAAGCAAGGCAGTTTTTGTAAGCCCCCTTTGGGATCGTGTCTCCCCTTCACCCTAAAGCGCTGAGGTATATCACAAAGCGAAAAGCCCCTTTGCTCTGTTGTTTTGGGCTGTTTCGGGAGCTGCGCTGCTCCCGGGGCTGCCGAGCACGTCGAGAGCGCCCCCTGGGCGTTGGCACAGGACACGGCAGGAGGCAGCGGCGGCTGAGGGATAACCTGCCGCACGTGTGTCCCTGTCCAGATCCACACGCAAAGCCGGGGCCGCAGCCTACAGAGCGACTGCTCTCTGGGCACCTTGTCTGAGGGCGGACTCGCAGGCGTCTCCATTGCTTCAGAAGTTTCAGATCAAGGAAGCTCTGGGAGCCTTTCTTTTGTACTTAACGACAAAAATGCTGTGGAGAATGGTGTTGAAATGAAAAGGAAACATGTTGGCCTCTAGTGGTTCAGGTTAGTGGCCCTGTGAAGACTTTGGCTACATGTTTTGTGGTATATCCTGTTCCTCCTCATGTGCTGGGAGTTCACGGGGTCTGCTTTTATCAGGGTGGGCAGGTCCCACTGTGAACATCTTTATGTGTGTCAAGGTGCCTGCCCCACAAAGCATGGGTGCATCCTTAAACCTGTGGTCAGAAACCCAAGGCAGCCACCTGGGAGTAAGGAAAAGGACACTGGACTTAGAGACAAAAGTTTCATTGTAGTCCTGGCTCTGTTGCTTATAAGCTGTGTGACTTTGGGCAAATCACTTTACCTCTCTGAGCTTCAGGCTGGTTCCTCTATAAAAGGAAGGAATTAGATCAGATATTCTCCATGTTGATGTCCACTTATAAAGTCTGTCTTTGGCCTCAGCAGTGAAGAGTTTTGTTTTAAATGTTGCCAACCAACTCAGCATAAGACTTTACAGAATTCTTGAAAGATCAAAATTGGTCAAAAGAACAGAGCACATTTGTTTTGGGGGTCCCATCTCTTGGCTGCAACCAGCAAAAGTCAATTCGATGAACTCTGGGGAACCTTCATAACCACCCTGAATACGCGCTTGATGTTATCACTCTTCAAAGGCATGCCGGTTGTTAGCACTGAGCACCTTTCCTCCCTTTCTGGTCTTCGCTTTCTGGCCACCGTGATCAGCGGCCGCATTCATCCGAATGATAATGCTGTCATTCCTTCTTTCATTCCTGCTGGCTGGTTGCCTGATCGCTAATGGATACGGGGTCCCCATTCACAGGACCACTTGTGGGCAGCTTCTCTGGGTTGGCAGCCCCAGGAGTCCCTTTTCCGTGGGGCCAGCTCCTCTGCAGGTGCTTCTTCATAAAGCTGCCTGGGAAAGACTGTTTTGTTTGTGCAAGCTGCTCTGCTGCAAGCAATTGAAGGAGAGGCGCTTGGATTCCCGCCTGGGTGGGGATAACAGGGGACTCACCCTGGTTTCTTTGTGGTGGGGCTGAGGATGCAGGCCAAGGTAAGAGCCGAAACAGGGAATGCACAATGCCTCAGCAATGCGACCAATCTGAACTTTTCAAAAAGCCACACAACCATTTACCACGGACCTAATCAGGGGTGGTAAATTGTCTGTCCTTCTATCAATACTAGCAATAATAATAATAATGGTCATCCTCTCTTTCTCAGTGAAAACTCTACCCTGCTCTCTTAAGCCTCTGTGGTTTTGCCCACGCCCTTTCCCTTAAAACTGGCTCTGCACTTGTCTAGCTGGCAAGGTCTCAGGTCAAAATCTTTCATGCTAAAAAGGAGCTAGGACGACTCCCAGCATCTTCTGACATAGCAATATTTTTGCTATTTAAGCAGGACTGATAGTCAGCTGATAGGCATTGGTATGGCTCTAGAGCTGTTAAAATATTGAACTATTTATTTATGGGTTGGTAAGAGCCCAAGCCCCAGAATGACCCCCATTATCCTATACCACCCCTTTTCAAGCCTCCCCAAGTTCCAGCAATTTGGGAGGTAAGACTTGCCTAGCAAGGGTGGAATATCTGGGGCCCAAAGCCATGGCCAGCCTCTGCTAAGTGATTTGTGCCTGAATCTTATAGACTGTTTATTATTTTAAATAACACCTCAATTGTATTTATCCTAATATTTATTTCTACCATTAGAATGTGACTTTTATTCTCAATGCCAAAAACATGCAGAGCTCAAAATTGTAATGATGAATGGAATGGATTTTTTTAGTTCTTTTATGTACCACAGTCCAGGCTAAGTGATTTGTATCCATGACAAGAAGTTGATAGTAATACTAATTTCTATTTCATTCTCATTGTTGGAGAAGACTCAAGGAAGGATACCATCCCTTAGCCAGTAACCAAGTATTGTGTTGTAGATGTCAAGGCCATTTTTGCCAGTGAAGTTGGATTGTTCTAGAAGAGGTGAGCTTCAAGAGATGGAGATAAAGAAATGATTTAACCAAGGGCAGGTGTGTGTGTGTGTGTGTGTGTGTGTAGGGTCATGTCCTTCTCCCATGTAGCATCCCAAGTGGGATAGGCTTTCCTACTCATGCAACCTTGATGCTGGGAGGTGGGCAGAATGTGGGTGATTATTGAACTCTAAGGGCTATGTATGGCCTTTTTGGTGGGCAATCTGGGTGTCTCCTTGGCACAGAGGAAGATGAGTTTACTGCCTTCAAATGTCCTACCTGGTCTTGGACAATGAAACCTTAGCGATGATGTTTACAGACCAAGGTTAGAAGATCTGCCCCTCTTCTCTTGTGCCATTAAAATGCCATATCCTCCCTTAATCTCATAGAGGGACTGAAGAAAGAATACCAATAATGATTAATTTTTTCCATTGTAGAGAGTAGCAGCTTAGAGCCAGATTTGAGATTTGACTTAGAAAGTAAAGCAATATGACATTTCTTTTATCAATAAGACAAATTCATACCAGTAACACATACATAATTTTAAGAAATAAGTAATTAGGCTTGAATCTATAGTTCACTTGCAACTATTGGGCCTTACAGATGTGAGCTTCCTCCTTTATGGCAAGATTTTTGGTTAGCTCGTCTTTTGGGGGGTTAATTTTAGATGCAAGTTGCCTAGCACATAGTAGATGTTGACTTCCTTTGTCACTCTTTTAGTGAACAATGGCAGAACCATTTTCCAAGGAGCTAAACATAGCTCAAGGACTAACAGGGCCCTTGGCTCTGGGTCCGTGCTCTGCTCAACCCATAACTGCCTTTCCAGATGTCTTAACTTTGGATTGGGAGAACACTTTTTTGAATGGCGGATCATTGAGACACTGGTCCCTTTTACTGGTCTGGGGGGTGCTCAAACTCTTCTCAGGCCCTTTGTACCCTGATCTGAGTTGCCAGTGGAGTGCAGGGTCCCTGGTCCTGGCCAGAGCGCTATCGTCTTTATTGTGACATGATCTATTACCCCTGCTTTTTCTGAGTTTGAAACGGTATTGGATGAGATTTCTCACCCAATTGCTAGATGGTTCAAGAGCTTACAGACCAGAAACTCCCTGGAAGTACCTTAATATGAGTACTATAATGTGGGCAATCATATAACTTGATATGAGCTGGGGGGTTAATCCAATGGAATGAACTGGATCGCTCTGACTTGGCTGTGTACAGGACAAGACATTGAGGAGTCCTCCAGCATTAAGTATTCTCCAACCCCCACGAATACACTGGATGCGGGATTAAGTGTTCTGCCCACACTGAGAGCTTCATCTGCAAAAGAGAAAACATCGTGAAACAGTATAAACCTTAGAAAACCTCTGATTAGTTTTTGTTGTTGTTGTTGTGAAGACTCAAAGCACTTGCCTGCACTTGGAGGTCTGTTACTAAAAGAAAGGGTTACCTAAAAATAGAGTTGTTCTTGGAAACTGATTTTAAAGTTCTGTCTTGCTTCCTTTTTGGACAGGTCAGATTTCCACAGCCAGGCAATTTTCCAAATAGGGCTGCTTTGCCCTCCTCTTTACCCTTGTTTTCTGTGACACCTTGCTATCCAGATAACTGCTTCCTTTCTCCACTTCCCTCTGGCCTCTGACCTCCAGATTATCTCAGGGAGAAGCTCTGATTTTGGCCGGCAAGTTCTTGAAAATGAATTGGTGAGGAAAAGGGTATGGCATTCTCCCCTGGCCCTTGACGGAATCTTAAATGGTGCTGGGGGCTGGTTCTACCTTTGTTCCAAAAGCCATTATTTCCTCCTTAGGCTCCTTCTTTGCCTAATGATGGAACTTCCATTTACTTTTCCCTTTGTAACATAAAATGTTCATTTATTTATTCATCAGTCCATACGTTAAACATTCAAGCATATATATTTGGAGCAGTTACTCTATGCTAGTCTCTGATGGCACAAAGTTTACCAAAGCTAAATTCCTGGATTTAAGGAGCTCATTGTTCAGTGCGTTGTAAGACACACTGTTCCTTCATTGTAGGGAGGAACAATAACAAGAAACCTCTTTCCCTATTCTTAGTCCTTTATCCCCTTACTCCAAACTCTTTCCCTGTCTCACCTGGCCTGGTCACATATAGTCTCCAAGACTAAGCTCTTACCTGCCCTTCTCCCATGAAGCTTTTCCTGTCACCCCAATTCAACACCCTCCTCTGAACACATGTAATGTTTTTCTTTGCATAGCTTTTATTTCTACATGTATCTTATAGTTTTCTATGTATATGTCAATAATCCTAAATTATAACCAGGCCTTATAAGTGCTATGTGCTCAATAAGTGTTTGTTGAATGTAGAACAAATGTTTCTGCCATTTCTCTAAAAACTGCTTTCAGCTGAAGTGAGGTTGAATAGATGCCAGAAAAGACAACACTAGGTTATTTCAAGGTTAGTGGAATGAAAATCTTGGAAATGACAGTTTTATGCCCCTTTGGGACTGTGCTGCCAATCCTATGCATAGAAGTAACAGCGGTGTGTTGTATCATGGCACCTGAGAAGGGAAAGGGAGTTGAGGGACTTTTCTCCTTCAATATGTAAAGTGGTTTGCCTATCTACCCTGGAGAAGAGAAATTAATTGATAAATACAATACTATTCCAAACTATCAAGCAGAAGGATATCGTTTTCTTGTAAGCAGTTAAGCAAAAAGTCTTTTTTTGTTTCATATCCTAGTGGAAAGTTTGCCCAAAGGGCCACTTCTGTGGCTCATGAAATTTATTAGAAGGACGATGTTGATAACTGAGGTCCTGTCATACATTTGACTCACCACTTAAAATTTTAGTTCTGATTGTGCTGGGGCATGGACATAGATATAAAAGGTATGGGAGATTGGGTTGCATTTATTCTGTCCCCAGGCTAAATCATTTCAGATTCTTAAAGAATGAAAATCCCTTCTATGATCTTATTTTGAATGAGTGTGACTTGCTAGAGGACTGCATGGCATTAGGGAGAACTGAGTCTGAGTCTCACCTCTTCCCTTACTGTGGGCCCTTGGAAGTCTTGAAGAGTCAGTTTCCTCATCTGTAAATGGTAATGATAGTAACTGCACTTTTCTCCATAGGTTGTTATATGGATTAGACAAGATACTACATATAGCACAGCCTGGCACAGAAAGCCCAATAAATGTTAGCCATGAGAATGATGGTAATAATGAGGATAGAGTCTGTATTAGCTTCCTATGGCTGCCGTAACAAACTACCATAGACAGTGGCTCGAAATAAAAATTTTTATTTTCACAGTTCAGGAGGCCAGTAATCTGAAGTAAATTTTCAGTAGAGTTGGTTTCCTTTGGAGACTCTGAGAGAGAAACCATCCCATCCCTCTGTCTTAGCTTCTGGTGGTTGCCAGCAAACCTGGCATTCCCTGGTTTAGAGATGCAGCCCCCCAGTTACTGCCTCTGCCTTCACATGGCATTCTTCTCTACATGTGTTTTTCTGTGTCCTCTTCTGAGGTCACCAGTCATTTGATTTAGGCCCATCATAATCCAGTGTGACCCCATCTTAATTACATCTCAAAGACTCTTTTTCCAAATAAGGTTATATTTGCGACTCTAGGTAGACAGCAATTTTAGCCCACTTTATAATCATAAAAATGAAATGAGGATATATTCATAAAAACAAAGTCCTAAACATATCTGCTGGTGAAGGGCTCAGGGCTCTAATTAGATGGGGCATGGCCAATACAGGTTTATGTGAAGTAGCTATTGGGATAGTCCATGGACTGTACTTTAGTGATAAAGTCTAATCCTCATATTTTCTGTCTTTAGGTATGTCTACAGGGCCCTAGAAAATGGATAATTCATGAGAAAAATGGTATTTTCTTGATTTACCCAGGTTATGATTGAGCCTTCTGCTTACTCACGTCAGCTAGATTGTGCCATATCTGTGTTCAGCATCATCAGATAAATAGAAGGTTTTGGCTAATCAGAGTCTGGTTAATGGGCAATATCCATGCATCTCACTTATGAGCAATTCAGGAAGAATTTTAAGTACAGTGAAATCCATGATACATGGACACACCAATGAGTGTACTATGGTTCTGCTTCAGTGATTCAGAAGGGTGTCAAAGTTATGCTTTAGGGTCCTAATTTTGAGCAATCATCATAACTGCAGTAGAAATATGTAGATGATGGCTCCTGAAAAATTCCCATTAACCCAGTGCCAAACGAGAAGGGAATAGCTGTTCTTCTCTTCCCTTCAAGTTAGTAAATAAGTGAATTGGGATGGTAAATGGGCTCCTCCTTTTTGTCTTATACTTCTGTATTTCTGTCCATGCCATGGTTTCTGGGCGGGGGTAGAGGATGCTATGTCAGAGACCAAGGGGTGGTTCTCCTAATGGCATGACTTCAGGGTCAACACTGCTCTGGGAATTCTTTCTCTTTCTATGTGTGATCTCCAAAGATGATACACTCATTCCAGAGGAAAAAACATTATCTCCTACAGAAGTATAAGACTTACTGCTTTCAGGCTTGTGCAGTGGTTGGGATGCTTAGATGAAATGGAATATAGAAATGAAAAACAATATTCATTGGAATACAAATTGTGCATTTTTTTTTTTTTGTTCTTCTTTACTACTTTATGTTTATTGGCCATTTCCTGCTGGGACTATTAGAGTTAAGGTTACATCATGTTTCCATTGTAAATCTCTATTTTCAAGTACTTTTGACATATGGTGTATATTTTCAAGCCAGAGGGGATTTTATCTTAAACAAAATGTTAGGGAAGAAACAATCCAATTGTACAACTTTTACTTGAGGGAACCAAGTAAAATAAAAGAAGTTAGTGTTTTCAGAGAGTATTTTATACCTCTATCACTGAAAAATGAGATTTTTTAAAAGCAGGAGTTTATTAATTTGTACATTATCACACATTTGTATTAGGATTTTGGACACAAAAGTAAGGGAGCAGTTAGTTGTGTTCAGAGGGGGAAGTTAAGTCAATAGAAATGAAGGGTTTAGAATAATTAACATTGTCACAGAGATACTGTGGTGCTAATATCTCAATGTTGAATCCTGGTATCAGCGTCATTTAGTTATATAGGTTCTTTCTGTACAGCTGTCCTTCAGGCCATTTGATATCACTTCATTTTAGCTTCTTATCATTGCAGATATTGGCTTAAGTTTAATAAACTCCATCATAAATCCAGTGACCTGGGAAATTTTAGTTTGAATTTAACTAACCTCAGTTAGGTTCAAAATTTTCTTTTATAGCTGCTGAGCAGAGAATAGAAAATAAATCTGTTGCAATCAACAGACAGGGTTTCATTTTAAAATGTCTGGATTTTACATACTTTGAGGGCCCTTAAGTTGTGAGGCTAGGAGGGTTACACACCAAGAATAGTTATAATTTGCTTATGTTTCTAACACCTTTGCCCAAAATGATCCCACAAAGCTGAACTTAAAATATAGGTGAAATGACTTCATTAAATTTAATCATCAACCTGCTGCATCTAATTATAATGTGTCTTATCTTAACTCGTGGCTGCTGTATAATAAATTCAATTACTTTGGTTTTCCTTTCTATTTACATAAACTGGTTTCCAGTGAATGCAGAGTCGCAAACTCCCATGAATAAGGGAAATGAGTAACCCTTAATTTTCAAATCATGAGCTCATGAGAGCACACATGTATATGTATGTAAAATTTGTTATTATAAGGAGAAAGTCAACACCTTTATAATTGGACCCTGCTCTTAGGCCTCGAGGGTGTCCTAATAAAGATAATTTCATACACTGATGTGCTTGCCTTCAAGAATCAAGAAATCTCTTCATTTCTTTGTTCTATCACCCTGTTGTTAATAACACCCTGCAGCAAAAAAAAAAAAAATGTGTGTGAAGCTAAGAGCTGTCCAGATAAGAGGAGAGGTCGTGATCTCCCTCCTGCGTGTACATCAGCACACGAACGCCAATCTGAAAGTAAGAGGATGCCTGTCAGTGGAGTGGGCAGGCAGCAAACCATCGACTGAAGGCAGTGAATGCTTGCACAGGTGTACTGAGCTCCCACCTTAACCCCAAATCAGTAATCACGAAAATATTACAATATGAAGTGACTGAATCATAGGGCAGGGATGGAGGGAGGGGACATACATGTGAAGTGTTATAAATGCTTAAAGGAAGGAATCTGGGGGTATTTCTCACCATCTTTGGATTTCTAAGACAAGTGTTACAGATGATTAAGTGAATAAAATGGAGTTGGAGGCCTGAGGCATGCCCCATTTTATTAATATACAGTGTGGAAGGTTTCTTGAATTTCTAACTCAATAAAATGGAGAATGTGAAGCTGTTTGCTTGATTTCAGACCCAAAATTTGAGTGCAATGAGTAATAACAATTCATGTATATTTTGTTATCATTGCCTGAGAAAACTGCCTAAACAGCATGTGTCATAGAACAAATGTCATTCTTATGAAGGGGAAAAAAGATCCTTATGGACTAGATTTTTTAAAGAATTGAGTGAGGAGTCACAGTTTCTTCCAGACTGGTTTAAACAAACTTCCGTTCATTTTCCTGGAGTTTTTGCTTTGAGACATTTATTTTGTAAGAATAGTCTCCTCTTCCAGGAAGACTGTGAGAACCAGTGGGGATAAAAGAAGGATGTCCCCATCTTTGGGGCCTAAATGCTAACTGCCCTCAGACAACAGGGAATAATTTATTAGAAAAACTGAATAATACACAATAAAAAAATACAAGATTTCAAAGAAAAATTATTCAAAATTTGCATGTTTATAGGCTGCTTCTTATAGGTGTGTTTGTCCCTCTTGTTCATTAACTCTTGAATAATATTTATTTGGGAGAAGGGGAACTATAGTAACAAAACTATAAAACATTGTTAGAGTAAATGCATTTGGTAGTAATGAAAATTTTATATTGCACTTTCCTTTTAAAAGTGGAAATGTTTTGCTCTTTCTAGTAATCCACTTGATTTCTTTGCTTACTATGTTTTTTGTCTGTCTATGTGTGTATATATGTATCTATCCTTATATGGACATATGTGCATACACATACTTAATATGTATGCACATATGTGTCTCTATATGTAACTATATATTTGCATGTATGCATATATCTGTCTATTCATGTATTTACCTATTTCTGATTCCATTTACTTGTGCTGCTGGTTGCCTAGGAAATCCAGCACTGGGGACTTTGCTGCTGGTCATCTTTTAAGCAAAAATCCAAGCTCTTTATCCTCCCAACATCCAGCCTAAGATAGAAATCTAAGAAGATTGGATGAGATTAAACATTCAAGTTCTACAAGTTTCAGTTGCATAGCTTACTAGGCCTGACAAACAGAGTAGGCTGTTTGCTTGTGCCTGACCATTCATAGATTTTAGTCAGTTGAGAGAAATTAAAATTCTCTCTTAATTATTACTTTTCTTACAGTTCACGATACCTTGCACTACCCTTGGTGAACCTCCCTCCCCATAGAGGCACACACAGATGCATGTGAGGACAACAAAAGAACTTCTGAAACACCTTTATCAAAAGCGCACCTATGCCAGCCAACACTCCTGGCAGGAAGCATTGGCTGGCCCCAGATCTCCTCTCAAGCAGCTCCTGGCTTCAGCACTCCTGATGGGCACCCTCAGCCAGCATCAGAGCCCCTCCCAAACACCCCATCCCAAAGAAGAGAGCTGCACACAATAGAATTCTAGAACAGTTGCAACCAGACCTTTTAGCAGTCCTACTGTTACAGCTGGGCCTTGCAGCTAAGTGATCTGGAGGCCAACCCTGAACACTAGCATACCCACAACAGTTGTGGCCAGATGGTCTGGGAACTAGCCCTGCTTACAAGTGCACCCACTGTAGTTATGGTTGGACCACACAGATAGCCATGCTGGGTGACAGCCATGTACACCAATGAGCCCATATCAATTACAACCCAGCCACAGTGGAAGGATGTGTACAGCCCACACAGAGGACACTTGTGGGGTGCCTGGCGCAGGCAACCAGGAGTGTTTGTACCACTGGGTCTCACAGGCCACCTTCTGCATAAAGCTACTCTTTTGATATGAGGAGACATAGCTGATCTACCTAGTATATAGAGAGTGAGAGGCAAAATGAGGACACAGAAGAATATGTTGCAAATGAAAGAAGACAAAACCTCAGAAAAAGAACTAGATGAAGGATATGAGCCATCTACCTGGTAAGAGTTGAAAGTAATGGTCATAAAGATGCTCACCAACCTCAGAAGAATGGATGAACACAGAACTTCAACAAAGAGATAGAAAATACAAGAAAGAACCACAATAATAGAAATGAAAAATATATTTGAGGACAGATTAGATGGTACAGAAGAGTGAATCAGATTTCTGGAAGACAGGGTTGTGGGAATCACCTAATTGGAACAGCAAAAAGAAAACTGAGGATACCTTACAGGATTTCTAGGATAAAATCACACACACTAACATTTGTGTTACAGGGGTCCCAGGAGTTGGAAAGAGAGATTGAAAGGCACAGAAAACCTATTTGAAGAAATAATGGCTGAAAGCTCCCCTAATCTGGTGAAAGAAACAGACTTCAAGTTCAAGTCGCACAGAAAGTCCCAAATAAAAAACAAAGGCACCCACATTGAGACACATAAGTCAAAGTGTCAACAATTAAAGAGAGAATCTTAAAAGCAGCTAGAGAAAACCAACTAGTTATAAACAAGGGAATCGTGGTAAGACATATACCTGATTTTTAGCACAAACTTTACAGGCCAGAAGGTACACAAAAAATAAAGAGAAAGGAATATAAATAGAACTCTAAGAAAAATTACCAAGTCATAAAGGAAAAGAACAAGAGAAGAAGAAAAGAACAGAGAAAAGTTACAAAAAACAACCAGAAAACAATAAACAAAATGGCAATAAGTACATATTTATCAATAATTATCATAAATGTAAATGGACTGTATGTACCAGTCAAAAGACATAGGGAAGCTGAATGGATAACAAAGCAAGACCAAATATATGTTGCCTATAAGAGACTGACTTCAGATCTAAAGACATACACAGACTGACAGTGAAGGGGTGGAAAAAGATATTCCATGAAAATGGAAACTGAAAGAAAGCTGAGTAGCTGTACTTATTTCAGACAAAATCTACTTTGAAACAAAAACTGTAATAAGAGACAAACAAAGGCATTACATAATGATAAAGGGGTCAATTCAATAAGAGGATATAACTATGTACCCAACATAGGGGCACCTAAATACACATAATAAATATTAACAGACAAAAAGGCAGACATTGACAGTAATATAATAATAGTAGGGGACTTTTTTAACACCCCACCTACATAAATGGATAGATCATCCAGAAAGAAAATCAATAAGGAAACATTGGCCTTAAATGACACATTAGACCAGATGGGGTTAATAGATATATACAGAACATTCCATCCCCAAACTAGCAGTACATACATTCTTTTCATGTGCACATGGAACATTCTCCAGGATAGATCACATGGTAGGTAGCAAAACAAATCATAATAAATTTAAGAATATTGAAATCATATAAAGCATCTTTTCTCACCATAATGAATTAGAAATCAATTACAAAAAGAAAACTGGAAAAAAAAACACAAACACATGAAGGCTAAACAACATGCTACTAAACAACTTATGATCAATGAAGAAATAAAAGAATATATTTAAAAAAATCTTGAGATGAATGAAAATGGAAACACAACAGTCCAAACTCTGTGGGATGAGCAAAACCAGTTTTAAAAGAAAAGTTTATAGCAATACAAGTCCACCTCAAGAAAGAAGAAAAATCTTAAGTAAATAATCTAAACTTATACCTAAGAAACTAGAAAAAGAACAAACATAGCCCAAAACTAATAGAAGGAAGGAAATAGTAAAGATCAAAGCAGAAAAAAATTCAATAGAGGCTAAATAAAAAAAAAGAAAGAAAAAGAAAAGATCAGTGAAACTAAGAGTTGGTTCTTTGAAAAGGAAAACAAAATTAATAAATCTTTAGCCAAACTAATCATGAAAATAAAAAGAGAGCACAAATAAGTAAAACCAGAAGTGAAAGAGGAAAAGTTATATCTAATACCATATAAATACAAAGGATCATAAAAGACTGCTATGAACAATTGTATGTCAACAAACTGAACAACATAGAAGAAACAAATAAATTCCTAAAAACATACAATCTTCCCAGACTGAATCAGGAAGAAATTGAAAATTTGAATAGATCAATTATAATAATGAAATTAAATCAGTAATAATAATAAAAAAACTTCCAATGAACAGAAGTTTAAGATCAGATGCCTTCACAGGTGAATTCTACCAAACATATAAAGAAGAGTTAATACTTTTCTTTCTCAAACTATTCCAAAAAATTAGAGATAAAGAAATGCTTTCAAATTCATTCTGTGAGGCTGGCATTACCCTGATAACCAAACCAGGCAAAGATACCACAAAAAAAAGAAAATTACAGGCCTATATCACTGATGAATATGGATGCAAAAATCCTCAATAAAATATTAGTAAACCAGATTCAACAATATGCTAAAAGGGTCATACACCATGATCAAATACAATTTATTCTAGGAATGCAAGGCTGGTTTAATATCCACAGATCAGTCAACATGATGTACCATGTTAACAAAAAAGGATGAAGATATATAATCATCTCAATAGATGCAGAAAAAGCCTTTGATAAAATTCATTGTCCGTTTATGATAAAAACTCTCAACAAAGTGGGTATAGAGGGAACATATCTCAACATAATAAGCAATATATTGCAGGATACAAAATTAGCATACAGAAATCCTTTGCATTTATATACACTAATATTAAAGCATCAGAAATTAAGAAAACAATTCCATTTACAATTGCATCAAAAATAGATACCTAGGCCTAAATTTAACCAAGGAGGTAAAAGACCTGCACTGTGAAAACTCTAAGACACTGATGAAAGAAATTGAAACAACACAAATAAATGGAAAGTGTACTGTTCTAATGTACTGGAAGAATTAAAATTGTTAAAATATCTATACTACCCAAAACAATCTATAGAACAATGTAATCCCTGTTAAAATATCAATGGCATTTTTCTTGAAACTAAAACAGATAATCCTAAAATTTGTGTGGAACTACAACTGACCCTGAATAGCCAAAACAATCTGGAGAAAGAACAAAGCTGGAGGTAACATGTGTCATGATTTTGAACTATACTACAGCGCTATAATAATCAAAACAGTATGGAACTGGCCCACAAGCAGACAGATCAATCGAACAGAAGAGAGAGTCCAGAAATAAATCCACATCTATGCAGTCAGTTAATCTTCACCAAAGGAGGAAAGAACATACAATGCAGAAAAGACAGTCTGTTTAATAAATGGTGTTGGGGAAAAAAACCAGACAACTACATACAAAAGAATGAACCTGGACCACTTTCTTACATTATATGCAAAAATAAACTCAAGATGGATTAGGGACTTAAATGTAAAACCAAAAAATCATAAAACTCCTGGAAGAAAACATAGGTAGTAAACTCTTGGGCATTGGTGTGTGAGCAATATTTTTTTTGGATCTGTCTCCTCAGGCAAAGGCAACAAAGGCAAAAATAAGCAAATGGGATTACATCAAACTAAAAAGAACAGTGAAGGAAATCATCAACAAAACGAAAAGGCAACCTACCAAATGGTAGAAGATATTTGCAAATGATATTACTGATCAAAAAATATATTAAGAACTCACATAACCCAATATAAAAAAAAATCCAATAAGAAAATGGGCAGAGGACCTGAATAGACAGTTCTCCAAAGAAGACATATAGATGTACAACAGGCACATGAAAAGATGCTCAACATTACTGGTTATCGGGGAAATGCAAATCAAAATCACAATGAGCTATTACCTCACATCTGTCAGAACGGCTATTATCAAAAAGACAAAAAATAACAAGTGTTAGCAAGCACGCAGAGAAAAGTGAACTTTCATGCCCTTTTGGTGGGAATGCAAATGGAGTAGCCACTGTGGAAAACATGGATTTTCCTCAGAAATTAGAAATAAAACTATCATGTAATCCAGCAATTCCACTTCTGGGTATTTACCTGAAGAAAATGAAAACACTAATTCAAAAGATATATGCACTCCTATGTTCATTGCAGTATTATTTACAACAGCTAGATATGGAAGCAACCTCAGTGTCCATTGATAGAAGAATGGATAAAGAAGATGTGGGATATATATATATATATTGGAATATTATTAAGCCACAAAAAGAATGAAATATTGCCATTTGTGACAACATAGGTGGTCCTAGATGGTATTGTGTGAAGTGAAATTAAGTCAGACAGAGAAAGATAAATACTGCATGATCTTACTTACATGTGGAATCTGAAAAAATGAAACAAATTAACAAACAAAACAGGAATGGACTCTTAGCAATCTGGTGGTTGCCAGAGGGGAGAGGGTAAGGGGATGGGTAAACTAAAGGGAGGGGATTAAAAGGTACAAACTTTCAGTTTTAAAATAAGTAAGACAAAGGGAAACAATGTATAGTACAGTAAATATAGTTAATAATATGAAACAACTTTGTAAGGTGTCAGATGGTAGACAGATTTATCATGGTGATCACTTAGTAACATATATAAATGTTGAATCACTGTGTAGTACACTGAAACATAATATTGAATATCAACTATACTTTAAAAAATAGCACACTTATGGAGTAAATACAAAATTAAGGAATAAGAAGTCTACCTACTGGAAATAACTGTTCTAATTTCTCCCCTTAATTTCCAAAATAAATTCAGAGGAAGAACTGATGATTAATTTAAAGAACGTGTTTTACAATAAAGATGAACACTAAATAATGAGAGGTGAGGGTAAAAGTGAAGACCAGCCAACCTGAAACACCTCCAGAGAAGCTGGCCAGCGAATGCTTGGGGACCTTTCTAGGTTGCTGGGCAATAGTCTTTAAAGTGTATGTACTGCATTGATGTATGGTGACAGGAGCTCAGCTAGAATGCTAAGTTCATTCTTTCTCTGATAAAACAAGAGACCTATCGCACTGACAGAGGTATAGACAAAAATCATTGCAGGTCTCATTTTGTGGAACAGGATGTTTAGTAGAGATTTTGCAACAACTTTCAGGGAGAAATAAAAATATAATCTAAGAACATTGGATGCAATTAAATATTCAACTTTTAGGGCTAATAAATTTGAAAGCACATTAGATAAGAAAATAATGAAAGCTTTATTTTGGTCTACAGTAAACAGGCTTTCTTCATCCTGTAGAGCATAGTTTCTTAGTCCATATTTCAGGATCAAGAGTCTTTCTTAAGTGTGGGGGGAAGCCTGCACGTTGAGTGCAGTGAAGGGGCTCTGCAGCTTCCTGGAACACACCTGTGAGTGCCAGTGAGGTTTCAGGAGTGAAGGAAGCTGGGCATGTAGCTCTCTTTTGATTAACAAGTGCTTAAGCAGCCAACTGGAGAAAGCTTTTACAGAAAAATTCAGGTCAACCTATACCAGGTCAACTTCTATGCCTTGAAGCATAAGAATACAGCATTCCCATTCAGCACATAATACAGTGCTCTTCACACAGAAATAAATCAATAAATGCTGTTGACTGGTGACTGACTTTGCTTAATGTCTACCCTTTACGTGCCTCAAACTGCTCTGACAATATTCATTCACTGATTTTTTTTTTTGAGCAATGCACTGTGAAGTGCAAAATCTCTCTCCTCCCATAATTAAGCAAATGAGGCAGAATCAGGAGATTAGGTTCTTCCTCTGGCTTTCCTTCATCACTGACACTGGCTAAATCATACCACTTAAATGAACCACAGTATCTTTCCCCGTGAAACAAGGTATTTGAACCAATGAATTTTGAAGGTGAGGTTTCTCCTAGTTCCAAAATAAAATCTTGGAAGCGGATGGCAGTGTTGTTGTAGCAGAAAAGCAACAGTATCCCTCAGCAGTTAACATACTACCATGATCATCATCATAAAATTCAGTACTGACTATGCTTACCACTTTACATGCATAGTTCCATTTAATCCTCACACTAAGCATATGAGGTAGGTGCTATTATTATCCCTATTTTATAGATGAGGAAAACAGGCAGGGAGAAGCTAAGGAACTTGTCTAAGGTCACACAGCTGTGAGTGGGAGGGTAATTGGTATTGAAAGTTCAATTAAATTGGAAGATCTTTTAAGAGTTTTTTTCTCTCTTTTTTATATCTTACCACAGCCTCACCTTCCTCACACCAACACACACGTGCACGCACATGCACAGACCACATCACACTACCTTGCCCGTGGGAGATCTTTGATACATTTTAAGCACTTGAACCAGTAGAAATCTAAATCTACAATCAAACCTAATCTACTAATTTGAAAGAATGGCAAATTCCATCAGCTTCATTATCATCTTGAGATATAACCCATAACAAAAATTTTCTTTTTTTTCTTCCAACGTGTCCCAATTTATAGAAATGACAGGGTCCCAAATTATTTAAGTGACTGGAATTATATAAATGACAAGGTTGATTTTCATGGATGACAAGTGGAATCAGTATCGTTACTTTATAGTCACACCTCATGTTTTCCCTGAATTACTGAATCAGTAGAAAATGAGAATTTCAAATTATTCTCTGAAGGGTATCTCATCTGAGTCGATGTATTTTGTTGGAGTCGATGATAAGTATTAATTTATGGATTGATGGACCGATCTGAATTTGAACCTGTATCAGACTTGTTAAAATACACTTCTTAGTATTTTGGGGGAGCAGAGGAGATTCTTTTTGAATTAATATGAATAATTGATTGTCAGCAAAGAAGAACCGTCAGAGGCAGGGCTTTTCTGGGGGGTTTCCAATGTGAATTTAAGTGTCACTTTCCCCACACCACTGCTTTATTAATAATAGAAGTAAAAGGGTCCCAGTATATTTACTTTCTATTACTAATCCCAGAGGCTAAATCAGTTGCCTTTTTATTCACATTTTACACCAGGGCTAACTCTTCTGGCCTCACCTGTTCAGATCATTGTTCGGGGGGGGGATCAGTGGCGTGGACGGGATTGACCTTCTCTGACCTCTTTTCCCTAACATAAACCTTAGAAAATGAAAATCAGAGAACACTGGCCAGACCATGCAGGCTTACAATAATCTGCAAAGCTAAAGCCTCTGGCTTGCTCACTGCTTGACGAAATTAGATTCCAACAGGCTGCAGGCCACATTGTCATAAACACTGATTTCTTAGGGAGCACGCTAAGAAATTTGGATAATCAGCAACCTCCTGGGTGTCCGAGAACTACAGCTTGAAGCAAAAAAAGAAGTAGGAGAGGATAAGCAGCTGAGAATTCTAAGAGCAATTCCCCTTCAGAAATATACCAATATATCTTCATGGTCAGAGAGGAGAAGTTTTGTTCTAGCTTCTCCGTAGGGGATGGGAAGCAGCGGGGCTTGAAGCAGGCCTAGGGAACAGAGCAGAAACTTTCTGAGGCCTGATCAGTTGTCAGGGCCTTTTGTTTTGTTTTATTTTTCTCCTATCCTAAGTGTAATACATTTTCTTATCCCTCTGGGAAGGCTTTTACCTGGCACCGATGACTTCTGAAAAACTGCCCCATCAGCAAGTCAGCAAGCTTATTACCTTGTTAATTAGGGTCACTGCTCACTAATAATTTAGCCAATAACATGGTATTTTTTAGCAAGGCATTTACTGCATTTATTATTTCTTTTGGCTAGAGCTATAATAAATACAGTGAAATTTATTAATTTATGAAGCTTTTATCTAACACAGAAGCATTTGCCATGGTCTTAAATTTTCAAGTCCTCATCTTCATATTCGATTGCTGTCATGTTTTCCTAACCCTGAGATACAAGTTTTCCCTGCCCCTAGTAACTTCATGTGTAACAATACCTATCTTACAAGACCATTTCAAGGATTAGAGGAAATAACATATAGGGAATTGACCCAAATACATACACAAATTTAGCAATGGGGAAAAATTAATATTTTAGTATGTGATGTTGAAACAATTGGATGGTCATTGGGAGAACAATTAAATTTTATTTCTATCTCTTTTCAACTTACATAAATTTCAAATAGTTTAAGTACTCAGTTATACCTATAAATCTATATATCTGTATCTATATCTAAATGAAACCACAAAAGACTAAATGAAAACTTGGGTGTCATCTTGATTAAGGATGGCCTGTGTAAGCAAGTGCCAAACACCATTACAAAAAGGGAAGACTGGTAACTGTTGACTACAGAAAATTTAAAACTGGGAAAAATATCTACAAAATACATCACAAAGGTAAACTTTTATCATATGAAAGCCAATGACTCAGGATAAAGACTAATAATCCTAAATAAAAATAGGCAAATAATATGAAAAGATAATTTATAGGAAAAGAAATACAAAATGTTCATAGCATGTCCAACCTTGTTCTTAAAGACAAAATTGCAAATTAAAACTATAATAGAGAATTGCAAATTAAAACTATTATGAGTTACTAGTTTTGTAATGTTACAATTGTTATGTTTACCAATTGTTTACAGTGTGTTATATGTGTTTGATAGATGAGATAGATACATAAACATCTATACAGATGCATATATATATATATATATATATATATATATGTAATACAGGATTCTATAAAAGATCATATATTGCATTCAGTTGTCATGTCTTTTTACTTTCCTTTAATCTAGAAAAATTTCCTGTCTTTTTGTTTGTTTGTTTTTATATTTCTGGACATTTTTGAGGGGTCAAGGCTAATTTTATTTTAGAATGTCCCACAAAAATGAAATGTGTATACAAAGGTATGCACAGAACTCCCCTTCCCATTCGTATCCCACTAGCTATATTCCCACTTTCCCTATAGGTACTAATTTATTTTTTCTGATGCATTTTTCCTGTGTTTCTTTTTTAAAGAATAAGAATAAATAGATATAGATAGATGATTGACATACAGAGACATAGATATGTTTCCTCTTTTCTCATATATAGAATTTGTATACTATACATATACTCTTTTGCACTATGTTTTTAAATTAAACAATATATCCATATCAATTCATAGAGATCTCCCTCTTCCTTTTGTATGGCTGTGTAGAAGCAAAACAGTTTATTCAACCAGAACCTAGGCATGTAGTTTATTTCTAGTATTTTGCCATTATAATAATGCTGTAATGAATAACTTTATGCTTATGTTATAAAAGGAGATCTTCAGGCAAACTATCAATTTTTGAGACATATTAATAACATGTTTCCATCAGGATGCCCTCTGTGTGTATCATGATGTTTTTTATAAGCTCCAGATACCATTGGTAACCAGCATGCCTTAATGGCAGAAGTAATGCTCAATCACTATATGTCAGGTGATATAATAAAATCTTTATATGATCTCTTAGAATATTACTAGTGTGTTTATTTTATTAGACCACACAAGCATAAGTAAGGGGTACACATTTTTCTCCTCTTATTTCAGCTTTTCTATTAGCTTGATATTTGTAAAAAAAATTAGAGGATATATTAATGTTCTTAATATGCTTAAAACTAAGCGATGGCCACTGTTGAGAAATAACATACAACACAGGGAACTCAAACTTTAGGATGCCATTAAAGAGAAATCCAAGGAATTTGGTTCAATGCAGAAATGTAATATCAAATCCTCTACTGAAAATTTTCCCTAAAAATCTGCCAAGATGCTTTGTTTTCTGCAGTTTTGTGGGAAGCCAGGGAACTAGGAACATTATCAAGTCACTCTGCCCTTTTAATAAAGTGATCCTACTTTCTTTTGTAAGTGGTTGGTTCAGGTTAGTTCAAAGACACCAGAAGCAACAAATTGAACATGAATTCCATTTATTTCTGAAAAATTGTGTTTGTACCAGGGGCTTGGTTTGGAGGCATGTTGCTGGTACTCCACATCTGTCTGTTTCTAAGGATCCAGAGGGGACTGGAGACAGTGAGAGCGAGAAGCTGTGCAGGCCATTGGCCTGCCCTACCTTGAACTGTTTCTCATTGTCCTTCCTTAGATTCCAAGTCTTCTGCATTGTTACCTGTCTCGGATAGCGCCGGCTGTGGAGCAGGCTGGGGGGCTGTAGTTGCTGGTGAAGGACCTGGCAGTGGAGATGTTGGAGGCTCTGGCACCATGTTCAAAACCAATGCTGCCCTCTTCATGGCAGTGTTGGAGACTGACCCCATTTCTGTCTACAGGGTCACAAAAACTTCTCTAACTCATCCTGTCCTCTGTCCTCTCCCTTCCCATTATTCCACAGGATCCTGTTTAGGAACAAACACTTTGCTCTTATCTTGTATTCTCTCTAATTTCTTATCTATGCATCTGAATTCTTCTTGTTTCCTACTACCTAGGCTTCTGAATCTCAAATTCAAAAAAGTGTGCCTTGCCTGTTGTCCCACCCTTGAAGTGATGCCTACAGACTGTCTGATGGGCAAAAGGATGAAGGAGAATCAGATGGCCTTTCTTCATGGCCCAATGCCCTGGCTCTCTTGTTCCATTCTCCTCCAGACTCTAGTAAGAAAAACATTATATGCCAAAAGAGATCCATAAATGATTTTCCTTTCAACATCATTATTTACTAGAGAGTTTCGAAACAGCAGGAGCTTTATTTAAGTGTTTTCCAAGCTACTTGTGTCCATCATCCATCTCTTCTCTTTGGTCATTCTTCATCTCAAAGTCTAAAGCTTGGTTTTTGGAGACAAATAGAACTGGCACTAAATCCTGGTTCTGCAAGAGAAATAACTCTTTACACTTTTCAACATCTGTACAATGGGGACAACCATACTTACTTGACTGATTTATGATTAGGATTCAATAAATTATATTTAGAGTGCCTAGCACAGTATAGGTGATCTGTACCTCCTCACTTCTGCCTTCTTGCCTCTTTTGTTCTCTTTCCAAATATGTGTCAGTTGCCCAAGCATTATGATTTATAGTGATAAAGGAAATGAAAATAGAATCAAGATAACAGCCCACAATCTCCTAATCGTTTTATTATTTTCATTTTCCAGGTTGCATTTCTGTCTAGCTCTGAAGAATCTGTGTAATATTCTTTTTTACCTTTATTTTTTATTTTTTATTTTTTTTACTGAAGTATAGTTGACATATAATATTATATTGGTTTCAAATGATTCAACAGTTATATACATTATTAAATCCTCACCCCAACTAGTGTAGTTCCTATCTGTCAACACAGGAAGATGTTACAGAACTATTGACTGTATTTTTTTTATAATTTATTTTGGTATCATTAATATACAATTAAATGTGCAATATTATGGTTGAATCTGTGTAATCTTTAGCAAAAAAAAGGTACATTCTTTGAATAAAATTTCATACTAAACAATTCAATATTATTTCAAAGTGGCTGAAAGAATATTCTTTTTTCATTTTTAGGACTTAAGGTCTGAGGGTTGAAGGTGAGGGATGGTAAGTTGAAGGTGAGGAGAGAAGAGGGAGGTGAGATGGGTGGTAAGAATACAAAGGAAGAGTCGTAAGGGTAAAAAGCATGAGGATTACAAGTTGTCTTGCAAAATAGAACCGATGGAGCATCCTTTCCGAGGTAACTTTCTTCTTTTCTTACCCTCTGTACTAAGGTATAATTTCTTTTCAGATTATGATTATGGATTAATTTATGACTTTCCTTAATTGTCTGAGCAATGCAGGGTTAATGTCCTGGTGAGGACAAGTTCCCTTTTACTTTATGAGAGCAATCACTTAACGAAAATTAAGCTATTACTTTTTATCTCCCTCTTCTTGGCAATGCCTGGTACCATGGAACACTTCTGCAAATTTTCCTCCCCTTGTGCTGTGTTAGGGAATAGAACTCTATTTGGCTTCAACATTTTGAATATTTCCTGATAGTTGATAACAAGATTGAACTCTACAAATGTCATCTGATAAATCAGGTTGGAGCAGTATATCTTTTCTCAGGTCTGTGAAGGTTCTTTGCTGAGTGAATGTTGATTCTAAGAGAAGCTACTACTAAGAGAGAATTTAGAAGAGACCTAAGGGGTATGACATCCCCTTCTGTTTTGCAAAGACTTGAAGTAGAGCTGGGAGGAACATAGTGTTGCCAAAAAGCATAGTTTGGGGCCACAGATAGGCCTGTGGTTAGCTTTTGGCTCTTCATTGTACAAGCTGTCTGAGTAACAGCGAATACTTAATTGCTCTTAACCTCAGTATCCTCATCAGTAGAATGGGAAGAAATATACCTACATTGTAAGATTCCATCACTAATGATTGATAGGGTCATTTATAAACATTCACTGGATTCTACTCCATATCACTTTACTCCATATAACTTCACTAGTTTGGAGATGTCTTGGGCTTGCCAGAAGCAGACCCTGAGTCAAGGATTTGCATGGAAGTGATTTGTAAAGACATGCTTCCTGAAGAAACTGATAACGGAATGGTGGAAACACCAACAGAGAAGGAGTCAAATAATGTGTAATTTTGGGCCAAGTCTTGAAGAGGGTGGTTTCAGTCTTATCCCAGAATGGAACCTGGAGTGTAAGTAAGACTTCAGTATTAGTTACAACTTATGGGAAAGAGAGCTGGGTTTCCATACTCCAGTACCAATCAGCCAGAGAGTATGGGCTGTCCCCTAGGTGAAGGGAGAATATAAAAATAAACTCCAGATCCTTCCAGGTCTTTGTTCATATAGGCAAAACATCTCCATTAACTTAAGGTTAGTCCTCTAAAGAGGGTTGTAGACATAGGCTATTAGAAACAGAAGCATACAGATGGCAGAGAAGGGAAACCCAGAGAAGGGAAACTCAGAGATGGAAAGGAAATTCTATTGCCTCTATAAGGGGATACATACTGAACAAAATAAACATGATCTCTGGCCTATTCATAGGATTTATACTTTTTACAGGATTGACAGATAAATAAACAGGCAATGTAATGCTATGAGAGCTAGTATAGAGGAAGGTCACAAAGGAAGAGCAATGGGGAAGAATCAAGGAAGTCTCCCCAAAGGAAGTGGTGTCTGCTTGATGAGTAGGACCGACCAAGACAGGGTGGGGATGAAGGGTCTTCCAGGAAGGAAGCTTGTGCATGTGTAGTTCAGAACAAAGAGTCTGTGGTATACTTGAAAAGATGAAAGAAATTCAGTCTTAGCTGGAATATGCAGTGGATGGTGGGAAAGTGGAGGTGTTGAGAAATGATGCTGTGGTAGCAAGCGAGTCTGTGGCTATGTTAGACTGTTTATGTACAGAACTTGCAGGGGCTGGGTTGGAATTAGAAGAGTTATTACTAGCTACCTTGCAATATCTATCTTGGTGTCTGGTAGATAATCTATAAATTGTAACCAATGTTAGAAGTAATAGATCATAGTAGAATAGATCATTTTTAGGAGTGTTACTATTACTGCTATCGCTACTATTATTACTCCTTTGCACCTATTACTATTAACTTGGGTCCAAAATTAAGGCCTGTGGCTATGTTAGACTGTTTATTTACTTGTTTATTGTCTGTTTCTCCAGTCAGTCTGTAAGTTCCACAAGGACAGAGACTGTGTGTTTTATCTAACAATTCAGCACTATGGATTTGCTAAGTGGGGATGTAAAAGTGAATGAAGCAGTCTCCATTGTCAAGAGCACCTTCATTTATAACTCAGTAGTTATTCCTTGAACACACTTAGTAGCATGCATTGCACTACACCTTTGCTAGGTTCTGGGGATACACAGGGACCTAAGTTCCCTGCTCTCATGGAACTTACCATCTAGTATCACGATTATCCACTCAGTGGGCACAGTTCCATCCCATGGCAGCATTTGAACATTTCTGGAGTTGTTTTGGGTTGTCAAAATGTTGGTGGATGCTGTTGGCCTCGATTGGGTGGGGGTGAAAGAGACTAGGTGTCCTACAATGTGCAGAACAGGCCCATACAATGAAGAGTTGTTTTTAATTTGTTCTTCTGTTGTTGATTTGTGTAATAAATAATTTATCTTAGGTTCTTTCTCATTAAAATGTAGTTTATTTTTAAAAATTAGAGACTTTAAGCCAATCAGAACCAATGACTCCTTTTTAAAATGATATTTTGTTATTTCACTTCACTATCCTGAAAGAAAAATTCATATTTTGTTATGAAAACATGAATATGTATTTCCAAAAATCAATATTATCCTGTAAGCATTGAATAATTTAAAGAAGTCTTTATCTCACATGACTTGCAAGCATCTTGAAGGACATGTAGGTGAAAAAAAGCTCTTGACAATGAGGCTAGAACTCAACTCCTTTATATGTAAAGCAGAGTGTTTTTTTGTAAGACTATTATATATCCTTTTTTATAATGTAAAAAATGAATAATATAAAATTTCCCATCTTAGTAATTTCTAAGTGTATAGTTTGGTAGTGTTAAATATATTCACACTGTTGAGCAACAGATCTCCAAACTTATTCATTTTGCAAAACTGAAAACTCTATACCCATGAAACAAACACTGCTCATTTTCCCCTCGCCGAGTCCCTGACAAGTACCGTTCTACTATTTGTTTCTAAGAATTTGATTACCCCAGATAATTTATGTAAGTGGAATCATATGCTATTCACTTTTTTTGTGTTACCTTATTTCACGTAGCATCATGTCCTCAACATGTATAGCAAGTGTCAGACTTTCCTTCCTATTTAGGGCTAATATTTCATTATATAGATATACCACCTTTTGTTTACACATTCATTTGTCAGTGGGCTCTGGGGTTGCTTCCAGTTCTTGGCTATTGTGAATATGCTGCTCTGAGAATGGGTGTGCAAATATCTCTTTGAGATCCTACTTTCAACTATTTTGAATATATGCCCACAAGGAGAATTGCTAGATTATATGATAATTCAATTTTTAATTTTATACTGATTTTTTTTCTTCCAAAAGTACAACTGTAAATTAAGGAAAGGTTACATTTCATTTTGTTTGCAGTTTAACAAGTGTTTTTCACCATTTAGGAAAAATCATGTTGCTTATGGTATTTGAGTCACCAGTTCATCATATCTAGATTAGTTTGCATTTGTAGCTATTACATTTATAGCAATTTTATGTGTAGCATAAATTTTAGACTATTTGTTTTGTCTTCTCATACAGTTAGTTGTACCCAAGCATTTAGGTAATAATATACATATGCATTATTTTATGTTACAAATTAATTTTCTTTTTATTCTTCCTTTACATTATTATATGCTTACACCATAATGTTGATTTTTAGAAATGTATATTCACATATTCATATATTCATATTTATAACAAAATACAAATTTTGCTTTCAGTAAAGTGAAGCTGCAAAATATTATTTCATTGGTTCTGAAAGGCTTAAATGTTCTAAACTTTTTAAATAAACTAAATTCTAATGAGAATAAAGCTAAGATATAATGTTTATTACACAAATCAACAACAAGTGCTTGAAAACTGCCCCAGTTTTGTCAGTCAGACTGGATGGAGGCTGACAGGTATTTCTATATACATCTAGAACCCTGGGCATGGTAGGGATAATTAAATCTAGTCCCTTAGCAAATCTGATGCTTATAAAACAATATGGTTGTCTGTAATCACAACAATGTATATTAGACCTCCAGGGTTTTTTAAATCTACAACTTGCAAGTTTGTACCCTTACACAGTGTCTTTCCTATTCACCCAACCCCCAGCACCTGGGAATCACCGTTTTACCGTCTTTATGAGTTCAGCAATACAGGTACTAGCTAACGGTACAATGAAAATCATATAGCAGTAAATAATGTCTCAACATGTTGAATACCTTAAACTCACACAATGTTATATGTCAAATATATTTTAATAAAAAATAAAATTTAAAAACCTGGATACGTATATGCATATGCCTGCTTCAAGTAAACTTTTTTTCCAACTGTCTTCAGTTTCTGAAGCTCATCCGAGTATATGAAAATGATGGATCTGCCTTGGTTTTCTGCTTTCCAGCCTCTGTCAACATTAATTTTTCTTGATTCTTCTTCTGATGGCTAACTCGCCATTCATCTTTAAGAGGAAGTATTCACTGTTGTGTAAAATTACATCGTGATGGCCACTCATAGAATTCTGATCCTTAATACGACTGCACTAGGACACCTAATGAAATAGTCAGGCACTCACACCTGCAGGTAGCGTCTCTCCCAGAGCATTCACTTATTGAAATATGTACTACTTTATTATAAATTACTTTCCTTTTATATCTTTTTATATGAAAGTTAGAGCATTTTATTGATTTTTAAAAATATGTGTGTGGGCAGGTTACATTATCCATTAATTTCACTCTGGGCTAGTAAAGGTGGTGCTAGAAAATACTTGTCATGAAACAGAGCTTTGGATTTGGTAGGTTTGAGAACCACAGGTCTCATAAACAAATAATTACACCAGTAACTAGTCAGTTACATTGTGAAACATATTATCCAGGAAAAGTGCAGAGTGACCTGAGCTGACAGTCCAGTTCGGGATTCCTGACATGCACCCTGAAAGCCATGTCAGTCCGTACTCTGGTCGGCCTTTGTGCCATGCAATGGGCACCACATCAAAGGGGGCTCCTTACCCTTAAATGAAGAGTGAAGGCGAGGAAAGAGTGTGACATCCATTTAGAGCTCTTGCTGGGGGGCTGGAGCACTTTAGGTGACAGGACCTAGATAAATGTGGCATCGTGGTGTGTGCAAAACATGACTCTTGGGCTCGTGATCTACATGGAGAAACAAGACATCCTGCCCTTAGCAAGACTTCATTTATTTATTCATTTGACGAGTATTCATTAAGTACCTTCTGTGTGCCAAGCACTTTTGGAGATATTGCAGGGAATAAAACAGACAAGAACCCTTGTCTGTTGGAAATTTAGCTTGTCATCAGGAGAGCCAGGCAGTAAACAAAATAAGCAAGCATTTTAAAATTTGCAATATATTTGTCATATATCAACTGGTGATAAAGACTATGGAGAAAGATAAGGCAGCATCACGACAGTGAAGCTGGGGATGGGATGGGAGGGCTGGTTTATATCAGGAGGTCAGGAGGGCATCTTAGATAAAATGACATGTGAACAAAAATGTGGAGTGCTTCACGCACAAAGCGAGTGCAGGCCAGGCCATGGGACACACACATGTTTCCTCTCAGTCTCTCTCCATTACTGTTCTCTCTGCTACTCCCTGATTCCGGCTCTTGCCTCTCATTCCAGACAGTATCACCTCATCCCTTATTTTCCTACTCTTCTACCACCCATTCCTCCTTACATATAATTGCTGTTCATTCCTGCCAGGTCATACTTTCTGAAATCTGTATCCAAATACATGCCTCCTCACAAACCTTTATGAGACCTTATTTTCACAAAATGAAGTCCAGAATGCTGCGTGCTGCACTCCAAGTCTTCCAGGATCAGGCCCCTCCCTACTCACCTTTTTGGCTTTCTCTCTTGTTACTGCCTTTCTCTCCAGTGAAAGCAAACTCTGCTTACCAAGTCTAACTGTGCTTTCCCAAATCATGACTGGACCTTTTTCCTCCAGTTCTTCTTCTTGGAACATTCTTCCCCATGTTCTGTCTTCCCAAATCCTAGCCTTCAAGACTCATGCCATCCTGCATCCAGGAAAACTTCCTCATCCCCTTGAGAGTCTCTGCACATCTCTTTTCCGGTTTATATTATGATTTCTTCCCTACTACATTGTAAGCATGAGCCCGGATAGACTACCAGGGGGAGTGGCAAGGGAGCAAGCTCACCTGTAATTGGGAGCCACGCAGGTGGCATAAAGGGGTGTCCTAGTTTGTGGCTATAGGACGTAGGGTGGGGTGGGGCCTGTGAGTACCTGGCAAGTACATGCTCTATCTAAAGTGACTTACATCCTTTTATTTATTTATTTTTAAAAGAAAACATCATGCCAGGTAAACAAAGCTCATCTACTTAGTCCTTGGACCATGGATCTGTGATTTCTAAAATAAAGCATATGGAATCAGATTGATATGGATTTAAGTTCTGGCTGTTTTGCTTAATAGATATACACATTTTGTTGGGTTATTTAATTCCTTTGTTTCTCTGTTTCTTCACTGATATGTTGGGGGGAGTAATAGCCCTGTCAAAGAATTAATGAAAGTTATATAAAGTGCCTGGTACACAACAGGTGTTTGTTCAAATACTGCCTTCCTCAACGCCCTCTTTGAGGCGAAGCATAGTACTAACACGTGGTAGTTCACTGACTTGGACTCTTTTGTACAGGGGCATAGAGGGTCAAGAGTCCATTGAGAGGATGTCCCATTCATAATGATAAGAGAATTGAGAGGGAAAACTGAGTGTGGGTTAGAGGCATCAGGGGAGTCCTCATGGAGGAAGTCAGGCTTGTGGTGGCCTCTAAGACGGGGGAGGGTTTAAATGAGCAACTGGGAGGGAAATGGTGGGACAGCATGAATGAAGGCTGAGATACGTGAGTGAGACACCATCCTGGTCCTTTTGTTGGGCAATTTCTGGAAAACATCATCGCTGCTGGTGTGTGAGGTTGGATTAAACCAATTAACAGAATTCAGTTATCTTTAGCTTGAGGGCTAGGTACTCTCAATCATCAAATCCCTGTGTGGACCCAAACATTGCTTTGCAAGTGTGTGTGTGTGTGTGTGTGTGTGTGTGTGTGTGTGTAGTATTTATCTGCCAGTGTGTAGTCTATTTCCTTGAGTAGCATTTGATGAAGCAGGTATGTTCCAGGCTTGCTGCTGTAAGGATGCAGTTGGTAGAATAATGAGTCATTATTATTGAATACCTGTGTAATTAATCTAGGAGAAATCATGTACTGATGCAGTATATTACTGAGCAGAGTGAATAGTGAGAGTCTCATGTCCTAGGAGAACTCAGACTTTTTTCAAAGCATTTTTAAAATGTAGATTTCCTCTGCTCAGATCTGGATTGTTCATTTTTCATCTGCCTGCTTTTCTGCCTCAACTGAAAACAATGTTTCTTTCAGTCCAACAAAAAAATAGACATTTAAGTGATGATAGACAAAGAAGGTAATTGCAAATATATTTGCTTAAGTGTGCATGTGTGTATATATATTTGTATAGTGTTACACATTTATATATTTATATATATTGTATGACCTAATTTTATAAAAGACACTTGGCTAAATGGCAACAGAATTAGACTTACTCCCAATGAGAGGTGTATCATAGACTCTAACATATGTTATCTCATTTAATACTCACAACAATATTTTGAGGTTAGTGCTACTATTTAGCTCATTTTACAGGTGAAGAAATTGAAACACAGGGAACCAGAAAAATTTGCAAAAATAGTAAGTGACCATAGCTTGGCTCCAGAGCGTATATTTTTAATTTAATCCTCCAGTTTTATGAAAAGATACTCAGCTAAATGAGACTGGAATGATACTAATTTTCAGTGAGGTGTGTGTATTGTATTTGCCTGCACAAAATGAATCTCATATCTAAGACAGCTTTAGTAGATAACCTTAAATATACTCATCTTAAATAATTGGAACATGAATGTAGAGGCTGAAAAATAAATAGGGACAGCTTTTGAATTAAAAAAAAATCTTAAGCTTCTTTTCAAATGTCTTATTAAAATTTATCCTAAGTTTTCAAAAGAAGCAATAATCTGAGCAAAAAAAAAATCTATGCATTATTACCTAAAAGCTGAAGAATGTTTTAAAGGAGAAGGTATATTAGGAATGGCTTGCATAAAATGGAATAGAAAGAGTTCAGGATGACTCATACTTGTTGGAAGCATAAATATAACCTAAAAAGAAGTTTCAAGTGAAACATGAAATTTTTAACTACAAAATTGGGATTTTTTTTTGTTATATAACAAAATTGTGTCAAAACCAGTTGGTTATGATATTAGCTTACCATTTGAAATATTTCTAATACACCTTTATGCTCCAAATGACATAAGGCTAATTTCCATGTTTTATTGATATTTCCAGTTTTATTGGAACCTCTTTGAAAATAGTTTATATGAAATAATATAAGGACAGATATGGTTTTGAGTGAATTTTCAAGGAGGCCCTTTTAAAAGTCCCCATTGTTTCCTGTGGAACAAAAGCCCTGTTATAATGAATCAAATTGGAATTAGAAATAATGGGTCCCTCCCCAATGGCTGACTTCAATAGACATAACGTATTTGCCTCATTGCTAATATTTTATTTATAAAAACATCTTTCAGAATTAGCATAAGAACTTGACACAAGATTTATGGTCCAAGCATGTAGCATTCTCGGTGGAGTCTGTGAAGTGACCAGAGGCAACAGCCACAGCAGGACCTTTGAGATCTGAATTCTGAGCCTTACCTCCTATGTGGTGGAACCGACTTGGCAGGAGATTGAAAGAGATGGCTTTGCTCTGGCCACCAGGGCAAGACTGTGTTCCAGCCGTCTGACTGTGCACCAGTAGTGAGGCAAAGCGTCATGTGAGCCAGCAGAAAGATAGCCTGATGGGAGAGCCAATCCTAGCACCTAAATCAATGGGTGACTGGGGAACCCTCAGTGCTCTTCCAGGGCATCAAATTCCTTCTACAAATGTGGATTAGGTGCCTACTATGTGTCAGTGCACCAGATAGGAGCTTGGGTAGAGTGGGGGCTCGAGAGGTGGGGTAAGATGTGCTCTGTGTTCTCCCTAGGAAGATTGGGTAGACAGTTATGTGGACGAGTAGACAGTCTGGTGTGATAAAAGGGTCTTGGCTTTGCGGAAGGCTACATGAAGGAGCAGATATTGAATTGGGCCTGAAGAATGAGCAGCATTCAAGGTGAAGGGCATGTGCATCAGCGAGGAGGTGAAAAACAGCACTTTGGAAACTTTTTTGACTGAAACAGACAGTATGGTGGGGTGTCTATAGGGCTCAATTATAAAGGGAAGCCTTTAGCCTTTATCTAGTAGACAGTGTATAGGACATCTTCGTGGCAGTACAGGTGGTGGAGAGGCAGGGCCTTTATGAGGCTTTGAAGAGCAGTCAAACGGGAGATAATGAGGGGTCAGACCAGGACAGAGACCAGGGGTATTTGCTGTAGGGAGTGAAGGAGAGAGCAGATTTAAGGATGAATGTGAGATTGCTAGCTTGAGCAGTGTCATCAAATGCAGAGAATTGCAGTAGAGTGACTTGGACCATTCTCGGGGGGGACTCCGTGGTGCCTACGCTAGCGTTTCTCTGTGTGGCCCATGGACTCCTGTGGGTTCCCAAGACCCTCTCAGGGGATCTGCCAGCTCAAAAGTATTCTCATAATAGTACAAAGATGTTACTTGCTGTTTTCACTCACAATCTTTCACAGGTATTCAGACATGTGATAGTATCACTGCCCTGATGGAATATGTGTTTTCTAGAAATTATTAAGGTAGTAGCTTTAGGGTAAAAATATGAGTATTTTTATTATATAATAATATTCATTAACTATGTATTAATTAACAATTAATATACATATATTAACTTATACACAACCATATATTGAGTTCTTACTATGAGCCAAGGAACCAGAACACATTTATTCAGTGTATTTTCTATACTTCTACTGTTCCCTTAATAGCAGGTTACATTTGCTGTATATCTGTAACCTCATTTCCATCCATTAAATCTTTATTTTGAAGTTTTTCTTCTGCCTACATGGAAAGACAATAAGAGGTCTGCTTTATTGTCTTGTTTTGCAATATTTTAAAAACAAAAATATTTTAAATATACAAACATATTTAAAACTTTAAAATTTTATCTGAAACATTTTAGAATTTAATAATATTTTATTCTAAAATTTAAAAGAACTCTATTTTTTCTATATTTAAGGATGGATTGTTGGCCTAAAAAATGGGAGATTAGAAAATTTGCTTTTGAACCCACAGTGAAACCACCTCCCTCTAAAGATGCTGAAACAGGTGAAACTGACTGTAGAGAGTTCTCTGACTCATTAAAGGGAGGAATCTGGGTGCAGCTGTAAATAAGAAACAAAAGTATGATGAAAGTTATCTTTCTTTTGGCTTTGGTGATATTAATAAACTTTACTGTGTCATGAGCGATAGAACATTTTTGAATAGTATTGTGTCAGGTGTGGTGTTATTTTGAGACCAATGTTTCAGAATTTAAAGAAAAAGGAATTGAATATCTTAATATAGTCATAATAATATCTTTAAAAAGCTAATCATTTTTAGTTACAACTTTTCAAACTAGGAGTACAATAGCCACAGAAACCTCTTACAGACAAATTTTATTGCCCTGGCTAGAGAAGCACACACAATAGCTGAGAGACTGTTCCAGCTATGTGCATTTGAAGACTAATTAATATCTCATTGGAAGATTTGTATTTTTGCCTTACAAACAGGTGAATCTATGTTTGCTTGTATCCATCTGGCATCAGCAACAACAAATCATCAAAGGTCTTCGTTTATGTGAAACCTTGGCAACAAACACAAGTGGTGTTGAAATAGTCAAAAGTATTGAGTAACTTTTTTTGAATCTCATGGTTTGTCTCGGAACAACTGTATTGACATGTACACTAATGGTGCAGAACATTGGTGCGTGAAACCACAGACGCTTTAGCACACATCAAAGCAGTACCAACCAAGTGTCTTGGTAGTTACTGTGATCCCTACCATGTACTTGCAATTTTTAAAAAGCTGGTGTCACTCTGAAATGTCCTTGGCCAAGCTGTAAAATGAATAATTTTATTAAGTCTTAACCCTTGAGTACCTATCCTTATAATATTCAGTATGATAAAATTGGAGTTTCGCATAAAGCCTTTCTGCTTCATTCTGAAGTTATCAAGGAAGAGTACTTGTACGATTATTTGATTGGGAGCTCATATAGGCACCATTTTTATAGAACATCATTTTTACTTGAAAGAATGGCTGGGTAGATAAACTATGGGCATTCAGTCTTCTGTATTTGACAGACATTTTCTCTAAAATGAATGAAGTGAGCCTGTCACATCAAGGCAAAGTGTGATGAAAGCTATCTTTTACTTGGCTCTAGCAATGTTAATAATTTACCTTACTGTGTCATGTGCAACAGAATATTTTAGAATAGTTTTATCGTGTCTTTTCTTTGAGACAGCTATAGTACTTTATGCATACTTCCTATTTTATCATACAAAATACTATAAGATATGCACTCAAGGGTTAAGACTTGATAAAATCATTTTATTTTACAACTTTGCCAAGGATATTTCTGAGTGACTCTGGCTTTCTAAAACTGCAAGAGCATGGTAGGGATTACAATAAGTACCAAGACACTCTGGTGGTACTGCTTTCAAACCACTTTGTGTGCTAAGATACCTATAGTTCTACCCACCATTGCTTTGCACAATTAATATAAATGTCAACACAGTTGTTCCAGGTGTGGCATCATTTTGAGACCAGTAATTCAGAGTTTGAAGAGAAAAGAATTGAATAATTTAAATGTAGATGTGATACATTGACAATTTTTGTCCCAATGAAATAAAACTCAAGTTTTCAAGCAATGATTAGAATTTTGACAAGTCTGGATCCACCGCCATAAGCTTGAGAACCTCCCAGTACTCACAGATGTTTCTGATAAGGCGGATGGTGAGAGTAAGGAACATGATTTATTTAAAAGTCTACCTTATTGTGGCATATAGTATTTGCCTATAGTAAAATTCATGTATTTATGTAAAATTTTACTTACGCATAGTAAGATTTGTCCTTTTAAGTGTGTAGTTCTGTGAGTTTTGGCAAATGTATAGCCATGTATTCGTTACCAAAAATAGGATATAGAATTATTTCCATCACTCAAAAACTCTTCAGGTGTTCCTCTATAGTCAGTTCTGTCCTCTTGCCCTGGCCCCTGGAAAACACTGATCTTATTCTTGTCCTTATACTTTTGCCTTTTCCAGAGTATCGTACAGTCATAGCTTTTTGTGTCTGACTTCTTTCACTTAGCATAATATTTTTTGAGGCAAACGTGTTGTTTCAATATTATATAATAAATTGTGTCAACATTTGATCTGCTTAGCTCAGTGGACCATTATTTTCCAAATGACCAATCATGAGTACGCAGAGTGGATTTTAATGTACTGTGTATGAAAATTTCACTGATAAGTTTCCATGTCCCTCACTGCACTATTATTTTTTGTCTGTGAGTGTAGTATCAGAGAATAATATTCATAATTATCTGTAAAAGCTGTTCAAATATTCTTCTCTTCCGCTACATATGTATCTCTGTGGGCCAGATATTCTTCGTATACAACCACCAGACTAACATACTGAACCAGATTTGAGAATTCAGGTGTCTTCTATAAAGCCAGACATTAAAGAGATTTGAAAATTGCAAAACAATAACACCTATCTTGCTAATTTTTTGTTTTAGAAAATATATGTTTATGTTTTTGTAGACATGTGTCTTTTATGTTACTATGGAATGGGTTCATCATTGTTATTTTAAATACACTGATAAACATTTTTACATTTTCTTCTTTTTTCTCAAATACAGTAAATATCAGAAGGGATAACCCACATAATGCTCTTTGGACCCTTGATAAATTTTAAGAGAGTAAAATGTCCTGAGACCAAAAGTTTTGAGAGCCGCTGACCTAGGCAGATTGTCAGGTGCCACAGGAGAGTAAGAACAGCTGGAGGGGAAAGTGGTTAGTGAGCAAATTGTGTCTCTGGTTCCTTGGCTCAGTAAGATCTCAATATATGGTTGTGGAGTAAATGAAAGTTAGGTCATAAGCCAATGTAGTCAAGCTAATCAAATCAAAAGAATGAAGTTGCCGAAATGCATGCACCTCCCCCCAGCCTCCCCCTCTTTTTTTTATCAAAGGCCCATCATCCTGGCTCAGAGGGGCATGCAATTTGGTCCGGCTGTTAACACGGTTGACCTGGAAGAGATGGGCTGAGCTGGGGTTGCTGAGTGTTGGGTTGAGAGTCTAAGCAAACCCTTCAGATACAACAAAATGTCAAATGTTAGCAGAGCACAGGGTCTGTGGCAGAGGTGGCCGGGTTTAGAGAGTCAGCTGGGAAGGATAGAAGGAATTCATGTGGCAGGAGGATCAGATTGATTTTTGCCTACTAAGTGCTAAGACCAGCAGACCTGTATTTCATCTGGGTCAAATGGAAGCTTCTTCTGAGGCTGATATAGTACTCCATCAGGTCCTACAATGGCAGAATCCAGTGGTATTCCATGGAAAGTTGGAAGGTAGCAAATGGAGATTGGTGGTGGTGATATTGGGGGAGAGAGTAGGCAGTGTTAATCAGGGTTTTTCTCCTCATATTTCCTTTCTCCTTGTACCTTTGGACCATATCTAGAGACTGAGCTTTATTTAGTCTTTGATCTTCACCGGAGGCCAGGAGTTAGGTTCAGGTGGGGCAGGAGGTGGGGTGGGACTGGATAGAGCATCTCAGCACACATGAGCTGATCCATGCCCCAGTCTCCTGACTTGCTCTCACGTATACACTTACTGTTCAGTTGTTATCCTTGGAGACATCTGGTTTATTTTGAAACAGAGAATGTAAATTTAAAAAATTTAACAATATATCCAGCTCCACTGTCAAAATCATGTTGACATCTATTTGTCCTAAAATGGCAATAAACTTTTCCTCCAAGTTTGGCAAAGTCAGAGCTTTTTAATGTGCTTTGTTAAAATAAAAGTTTAGATTTAAAAAGATTAAGCACAGGTTAACCTAGATTCTTTATTAATATTGTATTTATGGTGACAGTGCATTACACATAATTCTATAGGAGTTCTGTTCTAATTTAGTAATAATTCATGTCCATGTATTCCGTATGACAGCATCATTAATTATGTTGCAATGAGTCTGGAAAACATATAAGCTGTTAATGCTAAGTATTACTAGAAGTTGTATCAAATTTTGCACATTACTGAAAATAAATAGTAACATCAACATCTCATCTTTAATAACCCCAGGGAGCACTCTAACCTGACAATTTTTCCTTACAATGTGTGTTGATAAATATAACACTTAATATTAATTATAAGAAATGCAAAGCATGTAATTTGTCCAGGAGAATTCAGCCTTTTTTTAGCGGGAGCATGATTATTTGGTTACCTTTTTCTGCCTGCTTCCTGTCTGTGGAGTGTGATCTTTTCTCCCCTCCTTCTTCCTAATATCCTGTGAAGGTGCCAATTACCCTACTGCTTATCAGTTGAAAACTATGCCTGGTGCAAAGGGAGCATCAATTATTTGTGAGCAGAGAGCTAAGGCTGCTGGAATCATAATAAAGGATGCTGGAGATTCCAGCTAATAGAATATATTGAAAGGTGAAGCGTAGACCAAAGAGAGCACATTTCAGAAGTCTGTGCTGCCAGGTTAAAATTAGGCCAGATCTGTGGACTTTAATGCTATGTAAGTTACATAAGAATTTCCCGTTAATCAAGAGAACTGGTAGGGCATTTTCCTTTAATCCACATGGCTTTTAACACACACTGTGGATTTATTAATGCTATTGACGTTTCCTTCCTGAGTCTGGTGTGTGTGTGTTTGCTTTGCTTCCAAATGGTAGCCAGCTACCAGGGAAGTTAGAACCCAGCTTCTTCAGACCCTTTGTCTTCCACTGTGAGCCTTTAAGGATGAGTTTTTAAACTTGCCATGATTGTTGCTGCCTTGTAATTGGACTTAACTTTCATTTTTAAGAAAGTGGTTAGAGGGGTTGGGTGGGTGTAGAAATGTCACCCTCAGTTAACTTGGTTTGGGGAGTTTATTTCCAATTATATGAAGAAGGTTTCCTATTTCCAAGAAGAGCTCACACTTCTCTTTTTTCTCCTGATATTCATATAAAATAATTCAATCAGCCCACTTAAGCTTTCTGATTGATGTTATAAGGATGCTCACACAAAATTAGAAAGATTCTAACATGCTCTTAGAAATGAAGAAGATGCCTTTTAAGGCAGAATGACAATCCTGAATCCGCCACTAACCGTCTTTGTGCAGGTGGTGAGAGAACAATCTTCAACTTGGTGATGGTTCTCATTTAGGTTGATGAGGATGCCTATTGATTTGTTTTTTAAGTAAACCTCTTATTTTATACTAATTTTTGATGTACAGAGAAGTTGCAAAAATAATACAGAGAGCCTCCATATCCCCCGCACCTGCCTCCCCTATTGTTAACATCTTACGTTATCATGGAACATTTCTTACAACTAAGGAACCAATATCGATACATTATTGCCTATTGATTTTTTATTTCCCTTGGGTGCTTACTCTTTGTAGGAGACTGCTCCAATATTAGGAATTTCTCCCGTGTTCACTAGTTTTTATATTAATTTTTCCAAATCAATTATATTTTACCGACCACTTACTGCCTTCCACATGCATTGCTTGTTTGCTCTTGATTAATTAAGGATCCCAAGTGTAACAAAGTCCCTGTGCTTCTCGCAGGCCCTGAGATTTTCAGGGATCAAGGTCAGATAGACGGAGTGATGTTTCAGCTTCAGAACCAGGAGGCTGCTAATGAGGAAAGGCACTTTAAAAATCACCTCACTCAGTTCACTTACTTTACAGAGGAGGAAACAGAGGCGCATTGAGGTGAGGTGACTCACCCAAGGTCACACGATGCTGGTGGCAGTCTGGACTGAAGCCCAGCCTCTTAACTCCTCCACACTTATGGCCTCTGATAAAATTTTCACAGTGACACTTTTATTCTATTTATTATTTATACCCTACCTACTTTGAAAAAGAATTAGAGCCAGCTGCCCTGTGATTTACTTTACCTTGAGTACAGTATAGATCATTGGATCCTTCATGATTTAAGTGGATTTTTAAAAAGTGAATAATGCTCTCATCTATAATTATTTAATAAATAGTTCCTATCACCTAATTGCCATGCTACTAAAGCCTTGCATGTAGTAGGGCTTTCAAGAAATATAGGGAAAATGAACAAATGCATAATGCCAACTTGGATTTATAAACAAAAATGTTCACAGCATAAGCTGGTGAGCGCAGGACAGCGGAGTGGGAAGAAATATGACCTCTTCTTGGCTCTGGAAAAGTCAGGGCTGAGTGAGATACTGTACGATAAATGACAGTGCTTCTGCCCGCATTTCCCTTTGAACAATTAGGTGAGCTGCAAAGGTGGAACATGCATCGGTGGGGATCTGATATGGTGGAAAGAGTTCCAGGTCCCAGGTGTGACTCTGGGTAAGTCGTTGCCTTCTCTGAGACGGGGCCCCTCACCTGTCAGGGTGTGAATACCCTCCTGTTGGGACTGTTGCCATTGCTAAATGAGATAGCGATGGGAAAGTGCTCTGCACTCAACTCTGGCAGGGGTGTTACTTATTACTCTCAAGGATTAATTAGAAGGAACTCTCAGCATTTCAGAGCAAGTTTGCCATTAAGTACCTTGAATCTGTTCCTGTTTTGCAAGTTACTTATGTATAGTGAACATGCTAGACAAATGAATATCGGGGTTTGAAAAGGGAAATACATAGATGTCAGGACAAAATGGTCTTGTAACTCAGTTATATGACAGAGAAAGCCGAGTCAAAAATGCCAGGCATTGGGACTTAACCTCTGCCTGATAGAAGGGGAGAAAGGAATGAGTCACACCAGAGTACCCTGCTAGCAATGTCTGCCCTGCTCTGGCTCAGGTTTGAACACTCTGTTTTTAGGGAGGGAGTGGAGAAACCTTGGCAAGCATGGAGGTTCTTTTCAGGTAAGCTATGGTGCATATTAATAGAAACCTTTTCCAATCAAAGTACTCAAATAGAATCTGTGCTTCTAAGCCGCAACTTCTGGAGGTCAAATGAGAACCAACAGCCGTTGCAAAAAACGCTGCCAACATATGATATCGCAAGTTGCCCTCTCCAACAGCTCTTCGTTCCTCCTAGCTGGGACTTAGTTCTGTGCTGCACGGCTCCAGGCAAGGCTGAGAACTGAGTGACCTTGGTTTTGCCTTCTTGTCTGTGATTTCCCACGTCTTGTACATGTGGGGCCTCTGCTGTACCGTCTGGGCTAGCTCAGCCCACCACATAAGGGATGCTCTGATGTCCATCTCTTCTCTATTCTTTCATTTGTCATTTTCATCCCAATTTAATGTGTCCTGGCTGATATCTTATTCCCTTAGGGTCTGCTCCATGCTCCAAACCTTAAAAAAAAAATCAACCAATGTCCATATAGAAAAGAGTTAATGGGTCACCATCCTGGGTAAGAGAATGTTCAGAAAATTGATCTGGGAAAAAAAATGGAGTTTGGTCTTAGATGGGTCGGTATATGTAGGATATCCATACAACTCTGTCCTTCAGTCAGATACACATACCAGTCAGGAAAGGAGCCAAGGCAAGGGATACAGATTTTTGAATGGCTTAGTAGAAGGGAGAGTAGACTGACTGTGGGGCCCCAGGGGGTGGAAGAGAGTAGTATCTGGTAAGCCATGAGATCTTGGGCAGGACAGGCAATGGTCCTACTTCTCTATTTGGTCCTGTAGTTTGACTGATAAAATGCACTTAATTAAAAAAAAATTGATGTTTATTCAAAGACCTAAAAGGACTTAAAGTTGTAAATTTTGAAATATCTCAATATTTCCTTCTAAAGTGGCAGAAAGAAAAAATCCTTGATGGTTAATCACTTTTGCCTATATTCATTTCCTCATCTATCTAACCAACGAATATTTACTGTGTGTTCACTATTTGCCAGACAGTGTTCTAGAAACTAGAGATAAAACAACGAACAACACTGATAAAGTCACTGACTTCATGGAACTTAATGGGAAGAGACAGACAATTAACAGACAAGAGAATTAAAGAGTAAAATATATGTGAGAAGGTGTTGAGTACAAAGTGCTAAAAGAGGAATAGGTGGGCTGGCCTTGGAGGTTCGTAGGGGTGGTCTGTAACAGGCTGTCCTTGGTGATATTGTCAGGGACCTGAATAAAATCAGAGTTGGGACTCTATAGTCTTCTGTCTTCCCTTAGCCAGCTAGCCAAGGGCATTCTTACCAGGGCTTATGCCACTGAGATCTAAGACATGGAGTCTCAAGAACTTGACTGGTACCTAAATGTTCCTTCTGCTCAATGCTGCTCATTTTCTTCCCATTGGAGAAAGGTGGAAACTCCCATTTCTTTGGAGGCAATTGAAGTTAGAAGGAATCTGCTGCTTCCTTTAAAAGTGAATAGCACTTAGGAGTGCCTTATTGTCCTGGGGGAAGTTATGGAATAAGCTCTTCCATAGAAGGAATAGTCTTCATTGCCAAAGATTTTTTTCAAGTAGTTTATTCATTTAGTTCTTGAATTTAACTTAATAAAACATTTGAAGTGATATCTTCCAAAATCATATGCACATATAAAAAAAGTTTGTTGGGCCAGAAAGGGAAAAATTATACCGCATCTTTAAAGAAAGTAACACATCTCCTAGTCTTAGGAATTTCTTATTGGGCTGCAATGAACATAATTTAATTCCTGTGTAGTAAGCTGTTTTTGAATGGCAACTATTAATATAATATTTTGAGGAATTAGTGAAATGTTTATTGTTTTCTGTAAAATGAGAAGGACCCAGAATGATGCACTTTTGAATTCTTATGTCTTACTGTCATTGTCTTTTCGTCTTTTTCTCACTTTCAAGCTGTCAGCCATGTGTTGTTCTGTTGCCCGTGCGCAGGCTTCTAGCAGAACATTCTCCATTTTCCTACTTGACTGATTTTGGGCTTCTGATCTGCCACACATGGACAGCCTGATAATCGCGCTTGCACAATTGTATCTGGAGTAATAACACAATAATAAAACCAATAACAGCATTTATAAGCACTTAATATATAACAGGCAGTGTTCTAAGCACTTTGCATATATCACCTCATTTAATCCTGTCCACAGTCTGGTGAGGGACAAAAAGCTACTATCTCTGTTTTACAGATAAGAACACAAGGCACAGAAGGGTTAGGCAGCTCACCCAGTGTCTCCCCTGTGTAGATGGGCTGAGAACCCAGGCAGCCTGACCGCAGGGCTAGGATATGGGAAACTCACACAGTGGAATGACCTACTGCCACCTCTTTTCGTTTCTCAGAGCTTCTCCCCCCACTCTCCTTGGCCTCTTTACTTGCTTCTTGTGTTCTGGATAGTTGCAGTCCCCAGTAAGCAGGCTCCTGATAAGTAAGGCTTGTGACTGAACTGTTTAGTGTTGTCTGGATGAAGAATTTTCTTTGACAAGAGAAGATGCAGTTGGAGAGGCATGGAATATCTAAGGCCGGGCCTCATCCCTTTGAATCACAATATCTGAATTCTGATCTCCAATCTTCAATTTATTCACATCCTCAAAGTAGGTGTATTTATATAGAGATCATGGTTCCTCTAGCTATGAAAATTTAAGATTGTAGATTTTTATGCAAAGTGGAAATGAGAAAGAAATATAAAAACATTTAAAACATCTCAATTCCCTTCTTTTCCCATGAATAAGGAATTACCATATGCTCTTTGCAGAGGCTTCTATAAATGGAACCTTATTCAGGTCCAATTTGCTAAAGGAAGCCATTTGTTTTTTAAATGGTTTTCTTGCGATTTCATACATTTTCTATTATGTAAAAATGCCTTTTGTGGATTAATATTTCTCAACCATAATTCTAGTGCCTTTAGGCACCATCTGCCCGTGCGGAATTGACCAGCAGTTCCAGGGCATAGCAGTTTCCTTCACTTAAAGTTAGAAACTGGTAAATAAGACAAAGATAGGAGCCTCCAAGTCTGCCATAGTACAGCTGATAATTCTTTTGGCTGTTACACAAATGCAAATACTCTAAAACTTGCTCTTAGCAAGTAACTTCATAATTAGATTAATGTAACAGCACTTTGTCCTTTCGTATCACATTTCAGTTGAAGACCTAGAAGGGATTTTAACAACTGCAAGTGCTTTTTACCTTGGTTCCTGTAGAAGGGAGGCTTGGTTCATTATGTTCACATGATGGCCAGTCACATCAGGGCCATTAGGGCTGGTGGCCTAGGCCTGGATGACCACCACAGGCCAAACTTGCCTGGTCTCAGCGTAACAAAGCATCTTGTACTTTCTGCGTCTGTCCTAGTAAGAATAAGCCACCAAATGTACCAGAACATGGAGGTTGATTGTCATTCCTCTGCGAGGCTCCTCATCTGTACGGCGGGGTTTTTGTCTTGACCTTAATAGATGCCTGCTTTGAGGACTCTTGTCATGTCCATGAGTATAGGATGAACTAGTACAAAAGGGATTTCAGGTATTCAGTCAAAGTAATCTGAGATGGAAGGGAGGAATGGGGCTGTATGGTGAGAAAGGGCAGCCCTGCATGGGGTCTGTCTTTGATATTGAATGACTGTCTGGTCTTCGGTTTCTGAGCCTTGGGATGAACTAAACTGCATGCAGAAATCAAGAAGCTATTTTCCCAGGGAAATAGGATGTAGGGGCATCAGGAATGTTGTTTTGGTGCCAGGTGATCAAGTGGGACTTAGCGTGGAGAGAGGGCCAACCTCCCTGCTGCTACACAAACTACTCCTGGCCCCTCAAGGGTCTTTGCCTCTGAAAGCATCCTCAACATGGAGCAACGCTGGCCTGGGGGCGGTGACAGCAGTGAGACCCACACAAGGGACTTCTCACCATGGATGCTGGTGGTGGATCAGGGCAGGAGACATGCTGGTAGATGATTTGATTAATTCTGAAGTCTCATGAAAGCACCTCCAGGGACTTTCAGACATGCTACGGTGAGACTTTACAGGTGACTAAAGTCTCGCAAGAGCATGTTCTAGAAGCAAGAGCTACAACTGGGGTTCCCACTCTTATCCTGTGTAAACCATATACATGTAAAAAAGAAACAGAAACATGAGTACAGTGGTGCTTTGGCATGGCATGGGTGTTGATTCTCCTCGTTTTGTTTTTACAGCTGTTTTGATGTTCTTGGAGAGAAAAAAAACTACTTTCTATATTAAATCTAATTTTTGATGTGCTATCTCACCAAGGCCCTCACCTAGAGCACCTCCCCCATCATCAAAAGGTCATTTAAGGTCAAACTGGGGTGGTCACCATCCAGCTCTTTGGCCAGGCAAAGGAGTACCTGAAACTCTCGCTTTTTAGTCAAGTTGGAAGGTTTGGGCTGCGTTCTGTCTTGTTTTCTTCTACTTGTTCCTGCTCCCTGGGTACCCATTCCCTGCATATTGGAAGGCCCATTGTAAGAAGCACTGTCGACTGCATGGCTGGTCTTCCAGAACCTATGATCAACCGGCATCTTCCGTGTGGACTGTGGGCTGGCCAGACCCCTTGGCAGACAGTGTGTCGTGGCCAGTACCGTTCCTATGAACTGCCTCCTTGCCAGGGGTCCCCACGAGGGTCCCCAGAAGCCCCCTGTGTTCCCCCGTAAAGCACCTGTGCCCTCAGCAATGCCCTACCATGTGCCGTTACTGAAATGTTTGCACTAAAAAGACAAACATGTTTATTTTAAAACAGTTACATGGGTATGTGCAATATATGTAAAAATAAGTCACATATATGTCTATAGCTTTATATAAAATATATCACTAGAGGAACAACGGGGATGTGCCAAGGCTCTGCTAAGGCATCGAATAAACATTTTTATGGAGCATCAATTTTACTCAAAAGGAAAATAAGCACTCATGGAGTAGAATGAACATTTTATAAGTATTTTTGTGATGGAAGTGGAAACTTGGTAGATTTTTCCTGGGAATCTTTGGTTAGATCCCTGGGGTTTAAATTTACTCCCCTTTGCCTGGATGTCAGTGGAACAAAGCAGGGTACCCAGGAGTACAGGGATCTGTGATTACACTTGGCCACGCTTTTATAAAACCCTCTGCTGTGTTATAGTTCACTTCCGGGAGAGCAAAGGTCCCAGCTCACTAATGCCAGTGCAGAGCCTTGAGAACCGGCCTTCACGTAGTAGCTGTGGGTGGAGCAGGCAAGAGCAGCATTTGCCGTCTACTTTTAGGCTCTTCCCAGCCCCTTGTTGGGCTGCTTCTTGCACGGAATTGGGCAGGGTGCCACCTGTGCAGCAAGGGAAATCTGCTCTGTTCTAGTAAATCTGACACATTCAGTCACATTCTTTTTAACGGCAGCTTGCTTTGCTAGGCTTATACACCAAAAATCTGAATTGAGCGTGACCAAATAGCTTTTTCTGACTTACTACTTTTAGTATAGGAGGCCTGAATTTCTCTAGACCTCACCAGCCCATGAATTCCAATAGAATCAGATAAGGGGAGTATATCCTATTCAGATAATAGAAGCATAGTAACCATTTGAAATTCAGCTTTCACAACTAGCTGTACGTCATCAGTGTTTATTTTTTTTTTTGTTGCTAATCCTGAGTTTTTAAGTGCAAAAGATGGACCCATGTCTCCTGAGGTTAGGCTACCTGGGAATGAGTGGAGAGAGATGGAGGGTGAGGCGAGGGGAATAGGGAGAGGGAGAAGGGCAGGTGGGAAGAGCAGAGGGATGGGGAGATTAAGAGGAAGCCTGGGCTGTAGGTGCTCTGCAGATGGCCCATACATTTTATATTTTAATTTAAAATTAATAGTGACAGTGACAGTGATGTATTTCATGTTGCAACTTACAGTTTACTGGGTATTTGCATGTTAGTTTGATTCTCATGGATCCTTGGAGACCCTCAAAGCAGCCATTTCTTTGCAGATAAATCAAAAGAGACTGATACTGTGATACAAATAAATTATCTCACCCATTCATGAGATCCAAAAAAATAGATTTCTGGATCTGTTTATAAGAATCATCTGCTTAAGTGACTAAGTTAGCTAGGATTCATATAGTCAAGAATGAAAATAAAACTGAATTTAATAATCTTTATTTTAGTTGACTTCATTCATAATCTGAGTTGTGAACTTCTGAATGACTGTCAGTTCCTAGTTTTACTTTATTTCCATGAATGAGGTCCTACGTGTATGTCAGTGGAAAAGAGGAAAGTGTGCTATTCCTAAATATTTAAAAGCACAATCACATGCTGAGTCCAAGGACTCATAAAATCAATTCTGTTCTCACCAGATTGGGCTGAAAGGGAGAAATTTACCTTGTTTCTCTCTCTGCCATTTAGTTTAGAAAGGGAGAAAAAATACCTCCAGCTGGATTGTAAAGGCAAGAAAAATGAAGTAGAGAAATCTTAGTGTCATCCTCTTCAATACTAACATGCACCAAACACAGACTACACACACACACAGACACATACACACACACTCACACACACTCAGCACATCATCCTTTGGCATTGGTGGACCAGGTAGATTTGGGTAACAAATCTCAAGTTCACCACTTGCCATCTATTAACACTTAGTGACAGACTGGAGCCCTCTGGGCTTATTTTTCCATTGTTACAACTGGGAATAAATCACCAGGCTACTGTGTGCATCATGCCGAATGATATGCTGCAAGGGCTCACAATGGTCTCAACTCTGGGGTGCAGCCCACACACCCGTAGAACTTTTAACTAACAAACAACAACAGCAGTCTGGCCCTTCCCTCACTAACTGAGTCACATCGTTGCAGGTGGGCTGAGGTCTCGATATTTCGACAGAGCTCTCCAGGTGGCTCTGATCCTTGGCCAGGGTTGAGGGTCCCTTGGTTTCCTGTAGGACAGCGTTTCAGCATTGGCTGTCATCCTTTTCCACCTGGCCTGCAGGGTTCCTCTGACAGGTGTGTCTCTTACCTAGGAAGAAAGTATAAAACAAACTCATTCATGTAAGAACATGGGGACACCAACTGTATCGTATTTTCCAGGAAAGAAAAAAGGAGCCCTATTGTGTAGGTAGCTCAGACAAGGGTCCTGACGTCCAGACTCAGGCTGCGCTGGGTGGAGCTCTCTCCAGAGCTGCCTGCTTTCCTCCCAGACAGTGGCAGAGTGCTGCCCTTCAGACCACAGGAGACTTATTTTCTCCATGGTTTTCAGGGAAAGACGTTCCAAAGCTTTGCTTAGTAAACTGCTCCTGAGTTTAAGACTTCTTATTATCCAAAAATGCCTCCTTTATGACAGTCTTGAAACCCCTCTAAGTATTCCCATCTTGCTGTTGCTCTTGCCCAAGAACTGCTCTTGGGTAAAAACCTGAGAAGTTAATCAAATACCCATCATCCCTCTTTCTTCTAGTATACTGGTCCTTAAAGTGCGCTCCCTGGACGACCATCCTCACCACCACCAGGGAACTGGTTAGAACTGCAGGGTCTGGGGCCCCACCCCAGGTCCACTCAAAAACTCTGGGGTTGGGGCCATCAGTCTGCTTTTACTTGCCTTTCAGGTGATTCTGATAATTACTTATGTTAGAGGCACTATTCTAATCCAGACAAATCTGACAGAGACAAAAATGGTAGCATTTTTAGGGTATGCCCTGGTTTCTCCTGACCCCTCGCTCTTGCCTCTGATATTCAGGCACATCTGGGCCTGGCCTTCACTGTGCTCATTAGGGTCATGGAAGCAGGAGGGTCAAAGGAAGAACTAGAGCAAGGTCTCTTGGGAACAGCACTACTGACCTTTTAGACTGGATAAGTCCTGGTTTTGTGCAGGCTGTCCTGCTCATCATAGGATGTTCACCACTGTCTCTGGCCTCTGCTCACTACATGCCAGTAGCAACCCTCCCTCAAGCTGCGACCACAAAAATGTCTCCAGGTGTTGCTGAATGTAACCCTGAGAGACAAAATTGCCTCTAGTTGAGAACCAATGGCCTAAAATACTGGTTCTCAAACCTGGGTGCTATGGACTGAATTTTGTCCCACCGAAATACATGTATTGAAGCTCTAATCCTCACTGTGACTATATTTAACGATAGTTCTTTGAGGAGGTAATGAAGGTCAACTGAGATCATAAGGGCAAGGCTCTCCTTAATATAATAGAATTGGTGGCCCTTTAAGAAGAGGGAGAGAGAGAGAGACAATGCTTTCTTCCTCTCTCCTTGTATAAGCACTGAGGCCATGGGAAGACACAGTGAGAAAGTGGCCGTCTGCAAGCCATAGAGAGAGTCCTCCCTAGCAACACACCCTGCCAGCACATTGATCTTAGATTTCCCAGTCTCCAGACTGAGAAAGTAATTTCCAGTTGTTTAAGGGCCCCAGTCTGTGGCATCTTGATGGCAGCCCGAGCAGACTAATACATTGGGTGAGTAACAGAATCACCCGAGGAGCTAATGAGACAACAGAAACCCAGGCTTGCTGATGTCAAGCAGGACCTGGGCTTTTGTATTTCTACCCAGTTCCCCAGGTAATTCTGGTTCCAGCTAAAGCTTGAGAGCCATTGGCCTAGAACAACTCATGGAGGAAGTCAGAGTGAAAGGGGCAAGAGAGGAGGAGAAGGAGGCCGAGCACATTGTTGGGAATCTGGGGAGGGTGTGGCCAAGGAGAGGCTCTGCAGAGCAGTTATCATTGGAGGGGAACTGCAAGACCGGCAGAGAATCTGAGTATTTTCTCTTTTGCAGCAAGCATCTATGCCTCTTTGAGTGACTTTGCTGAAGGGTTTAAATTCCTTCTGCTGTTTGGAATGATGTTGGATTTGTGTTTTTGTATATTAAAACAGGAAATTGAGACTGAATATGAGGGGTTCAGTGGAGTGAACGTTTGTAACCCCCAAATTCTAATACTGAAGCCTTAATGTGGATACATTTGGAGATGAGACCTGGAAGGAAGGAAGGAAGGTTAAATGAAGCCGTACAGGTAGGGCCCTGATCCAACAGGATTAGTGTCCTTAAAAGAAGTGGCCCCAGAGACCTAACTTTCTCTCTCTCATCCCCTGTGCACACATGCTGAGCGAACATCCTACAAGGACATATAGAGAAGGTGGCCAGCTATGAACCAGGAAGAGGGGGTCTCACCAGAAACCGAATTTGCCAGCACCTTGATTGTGTACTTCCAGGCTCTAGAACTGTGAGAAAACCGACGTCGACTGTTTAAGCCATTCAGTCTATGGCATTTTGTTATGGTACCTCAACCAGACTAATGCAAGATACATCAGCTATTTTTGGATTACACTAAGTTATTTCAATTCGATCTTATTAATCTTCTTTGTTTAGGTTTTTATCTAGTTCTCCAATGTCAGTATTTGTTGCTCGGTGATATCTATCTCTAGTTACATCAAGTCTGGAAGACCATTTTAGATCCCTTTTGTTCCATCCATACTCCATGCTGCTCCCTTCCTCAACCTGCTATCCCCATCCCACACATGCAAAGCCTCATCAAAGTAGAGGTAAATTTATATTTCATTTGTCAAATAACAAATTGTCGATCCTCCAACACTTTCTCTCATGCTAGTCTGATTTAACACTGGCTGAAGTTACTCTGGTGCTTCGAAAAGCATGCTTTTCCAAACCCTGGTAGTGGATACACTGAAGGACTTACCTCTTGTTCTAAATTCTTTTCACTCTTTTGCCCTCTGTCCCGCCTTGTCGGTCATCTTTGATGCAGCCTTCATCCATCAGCTTGCAGGGCTGGATCTGGCACCTTTAATAGCACTTAACAGATAACATGGAAAGCAACATCACCTTCATTTTCTTTCTTGTAATTATAGGGAACGAGGTCTTATTTCAGAATTTCAGCTGAAGCAATATTTCTGTGATTCTTGGTCTCAGTGCCATAAATGGGCAAAGACAGACTTTTCCAGCAGAGAACTATGTCATCGTGAAGGCGAGAGAAGATTAAAAGAAAAATCAACACTACAGTGCTTCCACTCAAGTGTTTATTGCCAAGGCCATCAAAGGCTCCGGCTGCCAGTTCTGCTTAGCATGCTCCACAGCGAGACGCCCTTCCCTACCTGAAGCAGACCTTTTCCTCTGTCATGGCTGCCTTTGATTTGGGCTCAATTCCTATCGCTTTAATGCTGGAGGGGGGGTGCCTTTAGCTCCCCCAGAGGCGCTAAGAGTGCTTCCTCCCAGAGATTCCCAGCTTTCCTCCCCTGGAAGCAAAGAGGTAAGGCTTCAGATCACCATGCCAGATTGAAGAGGGCAGGAGGTGTGATTTCAATCATCATCACGGCCCGGATCACAGCACCTGCTGAAGGAACTTGGTCCTGGGTACCAGCTAGATGAGTGACAAGTCGGGGCATTACAAGGCAGACTGTCCCATAGAGGCCATACTGACTCCCAAGACAGATGTGTGGCTTTCAGGACTGTAAAAGGCCTCCCCTTTACCTTCTCAGATGAGGGTTACCTCTTTTGCAAAGAGTCAGTTCTCTTTAAGATCAGATGGCTCTCGACAATGCCACATGGTAAGCATAATCTCAAATTTACTGAGAAAACAGATTTAGGCAGGTTTTAACACTTGCTCAAGTATCCAGAACTAGTAAATGGTGGGGCTAGCATTGAAAGTTAATTTTCTCACACCCTAAAATCCACATACCGTTTTTAAAAATATAGAACAGATACTTTCAATGAAAATCTAAAATATTAATGTGACCTCTCCACACTTTTTCTTCAGACCATATCAGCTTTGGGATGGAAAATACAGCTATTGTTATAGCCACAGTACAAATATTATTAAATGTTGACCCAGGCTCCTTACAGAGTCCTCCTTCTTCTTCCACCTCTTCCACTCCTCCTCCCCCAATTATTTCTAGGCATCCTTAGGAAGGATCATAAACTCAGTCTTCTTGATGCCCATTACAATCCCTGATTTTCCACCCTTGTGCTCTCGTAGTAACATCTTTTCCCAGGCCTTTATTTGACACACGGCCATATTGTGAGGGTGACACAAATCCATTACTATTCTGGTGCATCAATACCACCAATTCCTACTGAAGATCATGTCTTCTTCAGCCCAGACAGGGCTGATCCCACCAGATGTTGAGAATGTTGGGTCTTCCTCAGGACTCCAGAGAGCTTGAAGAGACATCCCAGGGAGCAGATGCCTGGTACCCACCTGCAGATACTGCGTGCTGCAGGAAAAATTAGAGAGTGGTCTGTGCTTCCAATATTTGAGGTTGAAGCAAGTACCTTTTTAAGACTTTTTGTTCCCTTCTTTTTCTTAGCCATCTTTTCCCAGAACTCAGACATAAGACCTTAGATACAGGTTATATGCTGCCTTTGGGCATTATAAAATGATAACCTTTCCTTAAGAAACCATACTTATATTGGTTACAAAATTGTCCTAATAAACTGACTTTAGTGACATATGCCAGGAGATTGTTGTAATACTTACACAAATTTGTGGCTCCTATTGTATTACCAGTGTCCTGTGTTTAGCCTACATGCATGCAAAACGGATCTAGTATGTTAAAAAAAATACAACTGTAAGATCAGTGAGACATAGTGATACATGCTGGATTGAGCAGTCAATCTGTGTTTTAGGTCCAGCTTTGTCCCCCCCAAGCTGAGCAGCGCTTGATAGTTACTTTAAACACTGAAGTCCTCAATTTGCCCATCTGTGAAATAGCAGTAATAGGATCTACCCTACCTTTCAGATCAGATTATGTGGATCGAATGAGAGAGAAGATGATTAAAAATATTGGAAGCATGAAAGGAGCATCAAATGACAGCTACACAACCACAGAGGTCCATTCTGGGCACAGTGTGTGATCATGAATGGAAATGATCCTTGCAATAAAATGGTTCTAGGTTTACTCAGCTTTAGGGATATGCTGGAGAGGGAGCTTTCTGTGTCTTCCATACCATAGCCATTAGAATTTTCACTCCTAAATTAAGAAGGGCCAGAGTCTGAATATGTGATTCCTTGGAATGACTGGAAATCTAGTATGTGAGAGGTTAAACTGCAAGGAATAGACTGTAGTGTGCTTTTCCTCAAGGCCAAAACCCACACCATTTGATTCAGCTTTTCAGAATATGGATAACCTCAAGTTCTCCTTCCCAAATAGTGTGTGATTCATGTTCACCAGTGATTTCCGAACTGTGTGACTTTGGGCTTGATTTTTGAACTCACCTTCCTCCTTTTAAAATATCTCTGGAACGCATTTTTCTTTTTTGAATTAAAAGGAACTAATGATTCTTTTGTTTTTAGAAAGCATTTTGAGATGATTCCTCGAGATAATGGAAGGCACCCCAGGGTGGCGCACCCCAGGCCTGGCGGTGTGTAGTGAAGCAGTCTCATTATCGGCAGTTGCCAGGTTATGCTTCAAATGAAGAGAGACAAAGGGAGAATCGTGAGGAATGTAGCCATTTCGATCCTGTCTTGATTAGCTTGGCCATGGCTTCTATGGGCTGGGGCTGCTCACCTACTGGACAGCCAGAGGAACAAAAGGGGCCCAGCGCCACACAGCCATGACACTGCCCTTTAGTGCAAAATTTTCAGTGGCTTCTGGGTCTTGTATATTGGAGCAGAATGTCACTGAAGCCACTTACTCTTCACTGGAAGGAAAGGCACTCCTTGCCTAGGACCATGGTCTCTTGTTCCAATCAGTGTTGTTTTGCAGTAGCTGCTGAAGTAGCCTTCGGGCTCAAACACATTGCCTCTGCTTTAAGCACCACACCAGGTGGGCTGGGATTCAAATCTTGGCTGAGATACAATGCCAATCCTGAAGGTACTATGCGTTTCATTTCCTCATCTGTAGAAAAGGGTTCACACCTTGCTGTTGTGAATTTTAAATGAGATAATCCATGCAGAGTGTCTTGTATAGTGCTTGGCTCAGAATAACCATTGAAGAATGGGAATGATTATTATGGGGAGAATAAGGATATAAGAGACAGGAAGTGTGGAATCTGTGACTAGTTCAGTCTCTAATGAGTTTTGTGAATTTAGGCTGCTCTGTGCTTCAATTTACCCATCTATCCAATTGTCAACTGGTATCTGATGGTTTACCTATTGTGGTTGAAGATAAAATTGCCTTGCAAATATTTAGACTTAAGGGATATTTGTCAAAGGGTCAAATAGGTAGAGGCTACTTTGAAAAGCTAAAATGGCTATCCAAATATATATTTAGGCAGTTAAAAAAATAATGTATCTACATCCTCAGATATTTCCAAATTCTAAGGTAATCAAGACCACACCTAATTTTTTTTTCCTTCTTTGGAAAATGGTGAGTCCATGTTGATTATGGTAGTGTTAGGAAGGAAAGGACTTGGCTTGGTGTCACAGGGTGTTGATTATGGTAGCATATTAAAAATGATAGATCTGTTGGGCAAAAACCACACAATAACTTTACAGAGGTTGTGGACAGCCCCTACTGCATTCCACTGAGGACACTAAGATGAATGCCAGGGAGGATTTTTTTTTTTTTAATCTTTCCTTCTTCCCCTTCCTCCGCTCTGAAACAATCATCAATTACCCTTATCCACCGGCACCATCTCATCTAAGTTCATTTTCAAGATGAAGTTTCCTCGTTGGATGGTGGCTGTCCAATCCTCCTTCTGTCCATCACTGACTGCCCCAGAGCTGTTCCCGGATTGACAGTTTGAGAGCGAATCAATAATAATTATCTGGCTGCAGCCATGGTGAGCTGTGTAATTCTGCCATGGGACAGCATTGTGCAAACAGAGCTGCATCTCTTGCTGCAGGTTTAAATATGCAGGCTGGGGCTGTCCATTTAGGCGTGCTGATCATGTGATTACCGGGAGGTAGAGCTTCTTCCCCTGCTGTATTAAAACCCTTTCAAATGATGCACTCACCTTCTGGGACTCTAGCTGCTGGCTAGCGTTGCACTATGTAAAACACTGCCTTCAGGGCCTGGAACATAAATCAGTGATTTAAAGGCACAGCCCTAGGAGATGAGACACTTTGCTTCGGTTCTTTACATAGACCTTAGGAAGAATCACTGATGTGGAATGTGTAAGCATGAATAAAAGAATGGGATTTCAGATATGTTTGAGTCTATACTTATTTTACCTCATCCTAACTTTTTGAAGATAATTGCTTTCTGAAATTACTTGTATCTCAGTTTAAAGATCAGAGTTAATTCAGTATTAAAATTGTGTTGATTTGAGAGGTACAAGTTTGTCATTTCCCATTTGAACAAAAAATGTTGGCTTTATTAAGTAGAATATTACTTCTTTCTTTCTTTATTCAATCTTTATGTTCTTTAAAGGAAATTTAGCATAACTATGCAGATGGTGTTGCTATGGTTACTCTTATGCATAGTCAACATTTCACTGGTCATATTTAGGATATTCAAATATTGAAGGTGGGAGGATTTTCTTGCTGTTCTTCTGGGAATCTGTCTTTGTCAAGAAAATAGAAGAGGGGACGTTCTTGGGGGACATAATGAATTTCCTAACAGAACTCAGGGTGAGCTGGGTATGCAGTCAAAGTAGGGCAATTGTGAATTCCTGGAGGTAGGGCTTTTACATTTGGAACAGAAAGATTCAGAAAATGATCTATATGCCATTAGCAAATTATGGGAAACAGATGAAAATGGTGTGTCCCAAAGTTTTATCATCTGTGCTGCTTTAATTCTTTTTTATGTAGTCATATGCATAAAAATACATATTTATAGTTTTTGAAATAAAATAACAAAATGTTATCATTTGTTTTATATGCTTCTGTTGGTTTCCATTCTCTATTGTTTTCTCTAATGTAAAGATCTTAAAAAAAATAAAAAGATGCAAAAAAAATATAGGAGTTCATTAGTAAATAGTAAATTCCTCATCATTGAATGTAATCAAACTTGAGCAGAATCACTATAAGCAAAGATTGTATGTAGGTTATTTAAAAATTGAGAAATTACTAGGAAACATGTATGATTTCTTCTGACTTTAAGATTAGAGGATTATTCTCTAGGTTTATAGGTGATTGGAGAATCTGGTGGAAGAGAAACTGTAGGAAGTATGAGTTATTGGAGGGAAAATTACAGCAAAGTCTTAATTTTAGTTGTTTTGAGCTTTGTCTATAGTCACTGAGTTAGGCACCATTAACAGTCCTGTGCTAGTTATTGCTTTATTTCCTCCAGTTATTTTTCTTAGCAGTAAAAGAATTTATTGAAAAACAGCAGGCATGAAGTTGATCACAGGGAGCTTAGCTGTACCTTAGCATTGATAACAGGGTCAAAGATGAGTAGGGAATGGAAACTCATATAAAACAGAAAATTTCCCTTCCTCCTTTCCTCCCTCTCTCATTCCTACATTTCTTTCTTTCCTTCCTTCCTTTCTTCCTTCTATTCGATCAGCAATGAAACAGATAGTCAACTGAACAAACCTACCTTTATTACCTACCCTCTATTTGTAGGACACATATATTAACCAGATCAGTATCTTGTCCTTGGAGAATGTGCAGACTAGAAAGCAAGATAAGACATGAGATAATAATTACAGCCCTATAACACAGGGAGAAAGTACTAATTGCCAAACAAAAATACAGAGAAAGTGGCAAAGTGTTTCAGAGCCTAGAGAGAAGACTTCCAGCTAAGGGATCATATTTGTAGCTAAGCCATCCTGTGATCAAAGTGTATTCCTGCTATTTTGTAATGAATTAATAACTGTTAAGAAGTTACGGAGCCAATTAAAAGACTTGGGAAGTATAAAACAGTGATGAGTTTAAAAAAAATCATAAAAGCATAAATATTGGGCATAGTGGGAAGAATTTTAAATGAAATAGAAATTACATAATAGAAACTGGGTTTGGGGTCAGTAAGGAAAATGTTGTATTTCCATACAGAAAAATATTTGAGATTTGCAGACACTCTGCTAATGAGTTGAATGGCAAAGCTCTCAGTCTGTTTGAGTTTGTGAAACTAAGACTTACAATCCTCACCCCCTCCATGAAGACTTTACGCCTCTTATCCTTACAGTGCAGGCTTCCTTTGAACTCTTGTAGCCTCTACTTTTTGCATCATTCATTTGACCACTAGCCCGTGCTGCCTGGTATGGCACAGTGTCCTTTCCGGTGAGCAAGATGGGCTGCTTTACATCTTCTCTGGGGAAGCATGAAAACGGATGCACACCAGAATCAGGTTCATCAGGAAGATTCACATATTCCTTGAATTCAGTTTGGTGATAAACGTCCAGAGAAACTGAGACAGCTTTTAACTGAGGGGCCTGCATGGTGGGTTCCTTAGGGTCCGGGCCAATTATCAGGAAGTTTCATGCAAAATAACTTGCGCAATGGCAAGAAAGTACCAGAGTCAGTTGCGGCTGCAGTGTAGTAATAATAAAATTTAACTTGTGACTTCTTCTGTTGGCTTCCCCTCGCCCCCACCCCCACTTCTCCTGGGTAAGGGGAAGAGAGGGACAAGTGGCCTGCAGGTGGGAGCAGGGATGAAAACGGCTGGTGTTAGATTACTCTGAGTGCTGGGAACAGCCAGCCAGGGCGGCCTATTCAATTCATTGTGCAAGAGAAGAAAGGAATAGAGCAAACAGTTAATAGAGAAGCGGGGATAGGGGCTCACCAGGGCGCAGGAGGAGCAGGTGTGGCCTGTAGGAACTGTTGGGGCAGGCAGCTGGCCCAGGAAGTGGACTCGGCCTGGGGGTGGTCAACGTATTTGCCAGAGAAGCAGAGCCACTATAGATACAGAGCACAAGGGGCCTGATACAAGGGCTGTCCTCATGTGCATGTAACCCATGTAATTGCATGGGGCTCTGAACCTAGAAGGGCCCTCTGCTTGGCTTTGAAGCTGCTGTCTTAAAATTTTAATAATTTGTGGACAAGGGGCTTCACAGTTTCATTTTGTTCTGGATCCTGAAAATTAGGTAGCCAGTCCTACTAATAGGGTATGCATTTGTTCGGGCCCGAGGATGTCTCAGGTGGGCAGTAACAAAGGGTATTCGTGATGTTTTAGGAGGGAAAACTAGCCATCTAGACCAGCAGTGTTTAAAACTCATGTCCTCTGGTTTTGATCTCTTCCATAGAATTAAATACTTTAAAGAAGAGGGCCTGCTCCCAAATCACAGCCATAATTTTCACAGTGCACATCCTGATGCACTGCGATATGCAATAAATATGTTGATTGAGTGATCAAACTAGTGGAAAGTAGTTTGTTAATATCATTAATGCTATTAGAATTATAAAGCACAGTTATTCCTTATGTGATGGCGTGACTCTATTGTAAGCTCAAAGAGAATGGCCATGCCTTAACTGTTTCGCATGGCAGGGAGGAATGAATGCAAGAAAAGCACAAGGAAACCCACATGAAAATGTGGCCATGTAATGAATTATGTTTTCCTGTGTATTTTCAACAGAGTTTACACAATTCTTTCCATACTTAGCATCTTTAGAAGACAAAACTATACACATGCACACAGAGTAAGTTAATCTTCATGTCTTGATGTTTTATTGTGAGGATTGCTCTGAGCTAGAAGGGTAGGACTTTGTCATCCCATGGTCATGAGAGGAGCAGGGAATGGACTCTTAAGGCCAGTGGACAGGACCGTGACATATTTGGGGGCTAAAAGTGTTCACGTTAGTGCCTGATAGCCTGGTTTTGAAGACTGGCTGTTCTGCTAACTCATTGTAAAAACTTGAGTGTGTTATTAACCTCTCTCTCTGCCTTAGATTCCTCATATGTAGATTAGGAATAATCATTGTGACTATCTCACAGAATTGTAAAGTTCAATAGGAAAATGCATGTTCTTACACTTAGTGGTGTCCAAGATATAAAAGTACTCTGGAAATATTCATAATGATGACAATTCTCAGAAAAAAATGGAAATAAAGGGTTTCCTAGCTACTGAACGCTTCCCTATGTGGATAGGCAGTTCATGTGAGGAGAGAGTAGAGGTGTTTGGATTTAACATCAAGGCACTGCTGAGGGTCAGTAGGGAATCTTCCTCAAATGTCCTTTAGGACTTGTCCCATGTTCCTCAAAAGGAGGGTACCATCAAACTGAGAAGAACAGTTTTGCCTTTTGAGACCAAAAGATGAACCAGGGATTTGATAGGCCTGCAGCAGCGGAGATCTGACACGGCAGCGGGGGGAGATGGTGGTGACTAGCCGCAGCAGCAAGGGCATGTACAGTGTGACTAGCCCTCAGACCCTGGGAAATCTAATCCTTTCTTGGACATAATTTTTCTCAGCTGTAAAATAGAAATAATAAAAGCGCCTACCTAATAGAAATGTTGGAAGGATTAATTGACTTGGGATGGTTAAATGAGATGATACATGCCAAGCAGTCAGCACAGTGCCTTGGGCTCAATGAACAGCAGCTGTATTGTCCGTAGCATCGCTGTGGATGGCACCAGAACCTGTGGTTTGGAGAGCAGGGGAGAATAAGAACGACAGCATTTACCCCAAATGTTGGCCATCTGTTTGACCCTGCTTGGGGTCTTAGACTCCAAGACCAAGTTCTGGCCCAGAGCTCTTTGCACACCCTCAGACTCTCTCTGGTCTGGTGATACCTTCTACAGTCTGAGTGACCATTTTATTCATGAGGTTAAAAAAAAAACAACAGAACAAATCTGGAGCATAACTAACGCCTTTATTTCTAGGGAAAGCAAGAGTCAAAACTAAGAGTCAATCTTGGATCAATCACTGTGTGACTGTAAGCAAATAACTGAATCTCTCTGAACTTATTTTATTTTCTGATATGCAACCTTACATTATAGAGTTGTCATGAAGATTGAAGGAGAGAGTGTAAAGCAAAGTTCCTTTCTGGGTTCCAAGTAACTTAAACGTTTTCCTATATTTCATGCTAATTATAATTTTGGAGACAGTTGGACAGGTATTGTTTTCCCCATTTTGTAAATGAGGAAGTGAGCCTGGAGACATTAAATAATTTGTTCAGAATCAATGACTAGTGAAGGGCATAAATAGGACTTTGAACTTTTTTTTTCTGAGAGCAAAACTCTATCCTCTTCTCATTTTTAAAACCTTGGAATCCTTTCTCTATATTAAATTATTATCAAAATGCAACATATCCAACATCAAGAAAACACTATTTCTCAGCCTCCTTCCAACCCTGTCATTAGTCCCCAGGGCTCTGAGGGGTATAGTTTGCAAACCTTTGCTTTCTGCAGGCAGATTTCCTGGGAAGCTGAGTCCTCCACTCTTCCACCCTCCTTCAGCCCAGCCCCTGAGGTAGATATCAATCTCATTTGGCAGGAGGTTGAATCAGGAAACCCTGAAGGCCTCTTTTTCTATACCCCATCGCTTCAGAGCTCAAGACTACACACACAGGTCACACTGGGGGTTGTGGAAATACAAGGCTAAGATCAGAGCCAGTGCGGGCGATGCTGTCTATGGCTCTGGAAAGCCTCCAGTGTTACTTTGCATTGGTATTACTTGTGACTATTGACTTTCTGGTGGGCTGTGATTCTTTCTGTTTCTAGGACAAATGGAAGACTTGCAGAATTACTGCCTGGTAAGCCATCAGAAAAGAAACAAAGCCTCAGAAATAGCTTAGTACTTCCAAAGATGGAAAAAAATATCCCAGTCAGCCAAACAGCTCAAGGTCAGGATGTGGGCATCTAGCATTTTTTGCTGCAGGGTTGGAGGCCTGTAGAGACAGGAAGGTTTTTCATGCTCGATCATGGTTCAGTGATGGCAATGCTGTCAAAGCTGAAACCTTGACTGCAGATTTATGAAAAGCAGATTTTTTTTTTGTCTTCTGGAACTACAGCTGCTTGTGGAATGAAATTAGGTATAGGCAAAAGCATTCCCTGAGATCAGCAACCTTCTGCCAGAACACAATGGGGAGGGAGGGTTTGGGAGAGACTGACAGATGCCCCCTGAAGTTTGCTGGTTTTCACCTAGAGCTGGGCACAGAGTTTGGGAGGGTGTGAGGCCCACTTGTGGAGTCCACATCAGCAGGTTATGAAGGGACTATGTTTTAGGGGGCTTGTTAAGAAGAGGGGACAACCAGTGCCACATTTTAATTTTCCATAGGTATGGACATATGTTCTTGGTAGAGAAATAAGAGAACCCAGTGGTTCCTGAGGCTCCATATGCAGGAGGATGGAGTTGGAGGCAGGAGCCACAGGCTTGCCCAGGTGGGCTCCAGACCAAGTGAGGGGACACGCAACCAGGGGGTGTAATTGAAATGTAAACCAGAGGGGTCCCGGGAAAGTGTTGTCCCCTCGGCCTTATCTCTATCTCACCGAGGGGATGGAGCTTTTGCAGGTGCATGTATGGGTGTGTGTGTGTGTGTGTGTGTGTGTGTGTGTGTGTGCTAGAGAGCAGACTGACAGAGAGGTGGTTTTGGAAAAGGCAGGAATTGGTGAGGAGGAACTCTAAAAATAGAGACCACAAGGATGTACTATCAGTCTGTATGGGATACAATCTCAGTTTATAAAGTCAAGAAGCATTTGAACCAAGTCCTTAAATTTAAGTGCAACTGAAACTGTCTGCCCTGTGAAGCCCCACAGAAGTTATGTTGGGCAAATAAAAGGATATGTTACCTTTATCTGTGGACCTAAAGATGATGTATAAATAAAATGAGTAAGTCTGTTTTAAGATAATTGGACATAACTATGAAGGTTAGAAATGGAGCTAGTTCTTATGGAAATATCTGAGGTACAGAGTAGAAATCATATCTTTGGAAGCTGATAATATGAAAACCAACCTTATTCTACCAGGGTGTTGGCAGGGAAAAAATTCCTGTCCTACTGTCTTAAGGGAATAGCCCCTTATGGTATTTTTGAAAATCTTCACGTGTCTAACAAAATTCTAGGTTTTCTTTGTGCTTTTCCAGATGTCTGGAGGAAAACAGCTTCTGCATTTAAACATTTGTGTTTGTTCTTTATAAGTAAAGGGAACAAAATTAAAAGAAACTAGCCAGAGGCATTGTAATAATACCAAGAATATTAGCAGGAGGAATGAACACATAAACAGGGTGACTGATGTATAAAATGAATCATGTTTTGACTTGATGTCATGTTATGAAAAGACAAATCATTTTGTTTGCATTAATAGAGAAATTAATTTTTTTTTATCTTGAAGTTTAGATTTGGAATTATCTCATTTTTTCCTCTCCCAGCATTTTCAGGGGGTGAAGGGAAAGAGTAGTTACTATATTGGTCTTTCTTGAAAATTTAACACTTTTATCATTATCATAATAATGGTATTTATGCTGTGATACCAGATTTTTTTTTTCCATTGGAGATTTCATTGTAAAGTTCTTTGTTCAACATTTAAAATCCAGCCATAAGTATTCCTGAAACTAGGCATGGGAGGTTTGAATTTCAGTCCTCTGGAAAAAAAAAGAGAGATTTGAAATTCTCTCTAGTCATATTGGAACATGAAACAAGAATTCATTAAAAATGCATTTGAAGAAAATGTTAATATTCATAGCAAGTAAGGTTTGAAAACTTTTTTTTAAAGTAAGGGAATTCAAGATAGACATACTGCTTCAGATTTAGTTGAAAATGGGTCATACCTGTTTTATGCAATGTACATTCCCCATATTTGATTGAAATTATAATGTTATGGTTTAATGGATCCAGTATTTCCTAATTTACCAACAATTTACCTATATTATAGTGAGAGAAGCCATATATGTTTTATGTAGTATATGCAGTGAATTAACACCAAACTCAAAATTGAATAAGAGAGATGGGATCTAATGAATGCATGCATGATATCGAAAGCACTCTCTACACCATTTCTTCCCTAGAATATGATTGGCAGGGGGACCTCTTGGCTTAGTACACAAACCAAGGAGATGGGGAAGAGAAGTGCTGGCATTTTACACAGTTTATCTTCCATTATTGTATTTAATTTTTAAAAGGACATCAGAATCCTTTGGGAATTCTATCACTGCCTGAAATTCTGCATTTTATTTCAAGTTGATATAGTGATAAAATCTAATATGCCTTAAAATAAAATAATATTGAAAGCCTACAAGGTCAAACATCCCTTGATAAAGAGATACATTTCTGAAAGAGAATGTCTATATGTTTAATTCTTAAAAACACCATTATTATATTTTGAATATTAGCCCCTTATTGGATATATTATTTGCAAATAAATTCTCCCACATGGTAGGTTTTGACTTTTCATTTTATTGGTGGTGTCCTTTGCTGTGCAGAAACCTTTTAGTTGGATTTGGCCCACTTGTTTGCTTTTGTTACCCCTGCCTGGGGAGACATATCCAGAAAAAAAATTATGAATGCCAGTGTTTGAGTTTACTGCCTGTCTTTCTTATAGGAGTTTATGGTTTCAAATCTTATGTTTAAGTGTTTAGTCTATTGTGAGTTTATTTTTGTGTATGTTGACAGATGGTAACTACCCTTATTGTGGTGACCATTTAGTAATGTATGTAATTGTCAAATCACTATGTTGTGTGCCTGAAAGCAATATAGTATTGTATATCAACCATATTTTGATAAGAAATAAAAATAATAAAATATCCTTCCTTAGAACAACAAAGAAGAGTTGATAGTGTTAAAAAAAAACACCACCATTATTATGGTGACTAGATGTGATTCCCTGTAATACAGTTCAGGAAATCATTGATGGAAGAAGGCATGTCCTAGGATTAACAGGATTATGCAAAGGAGAGAAGTCATAGTTGTAGGGGAAGAGGAAGCAAACGTACCTGGCATAGGTGAGAGTTGGTGTGGAGAGGAGACTTCTAATACGCACCTCAGTCTTCATAACTTGGGGCCAGCATGGTCTTCCAATTCCTCCTACTCAGCAAACATCTTCCTTGCATTCATACATCAATTCATGTCTGTGGCTCCAATGTTGTGTACTCCTGGGAAAAAGAGTAACATGGAAGGAAATGTTTGCAAACGTTTATTCGTCCACATGGTTCAATCTAGTTAAGTGAGTAAATACCTCATGGACCAAGTGGATGTTTTTCCATCTGCCAATGAAAACTTAATTCCAGAGCAGATCAAAACACAGCAGGCCCCTTACATGGATTTCTCAGCCTTTTTTATCCACTTCTTAGACATTTTCTTCCCAATGGGCCCAAATGCATTTCTTTTAACTTTTGTAAGATTGAGCTGAAAAATTTCCTGCATTCTCTTCAAACCCTTAAATTCCTTCCTTTTCATATGAAAGCTGACACTGACCATCAGTTGTGAAAAAGCTGATGCCAGAAACACATAGGTTAATGTTAGTGTTTAAGTATCACACCTGCAAATGAGAATAGCTCTTCTGTGGATGGCATGTCTTAAGTTAGTCACTGGCATCATGACTGTGGCTTTTGTTCTTCTAAGTTTTGTTTTGATAAAATTTATCAGGAAATAAATTATTAAAATACCTGGCTAGATTGGCTAGAAAGTATATAGATGCACTATGAAAGACAACACTCAGGAATTTATGACATTTCAGTCCTATTATAACTTTCCTATTGTTTCAGCCATTGGATGTGGGATGCTCTGGGCTGTTACAGTCAATGAATGAAGGCAGGCAGTTTAGCAAGCTTAGCTGCTCGTGCCATAATGAGAGGTGTAAGGGAGGCTCTACTGGCCTACAGGAAGCCTGTTTCCCACATCTCTTTGGTATAATTATTTTCTGTTTTGCAGGATGTAGTGGTCTCTTCAATGCAGACCCAGTAAACTTTTGGTTAGAACTCACTCAATGAGGCTTTCAGGCTGAATGTACTTCAGGGGAAGGACTTCTTCCTAACAGGGTAATTTCTGATTACTGGGCTCTGATCTTTTCTGAAATGCTCATAGCAGTGAACTCCTCAGTAACCAAACACCTTGGATGATCTCAAAGTGTGTTTTACTTGTAAGGAAAAAAAACAGTCTTCTGCTCACTCTTAACAGCAGGCATATTAATTTGCTGGACTTTCTATCAAAACTTCTGGCTGACTCTCCTTTTAATAAATTAAAATTATTATTTTTTCCTTTTTATCTAGTGGGAAAACTATACAAGATCGTCACTTTTGTGGACTTTTCTTTGGACACAGACTGGAGACTAAGCTTTATAAACTCTAACAGAGATGCCCAGCAATCAATGACCCTACAGGGTTGTACTTTGAAGCCTCTATAGACTAGTGCCTGCAGGAATGACCTTTGGCAAGCTATTAATAATCTAATGTATTGTAAACATAGTTGCATTTTAATTGATATTCTTTTAAACTTGTACTTAATGATTTACTTCTCACCTTAATAAATAGGATTTATAATTCACATTAGCATATGGGGGCTCTTAAACGTCCTGCAATAAGAAAACTTTTTAATTTCTGTTTGTATGTGCTTCCCAGTGTTATCGTCTATGGAAGACTTTCAGTTCACTTGACTCATATTCCAAGGAGATGGGTGTTCCACAAAACCCAATGTAGGAAATACCAATCTAAAGTGATTTTTAATTTTTAAAAAATGGATGTGTCTGACGCCTTTCTTCTGAATGGCATGACACTCACTATATTTAGCTGAAGTTGACTTCTAATGAACAGTATAGGATAACTGCACTACAAATCCTCAACAGAATCTTCTAACTGAAATTTGGTTCCTATAAAAAGCACAAAAGAAATTATTTTTGGACAATATGTATCTCTAAGTATTCTGGTTTATATTAGATTGGGTACTTACATCGTTGCATTATATTTATTTTAAAAATGCTTAGATAGTTATACTGGGCAACTCTAATCATTATATACATATCAATTACTTACTCCTCATAACAACACTATGAGGTAGATATTATCCTATTTTAAAGAAGAGGAATCAAAACAGAGAGCTTAAGTAACTTGTCCAAGTAAACATAGTAGATGATAAGCTAGGTTTTTACACCATACAGTTTAAGAGCAGTCAGTGTTTCTCCCACTAAACTGGTGCTGGTGTTCTTGACCTTTTCCCAAGATTAATAAAGTCTCCACACAGCTTTTCCTCTGTCCCACATCCACCTTAATCTGGGTCTCTGAGATTGGGAGGAGCAAGTCAGCTGTCTTCCAGCAGAAGAGAGAGAAAGTCAATGGGTGGAACTCAACATAGGCTTTGCATCTCTCATCTTGATTGAGCTGAATCCTAATATTCTGATGATAATTTTGACCACGTTTTCTTTTCTTATCCCATTTTTTTTCCCCTGGAGATTAACTATGAATCATTTTCAGAGTCTTTATATTCGATTAGCCTGAAAGGCAGGAAGTCTGAGTATTTTGGTATAAGACTCATTAAGCCAAGGCTTAATCCTTGATTTGCCACTAAGAAGTGGATGTTCTAAGGCAGCCACTTCTCCTCTCTAAGCCTTCATTCTCTCATTTGTAAAATATGAAGTGTAAAAGAGAGCTGAGCGAAGAGACTTTCAAGACCCTGTCCAATACTATAGTTATATACATGGCATTTATTTTTAAATTGCTTTTTCATTAAAGATGATGAGCACTGGGAGGTTGGAGTCACTGAGTAATGTCTTTTCCTATGTGTTTACACTTATATATTTTTAAGTGGATTGAAGAATTCCATGATGAAAGAAATGCCCTTATCGGGGAGACCATAATGAGATGTCTGTGCAGTTCCTTGCTCCCTGAATTTTTGCAAATAAGCTTCTCCACAGCGTTGTATCTATTTAAATTCAAGACAAATACCAATTTAGGCTCATTCAAAATAAATACTAATCTAGGATTCCCCCCTACCAAGTTGTGAGTCCATGAACAAAGGGTTGTTTTACTCATCAATATATTGCCAATAGTACTTAGCACAGTGTGTTGCACATAGTAGGCTCATAACAATAATAGCCATATTAAATGGAACTCAACTTGGGAGATTTGCTTGGTCAAGCATTTAGTCAGTTGGCAATATTTATTGGAAATCCAACAGTGTGGGGCAGCAATACTGAGAGGGTCCTGGCTGATGACATCCTTAGAGTTCAGTGGTGAATTTAATGAAGAGGATATTTATGTCCAGTGCAATATTTCCTGGACATGTGATTTGTTCTCATTAAAATATCCACCAGAAAATAAATAAAAATCTTAGTAAGATTGTCAAAGGCTAAATAAAGGAAAGACTATACACCCAAACATTAGATTAGAATGTCACAGTGGAGAGTCTAAATATGCACATGTGAGAGAGGGTGAGAGTGACAGGTTCAAACCCCAAGTTATTCGTTCTCTTCAAGACAAACAACCCCGAATGGTGTACTTCCTCCACAATTAGGCATTAATGAGATTAAAAGGGATATGGCCTATTAGTAGGCTCCCATGGTAACTGATGAAAAAAATCTGACACCATCCATAGAGGCATAAAACCTTAGTGTCTTGGGCTTGTTCCAACAGAAAATTTAGTCAAAACCACTGAAAATAAAAAAAAAGAGATTAGATAATTTTGAAAACGGTGAAAGTATCTCATTCAAATGAAAAGGAATTGATGGTAAATCTACATTTTCTTGGTGAAAATTGGAGTTTATTAGTATAATTCATCAACTTAGGAAGCAAAGTTGATTAGTTATTTGATTGAGACTGCATTGATTAAGGACTTGGAAAAAGCTATAAATCTAATCAAGAAAAACATCCTTCCACATGGGAAAAGTACTGGGTTGACATTTAGAAGGCAGTTATTTTTTATAGCAGCATTTATTTAATATCCAAAATTATGAGAATTTACCAGTCTTTGACTTAGCATAACTCTTGGGAAGTCTATCTTAACAGAGTCTGAAGAAAAGTGCTAGTAGTTTCCTAGGAAAATAAAAATAACAAGATCTTCCTCCTTTTAGGTGAAGTGAAAGTAGAATGATGATCTTGGGCCCTTGTTCCAGTGAGATACTTAATCTGGATAATTCAGGCAAGTATCATCCCACTGTTGTCTCAGTAATGCTGTGGTTCTCCCTCCTTTCAGCACCTCCCTGTGTGCACAGGGCCTGGGTAAGTATTTAAACTTTTTTCTTCATTTCAGTGTGTGCAGATAGAGCCTTTATGGATGAAGGACAATGAAGCATTTGTTTTTAGAAAATAAAATGCTGCCCTTTCACTCAAAACATTTCCCCCTGGAGAACCTCTACAGATCAAACATTCTTTTTCACAATTGAACCAATTCTTGCAAAAGCTGTGACCACAGTTTTTGATTTATTTTGGCCTGTGATGAAAGGCAAGCACTTTCAAAACGATTCCACCAGTGGCTCTCACTAGGGAGAGCACCCTGGGTGGAAACACAGAAAACATTTTGAAGGCAGAAGAGGTGCAAATATGTTCTCTGTTAAAATGTGCTTTTGGTTGGGATTCTACCACTTGAAAATATTTGCAATGTCTTGCAGGATTTTAAAATATGTACAGCCATTATGTGCCCAGCTAATACTATATAGTCTGTTACTTTCTAGAACTTTGAAATCTACTTAGAGCTATATATTCTAATTCGGTCTGGAAATTATTCTCATGAAGGCAGAGACTTCCTCCTCCAACACCCACATAGCTCTTGTGCCATCAGCAATTCTGTCCAAATATATCCTGTATATGACCACTTCTGCTCCCACCTTAGTCCAAGAAGATACCATCTCAGCATGAACAACTTCAAAGAGTCCAAAAGGATCTTGCTACTGTCACACCAGCTGTCCTGTAACAGCAGGCTTTTAAAACTTTAATAATTTCTCAAAACCCTCCAGTGGCTTCTCATCATACTTGGAATAAAATTCAGTCATCACAAATCCTTTGTTATCTAGCCTCTGTGCCTCAGACCTTGTTTCTACTCAGCTCACTCTGCCCTAGACACTCTGTTCTTTCAGTTTCTGAAAGCATGCCCGGCATTTCTGCCTCAACACCTTTGTTGCGCCCTCAGCCTGGAGCCCTATTCCATCAAGAATGCCTTTGGCTCTTGCCCTCAACTCAATGACACCTTCTCAAAGAATTGAGGATTCTTCTCAAAGACTTTCTGTGTCCTCCTGACATTCTTCAGCCCCTTATCCTGCTTTTTTTTTCTTCAAAACACATAGCACTACTTGAACTATAACTTATTCATTTGTTTTATTGTCTGTCTCCTAAACTAGGATAATAGCCCCTTGAGGGAAGAACTCTATCTGTTTTGTTCATTGCTATGTTCATTTTAATAGTAGGGTCTAAAATTTTTTTCACAGGATGAATTGAATCTACCTCTATAACTTCCTTAATGCCTGTATTATTTTGCTAGGGTTGCCATAACAAAGTATCACAAGCTGGGTGGCTTAAACAAAAGAAATGTACTGTCTCACAGTTCTGAAGGTTAGAAGTCCAAGATTAAAGTGTAAGTATGAGTTCCTTCTGAGGTCTGTGAGAAAGAACGCGTGCCTCCCCACTAGCTTCTGATAGTTTATGGGCAATCGTTGGTTTTCTTTGGCTTGTAGAAGTATCACCCTGATCTCTCCCTCCATCACATCACATTCTCCTCTGCATGTGTCTTTTGTATCCAAATGTCTCCTTTTTATATGGACACCAGTCAGATTAGGGCCTGCCCTACTCCAGTATGACCTCATCGTATCCTAACAAATCACATCTGCAACGATGATCCTAGTTCCAAATAAGGTCCCATTCTGAGGCACTGGTGGTTAGGACTTCAGCGCATGAAATTTAGGGAGGCCACAGTTCAGCCCCTGCCAATGCCCCTCCCTAGTATTGTGGTCTGTCCTGGGGATCTGTCTGATAATTAACCCTTGCTTTGCCAATGAACTTTGAAGACAAAACCTATGGATGAGTCAAAGACTGTGCTTGTACTTTCGTTTCTTTAGCACTTCAGTTAGAGAAGAGGATTGGTTTCTCTTCTGATAACAGTTGTACTCCATCCTTGGGGCTTGTGCCTCTCTCCCAGTGGAACATGGGTGTGTTCCATCTGAGACAGGCTCTGGGCAGGGTGACAGAACTGGTGCATTCTTGCAGTGTCAGCGTATCCCTTCCTGCACACCTGTGCCACTAACAGTACTCTTTGGTTTCCTACGCTGTCACTAATCTTACGAGCACCCTACGGTGATCTGTGGAAAAGAGCCTGTGAATTAGCATGATTTCCTTGGGTTCTGGGGCTCCTAAGAGCTCTACATTGTCACACTACCCCGACACTTGGCTTTTAGCATTTGCTGACATTTTAGCTGATTTCTTCTTGCTTGTATGGTGGCTTGCACATCTTCCTCCCATGCTGAGCCGGTCTGCATGGCCTGCCTCTTCTTGGAGGCATCTGTCTCTTCTGGCAATTCAAACTACTTCATACTGCTGCGACATCGCCTGTCCCAGAGTTCAAAAGAGCTATGATTGCATAGTCTATCTGGCATTTCTTTGTTGATAGAGTTGTTAGCGATTCTCTTTCTAGCTTTCTATGTCCTCAGCAGAAACACAACTCTTCTACATCCTTCGTTTTACAGACGCACAATCGTGGAACTCAATCCATGTTACCATTAGTAATTGACAGAACTAAAACTGGAACTCCTCTCTTCTGCTTCCAAGTAAGGACTCTTGCAATTATTCCAACAGGCCAAGAGGCTTTCACTCCCTCCCCTCTGAGATTTGTTTTTTGGATTCCCGCCCCATCTTTGAAAATCAGATTTCCTGCAAGGCCAGGCCTTCAGCCTTCAGTTTCTCTGCCTTTTCTCCCCGGGTCAGTTCAGTCATTCTCCAGCTTTCCGCTACCATCTCCATGCTGGTTGCTCGACATACCCATTTCAATTTTTATTTCTAATCCAGCCACAATCTTTTTATCTGATAATTAAATTGCTTTAATGGGTTGTAACTGCATCCTTTCAAATTTAACAAGTACTGAACCACATATTTAACCTCTTAATTCCCTGCCCTTTCCTCCACTCTTCCCCATGTCCAAATAAGTGCTCTTTGCTGACGCCCATTTTCCTGTCAGTGGTAAATTCCTTCTGCTAGTTGTCTGGTATCACAACTTAGAATTCATCTTTTATGATTGTCTGTTTATCTGTACTTGCCAATCTTCACAATAAAATAATCACATTTTCCATCTGATCTGTCTTTGTTATCCTTTCTCTCCACTTTGTGATTTAGGTCATGTCTTAGTTCATTCAGGCTGCTATAACATAATACCACAGTTGGGTCAACAACAGGAAAACAACAGAAATTTATTTCTCACAGTTCTGCAGCCTAGGGAGTCCAAGACCAAGATGCCAGCAGATTCAGTGTCTGATGAAGACTTGCTCCCTGGTCCATAGAAGGCTGTCTTCTTGCTATGTCCTCCCATGATAGAAAGGGTGAAGGGGCTCTCTAGGGTTGCTTCTATAAGGGAATTGATCCCGTTCACAAGGCCTCTACTCTTATCACCTAATCACCTTCCAAAGGCCCCACTTCCTAATATTATCACATTGGGAATTAGGCTTTGACATATGAATTCTGGGCAGACCCAGTTCTTTAGCCTACAGTGGGGTTTTTTTGCTTTGTACGTTATTGCTATAATACCCATCCTAAACACGTCCCTGGCTTCAATTCTTTTTTCCATCCAACTCCTGTTCTCTTATCTTCCCTCTCTCCCCCAGTTGCCCAGCATCCATAATAGGCAACTCTTCCTGAAACATAGCTTTTATCTCGTCACTTCTGTGCTTAAGAACTGACAATAACCCAATATCATTCTGTGGATAAAATCCAAATATCTCTCATTCTAGAATTCAAGGCCTTTTATCACCTCAGTGTCACTTCTGTCAACCCAGTGTCATTTTTTACTATGCTTATTAGGGCCACTTTGAAGTCTACTTTTATGAACTCTTTCCCACCCTTCATGCCCCATCTCAAACACATACATTATATGTGGGCACATAGATGCTTAAAGAATTATCACTCACTCATTCAATTATTGAAAACAAACATCTTCAACTATCCAATTTACTAGGTATGTAGGTATGTGTAGACATAGGTACAATAGTTTTCTGTCATTGGACTGGCATGGTGATGACTATGATTCTTTGTTATAGAAATATAAGAGAATAGTTAGAATTAGAAAAAATAGATGCCATAAGGAAGCACTTCCTGCCTTTAAGTGAGGAATAAGAAGCTTGGTGATTAAATTTAGATTTTGATTCCTACGTGTTCTTGGTAGTTGATTTAGGAAGGCTTCTGTTAAACACACCAATGTGCTGTTTAAATGAAAAATAGTTGAAGGAAATGATTGCCATATGGAAGAGTCTCTTTATATTTTATTTTTGGTCATTTGAATAAAGATTGTTTAAAATAAAGAATAAAGAAGGATGTCAAAGATTATTTGAAACCTGTCAAAAAAAATTACTCGTTTTTGAGACGTGTTGTTTCCTGGATGACTTAGAGAGAGGGCATAAGGCCTGGTGGTAAATCTTAGCTTGTTTGATAACTTGATTTCTTATATGTTATTCCAGATGTCTACTTGTCTGAATTATTTTATATCGGAAGGGATGGAGAGAAAAAGCAATGATGAAACTAGATAGAATTGTTTAGATAGAAGAAATTCCATTTAAGTGTAATTCCCCTGATAGCATTAATTTGGTAAAAAAACCTTGTACATGACCTGCTCCTAACCTTACATTGAGCAAAGATAGCTTTTTAAAAAAGCATTGTCAATTCCGAGCTGCAATAGCTCTCGTTTGCCACCAACAATGGTAGCTCGTATCCTGTGTGCAAAGTAACTAATAAGGGCCTGATTGAAGTTTTGACTTCTATTACTCCAGTCATAGTGGAGTCCCCTGAGGATGAATAGGAAATGCCACCAGACCCTAGATGGTCTGTGCCTGATTTCTGAATTCTGAGCCATTCCACTTTTACAGAGGCTACTCAGGTTCTAATAATGTTTTTGTATGTCAGTGCTTGTCTCCAATAATGCTGAGGCATTTCACAGAAGTGGCGTGTGGAAGTTCACATTAATCATTGCAGGACAGTGCAAGCATACATGAGTAATTCATTTATTTCCTTCTCCACCTTTAATTTCTTCTCTTCCTTCTTCCCCCATTTCCCACCTTCCTTTCTTTTTCTGATCTTTTTATCAATTTGAAGAGGAGGTATTCCAAAAATGATACCTCTTGCCTTATATCAGTTATCCCACCCATGATTAAAAGTAGGTCATTTTCCCTCTTTGTTGCTTTTATTCTTTCCTCTTTTAAAGCTTCTCTAGAGAGTAAAAGGATGGTCAGAGCAAGAAGAAACAGGAAAAAAGAAGAGGAGAAAGGAAATGAGAGAATTCAGATAGTAACACAAAGGTTAATTGAGAGGAGTAACCGCCAAATATGAGAAGGGAAAAGTAAATTGAAGTTGTAAAGGAAGAAATAGAAATGATAAATGAATGAAAGAGTTCATCCAGTGATTTATGGTAAGATCTCTTAATATCCTGAGACTTCAGTTTGGTTTTCTATAAAATGGGAATGCTATTATTCTTTCTTGGTAAAATACTCTTTGAAATCTTTGTATTATAGTCAATCTTTACCAGCAAATCATTAAGCTTCCTTAAAAACAGCAGCAATGAGAGCAGGTTTCTAGTGAATGCCAATAGCAGATGTTTTTCTGTGTTTTAAAGCTGTAGCATATAGTGGAAAATATTGATTATTCAAAAATCACCTTGGGCCTTCCTAGCCAATTCTAGATAATACACATCCCTCTTACCTCTTAGGATGTACATTTAGTAAGTAGACAATTCTTAATAATTGTGCCCTTTACCATTTAACTTTAGGATGTATGAATATGCTCCTAAACATATATGTGAGAAGCATATATATATACACACATATATATGACATTTTAGAATCACTTACCTTTTATAAAATCATTATGATATGGTTAAAAAATAGCCATTTTATTTCTCTTTATAAGCCAACCTAAAAGGACTATGTTTGACCCATCCACCTGTAGGTCAGCCTTCTGATCTTGTAAAGGGATTTCTTTATTTTTGTCTTTTCAATCCTATAGCCCAATCCTGTCTAAATAAATTTGCTAATAAGATAATTTTTCAAAGTTCCGTAAAGGACCCATTCTGTGGCCCAGCTCTAGACTTTTGCCTCTCCTTCTTATTGTCTTATGTTAGGTGAAGAAAGATTCTAAAAGAGGGATGAGTTACTCTTGCGAAGCTGCTTTTCTGCTAATATATTCCATATTCAACCTCTTGGCCTATACATTACTGCATTTTACATTACTTCATTACTGTACATTTTGTTATTGATTTTGATTAAATCAACTTAGAAGTCAATATTCACCACAGTAAAAACAGAGGGTGTGTACCACTATTATATACAGTACATTTAGCCTCCTCTATCATGCCCCTGAATGTGCATTAAAGATCTCAGAGTCTCTTCTGCGTCTCCAGTAAATCCTCATCACGAGGTGCTTCCAAAGCAGGAAATCATATCCAGCCCATTACTTGTTGGGGCATCCCAAGTATGTAGAGCTGGAAGACGGTCAGTGTTTATAAGGTTTTAAAACACTTCCCAGCCCCTAAACCACCCCCCGTCACCAGCCAATCCTGTCACCAGCTGGCTGAGTTTCAATTTATTATTTACCATGTGAGGGAAAGTGCTCGGTGTTTATAAGAAAGCCTCTTTACGGGCCTGGCTGCTCCTTAGGCAGAGGGAGGCTTCAGTAGTCACGGGGAAAGTGACACCTTTGCTATTAGCATCAGCTTCTTGAGAGAAGAGGTACAGGGCCAAAGAATGCAGCCAGCTGAGATCAGTCAGCTGTGATTAAGACCGAGTAACTCACCAATAGTGAAAATAGCCAATCAGCTGGAAACAGGCTTCCAAAGCTTTCAAAACACCATCACCGGCCAGCTGAGCTGCCGCCACTCACTGTCTATTGTTGCTGAAAAGAACAAAGATCAAGTGCTTGCAAGTGCTCTTAAAAAGCTGCAAATGATACTCTTCCCTCCTCCTTTCTGGTTTTACCTCTGCCTATTCTGCAATAGATAATTGTGTGAATAATTTCTCAAATGTGGATAAGAAAAACTCTTCTTAAAATAAAACCCTCTCTCTACTCAAAAATTTGATATCTTGTTCACCATGGAATTTTGCACTCATTTTGATTTTTTTAAATATTACATTAAAATATTATTTATCTTGATTATGAGTTTTTTTGATGTCCCCTTTAATTTTGCACCCTAGGCGAGTGCCTCACTCACCTTACCCTATGCCCAGCCCCGTTTATTAAAATAGCACCATGTACTTACAGGATCACAGTGAGATGGACCTTGTTGCCATTTCACAGATGATAAAGTGAGGCTGCTGAAGGTTCCAAGTTATGTCTGAGGCTATTCAGAGAGGTCATGGCAGAAATGTATCTAGAATTCTGGTTTTCTGAATCCTGTTCTGCTATTTTTTTCATTTAGGAAATTGTAGGTCATCCCAATTACATGAAAATTAATCTTAACCATAATTACAATTAATATACATATAAAGCACATGGTCACAATCCTCATGACAAGTCCACATATAGATATCATAATACTTCTGGTTCATAGAAAATGGGTTCAAGGGCCACAGAAATTTAATAATTTGACCAGGATCTCACAGAAAATAAGTGGTAAGAATATGGACGCAAACACAGGTTTTCGGAGTCTCAATCATGAGCCCTTTTGGATGGGGGTAGGGAACGATTTTTTAAAACAAAATAGAAAAAGGTGTTTTATAATACTTCCAAATTTGACCAAATGAAAATTAACATCTTGGTAAGTGAGCTGTAAACAAAATAAAAAGACAAGTTGCAAACGGAGAGAAAATATTTCCAATATATTTAACTAATAAGACTGGTATGAATAATATGTAAAGAAACTTATAAATGAATAAGCAAAATGAAATAATAGAAAAATGGACAAAGGTATATATAAGTATATGAAGAGAAATTTCAGCATCATATATTTCAAGAAAATGAAAATTAAATCTGTAATACCACTTTACACTTGTTTAGTTTGCAAAATATTAACATGCCTAATAATACCCAGGGTAGAAGAGGGAATGGATCTACAGGAATGCTCACATAATGCTGCTGGGAGTAAAATGTGGTGCTGAGACTTTGGGAAGCAGTTCTGCATTATTTCCTGTAGGTGCTTCATAGAGGCAGTGATAATGGAGAAGAGTCTTGAAGAATAATTAGATATTCTTTGGGTAAACAGAAGGGAAGCATAGGGAACAACATTTACAAAGGTAGGGGGAAGGGGAACAGCATGACGTATTAAGGAAACCATGGCTAGTTTGGATGTATTAAAGGAAAAAGGAAAGGAATCTAAGAGAGAAATGTTTTGAATACCATGTTCAAGAACTTGGAGCTCTTTTGATAGGCAATGATGACCCACTACAGGATGTTAAACAATATACCTATGCCCAGAAATTCCACTTTTAGGTATAGTCTCAAGATAAACTCTTAGACTTGCATAAAAGAAGTCATGTGCACAAATTATACACACACACACACACACACACACAGAGCTTTTGGAAATCATTTATTATTTATTCAACAATTGTTTATTGAGCATCTATAAAATCAGGTTTTATTAAGTCTTTAACATATAAAAATGAACAAAATACAGATTCTATGTTGAATATACAATACAATTAGAAAGAAACATATAAACACTTGCAGTGCAATGTGATTAAATGTTTTTATAGAATTAGAAGTGAAGTTCTTTGGATGCCTGTAAGCAGAAGGAACTAATCTACAAAGGATAATTTTTGAGCAGGGATTTGAATCAAGAAATACATGGAAATAATGAGGTGGTGCAAAGCTCCTTTGCAAAGGTAGGGTTTGAACTTGGCCTAGAAAACTGGCTAGGACCAGGATGATGAACAGGATGGGGTAGTCCTCATTTGGGAGGACAGGAAAGGGTGCAGAGGAGACTGGGATCATGGACATACACCTGAATAGAGAAGCCAGAAAGAATCAAGGAGTGACTGGATGGTGTTATATTCAACAAGACCACAAGCTTTGAATGAGGACTCATGACTTGATGTGATAAGGAGAGGATAGTATTTTAGGTTTCTGAGCCAAGGGCGTAACATAAAAGAAGTTTGTTTTCAGGTCTTCACTAATGAGAGGCTTCCTTCAGAAGATTTTCCTGTTCTGGAGGTTGGTCAAGTGAGAGTCAATCAACATGGGTTTTGCTTGGCCACAAGTGAGAGGAAGAATGGTGATCACTGTCTCCAATCAGAGCCAAGCCCAGCTCTCACCCTACAATGTATACTGGGTTTGGAGAAAGGTAAGCCCAGTTCACAGAGGGCAGAACAGTGGGAAAGAAAGAACTCTAGCATTTCAGGTCTCAGAAAAAGAAAAGAGGCTTTAAACTCTCAAAAAATGACAGACCATAAAATAGAGTGGATGAAAGAGAAGTAGAGAACAAAGGTCACCACTATGGGAAGTAGCTGCATAATAGTAATTATAACACTCAATTAATACCTTATACTTGCAGAACACTTTTGTCACTTTATCATTAAAAAATGATTTCACACTTGAGAGTCTGTTTCACACATGCTGAACCTGATTTTGATCAGAGAGCTGGACTGAAGAGAAAGGAGACCGGGAAGGCAATTGATGGCAGGCTTTCTTTGAGAAGACAAAGGAGGCTGGATGATTAATTATGAAAGCATGGAACTGAGGAGATGCCTCAAATTATTAAGAATTAAATGGGGGCCATGTAATTTAATGAGATGTTCCTTTATTTCATTAAGGAAAGATCTGTGTAGGTCAGGGGACACTAATCCTGGAACCAAGGAATTTTAGAGTCAGAATAAAAACCCTTGATCATCTCTTCCAAACCCCTCTTATGGTCCTAGAGCATATTATGTCTTTTTCTACAGTTATGTTTCAGTGCCTATTCAGAGCAAATATAAGCAATGCATTTGCCTTTTAATTCCTTGGAGTATTTTATAAACCTGAGTAATGCAGTCCTGTAAAACCAACAATCGTAGTTTCATCTTTAGCCCATGTCTTCCATTACCTCAATTACTACATTAAAATATTGTTAGCAAATTAAGATTCAAATAGCATTTATTACACAAGATCAGGTTCACTTTACAAGTAATTTACATATTGTCACAATGTGCCAATTCTTACAATTTTGACATTGTGGGAGAGTAGCCAGCATTAATGCACAGGATTGAGATGTAATTTATTATGAAATTCTCTTTCTCTCTCCTGTGGGTATTTAGGGAAATAGTGCAGCATAAAAGAAGTCAGTGCATATAACCAGTGTGGGTCTTGAGATTATTGTAAATTAGTATCTGGCAATGCAGTAATAATTCCATTTGTTCAGTGTCTTGCCAATGGGTTTCAGCCCCGGGCAAGTTCACTATGGATTCAATGTGACCAAAGAAAATGACAGTAAAACGTTCTTGGGGTGAAAGGGTTATACCCAACTTTATTTCCACAGTGGCAGGTCAATCACTAAAATCCCGTTCACTCAGAGCGAGTCTGCATGCAGTAAGCCGGTCCCTGCCTCTGGACCTCTCTGCCCACACAGCCGTCCCACAGAGCCGTCCCACAGAGCCGTCCTCTGGACCTCTCTGCCCACACAGCCGTCCCACAGAGCCGTCCTCTGGGCCTCTCTGCCCACACAGCCGTCCCACAGAGCCGTCCCACAGAGCCGTCCTCTGGGCCTCTCTGCCCACACAGCCGTCCCACAGAGCCGTCCTGTAGGCCTCTGTCCTCGGTGCTGCCACCACTCCAGCCTCTGCTCTGCTCGCCTGCAGCCTTGCCACCGTATCGCCCAGAGCACTGGGTGGAGCTCTTTATATAGAGTCAACAGCAATGTATTGCCCATAGGTGTGCAGTGAGCTGGCCAACCAGGGTCAGGTGAGACTCCTGGCCACAGGAACTTTCATTTTATCCACATTCAGCTTCTGGGACAGAAAAGAGTCCAATACCAAGATGAACTCAGGGATATATGAAGGAAGAGAGATGGTGTGGAGAAAATGTAAGTTCCTATGGCCAGGATCCCCAACTGACCCTAAACTACTTGATGATGTAACTGGCCTACTGCTAGGCTACTGCTTCCACACCTATAGGCAATAAGTTCTTATTAACTGATTCACTATATAAAGAGCTCTGCCCCATACTCTGGGCGGAGGTAGATGAAGGAGGATTGCAGACCTGCAGACTGCTGGATACACATGTGATTCTAGTGCTCGACCTGTCTCCAGGAGAACAAAACCTGGTAATAAACCCTTTTACCCCAAGAACGTTCTATTTGTCATTCCTCAATCTCACTGAATCCATAGTGAACTTGCCTGGGGGGTGAAACCCATTGGCAAGACAAAGACTATTCATTCTCTCCCCTAGCATTTATTGAAGGTTTGTTATGTGTCCCACACTTTACAAGGTGTTGCATGTGATGAGAAAGAACTAGAAAATAGTACCTCCTCTCAAGGACGTAGCCAGGGATTTTGTCCTATAGTTTGCCCTGCTATTATCAAGATCAATCACTTGCTTTAAAATAAAATGTTCTACTCTGCTTAAGTCTCTTAGTGATCATCCTCATATAAAAATGATTTGATTTTTCACCAGCATCTTTGAATTTTATTTAATATCCAGGGATCCCAGCTTAGCCAGCCTTTTTAAAAAAAAAACATTAAATCTGTAGTCAAAGCATAAAGTCTTAACTAATGTAGCAAATGACTGACTTTTATTCATTCTGCAAATTGATGAGTGCTATGGGATGTAAAGATGAAAAAGAGTCCCTATGCTCAACAAAGTCACAGTCAGGCATGCAAACAAATTATTGTAATGAAAAGGGGCACATACTACCACAGGTGTGTGCAAATAACTAATCATCAAGAACAGAGTAATAGATCAGGTGTGGCAATTTGCTTCATAGAGGCAGTGATAATGGAGAAGAGTCTTGAAGAATAATTAGATATTCTTTGGGTAAACAGAAGGGAAGCATAGGGAACAACATTTACAAAGGTAGGGGCACGTGAAACAGCATGACGTATTAAGGAAACCATGGCTAGTTTGGATATATTAAAGGGAAAAGGAAAGGAATCTAAGAGAGAAATGTTTTGAATACCATGTTCAAGAACTTGGAGCTGTTTTGATAGGCAATGATGACCCACTGCAGGATGTTAAACAAGGCCATATGATCCTTAAGCAAGGGATTCATAAATTCAGATCTATGCATTGAGAAGTTCTGTATGGCTGTGAGGGGAAGAGCAGCCCATGGGCAGAGTTGCGGGCCGTGTGGCTTGTGATCAGCCAGGAGCCCTCCCCTATAGTTGTCTGCACTGACAGCTGGGCTGTCTATCGGGGCTTGACCGTGTGGCTACCAACCTGGTACAATGCCAACTGGATGGTTGGTCACAGACCCTTTTGGGGGCAAGAATTGTGGCAAGACTTATGAGCCTGTGGTCAGACTAAATAATTACAGTATACCATGTGACAGGTCATTTGCCACTGGCATCCCCAGGAAATGATGAAGCGGATAAATTGGCCCAGATACGTTGGTTAGAAGGAAAGCCTGCTTCTGATGTAGCCCAATGGCTACATCAGCGTTTGCTGTATATGGGGCAAAAGACAATGTGGGCTGTAGCCCTTCGGTGGGGCTTGCCTTTGACCTTCAAAGAAGTTAGTAGAGCCTGGCAGGAGTGTGTCGTGTGCTCCAAAAGGGACTTACACCGAGTTCCACAGCAACATGGGACAATAGCTAAGGGGCCTATACCCCTCATCAGGTGGAAGATAGACTATATTGGGCCTCTACCTGTGTCAGAAGAATACTGGTATGCGATGACCTGTGTGGACACAGCTACTGGACTTCTGGTTGCTTTTCCTACCCGTTGTGCAGACCAACAGATGACCAAAAGAGGCCTGGAGTGTCTCTTTGCTGTGTATGGCCGACCACAGGTAATTGAGAGTGATCAGGGCACCCATTTTACTGGACATACACTGCAAGAATGGGTGCAACAGCTGGGAATCAAGTGGAAGTTTCATGTGCCGTACAATCCTACCGCAGCAGGCGTGACAGAGAGGCACAATGGCTTGTTAAAGTCCGCACTAAAGTCAGATACCAACAGTCTGCAGGGATGGTCAGTCCGCTTATGGACCGGACTATGACATTTGAATGAGAGATCCCAAAAGGGAGCCCTGAGCCCTGTAGACATGTTAACACATATGGCTGCCTCCCCTATACAACTGCAAGTGCAAACCAAGGAAGAATCACTGAAGCCGAAGTTCGGCCACCAGAATAACATCTTGCTGCCAGCACCAACTGCACTGAATCCCGGAGACTCCATTGAGTGGACATGGCCTTGGACCTTTCGACACATGGACCAACGATGGCTGGCTCTCCTGGCACCTTGGGGACAAGGCCTGGAAGCTGGCCTTCTGTGTATTCCTGGAAAAAACAGCAGAGTGGTCACCCAAGGTCACAGTAGTATATCCTGAATGGCCAGAAGGTAGGAGCATCTTACCGGGGAGTTTTGTTTTATCATTATGTCCAGTGCATGCACCTCCAGTAGCACTATATATAGACCCTTCAGTAACTCCCACGGGGAGAGGAGTAAAAGTATGGTATACTAGACCTGGAAGGGACCCCCTACCTGTTCCAGTCCTATCACAGGACCACTCTCTCGCATGCATCCTACCTGATGGACAAGATTTGCCTATGTTGGTGGCATTAAAACATGTATCTTATCTCCCCTAAAGTCTTTGTGGATTGGGAACTTCCTATGGCTTGAGGATTATTATAATTTTTGTTATTAGGAACCTCCTTTGGCTTGAGGATTATTATAATTTTTGTTACCTGTATCTTAATTTTTCATTATCTTTAAGTTGTTGTTAGCCTCTGTTGCTGTGTAGAGTCTGGTTACAGTGCTCCAGCGTTCTCGCACAGGGACCATTGCGGAAGATGGAAAGCATGTAGATTGTAAGGGGAGAATCCTGGAGGGGTGGAGTGTGGGGAAGTTGAGGTTCCTATGGCCAGTTCCTCACTGAACTTAAAACACCTGATGATGTAACTGGCCTGTTGCTAGGCTACTGCCTCCACACCTTTAGGCAATAAGCTATTATTGTGCTATATAGAGAGCTCAGCTCAGTGCTCTGGGCAGAGGCAGAGACGCTAGCGCTCCACCTACCACCGGGAGAACAAACTGGGTAATAAACCCTTTCACCCCAAACAGTGTTCTGCTGTCAATTTCTTTGGTCGCATTGAATCCATAGCGAACTTGCCTGGGGCTGAAACTCATTGGCAAGACAGGCTGCAATGTGAAGAATGAATAGAATTACTATGGAGTTAGCATGGGTACCAAGGAGTAGACAAACACTTAGGAGTGCACCTGACAGGACTTAGTAATTGGATGTGTAAGGTAAAGAGTATTCAGTAGTGGAGGTGTACATTTGCTTCATTTTCTTCATATTCTAGCTTCTGACTTTTATCTGTTAGAAATTGATACTATTTGCACTCATTGTGAGTGTGACCACTGAAAGCAGTGTGCGTCCTGTTGCCCCTTTCAAAGCAAGAAATTTCAAAGACTGTCTTTTTTATTTGGCAGCCCACTTTCTGCAAGAATTCTGAAGAGCCTGTTTACAACCTGGACTTTTGAGTCTGTGTCTCTAATATTGCCTGGAGCCACCATTTCCACATTGATCCATGAAGCAAGCAATCAAACACCAAATGATTAATTCTGCAAGCTTGCTGCTCACACAACCTAACTGCTCAGCTAGTTCCTGGGTGGAGGCAGAAACAACTAATACACACCTGAATCAGCTCAGGTTCTGATGATATCTAGATGTAGTTTTAAGACTCCAAACCATGTGATTCCTACTCTATCCCATGCTCCATTACAAGTACTCTCCTCTTCTAATCTCCTGAAATTCTCTGTGCTTCTGACTTTCTTGTCATTTCTCCTATAATTTTTACATATGCCTAGATTATAAATTCTAGGGAGGCATGGTTTTTGTAAGAGTCATCTTTCTGTTGATCTCATTATTTATATAGGTTGTGGAACATAATCATAATGGCTCACTACACTTTTGTAGTCTTTCTTATCATAAATAAAATACTCACTGCTCCCCCATGCAACCTCTTCCCCACCATACTGACCTAAGAGCTATGGCTAGGCCAACAAACTGACTTGTTCAGTGGACTCAACTGGGGCCAGGACAATGTAATCAGTGGAGATAAGAAAATATGGCTGGCTTATTCATGAGATGGAAAAATCTACCAGAGATAGTGAATTCTTGTATGTTTAAACCACGTTTTTAATAAATGCATAATCTCTCTCCAAAATACATATAATAATAGCCTAGTGAAATGTAAAATAAGGTATTTTCAGCGTAATAAAGAGTTGAATAGTATCTTCAGGAAGAGTACTGACTGGCATACCATCAGAGAACTTGGAGCAAAGATATATATGCCCTACAGGGGACGTCTGACCTAATACGGCTAAATTTTCAACTCCTCTGAAACATACTAGTTTCCACATCAGGAATTTTCTATCAACACTACAATAAGCACTACAGAGATACCTGTTGAATGTAAATTACTTGTGTGTTATCAAAGCAAGAGAAATATTAAAAAGGTAGTTTGGAAGCCTTTGGAACATCCTAGTCTCATACCGCCTATCTGGGTGTCCCGGTGTAAATCATTGCCCTTTGCTGGGCTTCAATTTATTCTTAATTTGGTTAGACCAGATGATCCTCATGTTTTCCAGCTCTAACCCAATGTATGATGCTGTAGAAAACAGTGTACAGAGCTCCTAATGGATTTACAATATTTTGAAGAAATCATCCCAACAATTTCCTTGAATCATTCTAATTGTGAACGAGTGGTAAGCCTCTGAATTTTATTAACTGACATGAGTAACTAGGAAAAAGATGACTGAAGAAGATGCCTACTAGCATTCTGAGACAAGGTTTTTGCCCAACCAGTTGTATCACACTGGGTTATGTTTCTCTTTAGGCAAGTGATATGGTTTATCCCAGGATGGGACTTGCATGTGGAAAAGAGGCAGTTTTGTGAGCCAAGCAAAGTTTTGAAAGAAAGGAAGAGAGATCAGTTATCTAGAGAGAGATGTGATTGGAAGGAGTAATCCTCAGCTTCTGATAGTTCTTCCCAATTTAGGGAGCATAAATACAGGTTGGTTTGATGTTCTTAATATTAAGAAAGTGTTTCTTGTACGTTTTCATTTTATTCTAAGTGAAAACCCTTTGGAAGCTGGATGTTGGTAAATAACATGGTAAAAACATGGCTTAGGCCCTCAGATCATTCATAATCTAGTCAAAATAAAATAAACTAAGAAGCAAGCAAGATAGTAAACACATACAAATTAAAAATACTGCAAGGTTGACATATAAAGTCAACATGTTTAAAATGATAGCATACTGAAAAGAAAAAGAGCAACCACTGACAATAAAATGCCTTCTTTCCTTACTCAAGTGTTTGGTTCTGGTTTTGGATTCCATAGTTTGAGTTTTCTGACTGCAAGATCAAGTAGTCCAGAAGAGAAATCAGTGTGAAAGAATGGGAAAAGTCCGGGACCAGGAAATAAGAGGTGCTAATTCTGGCTTGAACACTGAGTGGCCCTGAGAAAGCCATGTCCATTCTTTGAGCCTGTTCTTCATCATTTGCAAGGTGAGGAAATTGGGCTTCCCTGGTGTTTCTCCATCTTAAGAATTTATGGACCATTTTCTTAGAGCCCACCAGGGGTCCCTGGAGGCCCCAGTTTGAAGAATACTCCCTTAAAGTTGAACTAGATTTGTTGGTGCTTTGTGATTGTAAATACAAGCCCGGATGCTGGTGCTGGAATCCTGGGGCGGCTCGCCGTTATATATGGTGGGCATTCAGTTGACTCAAAATTTACTTCTCCTACTCACCCCATTGAACGAATAAGTACCTTGTGCTGGGACTGTTCTAGGCTTTTGGGATATACCCAAGAATGTAAAAGACAAGACCTGTGCCCTAATGGAGCTTATATTCTAGAAGGGAGGTACAGATTATGAGCAATGGAGATAATAAATGAATTAATTTTGAATAAAAAATTCAAAACATTTTCATAGGGAATTCAAGGACTCCTGTAAACATTACCGTGGATCACAGTTTGAGAAATATCTGACTGGAGAAGCCCTGAGGTCTGTGGTTCAGTGACTCTTGGTCATGCCTTTCAAATTAGGCCACAGAGAGATTCTCTACCAAGCAGCTTAACTGAACAGAAATGGTTTTAATAGAAGCCTCGCCATATTCTAGAAGCAGCAAGGGATTTTCTTTGCCATCGTTTTGGTTTGTGCGCTGCCCTGTTCTGAGCATCATGGAGGCGTTTCTAGGCACAGGGCCAACACTTCATTGCAGGGCTCCAAGAGAGCACAACTCTGGGGGAAAGAAAAAATCATTAAATTAGGCAAAGATCCAATAAACTTAAATTTTCTGTTTTTGATTGCTTGCTGTGAGGAACACTATGACATGATTTAAAACGATGATTTAATGTAGCAAGAGGAGAGGGACTCTAAAAACCAAGTACTGCAGTCACACAGTTCTAATAAAATTAGTCTATTATGTGAAAATTGATTGCTGGTGCCTGGATTTACATGATGTTTATGATATCAGAATATCTGACAAAAATTGAAGTCAATATTTATGCTTCTATAAATTACTCACACAGCACTATTATGATGGCTTCTAATTAAAGTGGAACCAAACTAATTGACCTTTAAATCCAAAGGACTTTGTAACCCAGAGCTCATCCACCCTGGGATGGCAGGCTGTACTAGCATGAGAAGCAAGAGGCTTTTTTGGGGGGGTACAGTATTTACTGTGAAAAAATAATTATACATTCTGCAAGAGTTGGTTCCATGAGCAAATAGATTTTAGATTTGATTCAACCTGCATTAAACTGCTTCTGTATTAAATGTCTGCAGATTTATACCTAGGGTATTTGAAGATTTCTTTTTCTTTTTTTTTTCATCCAAGAAATACTTGCTGTCTGCTTTTGAATAGGTCAAATGAGATGATTGATCAAAGACATTCCTTTTTTGTTTGCTTTATTTGAAACATTTTATTTTGGAAAAATTTTATATTCACAGAAAAGTTATAGACTAGATGTTATGCTCCTTGAGGTCAGGGATTGTATTTCTTCATTTTTTTATAATCTCCGTTAACACCTAACAGTGGACTTGACAAAAAGCAGGCATGCAACAGGATTTGATTTGCTTTTAGGAAGAAGAGAAAAAGGATGAAAACAAGCAAGGACATAACCTAAAATGTCCCACTGTTATTCCTGACAAATGTTGGCCTTGGCTTTCCTTCCCCTCCTGCTAATGGACTGCCAATTATGCTTTCATTCATTCATTAATTAAAATAAATCCAAATATATTCTTTGAATACATATTATTAGAAACACAAATTTAAAAAATAGTAAAAATAATAAACCGGGGGAAATTTAAGTAAGCATAAGGGGAAAAACCTGATTGTTAGGGATCAGAATGTCTGGATTCTTATTTTACTTCCGATACAAACTTGCTGTGTGCCCTTGAGCAAGTAACTCTTCCTGAGCATCTGCTTCCTTGACTGTAAAATGAGGAAGGTGAATTCTGTTCTTTCGTGCTCTTTGCAGCTTGAAAATGCTATTGCTTCAGATATGAACCTGAGCGTGTATTCCCACTGGACTACACTTTCTTTTCCTATCTCTGCTCTTGTTAAACACTGCAGGTGTGAAGAGGCAAAATGATGAGATGCAGTTACTGCACTACTGTGTATTTTGGTTGATGTGTTTAGTTAAACATTGTTGCATATTTAAAGTTCACTAGTCATGATTTTCAAACCGTGTGCATTTTCAGTGTTCAACTGCAAATCCTTCTTCTCTTTGTACTAAGATGATTTCCATCTGCATTTCAGAGAGGGCTTTTCAGTTTTGTTACCCGACCTCATTACTTTTTTATTACAGACTTAGTGGAGCCTTCTTTGCTGAATTGAATCATATGATTCACTATTAGCTGGACATTTAATATCATATCGTCTTTATATTGTTCGGTATTCTTCTTGGTTCTTTTATTTGCACTTTGCAAATATCTGAGAAGAAAATGAAAGATGATATTTCTTTGAAATAATTCACCCCTGTATCAGGAAGGCAGTGTTGTAAAGAAAATTATGTCAATGAAATATATACTACTTTTTCCTAATTCTTATTAATTTAAGATCCCTACAATAGTGAATAGGGGGAATAAGTAATTAAGTGATTGAGAAAATAATGTTTTTTTTTTTTTTACAAAAGTGGCCAGAGGACCCACTTCCAAAATGGCTTCATCCCTTGCCTGTCTGGTGCCTCTGTGCTCCTTGACCTCTCTGTCTTTCTTAGCACGTGGTGTCTCTTTTTTCAGTGTCTTTCTGTGTGGCTTGGGCTTCCTACAGCACGACACTCTCAGGGTGACTGGACTTCTCACATGGTGACTTAATTCTCCAAGAGTGATCATTCTAGGAGGTTCAGGGAGAAACTGCAGGGCTTATAACCTACCCTCAGGAGTCCCAGAATGTAGCTTCCATCCTACTTTATTAGCCAAGCAAATCACTTAGGCTGGTCCATGTTCAAGAGGAGGGAAGGAATAGATTCTACCCCTCAATGAGGCAAAGACATAGGCAGACAGGGAGGGAAAGACATAATGCTGGGCATCTTGGAGATAAGCTACCACAGTAGGGAAAAAATATATATTTTTAGTTGAAAAGGCCACAGAGATAATGTAATTCAACTCTGTTTTTCTATGGTCGGACAATAGTTATCAGACATTTATTATTTATTTTGACTGTATAATATGCATATTATTTATGAATATAATAATATATATAATATTTATATAAATATATATAATATTTATAAATATAATAAATATATATTATTTATTATATCTGTCTATTGGAAACCTTGGCTGGACTTGACCATCCTTAGTGACAATAATAAATAGGCCCATCGTTCAGAATAACATGCTGCCATCTTTGCTAGAAACCTACACACAGTCACCAAAACTACCAGAAAAATGGGCTTGAAGCTCTCTGACTTTTGCATTTTCCTCCCTTTTGGCAAAATCCACTAGGCCAAAAAGTAAGCCAATACAGATTCTAGAAAATATTCAGGTTTTTACATTGACCTTAGCTGTGTTAACTGAAGACTCAAGCAGTCCTCCATCTTCAAGGTCCAGAATATCTCATTCATTTACAACCTAAGACCATCCTCTTGAGATCTCATGCTTTGTATACTGCACACACTTTCCCAGGCTCCTCCCAATACTGCAGCTACTTAGGCCAATTGTAGTTTATCTCATTTGCATGTGGCTTTTCTCACTAGAATATAACCAACATGAAAAATACCCTATACCAAATGAAGCTAGAAATGTGTTCTTTGTGATTCAGTCCCGGCTCAAACTTATGCTACATTACATTGAAATTCCAAGCTGTGATCTCGGTTCTCATATTCTAAAAACGTAAGCAATCTGCCATCTTCTCCTCTTTATTTTGTTCATTTATTCCAACCTCAGGGACTTGGTTCTTACTGAACTTCATAAGACTAGTTAGTCTTCTGATTACATAATTGTCCCTGCTTAAATGTCAGCTCATCAGAGAAGCCTTCTCTGACTATCCCATCTTGATGCTGCACCCCTACCAGTCCTCTATACAATAACATATTGCTTCTTAACACTTACCTCTATCTGGAATTAGTTTTGCATTTATTCACTTGTTTATTGTCTCTTAATTTCCACTGTTTTGTGCCTAGGTTCAAGTACCTGGTACCAAGTATCTGGGTAGGTACGTGCTTAGTAACTACTTGTTAAATAAATTAAATAACCACATAGATAACTGAAAACGTATTTGCCATTAATTGATTGGTACCATAGTGATGAAGTCAAAATAACACAAAACAACATTAAAGTAAATTTCTTCAGTGAGGAAGACAACTTTCTCTTGAGGAACTGAAATAACCAAGCTGCATATTTACGATCTACACACATAATGCAGTTGTTGGAGGGCACTCACACAAGAACTGAAACATTTAACAGCACTTTGAGATGATAATATTTCATTTTGAATAGATATTCTCAAACATTACTGGTGAGTATAAATTAGAGAAAGCACTTTACTAATATGTATCAAGACATTAAAAAGTCCTTTCTTTTACTCAATAATTCTGAGACTTCATCATAAGGGAAAATATGAAATAGAAAAATAGTATGTTTGATGATGTTCATTGAAATATTGTTTATAAACTCTATATGCCTAACCATTGTGGAACGATTCAGTAGGATATGACATGCCTACATAATGAGAAATTACCTTCTCAATAAAAATCACATTTACCAACAGTGAATCAACATCAGAAACTACTTATGATACAATTTTGAAATGTAAAAAGGCAGAGTACAAAATTGTTTGTACTATTTCTTTTCAACTATGCTGCCCAATAATTGTGGAGAACAAATTTGAAATGAAATATACCAGGAAGTTTGCTATCACTGGATGTTGAAACAGAGATTAAGTTCTTTTTTTCTTCTTCGTATTTTTCTGTATTTTTCAAATCTCTTACAATGAACAGTTATTATTTTCATACACAGAAAAAGAAACTGTCCAGAATTTTAAAAAGTTTTATAATAGATTAGTGCAATATTACTAAGCAGAACTTTCAGGCTTGTTGGGTAACTTCATTGTCAAAAGGACCTAAATTCTAGTTAAGATAAGGACCTAGCAACTGAATGAGGGTAAACAGAAAAACATTACTACTGCTTTGTGTTTGAAGATCATGTTTTTTTTGTTGTGTGCATGTGTGTATGTTCAAGACAATTACTAATCCTTTATTTTGTTTAATATATTCTGTAGCGCTGAAGTTTCCTTTCATTCTTATTTCAATATATAATAAGTTGAACATATGAAATTGCCAATATTTTGCCTTTTCTGATCTGCAAAAAATGACATTTTCAGACATTTGAATTAATACTTTTTATATCAAATATTGAGGTAATAACAATGTCTACTGATTTTTATAGTGCCATGGACTGGAACTTTTTTTTTTGCAAGTTATGTTGACATACATCCTCAAATAAATGGCTGTTCACATCCAGACTCATTTGGCAGAAACAATATGTTTTCATGCCGATTTAGAGAAAGAAGAGGGGTTCAGGAAGACAAAAGGGTTGAAAGAGACATTTTATAATATATCAGATATGAGTAATGATATCTCTGTACTTGAAAAAGCACTGGTGATACTTAATCTTTCAATAACACTTTATATCTTACAAAGCATGTTCTCATTCATTACCTGATTTAATCCTCAAAACCTAATAGGGACATAATTGTATCCTCATTTTACTGTTTCTGAGTGACTGATTCACCAACTCAGGCAGCTACAAAGTGGAAGGGCTAATGCTTGAACCCAGATTAGCAACCTATGACAGGACAATTTTGCTATTTAATTTGTATATGAAATCTTAAATTTGTAGAAATTAATTATAGCCAATAATTAAAGCCTGGAAATATGGTCATTTCTAAAGATAATTGTTGTCAAAAGGTTACCTTGTATTTCTCTTAAATTATACTTATACTTTTCACAATTATCTAAAATTTTTCAGTTTTTATGTAAATGTTTTAAATATTCTGTGATGGTAAGTTTCACATATATATCCATGTACCTTTGAATGAACAAAAAAATCAATTTTTAGGACCATTGTTTCTGGCAAATGTAGGAATTGATTTGAAATTGAAATGCAATTGAAAATCTATACAGCAGTCTGTGAAGTATGGATTTTCATAATGACTATTTTCCAAAATGCATATTAATATTTGAGGGAGGAGGGAGAGACAATCATTTATTCTTAGAAGCCCTTGGAAGAGGTCCACTTTGAGAATTATTTTTTCCTTTTGAATCTAGCAAATAACAGCTCAGGGTTAACAGAGATTGTGGTATATCGCTTTTGTAGGCAAAGGAACCCTGGGAGTCATACTGAATAATTTGCTTCTTGCCTAGTGAAAGAGGCACTTGTAAACAGTATGAAGAGCAGAGCCTAATTCCAATGGAACTTTTCTGTTTGTCCTTTCAGGAGAGTCCACCTTCACTGATAAGTAAAGCATTGCATTCCTCCTGGTTAGGGAATTAAGAAAAATCCCACTAGTCCTGCCTACTGCACATTTATAGAATGACTATTTGCCAGTGTCCTATTTGTTTGGGGTCATGTAAATAGCAAAGTAAATAATAGCAACCCTATCTTATAATGCCATGAACTGCACCACAGATAAGGGGGATTAAAATTATACTTACATTGGATTTTTCTGTGTACAATTTCATTAAGGATCACATGCTCTTAAGGAAATTAAAAAAAAAATCTTTTGCCCACATCTTTTGGTCGCATAAGTATGTTTACTGCATGAAAATTTTATATGGGGAAATAATTTTATCCTCTTCTCCCAAAGTAGCCTGCTTTTTTTTTTCTTGGTAGCAAACAGATATTCTACTTCAAAATGATACACCTGTGTTACTCAGTGCTTCCCTTAAAACTATTGGGAAAAAAAATGCCCTTTATAAATCAGCATTTAAAGAAAATGCACGAGAATATTCCTGGGTAAACAGTAAATGCATAAATCATCCACTTATGTTGTGATTCTGAGTGATCCGCTTAACCTTTGGAATTTTGAAAGCCCCTATTTATTGTTCCATATGCTAGTTTTTATGATGTATATTCATTCTCATGTGGAACATCTCTGTCACTGAGAATGTACTCTTTGGAAGCAGACACTTAACAGTGTCCTGGTTTCATGTGTGGTAAAGCAAACTCAATCTGTGAGCTGGAGTACATTGGGCATTGTTTCCAGTAGGTCAATAAAATGACGGATGAATTTGAGCCAAGTTGTAGCAGAAGACACACATCCTCTGTTGAAATAGTTGAAAAGACAAATTAATATTGAAGTGTGGAATACTGAATTGGACTGTCTTCCAGTGTACAGAAACAGACTGTAGTAGATTACCGAAACAGTGCATGCACACATCAGGCAACTAAAACAGACCTGGTATGCAAACATGCGGTGTTAGATGAAGACTTGAATGGGATATTCCAAAAATGCTAACAAATCAATCTCCATACTGTGCAGTAGGGGAATCACAGAGACACCTTGAATGTTAGGACTTCCTCAACACTTGAAATGTAGGAATATCCATATTTGCAATTCTCAGCTAAAATCATCTTCGTCATTTTTATTGCACTTGAAGAGGATGTATTTTTAAAGGATATTTTCCAAACTATTAGGATAGTGAGGAAAATATCAGTCTCATTTAATAGTTTACTGATGCAGGAGAAAAAAAACACAACAAAATAACACAAAACTTTAAATGTTGAGTCAAAACCTGTAGGATACCTGTTACCCAAAACAAAGTTCCAATTCCTTTCACTGTACAACACCTAAATTTCAGGCTTATGTTTTATTTCCTATAACTTCTTTAGACCAAATTCTGGGATAAAATTCCACCTTTATTTTCACTAAATTTTAAGTGTAGTTAAGCATTTCCTTTGATAATGAATGCAGGGAATGAATCAGTGGTAGTAGCAGGGTTTTGCCTTTGTCACCAATAGAAATTACAGATATTTTCATATTTTTTACAGTTGTTGCAGGTCTCTTGAAATGTATTGTTTATAGCTCATCATGACTTTGAAATTATGGTTTTTAATATACCCACACAGAACAGAGCACAAATTCTATTTTTTGAATATTTTTATAATTATTTGCCTATACTTGGTTTCCTTTGTAATTCAATTTTATTTTATGCATTAAAAACAAATTTGGGGAGGTTGTCCACAGGTGTCACTAAACTGCCAGAAAGGTCTATGGCAAAAGAAAGGTTAATAATCTTTAGAAAATCTGTCCTTCGTGATCATCCCCAAATTGCTGGGCATTCCATTTTAATCCTGTGCTTTTCCCTGAGAGGCTGTTGCCCCTGTGCTCCATCCTCAGCCTTCAAGGTACCATCCAGGTGTTAACACATCCAATATATTGCTCCTCATCCTTCTAGTCAAAATAATTGATATACCTTTATGTCCCTTTAAAATTACTCTTTTACATTTCTATTAGTCTTGTCTTTTATTCTAATTAGTCTTTTATGTCTCTACTTCTAGAGTATAAACTTCTTGGGGGCAGGAATGTTGTCTTATTTAATTACCATGGTAATTAATCTCATTGTGGTTGGAGAATGTGGTCTCTATATTGATACTTTGGAATTTGCTGAGACTTGCTTTTTGGCTTGGTACATGATCCGGTTTTGTAAATGTTCCATTTATGCTTGGAAATGTCATGCAGTCTGAAGCAGTTGTAAGTTTGTTAATTGTGTGATTCAAATCTATTTCCATATTGTTTTTTTTTCCTGCTTGATTTATCAGTTATTTAAAGGGGTGTGTTAAAGTATCCTGCTATGATGGTAGATGTGTTAATTTCTTATTTGAGTCTGTCATTTAACTTAATATTTCGAATCAGTATTATTAGGTACATAAAAATTTAGAATGGCTCTATCTTCCTGATGAACTACACCTTTAATCATTATGCAATGATCATTCTATCTTTTGTAATGATTTTTTGCATTATAATAAATTTTCTGATATTAATATAACCCAGCTGTCAGTTGGATTAGAATTTTACTATTTTTTCCACTCCTTTATTTTCGACTTTTCTGTGTCATATTTTAGGCGTATGTTTTTGAAAATAACATAATGCAGGATTTTGTATATTTTCAAAATTTTATTCTGAAAACCTTTGTCTTTTGCCTAAAGACTGTAGTTAATTTACAATGTCTGTGACTACCAAATATATTTTTATCCATTTTTAACATCTTTTACACTTTACTTTTGCTGTGCCTTTTCTAGACTTGCATTCTTTTTCTTTAAAAAAGTTTTTCAGATTGAAATATTTTCTCACTCATTATATTTTATTCTGTTAATTTGAAAGTCTTGATTCTATTTGTATTATTTTCATCATTCCCTAGAACATTTAGTATTCATATTAAAAGCCTGACATTTATCAATATCTTTACCTTCTTCTCAAATAATACAAGGAATGTAGACAAGTTTTGCCCACTCCTCTGTTGCTTATTCATTTGCTATTGCTAGCCCTTTTAGCCTCACAGATTTCTACATGTTTACCAAACATTCCAAATGGTTTACTGAATCATCTTCCTTTGCCTTTAGAATTTTCTTTACTAATGTATTTTGTATTTAAAAATTAAAAGTAAAAATTCTCTGTTTTTGTTTATCTAAAAATTTTTCTTGCATTATTCCCTCCTCCTTGTAAATAATTTTGCTAGATATAGAATTATAAGTTGAAAGCAAATTTTTTAAGCTCTTTGAAAATATAATACTACTGAATTGAACTTCTATTTTACAAAGTCAACTAACTGTTAACCTTTCTTTCCTTTGTAGGTAATCTTCCCCTATCCCTCTTGCCTTATGTTGATTTTTATCTTTGGTGTCCTATAGTTTTAACAGACTGTGTACAGGTATGGGTTATTTTTTATTTTGCTTTGGATATGATGTGATTCCTAAATTTGAGGGTTTTATATATTTCATCACATCTCAACAATTTTCAGTCATTACCTCATTAAATATTTTATTGGCCCTCATTGTCTCTGTCTTATTCTAGGTCTCCAGTTAGATATATATTGGACCATCTTACTTATCTTCTATGTCTTTTAATTACTCTCTCATATTTTTTTACCTCTTTGTTGTACTGTGCTATATTCTATCTAGGTAATTATTTATGTCTATCTTACAGTTCACCAATTTTTTCTTAAGCTCTGTCTAATCTTTTTAGCACAGATATTAAGTTTCCAATTTCAGTTAATATATTTGCTACATCAGAAATTCTATATGGTTCTTTTTCAAATCTGTGTTATATATTTCATGGTCTCATTTCTTTGTTGTACCTTTAATTCTCTCTTTTATTTCTTCAAACATATTAATCAATTTGTTTACTGTTCTACACCTGTCAAGTTCAGTATCTGCTGTATTTTGTAGTTATGATTCTGTAGTATGGTGTTTCTACAGCTTTCTCATGATGGTTTATTTCCTTGTTTGGTTAGAGATTTTTTTAAAATTGTGAACTCATATTCCTTGGACTTTGTATTCCTTGGACTTGCCTATTGTTGTTGTAACAAGTTACTATAGACTTGGTGGCTTAAACAACACATATTTATTCTCTTATAGTTCTGAAATTCAGATGTCCAAAGAGGATTTATTTCACTGGGCTAAAACCAAGATGTTGGCAAGACCACACTCCCTCCAGAAGCTCTAGAAGATAATCTCTTTGCCTTTTTTAGCTTTTAGAGCTGCATTGCTTGTATTTCTTGATTCTAGCTCCTTCCTCCATTTTCAAGGCTAACCGTGTAACATCTTCTAATCTCTCTCTGCAATGCCTTCTTACTGTGTTCTTCTCTGTGTCAAATATCCCTTGAAGATACTGGCTTTAGGTGAGGCTTCAATCCAACTTCTGACTTTACTCAGGTCCTAGGCTTTGCTCCTTATATCCTATAGAGATCTATTGAAACTCAAATAATAAACTTCTATAATGAACACATTTCTCCAGGGTAAATGTGGTTACAACACTCATTCCTGTGGATTAGCATTTTCTGTATTTTCTTTCTGCCCTCCCAAGAAATTTCCTTACTTTTCCCTTCAGCATAGCAATTACACGAGCAACATTATGGTTACTAGATTCCCCTATTATCAAGTCCCCAGCACATACCCCATTGCAGTCACTGTCCATCAGCATAGTAAGATGTTATAGAATTACTACTTGTCTTCTCTGGGTTAAACTGCCTTCCCCATATCCCCCACACCTCCCCCACCCCCGCTATATTATGTGTGCTATTGTAATAGCCTTTTTCCCCCTTATCCCTTCCTTCCCACCCATCTTCCTCAGTCCCTTTCCCTTTGGTAACTGTTAGTCCATTCTTGGGTTCTGTGAGTCTGCTGCTGTTTTGTTCCTTCAGTTTCTTCTTTGTTCTTATACTCCACAGATGAGTGAAATCATTTCATACTTGTCTTTCTCTGCCTAGTTTATTTCACTGAGCATAATACCCTCTAGCTCCATCCATGTTGTTACAAATGGTAGGATTGTTTTCTTCTTATGGATGAATAATATTCCATTGTGTATATATACCACATCTTCTTTAGCCATTCATCTACTGATGGACACTTAGGTTGCTTCCATTTCTTGGCTATTGTAAATAGTGCTGCGATAAACATAGGGGTGCATATGTCTTTTTGAATCTGAGAAGTTGTATCCTTTGGGTAAATTCCAAGGAGTAGAATTCCTGGGTCAAATGGTATTTCTATTTTGAGTTTTTTGAGGAACCTCCATACTGCTTTCCACAATGGTTGTACCAATTTGCATTCCCACCAGCAGTGTAGGAGGGATTCCATGTCTCCACATCCTCGCCAACATTTGTTGTTGTTTGTGTTTTGGATGGTGGCCATCCTCACTGGTGTCAGGTGATATCTCATTGTGGTTTTAATTTGCATTTCTCTGATGACTAGTGATGTGGAGCACCTTTTCATGTGCTTGTTAGCCATCTGAATTTCTTCTTTGGAGAAGTTTCTGTTCAGCTCCTCTGCCCATTTTTTAATTGGCTTATTTGCTTTTTGTTTGTTGAGGTACATGAGCTCTTTATATAATCTGGATGTCAACCCTTTATCAGATATGTCATTTATGAATATATTCTCCCATACTGTAGGATGTCTTTTTGTTCTATTGATGGTGTCCTTTGCTGCACAGAAGCTTTTTAGTTTGATATAGTCCCATTTGTTCATTTTTGCTTTGTTTCCCTTGCTTGGGGATATATGTTCATGAAGAAGTTGCTCATGTTTATCTCCAAGAGATTTTTGCCTGTATTTTTCTCTAAGAGTTTTATGGTTTCATGACTTGCATTCAGGTCTTTGATCCATTTTGAGTTTACTTTTGTATATAGGTTTAGACAGTAATCCAGTTTCATTCTCTTACATGTAGCTGTCCAGTTTTGCCAACACCAGCTGTTGAAGAGGCTGTCATTTCCCCATTGTATATCCATGGCTCCTTTATCGTATATTAATTGACCATATATGCTTGGGTTTATATGTGGGCTGTCTATGTTGTTGCACTGGTCTGTGGGTCTGTTCTTGTGCCAGTACCAAATTGTCTTGATTACTGTAGCTTTGTAGTAGAGCTTGAAGTCAGGAAGCATAATTCCCCTTGCTTTATTCTTCCTTCTCAGGATTGCTTTGGCTAATCGGGGTCTTTTGTGGTCCCATATGAATTTTAGAACTATTTGCTCTAGTTCATTGAAGAATGCTGTAGGTATTTTGATAGGGATTGCATTGAATCTGTAGATTGCTTTAGGGAGGATGGCCATTTTGACAATATTAATTCTTCCTAGCCAAGAGCATGGGATGAACTTCCATTTATTAGTGTCCTCTTTAATTTCTCTTAAAAGTGTCTCATAGTTTTCAGGGTATAGGTCTTTCACTTCCTTTGTTAGGTTTATTCCTAGGTATTTTATTCTTTTTGATGCGATTGTGAATGGAATTGTTTTCCCGATTTCTCTTTTGGCTAGTTCATTGTTAGTGCATAGGAATGCAACCGATTTCTGTGTATTAATTTTGTATGCCACAACTTTGCTGAATTTGGATATTAGATCTAGTAGTTTTGGAGTGGATTCTTTAAGGTTTTTTATGTACAGTATCATGTCAACTGCAAACAGGGACAATTTGAGTTCTTCTTTGCCAATCTGGATGCCTTTTATTTCTTTGTGTTGTCTGATTGCCATGGCTAGGACCTCCAGAACTAAGTTGAATAAAAGTGGGGAGAGTGGGCATTCTTGTCTTGTTCCCGATCTTAAAGGAAAAGCTTTCAGCTTCTCGCTGTTAAGTATAATGTTGGCTGTGGGTTTGTCATATATGGCCTTTATGATGTTGAGGTACTTCCCTCTATACCCATTTTGTTGAGAGTTTTTATCATGAATGGATGTTGAATTTTGTTGAATGCTTTTTTAGCCTCTTTGGAGATGATCATGTGGCTTTTTTCCTTCTTTTTGTTGATGTAGTAGATGATGTTGATGAATTTTAGAATGTACCATCCTTGCATCCCTGGGATGAATCCCACTTGATCATGATGGATGGTCTTTTTGATGTATTGTTGAGTTCGTTTTGCTAATATTTTGTTGAGTACTTTTGCATCAATGTTAATCAGGGATATTGGTCTGTAATTTTCTTTTCATAAATGCAGCCAAAGGCTATTACTGAAAAATTTGCATATTAATGTTTATTAATGACATCTGATTTTCACTTTGTATCAGAATGCTTTCGGCCACAATAAACAGTTAACTGGAGTTGAGTTAGCTTACACAATACATGCATTTATTATTTTACATAATAAGAAGCACCAAAGTGGAGTGAGCTCAGGCAATGTACAGTCTGGGTTCTGGATCTGTTCTCTGTGATTCCCTCAGCTCTGTCCTCCATGTGGATGTTTTCTTCTCAGACTGGCTTTCTAATCATCACAAGATGGCTGTCAGCCGCAATTGCTACAATATTTCACTTGTTCATTTCCAGGAAGAGAGAAGGAAGGGACGGGTAGGAAGAAAGGGAAAGAGAATGAGAGAGAGCAAAATTGACAGAGAACTGTTCTCCCATCCATAGCATCATGTTCTTCTCTTTGGTCTTATTGGGTCAACTCAAGTACTATGCCCACCCCAGACCAGTAACTGTTCCCAGGGAAATTCTGAGCTCTGTGGGCTTAAGCCAGGACTCTTGACTATCACTGGCAAAAAGCATGGGATTGCCATGATGGCCTAGACCTGGGACTGCAGACTAGTCTGCAAGCCAGATCTAGCCAGCCACCTTGTAATTATGGCCTAAGAGGTAAGAATGGTTTTTACCATTTTAAATGGTTATATAAAAATTTAAATAAAATCTTCAAATTTGCCTCTTGGCCTATAAAGTCTAAAAGATTTACTATCTGACACTGTATGAAAAACTTTGCCAACTCCTAGACTTTACTAATCAGAGTCACCGTCTGGAGGTGGAGATGATGGGCCACTTTTCCCTGAGGCACATGGGTGTGTTATTGGGAGAATCCCCCAAATGCTAGGGAAACTTGGTTGAAAATATAGGGACAGAAATATCTAATGGGACAGTATTGAATACTTATAACTTTGGTTAACTGTTTTGCAATTCCCTCCATTACTGTATATTGCTCTATTTATTGTGTCCATTATTTTGTGCTGAACTCTTTTCTAGGCACTAAGATAATAGTCAGAACTTGCCTATGAACAATTTCTCATTCGTAATTTTGTCCAAACACATAAGACTCTCTCTGACCTCTCATTTTGGTGTGGTGTGGTTGATGAGGGAAGGTAACACATATGTAAAGTGGACTGTCTGGTTCCTAGAGCATCACATCAGATGGAAAGCACTAAAAGTAATAAGATGTTTTCAGTGCTGACTGGGCTCACTCATAAATGCTGTTCACTCAGGAGCTCCAAAAGGCTTAAATAATAATATAGCTTGGTCCTATGTTTTGAATGTAGTGAGAGGAACATGCAATTTAGATTTTAAAAATCAATGTAAATTAGTCTTAATCTGAATTCACTTCAAGAGAAAGGCAATAGTCCAGGATATAGTATAATGAATAGGAATCAGTTTTTACTAGTGTTATTTTTTTGACATTTCATATATTTAGTATATGAACCAGCTCTATGACAAGGTTTCAAAAAAGGTAAAGCACCCGTAGATCATGACAGGTGAAATGGTTGCTATTTATTTAAGAGGCTTTGAGATTGTGGGTTAGTTTAGGATGTTCTGGGCAAGGCTTTACTAGAACTGGAAGTCCAGTGGTGCAAACTGTAATCATTGTCCAACTGTCTAGGAACACAAGGAAATTAACCAAGGGACCAGTAGAGAACATTCATGAAATTGCTCATGGTCTACAGTGAGGGATGCTGGTTCAGAATACAGTCATCTGAGGTGTTGATTTAGATCACTGCTTAAAATGTGACCTGGGGCACCATAAAAAAAAGAATGAAATCTTGCCATTTATGAGACCATGGATGGACCTATAGACTGTGCTGAGTGAAATAAGTCAGAGAAAGACAAATACCATATGATTTCACTTATAGGTGGAATCTAAACAGCAAAACAAATAAACAAACACATTAAAACAGAAAAAGACTCGTTGATACAAGAGAACAGCCCGGTGGTCGCCAGAGGGGAGGAGAGTGGGGGAATGGCAAAATAGGGGAAGGGTTTCGAAGGGACAAACTTCCAGTTATAAAATAAATAAGACACAGGAATACAATGTACAGTACAGGAAATATAGTTAATAATGTGCAACAATTTTGTGTGGTGAGAGATGGTAGCTAGATTTATAATGGTGACCACTTCATAACATACATAAATGATAAATCATTACACTGTAGACCGGGACCTAATATAATATTGTATGGCAAATACACTTCAGTAAAAACAAGTGACCTGAGGCAATTTCAGTGAAATACACAATGTGTAAACTGTGAAGTACAATGCCACATTATGGTTATTCTTCTATTTCACTTTTTCATGTCAATTCCTCATCTACCCCTCATTGTTCTTAAAATCAATTATCCGGACCAATTCCAGCTCATAGTAGAAGGCCCCACCTAAAAGCATGGCCATCCTAGGGGAGCATGCGGGTGTGTGGGTGTGCATGGGCGTGCACAGTAGTCTTGGGCTTTATAGGCACCAAGACCTTCCTGGGTAGACCCCGCAGGGAGCATCTACAGATGCCCAGGTGGCAGCCGCTCTGGAAACCCATCAGCTTTAGCGATGTTTGAGGCCGTGCAGCTTTGGCCTGTTTCTCCATCCCCAAAGGAAAACAACCCTATGGCCACAAGGCAGGGAGGCCCAGGTGTTCTTCAGAGCTGCAACCTGGAGCCTGGTGTGGAGTCTGGCTCACAGTAAAACTCATGAAAGTTGCTAACTCACTCTGTCTCTAAGGGTGTTTCACCTCTACAAGATATTTTCCCTACCCAAAAAGATGGTAGTAACACTCACCTCCGAGGATCACTTCAAGTTCAGAAGGAGACAGTGCTCATAAACAAGCTTGGTAAACTTCAAAGCATTATATAAATGTAAAGGACATAAGAAATCTTCTTTATTACCACTTCTCAGATATAACCAAATAGGCAAACTGTCCTGGCTCCATGGCAATCAGGGGACAGGGCCATGAGGGACCAGGAAGCTTACCTCAAAGAGCATTTTGGAGGAGTGAATAATGCACTGAAAAACATAGGGTGTTTGCTTAAGGAGCATTTTGTAACGGTGTGCCCCCACCCACATGAGGCCCGTCGTTTCTGCACTAGTTTTAAGTAGATATTTCCTCAGTCAGTGAGCCTATTATGGTTGTCACTTTCGCTATCCAACGACTGTTTCAATTTTTCCCTTCAGAGCACACTAGAGAACTGCATTTCCTGCCCCACCTTGAAGGTGGAGTGCCTGTGTGTGCTGGGAATTCTGTTTGCCCTTACGTACATTCCCTACCCTTCTCTGCTCTGTTCCACATTCCAGAGGGCTGATCCCAATGGACTACATATTCCAGGCACTTTAATAATTTTGTCCCATTTAACCTAAATATGAGAATGAGCTGTCCCTCTTTTAAGGTTCAGATGGAATTCACCTACGCCTAGCTCCATGAATTATCTTGCTGTCCTGAATGTGCTGTCATTATTTCACATCTTTTCTCCCCGATATGGAGATTATCCATTCCATTCATCTGTGCCCACTCCCCAAACCCACAGTCATAAAGCCTTTGTGTGTATAACAGCCTTGATTAAATGTTTGGAAAAGAGGCAGTTTATATCACAGGGAGGCAAACGACTCAGAACTGAACAGCAATGTTCTTATTCTGGTTGTTGTCCTTTATTGTTTCCACCAGTTCAGGCTTTAGTCCTTTATTACTTGCTCATCCTTTTCTCTCCTTTTCCCCTTCTCCTAAATCCAGCTCTGGGCCCCCCTTTGTGTAACCAAAGATTTCTAACAGCTCTGCTAGACGGGGGACTATATTCTCTGGACCTCCTCTTCTCCTCCTCTTCCACCTGTCCCTGCAGTGGGAAGGGAGCTGAACAGAGGTACATTCCACACCGACACGGATCATGACACCTCACCCCCACACCCTCCTTTACAGCCTCATCATCCCAGGTACCTTCAGAACACAGAAGCAGGTACGGCTATTTGGGGTTTCAAATGCCTGCCCACCTCTACACACACGCCCCACATTCCACTTTATGTTGCCTTCCTTTGCTTCTTCTCATCATAGGTATGGAACAGTCTTGAAGGTGCCGGCCAAGAGAAAGGGGCCGTACAGGCCTGGTTATAATGAAGACCATAGGCCACCAAGGCTTCCTACTGGGGTATGGGAACTAAAGTTGGCTGGATACCAAACTTGGGTCTGCTGCCAGACTTCTTCTCTGGACAGAGATACCCTAGGGACTGTAACAGGGGTGTTTACAGTTTGGGGAGTTCAGGATCCTGGTCTTGTCTCCATTTCTTTCTACCACAAAACACAAATGATCACAACACATCTTCATCACTACTGGAAATCAACACAGAGCCTACGCGCCACTCCTTGTCTGACTCAGAATGCTCCATGTTTTCCAACCTCCCCAGTGGTGTCCTGTTTCAGGTGCCCGTATCTCTTGCCTGGGCAGGCGCTACCCGCCAGTGGCCTGCATCCCTCCATTACCCTGCTTGTCCTCTGTACTGCTGCCGGTAAGCTTCCTGAAGTCAGGTGCCATGGAGTCAATCCCTTCTCTGTTAGTATTTTGATGAAAAAATGTTACCTCTGTGGATTTAATCTTTAACAATAGAAGTAGACTTGGTCAATGTGAAAGTGCAAATGATAAATATTGAGAGAGATAAAAATAAAAGTCCTTCTGACTCTGCTCCAAACAATCCCTAGAGATAGCCAAAACTAGTAAGTTTATTTCGTATCTTTCCATACATTTTCTTATGCTTGTATAAACACATGACAAATACATGCACACATATATGTGTATATACATACACACTTACTATATATACACATATATAAAATATATACATATTTCCCTGCAACTTGATCTTTTTAGTTAAAAATATATGGAGAGATCTTTCCATATCGTTACACATCAGCCTACCCTTTATTTTCAAAAGCTGTGAAATAGTCCATTTGTTTTATGGGTTTACTGATATTTATTTAACCAGTCCCCTATTGATGAACATTTAAGTTGCTAACAGTTTCCATTGTTATGACCATGTGCTTCAATGAGTAATCTTATATCTATCTACATGTATTTCGGATTTTTAAATTTACTGACCCTTGCTTTCAGGCCCATAGCGTTTAAAAAAATAAAAACATCTTCAAAGTCATAAAAGCACAATTACAAAAAAATCAAATAGCCCCAGTAGTTTTACGAGGAAAGAGACAGTCCCTCACCTCTCCCCACCCAGCAGTCCTACTTTCAGATCCCCATATGCAACTTCTTTCAACTCCTTTACCATTATCTCATTTTTTTCCTCATACAGTTCATTATTTTCTCTAGAATTATTAATTGTACTGTTTTCTCATTTTCTTAATTTGCCATGTATGTATCACTTATTTGTCCCAAACTTATCCATAGAACTGAAAATCTTTCTATCCTTGTAAACTCTTTAGTTATCCCAACAGTTTATTTTTATTTATTTATTTTTCTTGGAGATACCCTTTCCTACAGACTTCTGTCTCCTTTTTCTAAGCAGGAATCTTTATTTTTCCCCCAGGATGGCTGCATGACTGTCAGTTGCTATCTTGGGAATTGCATTCACAACCACCTGGGTAGTCTCTTTGCCTCTCACCTGTGTTGAATGCCTGTTTCTTCAGGGTTGTCCTATTCCTTATTTATCGCTATTGCCGTAGCACTTCACACAATTACTCCACAGACAAGCCCTCATATATTTGTTCACTGGCAGAAGGAGTAAAAGTATGATGGAATTGGTGTCCGTCTTACTGCTAGGCAAGACCACTGGTTGAACCTCCAAAAAATAACATATCTTCACTTTTATGAAGAATTCAGTGAAGTCCACAGAGAGTAAACTTGAGGAGACACTGGTGATAAAACACTCTAGTGTGAGCTGCATGCTGTAGATGGTGGTGGAATCCATACCGGTGGAGAATATAAAGCTAGCTGGTCTTTGCAGGAATTCAACCTCTTCCCTTGGCCTTACTAACTGCCTACTCTGTCCAACTGAGCCAACCAGCCATAGGCAAGCAATTCATAAAATAGCCTGGTAAGCTGGCCTCCATATCAGAGCGCCTCCATGCTTTCTGGCCCTAATGAGGATTGTATTGTCCTTGAATTTAGCCCAGTTCCTCCCAACAGGCTGCCCTTTTAGTGCATATCCTATCAGCTGTCACCACCCCAGCAAGGTGAGGAGGATTTCCTCCTCTCACAATGATTCTCTATGTGTTTTGTCCAGACCAGTTCACTACTTCAACCCACCTTCACTCTGGAGAGCTTTACTCTAAGCTCCAGAGGTTATGGTCGAGCTTTCTTCAAGAATCTGTCTTCTAAAACCTTAATCATTAGTTTGTTTGCCTCCCACCCTTTCCAGCTCAGTCAGCATTACCCTTTCACTGCCCATAGTTCAGAACTGCAGGGCCCTCACTAAACAGACTGTTGATGCCTCGAAGGTCCTCTTTGACCCTCAGATTTTCATGTACGCAGACAGCCCCCAAGTGAAAACCATTTCCTTCTGGCTGACACTGTAGATGCCAAAATTCTTGATTGGCAGGGGCCAGTCCTTTCAACTGATTGTGCAGATGTTGGACCTATCCAGCGAGCAGGTAAAGGTGAGAGGACACCTTTAAAATGGGGATGAAAGGGCAGATGTGAGGAGGTAGGAGGCTAACCAGAGTGGGGGCTGCTTGAGGCAGTTTTCTATTTCCAAGGTGGGGGATCCTCAAAAATAATGTTGATTCATACTTACCAAGGACCTACTCACTGCCAATACTAGGCATGTGCCATCTCATGAAATCTTACAATAACCCCACGAGGTAGGAAACTGAGGCTTCAGAAACTGACTTGTCCAAGGTCTCGTCGTACCTACTGAGCAACCCAGGTAGGATTTAAATTCAGGTCTGAATATCTCCAAAGAATGCTTATTCTAAAACATGGAAGGTAAACTACAGACAGGAGAAAGAAAGGAAGAGAGCAAGGTCCTCCAGGACAGGGCTGGGCAGTGGGGGTACAGCATCCTCTCTCTCTGTGGTGGAACCAGGGATGCACAGCTCCCATCCCACTTCTAGCAGGGCCTTGCTCCCCAGCTGCTACAGCGGGACCAGCAGACAGCCTTCACCTGCCAGCTCTGTTAAGGTCTGCCTCAGCATCACGGCCTTGAGCCTCCCATGATGCCCAACATGGGACAAGGCTAGGGTGACCAACTCTCCCATTTTGCTGAGGACTATGGGGTGGGCAAGCCTAGACAAATCGGCCACCCTTTGACAACACTGATAGGACTGTCTACCCCACAGTTCCTCGCTGGGTTGACTGAGGCTTTTTGTGACCTCTGACCTGCCTCACAGTCCAATTTTTTTCCCTCTGTCCAATCTGTTTCTTCCCCTGGCTTCCACAGGGATCCCTGATTAGCTTCTTGCATATCAGATGCTTATCCACTGCCAAAGAGTGTCAGTGGCCTGGAGGGAAGTGGAGCCCAACCAAGCAAGAGCCCCAGGCAGAAAGATTATTCTGTAGAGGATATTTCTTACCTGGTTTCCTACACTTCAGACTCCAAAGGTTTGATTAAATTGTTATGCAGGAGGTTGTTCCTAAAGATTGTCTGGAAAAGAACATAGATGCGACTATGTGGGAGGGAGCTGGGGCGGGGATCTGACCTTCCCACTCTCAGACACAGAGACTGTCCAATTGCAGAAGTCATGATCTGCAGGATGAAGCTGATGATATTCTGATTTGTCAACCTCTCTTTGGTTATGAGAGAGGAGGAAACAGCCTGCAGGTAACCAGAGACATCTGGAAGAGTGCTAGGAGATGAGAAACACCAGCTTGCTCAAACATTTACACAGCTGTTTATTCTCCTCTTTGCAAGCAGGTTCTTGTCACCCTCCGGCCTCAGCTTCTTAGCTACAGTCTTCTGTTCTAATCCTACCTGAGCTTTTCACAGTGGCGGCGTTTTGTTGACCATGTGTTATAATAGATGAAAGGGCTTTCTAGATGCAGGTCTCTTAATTTAAAAATAGACTTCATGAGGATATATATTTTTCAGTTAATAAAAATCATACTCTTAGAAATTATCTTTTCCCTCAACTGTAGGTTGGAGAGATGCCTTTCTCTAGGAAAATCCACCTCCAAATCCCAGCATAGTCACATATGTCCACACCCCTCAGGTGTGCATGAAGATGGCACGTGCCTCTTTGCCACCTCTTCTAGGGCTATGAAATTGCCAAGGCTGTATGGTTTGGGACAGGTGTTTGGACAGGAAGATAGACAGTCACTGAGGAGGTATCTCTTCTGCCTGTCAAAGTCCCTATGTGACAGCACTGCCACATTCACATCCTACGCTTCTTTACACTTCATCACACCTGTTCACACTTGGGGGCATTGACGAATCAATTATCAGCATCTTCTAGGTGCTCACACATCACTTTGCATCAAACCAACCCTTCTTTTGACAAGGGCTGACATTTACCATCCTTGTTGGAAACTTTCCAAGGAGTGAATCAAAATACAACCAAACTTGACTGCAAAGCCACTGAGCAGATTAGCAAGGGCCACGAACAATTCAAGTTGTAAGCGGGAGTGAAATCTCTGTTGTTTATTTTAATGTGACAGCCATTGCAACGTGCACTGTGCCAACTGCCACTTGCTATGCTTTTGACCTTGGGAAAAGAGACATCCTCTGAACTGAGTTTCATCATTAGGAAAATGCAAGTAAGAACACCTATGGAGCTGTTCATCTTCCAAGTTGTTAAGGATCTCAGGAAATACTGTGTGAAAGCGCTGCTGCCGAAGAGCAAAGAATTACATTACAAGAAAAATAAAGTATAAAACTAAAAACTAATCAATCCAACAATAATAGATTGAGAAAGAAACTCATCAGGAAGACTGGTTAAAAAAAAATAGAGAACAAAGAAAGAACAGTGATATTGGCCCCTATGGGTAGCACAGCCAAATATATGCAAGACTTGTGAAGAGATTATTCTACAGAAGATATTTCTTACTTGGTTTCCTACAATTCAAACACAGAAAGTTTGATTGAAATCGTTTTGCAGAAAGCTGTTCTTAAAGTCCACTTTGAAAATGGCACAGAGAGGTTAAGTAACTTGTTTGAAGTCACACATCTAGTGAGAATTGGAGCTGGGACTCAGCCCAGGCATTCTGTCCCTAAAGCCATGCATGTAACGTGCACTGTACTTCATCTCTGAGAGAGGAGGTAAAAGATGAAGGGAAGGTGGATGATTGACAGGCCCTCAATGGGGCAAGGAAAAGAAAAGTATTCCATGCAGGATGCACTGTAATATGTGGCTCTCAGCACTGGCAGGAAGCTTCGGGGAAGCGGAAACTAGGGCAGCTGCCAGAACTCTTAGGCAGGCAGCAGAGAGGAAAGGTAAGGCTTATTGTCAACAAGAGCAACTCAGCAGCAGTGCAGATAGCCTGAGAAATGCAGAGGTTGATCTTCAGACGTGAGACCTACACAGGGTTGTTGGAGTGACAGGCTGAGATCATGGGTGTCTGGAAGCAAGAGGGCCTCTGGGTAAGCTTCAGAATTTTCAGGTACAGCTTCACACACACGTCAGGTCAGCAATGACCACAGTAGCATCACCAAATAGAAGACACCAGCTGACTTGCGCTAGCATTCCTGTGTAAAATTTTAAGATTTTTCTAGAGAGCTCTGAGCCAGGCTCTTATCAGCAAGGCTGCCAGAGAGAATAAAAGCCACTGGTGTGCAAGATCGAAGTCACGAAGTCAGTGAAATTGCTCCCCCAGGTACCCACCCAGTGGGAGAACCTCCTCCTATGCCCAGTGTCCATGCTTTAATTGAATCTAATCCTTTGCCTGAATTAGAAGGATACATGCCAATGGACTCTTCATTCCTCTGCCTGTTCTGGGGTTTCCCTGTCTGCCTTTTTCCCTAGGAAACTGGCATGGGAGTTGGGTTGTAGACTGACTGTCATTCTACCCCAAGAATGAATTTCTGGGACAGAGAGGATTGGGTTTCCATCCTTCAGTAGAAGGACTTACTCTTCTCCTGAATTAGGAATACTGCTCTGCCTGTGGTATAGGCATCTGGCCAGCTTTCCAACATCCTGTAATCACCATGAAGGGAGCTCATGTGCTCCCAGTGGGTGGCGTTTTGAATACCTGAATGAGCAACCATGGTTCTTTTCCTTTCTTTCACCACCAGCATTTTCATTCCTTCATCTTTGCACTTTGTCTCTATTTAGCCACAGAAAGCCATCTTGAGGTGGCCAGTAATCTCCAAATCCATCTACCTCCCCTCAGTCTATATGCTGGCTGCTACCTCGGCTGCATTCAACACAGTTTCTCTCCAACTCTTCCTGAAGACTGTCTTCTCCCTGGGCGTCCTTGATCCCATGTGGCCCAAGTTCATCTCCTCCCCCCCCCCTGGCATGGCTGCTTCCCTCCCCTGTGTCCTTCATCCCATCCCTGCATCCCACACACAGGGTTCAGCCTTTGCGGGGGCCCCAGGCACTGCTGTGAATGGCTCACCCAACAGGCTGCTTCAGGGAGGGTTTCTTGGTACCTGAGGCAGCTTAGAGAAGTGGAGAAATATAGGGACATGCAGAATAATTTTGGCCTCCTGCAAAATTTTACCTTTAATTGGAGGGTCAGACTCATTGAAGAGCAATTTTATTTTTGCTTATTTTTCAAAAGAGAAACTGCATGTTCTGACAGTTTGATACAGTGTATGAAACCGCTGATTTATCTTAAGAACAGATCTGGCAGCTAAAGGTCTATATAGGATGCTTATTTTTATAAATACAAATACAGAATAGTCAAGTTCCTTTAAAGCACTGGTGTCAAAGGACAAAAATCCCTCCATCTTTATTGGGTGGCCACTTTCCCTGTGAAGTTACATTTTAAGAGATGCCACTGCCCTATTGTGAATCTGAATCGACATAATACTGGGCATGCTGTGACACTGCTCAGCTAGATAATCAAGTATGGTATGTTTGGTTTATGATATACTGGGTGATTTTAAGTATTATTTTCTCCCTGAACGCTGTTAACATTAACTATTACGATCCCTCAGTCTCTGCAGTGAGGTTTCCCAAGTTGCGTCAAGAATGAAAGCAAATGAAATTTGTGTTAAGACTCAGTAACCTTTTAATTCACCGAATTAAGGATTTCCCAATTAGAGGCAAAAGACAGATCCAGGAAAAGAAATGTGTGAGTATTTACTTTCTGTTTAAAGACTTTTTGGATTAAAAGATATTGGAACAGATAACACCACAAAATTAGTTTTTGCTGTAATGGCAAGGTTAAGACTTCTGCTGTTGCTAGGATATACCGTCCTATCACAGCTGATCTTGACGGTGAAAATTGGTGCCTTAATTTCCCAGTGGTCCGTGCTACTTCTGACTTAGGCCTCATTCTGGTTAATCACACTGTCATTCCCACTGCAGATTGCCTTTTGACATCTTCATCTGCACAAGGGTCTTGCAGTCAACACTCAGTGTGTGGAGTCAATTCAACAGTCTTCAGTGGTCGAGACCTGGTCTCTGGGACCTGGGACTGATGGGGGAGGAGAGGAGATTAGGAAGAATACGTGTCATAGCTGGAAGCAAGGCTGGGAGGAAAACAGTATTTCTCTTTGTGACCATGAAGCTGTAATTGGGAGCCATATGTAAATGAATTATGGAGAGAATCTTAAAGTGCAAAGTTAAAATCTGCAATAGCTAGAGCCAGTGAATTCTAGTGAAGTAATACTACTGAAAAAAAAGTCCATCATTTACATTATTTTTTATTCAAGGAAGATGAGAAAATCAGGTGTATTGTATTTGAAAATCTAGCTTTTATCAACACCTATTTCATATCTTTAAGCAGTCAGTACATAAGTAAGACTGAGCCTGCACCTCATTTCCTGTCCACAATGGCTCATCCAAAGTATTTCCATGTTGCCAGTTATTTGTCCTAATATTTAAAAATGTCAAGAATAGATATTTTTCATCAAAGCGTCATCTCAATAGAAAGCTCTGACTTGAATTATCACTGGCATTTATTCAGCATCCAATTTTAGGTCTAGTGTGAAATCATCTCTACAACTCACACTGCTCTGTATGGTAGATAGGAAGGAACTAGGGCTTGGAGATGTTAAATCATTTGCGCAGGAACACAGAGCTGATAAGCGGCAGAACTGATTTGAAGCCTTGCCTCTCTGGCCCCAGAGCCCATAGTCCTTTCCTTACAGTACATTCAACTGCCTCCTTACCACACTAGAGAGTTGTATCATGTATTTCTGGAAGTATGTGACTTATAAATTTTAAGTTATAAATAGCAATATGATAAAAATAGACTCAGGGTTCTACAGGAAAGGTGATAGAGTGGACATCAAGGAAACGGGCACTGTTCAGAAAGGACTGCCCTGCACACGCGACCACGGCAAAACTGGAAGAGTCTACGGTGACACCCAGCAGGCTGTTGGCATTGTTGTGAATGAACAAGGAAAGGGCAAGACTCTTGCAAAGAGAATCAATGTCTGCATGGCGCATAGTAAGCACCGTAAAGGCCAAGACAGCTTCCTGAAGTGTGTGAAGGAAAATGAAGGAAGCCAAAGATGAAGGGTACTTGTGTTCAATGGAAGTGCCAGCCTGCTGCATCCAGAGCACACTTTGTGAGAACGTGGAAAGGAGCCTGAGCTGCTGGAACCTATTCCCTATGAAACCATGGCTTGGTAGGTGTGAAAAATAAAAATAGACTCAGGGTGTGTTTATGCTTGTTTCTCCATTGCAGTTTTTTCCTTTATGGTTAGGTACCGCCTGTGTATCCCAGGCTGGGGCCAACAGAAGAACCTGTACCCTATCAACAAAGGTTGCATGTAGGGAGGGGCAGTAACTGTGATTTTGTCACCACCAAGAGTAGCGTCATAAATGACATACTGCCTCCAGATACACAATTCCCACCTAGATATCTCTTGCTGAAGGATTTTCTCTTCCAAAATACTCACTGGTGTGTGGTCTTTCTGTTGCACCTGGGAAATGAAATCCAGTGCTCAAAGGGTTTCTATGGCCGACCCATGGGCTGTTAGGCACAGGCAACCTGGGGCATGTGGCAGAGTCTGTCACTCTGATTTGAACCCCATAGCCACTTCACTGGGTGTAGAGGCAACAGGGATCATTGTGAGAAAACCCAGGGAATCCGGAGGCTGTGACCTGGCTAAATAATAAAATGCACAGACCTGAGGACACGACATGAGCTAGAGGACTGGGGGCCAATTCCCATGTATTCTTGCCCATATCTCTCAAATGTTGAACCTCTGACTTTATATACTTTTTCGCTAATATATTTGAATATTCCTGTAGTTGCTTGAAAGATCATTTAATTCCTTCTTAATGTCGATATACTTTTATAAAGAGTTCTGAGAAAGTACCTAGATGGAATGAAAGAGAAATATGACTCAATCCACTAATTCAACACGCCACCCTGGGCAAGTCACTTAACCTCTCTCAGGGTTTCCACAAAGTGAGTAGATGAGGCTGTGTGTGCTCTAGAGCTGTGTTCCAGTCAAAAATTATGTGATCAAAATGCCGGAGATTCACAATGATGGTATCTTCACATACTGGCCAGTTATATGCACCAGCTCAGGACGCCCCTCATCTGCTCACAGTGGGGGAAGCTTCACGACTCAGGAAGTGGTCCCTTCTCGAGAAAGCGCAGATAGTCCTGTACGACAGAACAGCCTCCGAGGTTCTCACAGAGGAGTCTATGTTCTCTCCCCAAACTCTGAGCATCTCAGTTTCCCTACACGAAAACTAACAAGAACTCACATTTTTGAGCACTAATTATACGCGTCTGTGAAATACTTTAACGTGAATGACCTTGTATCACCTCCCAACATACCCAACACAGCGGCGGCGTTCCCATGCCAGTGTACGGCCGAGGAAATGGAAGGCCAGTAAAGCGAGGGATCGTATAAGTTGACAGGGCTGATAAGTCGCAAAGGCTGGATCGGAACCCCAGTCTGCCTGACCCACCGGCCTGACTTTCCCCTCCACAGCACTGCCTCCTAATAGGTGGCTTATGTGTACCTGATATCATTTCAGTGACTCGAGATGTTACCACTGATGTAAACCTTTACAGAGACCAGGGTGAAAATATTCGCTGTTCTGCTTGATAGAGAGCCAGTTAAAAACAAACAAAACCCCCAAGCCTCTGGTCCTCCTCTCTGGAGTGCTAATGCGTGGCCCCTCTAGGGTGGAGGGTGCATGGGGCCCTGGCTGTGAACAGACCTCGCCTCACAGTGGGGCCCTCCCACCTGCTTGCCCTCCTTCTTTATCACCCTATTGATTGGCCTCTATCATTTACAAAGAATGCAGCTCTTGAGGAAGAAGATAAATGGCTCTGAGTGTCTGGGCTGATCCCCTCTCTTCCTGCTAATGACTAAAAAAACCCTGAAATACTGGGCTTGGGGGCTGCTGAATAGACATACCTTCCAATATATAAAACCTAAGAGTCGTGATCAACAGAAAAGAAGAGGAAAAAGCAAATGTGAGGCGGCCACCGCCTCTCCCTTTGCCTGCAGTTGAGGAAACAACCCCTCTGGCTTTGTCATTTTTATAGGCCAAATAGATTTCTCAGTTACGGAAAAGGGTAGACAGCTAAGGGACTGGTTCAACTTTTTTGTAAGAATTAGCAGATTGGCAAGTCAAAAAAGCACTATAGAGCATATTTCTTGCTGAACAAAGGAAATACTCCCTTCAAACAGACCATGTCTATCTTCTTTATTAACCTGCTGTTTCTGAAAATGTCCGTTAGGCCCTTAGAACGCACTAGGGAACTGGCCTCTTTCTTCGGCAGGGCCAAGCGCAGCATTTGGCTTGTGCAGCTCAGAGATCAAGGTTAACTCTTGCGTACAGCCGAGAAGAGACCCTTTTAATAGATGATGGGCTTGGTCCCTTCACAAACAGCATGTGGGGCTGAAACAGCTGAGATCATTAAAGAAATTTCAGAAGAGGATGCAAGCTGGCCCTCAGCCCAGGTAGTCGGTCTGCTTTCCCTGGTGTGTTGCATCGTCTTCGCTTTGTCGGAATGACTTAACACTCGTCACTGACACACATTTTGTAAACTAGACTCAGACCCTTTGGACTCTGGCAAATTTCAAGGGCTGCCTCCAGCTAACCATATTTCTCCATGGTCTGTGCTGGTCAGGTGGACAGAATTCGTTTTCCCAGTACATCCCACCCATGGGCTTGCCAGTTTTTAATCCATGGATCCCCACAGAACAAGCCCCTTTAACTGTTTGTAAGCCATGCACTCTAAATAGATGTAAAAATCAGCATTGATTTTTTTAAGTGAGACTGGTCTTTCTGTAGCAGGTGCTGGCAATAATTGCACTTGTGGCAGAATTGTGCCACATGTTCTGGGATCAGCCAAAACATCTCACCTAGCAGAAACCATCTGGAATGGAAATGAACAGTTTATTTCTCCTGCACTCTTCAGTACAGGTTTCAGCTTTTATTGCCTTGCCACACCTCTACAGTCATCTATGTAGCACAGAGATTTCCTTCTGCCTCTTTCCTTCCTTTGCAAAATGATTGACTATATATCAATAATCCTGACCCCTTGTATCACGATTTTCATCAGACCAAGTATGTATATTCTTAATATGCAAAGAGACTGTATAGGCTCTTTAAATACTCTTTTGAGGTAGAAGGTTGTTCTCTTCTACCTATTTGCAGAAGAGAGAACTAGGGCTCAGCAAGGTTGAGCGATTTATCTAAGGCCACACAGATGGTAAAGGGCAGACCTGAAACAGGAAGTCAGACAACTTAATTTTAGAGTCAAGGCTCTTTCCATCATTCCTTGCTGCCTCTTGAGAATACCTTCATGGAGGGAATTTTTGCTTCTAAAACCCTGTAACAGCCTTTGCAACATGCTGAAGTCCAAGTCGGAGGAACCAGGGGCATACACTGCCCAGGCCACGTCCACAAAGAGCAGACAGCCACAGAGGGGTGCAGAGCATACAAATGGCTGCTCTGCAGTCCAGCTGTCAGTATGGATTACTGCGCAGCTGATGGTGTCCAGGGAGAGCCGCATCAACTTGGCAACAGGCAGTGATGAACAGTGTGAGCTCTGCCATCGTCCATTTTGTGTGTGCGTAGAGGTGGGGGGGAAAAACCGCGGCTTGAAAAATAGTGGGGTACCCAACCTAGGCACCGCCCTGCAGCACACAGATGCTTCCATTCGGGTCTGTTCTCCTGCGGCTCTGTGAGAGGGTCTGGACAAGGCTCGTGTCATGACCGCAGCCCTTTGGAAGGGGATGGATGTGGTTCTGCAGAGTGGGCTCAGCAAGGGCCAGCTTCTCTGGGCCAGCCTTGTGCCTTCCTGCAGGCAGGCTCAGTCCTTTGCCTTCCCATCCCCCACAGCTGCCGTGGAGCTGACAATAAAAACGATGCCCTAGGCTGTCCTGTTTTTTTTATTAGTTATATGGCATCATAAATGTACGTAGAGATGTCCAGTAAATGAAATTGTGCCAAACACCAAACAGGGCCACTGCCCCAAAGATCTTTTGGCCTTAGGGCAACGGCAAAACAATATAAGAGAAACAAAGGGAGCTGAAAGCTGGGTAAGGTGAGGCTTTAGGACTGGTTGGCCTTTCAGAGCAGGGGGGAGCCATCTGTCCGTCCGGCAGGCTGATGGAGAGGTACGGCGTGCAGAAAGCATCACGGACAGAGTGGGACTTCGGGGCCAATAGCCGGGCTCCCAGGAATGGGTGCAGATGATTTCAGGGGGATCAGTCCTTTCTATTGTTTAGTAAGTTAAATACAAGACAGGGAAGAGGTGCAATTATTTGCTTTTGCTCCAAAGCAATCTGACTTTGTTGGGAGAGGTGTAAGCCTCAGACTCACCTGCTCTCTAAGTCTCCTGTCCCTTTGGATTCCACACAACATTAAATTGCTTCTCCAGCCAGTGCAATGTGTAAATATAGGACAATGACTGGAAATTTATGAGGTTAAATACTGAGGAATTGCTGAGTAGTAAAATGAAGAGACTTAAATTGCAGGAAATGCTGCCCTTCAATGAATACATTATGCATAATAATAATTAAACTTTTAAAAGGCAACAGAAACCAAATATCAGAAGAGGGTCTGAAAGGAGAAAAGCCAAGGAAAGAACAGGGACTAGGACAGTCCAGAGCCAGAGCTGCTTCGTCACCGTTAAGTGGTCACGTCAGTTCCTTGAGGTTTCTGTGGCTCTTTGTTCTCAGGGAGGGCAAAGGCAGTAGCTGTTTAAAGGAGGTGACCTGGTGTCGTAAGAGAACTTGGGGAGTGCAGTAGGAAGAGAAGCTGCCTCACTCCCTATGTCCTTGGCCACTTAACTAATCCATATGATCTGCAGTTTTCCCATCTGTAAAATGGTCTCAGTAAAAGGCTTTTTATAGAATTATTATGAAATGTAAAAGGACAGAGATGTAAACCAGTAGGCCCAGCACATAGGAATGTTTCAAAGCAAAGGAGTTACCTCTGAGACCTATATCAAGTAATAACCAAGTGTTAGCAAGATACAGAGGAGGTAAACGGGAAGACTTCTTAGGTAGGGAAGCATTTGAACACTAGGTTAAGTTTTGGTGAAGAGATGGAAAGAGCATGAGTCACGGTAAGCAAGAGAGAAAGGACAGTTCTTGGGACCGAGTCCCAGCGGGCAGAAAGGAAGATGGGATTGGGGCCCAAATCCCCGACCTCGACTGACATGCTAAGTCATCAGGCCACTGTTCTGTAGGTACTGGGGAGCCCTCAAAGGTATCAGAACAGGGAATGGCATGCACAGAAAGGCTTTCCAAGATGACTCTGGCACAGTGGGAAAAATCTGTTGGAGTGAGGAGAGACTAGAAGCGGTGAGGCCAGCTGGGATGGTGGCAGTCATTCACGCGAACACAGTTGCGGGCCAGAGTTGGAACAGATGCAGTGGGAATGGGCGCAAAGGGACACGTGTGGGACATGGGGGAGGCCGATGTGGCAGGGTCTGGCTATTGATCAATAGGGTGAGTGGCAGGAAGGAGTAAAAGAAACCTCTGAGGTTCCAAGTCTAGGGGCCTCAGGTTTTGATGATGTCATTAACATAAATACAGATGAGAAAGTGTGTGAAAGGGAGTTTGTTGTAGACTTACTGAGTCTGGGGCACCCAGAGCATTTGCAGAAAGAACTGTGGAAGAGGCCACTGGCAGTGCAGGCAGGCCTGGGGCTTGCGTCTGGTCTAACACCCCTGTTCGGAGTCATAGACATTGCAGTCCAAATGAAAGCCGGTGCAGTGGTTGGACCCATCAAGAGCAAGAGAATACACAAAAGGACAAGGGCAAATGCCAGAAAATGTGTATATTTGAAGGCAGGAAAAAGAAGCTGCCAAGGAGGTGGAGACAGAGCATGAAAGAGACAGGCCCAAGGAGGGCATTTCTAGGTGGCAGAACCATCCACAATGTCCAAAGTCAGAGAAGAACTGATACGGATAAGAGCTAAAGAGAAGCCATAGGTCTTCGAGACTTTAGTGACTAGGATTTATTCCCTGCCTTCTTCCAAAAAGCATTTGAAAAGATTTAGATTAACATACACTTCAATGGCGCAATTGCAATAGACGTTTTAAGAAGACCACTCAAAGCCGACTGGAAGGAGGCGCTCGGGCGAGGTCAGTACAGCTGAGCAGCAGATTTGGGCCAGGGCCTCTTGGTGTGAAGGAGACTTGGGGCTGTGGTGTGCCTGTCAGGGCCGGATTCATCAGAGGAGGAGACACACAACTTAGAATGCAAGGGGATGTGGGGGAGGCGTGAGGAGGAAGTGGGAGGACCAGTCCAGACAAGCTCTAGGAGTGGTTTTGTGGCATAAAGAAGGAGAAAGGAGGACTGACCCAGCATCTAGGCTAGGAGGTAAGCTGTGATGACAAAGCAGGAGAAGGATAAACCGATATACTGGCCAAGCCGCGCACGGGAGACAAAACAGCCTCTTATATGTGCGCCCTTTCTACAGAAGTGTGCACACCAAGAGGTGTGGGACGTCCGAGAGACCAGGGAGAACACTTCACACTGAGGGGGCCTCTCGCTTAGGCACAAGTAAAGGTATGGGGAGGCACATTCTGCGGGAATGTGGAGGGAGCGCTGAGCTGTGACAAAGCATGGCGCCTCCTTCGTGGTGAAGGGTCTGTTTCTCCATCACCTGTAATAGTCTCGTTCTTGATGTCCACTCAACACACAGGCTCTCTGACTCCATGGGGGACAAATATATGAGTGGAGACATTTTCCTGGTGTGTCACTGGGAGAACTGGCTCAGAGGCCCTGGAGACAGGCTCCCCACAGCTACAACATGGAAGGATGTGGGGTGTCTGGGAGGACCTAGGGAATGGGCTGCACTGGGTCCCCAGCCCGGGAAGGGCAAACTCCCCCACAGGCCTCAGGTGGCTCTCCTGTCTGGAGGCACAATGTTGGGGGCAGTGTGTGTGGACACAGAATACTTTTCCTTGGGCCTTCAGCTCCGTTTTCCCATTCCTCCAAGCTTTATCTGTATTAGTGGTTTTCAACCTTTTAAGAACAATAGGATGCTTTCAGCTTTTTTTTTCTTTCTGGTCCCATGGAACCCTCAGCTGACATGACCTAAAAGTTTTGTCACCTTCATTGCTGTTTTTTAAGTTTGAGAATGAAGTTAAATCATAAAAATCACACCAAGTTACTCACATTTAATGGATCATCAATGACCATTTGTTGAAATATTTGAAACTCTTTGGTGCTGTTTTATTGGATGCTTTTAATTGTTTGATGCTCTGGGGAACTATATTTTAGCATGGAAGCCAGAATAGTCACTGTTTCTGCTCTCAGTTGGAGCCCCTGGTCATTTCATAGGAGAAAAAGGAGTTAGAGGAAGCTGAGAAATAACAAAGCTGATAGATTTTAGAATATTTACTATGTATTGAGCACTTTGCATCTATTAATATTTTTCAGTCTTCAAACAACCCTTTAAGGTAGGTTGATCTGAGACTCAAGAAAGTCAGGTGACTTTTCCCATATTAGTGGTAAGGTCAGAAGCTGAGTGCAGGCATATCTGACTTGAAATTCTACCCTCTTTTCATTATACCATGCTGACACGCACAGCAGAAGACAACTAGTCAGGGATGGAGCCATGAAATGGGCTTCTTCTCTTCTAAGTGGCCCACATGGTTCTTACTGTGGTTCTAAGTGCCTGCTGGCATGCCTGTACCTCAAATGAACTGTGTATGTGCATCTCCAATGGGTATTTTTGTCACTTAAAAAATGTTATGTAGAGGAGGGGGCAGACTTGTTCTGTACTGGGGAACAGGCAAATGGATAAAGTTGTAACTCAAACAAAGAAGAGCTTTCTGAATGAATAGCCCAATATCTGGGGAGGTGTGAGAGAAGATCACTAACAGGGACATAAAATGTGTCCAGAAATGAGGTAAATAATAACAGGTATTATTATACCCCATGGTACAGAAGAGGAAACTGAACTGTGGCACTTAGGTAACTTGGCCAAGGTGGAGCAGGTGTTTTCCACAGTTTGGTTAAAAGCTCTTAGCAGACGAAGGAAATAGGGCCAGTGAGATGGAGCAGAGAACCTTTTTCTATCTGGACAGCCTATTTTCTCCCATCTCATACCTGAATCCTAACATGCAAACAAGATGGTAGACTGGGACAAAAGGACGAATAGGCAAGGATAACTTTCTCTGCTTTTCCAGAGCAGTGCTTTCACCAAGAAATTGCATGGGATACCTCTGAACCACAACCAAACTCATTCACCTGCCTGTTTCTTCATGACCATTCATTTACCTAGATATTCACCTAACCAAACATTTATTGGGGATCGCTCATTGTACACATGATGTTAAACCCTGGAGATACAGTGATGAGTAAGTCATGCTTCCTGGCCTCAAGGGCTCCCAATTTCCACAAGAGGAAGCTGGACATCCCACAAGCACTGGTGATAAATCAGAGTGCAATGAAATCCCTTCTCCAAGAGAGACAGGCACCAGCAGTGTTACGGGATTTGAGAAGGGGAAAAAGAAATAATTTTTAATGGAGGTAGGCATCTGAAAAGACTTCATGAAAACAAAACCATAAAAATACCTCTTTTGAAAAATGGATCAAATTTCAACAGAGACAGGGAGGGAAGATCTGAGCCAAGGTCTTGATATTTAAAAAGCAAAGGGTGTGCTAAGAATAGATACACAAATCAGGAGAGAGGGAGGGTCATGCCAAAACTGAAATGTGAGCCATCTTGAATATCATGGACTCTTGACTTGACGTGGAGGAGGAAAAGAAGTATTTACCAATGAGATCTCACAGGCTAAGAGATTTAGATACTGTTAAACAGCATCCAGATGAAAGACCTGGAAAGAAGGGCAGTCAGGAAGCCACAGGGCCAAGGAGTGGAGTGAGCATTTACCTGGGCTTGGGCGTCGGCCAGACCCCATGCTGAATCTGGACTCCTCCCTGCTAGTTCTACAGCTGAGAGCAAGTTCTTTCCTCTCTCTGGCTCTCAGTTTCCTCATCTGTAAAACCCACATTGTAGGTTTGTTGAGGGGACTGAATGAGATACTGTATACTAGTCTCTTTGCAGATGGTAAGCACTGATAAACGGTAGCCAAACCCAACGTGGGAAGAGCCCGCTGAATCAGTGTGTCTCACCCGCTCACCAGCTTCTCTGGAAAACCTGTTAGCTGCTTTGTAGCTGGGTTTTTACACTGCCCCCATATTTGGTGGATTCTCCAGAAAAACCCCATCCCATCAGCTTTGCGTGCACTTTGCTGTGATGAGCGGCATAGTCCCTGCAACGGGCTTTCTCTGTGGCTCAATTTGAATTTCCACCCAGCACAACCGCACGACACAGCCAGATGACTACACAGGACTGATCCCAAGGCCTCACCTGGAGCCCAGAATGAACTGTGGGGGAGAGGAAAAGCAATTAGCTGCTCCGTGTCTACAGGCAAAAGAATATGAGGAGAAAGCCATCTCAGGGTGACAGTTGAGTCAGCCTGAGACACAGCGACCAAGGAAAGAGACAGTGGCTCCTCCTGAGGCCGTGCTTTTCTCAGACCTGATGGGGGTCCTAAGTGCACAGTGAAGACTTACCTGTGTCGCCTTCATACGTTGTGTTCAGTAAATAGCGCGGAGACTGTGAAGACTTTGTCGTGAAATCAAGCAACATTAACTCATTAAGTCAATAATTCATGGACTCTTTTATCTAAAGTGGCAATGTCACACCATCAATTCACAAAACAGCCACTTCCCTGAAGTGTATGTGATGATCATAATGGATTTTCTAACAATACCCTCTCAAAGCAAGGTCACTGCACCCAGATGCAGTGGACATGCCAGTCTGACCTAGGTCAGCAAAACAAGCTTTATTATTGAGCCTAATTATGAACTCTCAAGATAATGGTCTTGACTAAACTGTCTCCTAGGGGATTATTTAGAAACTAGTTAGCCATTTTCGTTTTGAATCTACTGTACTTGGCAATACCTGTGATCGTGAAGGAAATGTGTTGGCTACATAGAATGGTCTACAAGTGGTTCAAGAACTCTGGAATCTTAGGAATAGTAGTGATATTATAAAATGTTACAGTGTGCTTGTACATAATTCCCAGGTTACTACTGTCTAGGCTGTTAACATACCCATCTTACATACACACTGGTGTAGCTCAGATAATCAAAGCTCACAACAAAGTGTGCAATTCTGAATACTTGCAGTCAGTTCTGTAGTAAGACAGACGTACAGACACACGTAGTTTCCTGCAGCAGCTTTTGTGTCTTAACTTGGAAAGTGCTTGTAAAGATATTTATTGAGAAGTTTTCTCCTGCCATCACATTTCCAATTAATGTGCTTCTCCTACTCGGATTCCCATGCTACGCTTCATGACTGCCTGACACTGGGTAACACATTCACACTGGCTTACTTTCTCATAGGAGTTAACATTGGTGTTGGAGTTCTGGGAGAAGGAACCAGAGACACAGTATTTCCTGGATTGTAAAGTGCACCAGCAGGTTTATAACAGCTTTGGGGGAAAATCCCAACTATAGGTAAGCAGGGTTAATAAGATAAACCACCAAGTCAGAAGTGTTAAAAAGGAAAAGTCCATCTTAGACTTGAGGTATTTGACTGGTGAAGTCTTGATAAAACTGCATCTTGCATGAACGAAGCCTGCATTTTCAGGTGTAACAATTATAGCATGACCAACGAGACCGGTGTTCTGTGACTTCAGCCCAACATCTTCATCTCTTCACCAATTGAAAAAAACATTTTGAGGTCTGTAAAAAAAAAAATTCAACTGAGTACATTTAAAGATCTAATTGGCTGTATTCAAATGATTCATGAATCAGGTAGCACCCCACCTAGCAGACAGAAAGGAGCTCTGAGGAGCTGTACAAAAGGGAAGGCATTTATAGGCAGAAGGGGGGAGGGACAAGGAGAAAGATAATTACCTCATTTTTTTGGAAGGGATGGAAGGGGTCCATCAGGCAATTACCTCCCTACCACCAACCAGGAAATTCCAGCCTGACAGGTTAAGATTCCATTCCTGGGAGGGGCTGAAACTGAAATTAGGTTAGGTATAAATTCCTGGTTTGCTGACGTGGGGCTTCGTACCATTGACACCATTTTGCATTTTGGGCCGGTAGTTTCTTTTTTAATAGGTCATCTCAGGCCATCTTTGATGATGTGTAGTTGGATATATGTCTTTCTTAACTTTTTGGCTTTTTTAAATGCAAGCCTCAAACCCAAATTGAGAACCAGGTTTCATGTGTTACTGCAAATGCAGTATCAACCTATAGAGTTTCTGCTTTGTAATTTTTGCATGGAACTTTGCACTAATTTGCAAGAATATTTAAATCTCTAAAACTAGAAAAGAAGCAGATAGGGAGGTAGTTGATAGTCAATAATATGGTTTCTGTAATAGGGATGGTGGGTTTGTAACCTACCTTTACTGCTTTCTAGAAACGACCATGGCCAAGTTGATTGATCTCTGTCAGCCTCAGTACACTCCACTCTAACATGATGAGAATATCCTACATTTTAGTCTGGTTGGGAAGTAAAAATAAAGTAATATCCATAAAGTGCCTGGCACTTAATAAGCACTACTAAAATAAATTTTCATTCTTCAATGTAAATTGCCTGAAGTGACCATTTATAGGATGTTTTCCCTTCAGTTATCTTAAAATTTTTCTCTCTTGTTCTAGATCAAGGAGCACCGTTCTTTCTCCTTTCAGTTTTAGCATCTTTAACCTTATGAACTAGACTTTGATTAGAGGGCACAGATTTGTTTTTCTTTGCTTTTGCTTGCTTCTCTGTATTTCCAACATTTTTTATAATAAACATACTTTTGAATAATTGGGGCAGGAGTTAGAAAACAGAGTCTCTCTTCCCACGTGCACGTGTGGGGGCGCATGCATGCACACACCCCCTCCCATGTGAACACACAGGCAGGGTCCAAATTTAGAGCCACTTCGATAATGATTCTGTCAAATTTGGTCAATAAAGTTGCCCCAGATAAATAAATACATTAAAAACTGACCAGTGGACACATGTAGGAATAGGCTTTGTTAAAATATTTGCTTGCCGGGCATATTATTTTTTCCTATCTCATGCCACTTATTTCCTGATTTCTTCTTCTTATTTTTAAATTTGACAGCAGCAAATCTGGTAAGAAATATTAATGGAATTTTCACAAGAGCTCAAATAATGACCCCACCTAAAGTCTTCACCCCTATTCAGGTCATATTGAAATGACTTTACATAATTAGTACATTTTCTATAGATGTTAATAGTCACACAGGTAGTTAAATTATTATAATACATGTGTTGAAAGAGAGAAAAATCATATTTAAGTAAAGTCATTTTATTTATATTCTGTTCTAATTTGAAAAGGATAAAATTAACTGAGACTTTAAGTTAATGGAAATATTCCTGTTTTTATTTATAATGTAAAGTAATTTTTCTGTATTCTTTTTATCCCCTGTATGAGTTTTAATAATAACAATAAAAATAACAATTGCTATTGAAAAAAATCTCAGTTTGCTTAATGGTTGGGGATTCTTCATTTAACTTCATGTAATCTTACCCCTCAATTATTAGGAAAAGACCAAGGATAATGAGAATTCTTAATATTTAGGCTTCCCCCAAATAAACAGAGGTTTCTATATTCAGAAGTAATCAACCCCTTCGGAGTTAATCATCAAATTCCAAAATGGTGCTCAGGCCGTACCTCACCACTTGCTTCTCTGAGAGAGCACCTGCCATGGTGGGTGAGGACGATGAGCGCCACTGCCCTTGGGAGGCAGCCTCCAGCCTGCCTCTAACCAACCAATCTGCAACCTCGCTCTCAGCTTTGGTGACAGCTGCTGTGTACAAGGGCTTCAGGACATGGAAGATTAATTACTCAGACATATAATTCACTAGATCCCAGGCCCCTGAAGCCTTGGTAACAAGGCTGTGTGAGCTTGATTAGTGGTGGCTCTGGCAGTGAGGTTTGGCTTCTTTAGTGCCAGTGTCAAAATGGCAGGATGGGACAGAGCCCAGGAGAATTTGAGGACCACACAGGTGCAGAAGAACACCGGCCCCCAGGCACAGGTTCCTCCACTGAGCATTTCTTAGTTCTCGCCTCTCATGCTTCTGGCTGATGCTTGGACTTTTTATTTTTATGGAAGTACGGTTGGTGTGGGTAAAACTGTAATATTTCTAGAATCTCAGGCCTGGCTTTAGTGCATCTCCATATCAACAGGCGTTCCTAAGAGGTGGAGAGAAGTAGTTCCATCTCCATATCAGTGGGTAATTACCGGGGCGACCAAGGGCTTATCTGAACCTGAGAGGTTGGGGGAGGTCTTCTCTTGCTTCTGCTGGAGCAGGAAAAAGACAGTCCCCGGACCGCAGTTTGTAAGCAATAAACGGGTTTTAAACTTTATTTCTCCCTCTGACTGATTTCAGTTTTATAGGTATTTTGCCCCAGGATTTTCTGTCCCCGGAGTTACAGTTGGTATATACTATTGTATTAGTTTCAGGTGTACAACATAGTGATTTGACAATTATATACATATGACGAGCTCACTGTACAAGAATAGTTACTGTTTGTCACCAAAGTTTCTACAGTATTATTGACTATATTCTCTATTCTGTACTTTTCATCCCCTTATTTATTTTATTGGAAGTTTGTACCTCTTTATTCCCTTCACCTATTTCATCCATACCTGCCACCCTACTCTACCATCACCATACCCTATCCCACCCACTGGCAAGCACCAGTCTGCTCTCTGTATTTATAAGTCTATTCCTGTTTTGTTTGTTTTGATTTTTTACATTCCATATCTAAGTGAAACCATATGGTATTTGTCTTTGTCTGGCTTATTTCACTTAGCATAATACCCTCTAGGTCTGTCAGTGTTATTGCAAATGGCAAGATTTCATTTATTCTTACAGTAATATTCCATCATATATGTATCACATCTTCTTTAACCACTTATCTATTGTTGGACAGTTAAGTTGCTTACATATCTTGGCTATTGTAAATAATGCTGCAATAAGCATAGGGGTGCATGTATCTTCTCAGATTAGTATTTTTGTTTTCTTTGGGTAAATACCCAGAAGTGGAATTACTGAGTCACATGGTATTTCAATTTTTAATATTTTGAGGAACCTCCATACTGTTTTCCACAGCAGCTGCACCAGTTTACATTCCTACCAGCAATGCATGAAGTTTCCCTTTTCTCACATCCTCACCAGCACCTGTTATAGCTTGTCTTTTTGCTTCTAGCCATTCTGACTGGTGTGGGTGATATCTTACTATAGCTTTGGTTGTATTGCCTTGATATGTGGTGATGTCGAACATCTTTTCATGTGTCTGTTGGCCATCTGTACATCTTCTTTGGAAAAATGTCTCCTCAGGTCCTCTACCCATTTTAATAGTATTATTTGCTTTTTTAGTTATGAGTTATATGAGTTCTTTATATATTTGTACATTAGCCATGTGGGGAAGTTGGGGTTCCTATGGCCAGGATCCTCACTGAACTTAAACCACCTGATGATGTAACTGGCCTGTTGCTAGGCTACCACTTCCACACCTTTAGGCAGTAAACTATTACTGTGCTATATAGAGAGCTCAGCCCAGTGCTCTGTGCAGAGGCAGAGACGCTAGTGCTCGACCTACCGCTGGGAGAACAAGCCAGTAATAAACCCTTTCACCCCAAAGAACGTTCTGCTGTCATTTTCTTTGGTCGCATTGAATCCATAGCGAACTTGCCCGGGGCTGAAACCCATTGGTAAGACAAGCCCCTTATCAGATATATCGTTTGAAAATATATTCTCCCATTTAGCAGGCTGCCTTTTTGTTTTGTTGATGGTTACCTTTGCTGTAAAGAAGATTTTTAGTTCGACAGTCCTCCTTGTTCATTTTTGCTTTTGTTTCCCTTAGCTGGGGAGTCATATCCAGAAAAATATTGCTAAGGCTGATGTCCCAGAGTTTACTGCTTATGTTTTCTTCTAAGAGTTTTATGGTTTTAGGTCTTATATTTAGGTCTTTAATCCATTTAGAGTTTATTTTTGTGTCAGTATAAGATAGTGGCTGAGTTTCATTCTTTTGCATGTAGCTGTCCAGTTTTCCCAGCAGTATTTTTGAAAAGGCTGTGTTTTCCCTATTGAATAATCTTGACTCCTTTGTGGTAGATTAATTGGCCACTTAAGCATGGGTTTATTTCTGGGCTCTCTATTCTGTTCCATTGATCTGTGTCTGTTTTTGTGCCAGTACCATACTGCTTACATTACTATAGTGTATTATATAGTTTGAAATCAGGGAGCGGGATGCCGCCAGGTTTGTTTCTCTTTCTCCAGGTTGCTTTGGATATTCAGGTAGGACTTCTTTTCTCCTATGACTTGTGGGTCACTTAAGAAAGAAATTCACATTTCTCAACAACCAAAGTAGGCAGAGACCAATTAGAATATAAATAATAGTAATCCCTTGTAGTTGTTACCTAAAACACCAAGAAAGAAAGAAGGAAGTAAGGAAGGAAAGAAGGAAGTAAAGAAAGAAAGAAAGAAGAAATTAATGGATTAAATGTATAAAGAACTTTGTGATTTATAGAATGTTCTTTCATATAATGTCTTAGGTGAGCCTTGTAGCAGGTGAAGTTGGGTGTGTTTCTTCACTTTTAATGAGAAACTCCTATTTCCTCCACTCTTAACAGTTCCAATACCAAATGTGTAGGTTTCCCACACCAAGCAATTCTGATGCTAATTATCTGGAATCAGTGCAGACCCCACAGTCATCCTACATTGCTGCCCCCACTTAAGATGCTACCCCCAAGTTCCAGGTTGTCAGCTGTATTTCTGACCAACTGGCTATAAATCAGGGGTTTCCACACTGCCTTCCTCAGATTCCGTTTAGGTAGAATGACTCACAAAACCCAGGAACGTGATTTACTTCTTGTTACTGATTTATTATAAAGAATACAACTCAGGAGCAGCCAGCCAGAAGAGCTGCAGAGTGAAGGTGTGTGGGAAGGGGCGGAGCTTCCATGCTGTCTTCAGGTGTGCCATCCTCTCGGCATCAGGGTGTGTTCGTCAACCTGAAAGCTCTACAGACCTCATCAGTTAGGGTTTTATGGAGGCTTCACATAGGCATGACTGCTTAAATCACTGGTCATTGATGAACAAGGCAATCTGTAGTCCCTCTCTGCTCCCAGGTGGTCAGTGGTGGGGCTGTGAATTTCAACTCTCTAATCACTGGTTGATTCCTTTAGCAACCAGCCCCCAACCACCATGTCACCTACAGAGGTAGGGTGACAGGATGTTATTGTGAATAACAAAATAACACTCCTCTTGCTCCTACCACTGAGGAATTATGAGGGTTTTAGAAGCTCTGGGCCAGGAACCAGAACAAAAACCAAATATATTCTTCTTATTATAGAACAACATCACAACTTTGGAGGTGGGGAAACTGACCTTCTGAGCAGTTAACTAACTTGCTCGGACACATGTTGGGTGTATGTGGCAAAGCCAAGGCAGAACCTAGAAATTCCAAATACTAATCTAATGCTCTTTCCAGTCTTCCAAACCAAGAAGGTTGGGCAGAGGAGACCTGGATTAAGGAAAGCAAAAAATGAAGCAAAGGAGATGATGAAAAAGAAGGATGGCAGAGGAAAATTAGATAGAGAAAAATTGGGTGAGGTGTTTCTCTGCTTGATTCTGTATATAATGTGTAATGAAAATACAGTGAGTCAGGTTTTTAAACCAAGCACCAGAAAGTCCTCTTGCAAATGTTTGGGGAGCCCTCCAGGATGCTCACCTGGGAGGGGGAGACTATCACGGCTGAACCTGTGGTTCAGAGAAAGAAGGCAACCTGTGCTCTCCAAGGGGGCTTGGTTGTGCTTTCTGCCTTTCACTCTGCTGTGGCTCCTGAGGGACGGCTGGGTTGCAGGGCTGAGCCTCTGCAGGGCCCTGACCAGTGAGGCATTCTGTCACTTGTATGACACAACTGCAGTAGGTCTTTTTGAATTTGTGGTGTACACTGTTGAGTCTTCTTGACCAAATACAGCATTTTAATGAAATTCTACTCCTAATACTTGAGTAGTCCTGTGATGTATGTATTATTTTTATCCCGTTTTATAGATCATAAAATGGAAGTTCAGAGAAACTAAATTACTTATCCAAGATCACACAACTAATAATAGACAGGGTTATAGGCTAATTGATTCATTCATTCAATAAATAAATGTGTATTGCATATCTTCTATGCACCGTGTTCTATTTTAGGGGATACAACAGTAAACAAAGCCAACGAAGTCCCTGTCCTCACGGAGCTTACAGATCAAACTTCTGATGATAAATCTGGTGTTGTTCCCATGAGCCATAACTGTCTGAGAGTTCCAAGACTAAATTCCAGAGCATAAATCCCCTCTGTGGTGTGTCTTTCTCCAGGTGTGTTCTTTTTGTCCCTCCTTTTCCTAGAGGGAAGGCCTTCTTGCATCTACATTTATGGGATATGGGAACTGCCCCCATGCATCCATCTTACAATGGTCCTTGACCAATGACTTAGCAGCTGCCCACAATAGCAGCCTGAGACACATCTTCCTGTGTACAAATGACAACACTGAGTGCATCCTCCATCCATGCCAGGTGTGGGCCTGCCTGATACTACTACCCCACACCATTTCTCAGGTACCCACAGTCCCCAGTACTGTGCTAAGCATATGGGTTCATGCATTTACTTCACTATTACCTGAAGAGGAAGACTCCGCGTGTTCCGTTTAAGATATCTCAGTTGCCAAATATCTAGCCCAAGTCACAGATTAGGACTGAAACCCTGTTCTCTGTGATTTGGGGCTGAGCCTCAACCATCCTGCTCTGCGATGTGGAGCTGATAGCTCGCCCAGGCCTCCCTGCACCATGATTGACTATGCTGAAAGTAGTTTTCCTGCTGCCAGATCTGTCTGTCGAGTTACATGAGGAGCTACAGTACTCTACAAATGATTGTTGATGATTATTCTTTAAAGTAGTTTGGGGACATACAAGTCTTCTACTTAACCTTCCATTTTTAAGCCATAAATGTAATCATTTGAAACTTTTTTTTTTCTTTGGGAATTCTGATAACGCATCTATGTATGACAACATCTCTAGTCATACTTACACATGGGTTTCCCAGAGTCTGTTCGATGTAGCCTATAAAAGAGAGAATGTATTTTCTTGGTTAGGGAAAGGAAAAACGGTCAGTAGGAGCCATTGTTTCCCCCTCCCCCAACCCAACCCCAGGAAGCAAAAGCCAATCCTTCCAAGAGTTTTCCTGTTTGCCACTTTCAAAACTCTCCCTTTCTAAGAAGAAGGAGGAAGGAAACAGAAGTCAGTGCTTTAAAAGCTTCCAACTCAAATCAAAGGGCTGACATCCTGATGGAAAATCTTTGGCACTGATAACCTCCCCGTTCCTTCCTGCTGGTCATCTCAAGCCGCTTTTGTCTTTCTTAGTTTTCAGTTTTTTGAGTTTTATCTCTTGATTTGATAGTTGCTTTTCTTTATTTTTTTCCTTTGAACTACAAGAAGCATTTTATGAGAAAATGATATGATTTGACATATGTATATGAATGATATATATTTTTTAAATGTGATTTGCATTCATCTTTTTCATACATATATTCCACAAAATTAATTTATGGGCAGAGTTAATCTAGTAAAACTGAGGAGTCAATAAACTTTGTCTCCTGACTTTTTATTTTCTTGTATTTTTCTGCCCTATTCTAAAATGAAGAATGTATTTTATAAATATAATTAAACACTTAAAAACTAAAAGAAAAAAATGTGGAGGAATATGCATCTAGCAAACTCCTTCACGGAATGGATTTGGATACACAATGTGAAGCCATCCCTCCATGGCGTTAGTATTTATTTATTTAAATACAAAATAAGTTACTATTTATTTCCCTAAATACAGCATTTCCTGAAGTATGTTTCCCAAGATATAATCACTGGATTCTTCATGACCTTGGTCATTTGTTGAAATGTTTGACTAACATTATTTTTCCCTTAGAAATCCCTAATACATATACATAATTCATAGTACATAATACATATTAACTCAGGACCCCCCTGAAATCAGAAGACTTCTTTTTCTAGGACAAGGATTCCACATTTATTTGGGCATGTAAACTTTTTTCTCAAATCATAGATCACTTCCTATGAAATTAACAGGCTGGATGCAGTCCCTGGGAACTCTGGCTCCGAGAAAGTGAGCCATAGCTCGGGAGTTTGCAAGGTGCATGTTTAGGGATGGCATTAAGCCTCTGGGGGCAGTAACTTCATGGTTTGTTTTGGCTCAGGTCGCCCCCACACCACTCCACTGAGCCACAAATGTGACTCCTCGGGGAATGATGAAGCTACAGGAAAATCACTCAGGTTTTATTATAGGTACAAAGGATGCAAATTATACTTAGAAACACAAAATGTCAGTCTCCTGACTCTGCTAATTGACTCCAACTTTAACGGTGGTAGGCTCATTATTCCCCTTTTAGCAGTGTCCAACATCAGCATTTGGGAGCCTTTGAAACCATATGCATCTTGAATAGGTTGCAGTTTGATCATTTACAGCAGCAAAGATCAATCGTCCGGACTCTAGCGAAATGGGGCTGGGGAGCCAGACAGCAGGGTGGCCGATCCTCTTAGCTCAGCTGCCTTCCAGTTGCTACTGATTTCTGCATCCACAGCAGTCAGTCAGTGATCCACATCAAGGAAAGCTGCTCAAAGGCACAGAGAGAAGTTGCTTTATCCAACTTCACTTCAGATATATAGGACTAGCTAAAGGGGAAAAAGGCTTTTGTGTGACTTTCAACAATATGAAGTACACTGATCTATCACCTGTCCATATGATATGAGGAGGATGAGCCACCTTCTGGCTTATCAGGAGAAGTGGAGGATTTGTACTGCTCTGTCCCCATTCCCCACTTTTCCCCCTTGGGCCACATTATAGGTAGTTTTGGGACATTTGTAGGGGAAAGCCAGTGGTTACACCTAATGTAATCTCACTTGGCATAAATGAGTTAATTAAACAACATTTGATTTAAATAAATATTGATTGAATACATTCATTGTAGGTCACGCACTGTGCTAACATGTCAGTGAGCAATATGGCCTCTTCCCTCAGAACTCCCAGCTGGGCAGGAAAGACAGACAAATAAAAGACGGTTATGATACAAAATGCTAGGAGCTTTGATAAGGGGAAGTTCCAGGCACCATGGGAACACTGAGGAAGAATGTGTGACCTGCCCCAGAGTGGGGAAGGGCCGGAGCTCTCAGGGAAGACTTCTGGAGACAGGTGACATCTGATCTAAGAAAATAGTTTGTGTTCTCTTGCATGACCTGAACTGCTCATCAAAATAAGAAAAGAGTTTATATACAATAAGCACGTCTACCGAGCCATGGACTTCCTAAATGAAACAAAAGTTAGACACAATGGGGAAACTCTTGTATTTTATTTTGTTTAGGGGCAAGTGGTCTTGAACCTATTTGGCAAATATTTATTAATCATCTAAAGCTAGAATCTCACATATGTGTGTGACAAGTCTGTTGAACAAAGCCAACTTCTGATGTAATGAAAGCATAACTTCACTGCTTTCTTTCCCAGTTGCTCTACTTACACTTTATTCAATGTGAGTAGCCTGTCTCTGCCCCCCAAAGAAACCTGGGCAGGTTCCTAACTTTGCAGCTCACTTTAAGGTAATAGAGAGATCTAGAGTGTATTTAAATCATAAACACTGTCTCAATTCAGAGCACCAGATGAACAGAACCACATGATAAAAAAATCTCCAGATGCAAGTTATCATCCCTATACTGGAGCAAGCTGCAGCCCGGGGTGGGGAAGGGGCTCCCCCATCTGCCCCCTTGGTTCCCAGCTCTAGCCAGTGTTATTTTGTTCCCTGTCTGTGTGGACAGACAGAGTTTGGGGAGAAGTATGGCATAGGAGAGTTTGTACATGGCTAGGTGGATTCTCACGTCCTGATCTAGAGGGAAGACTGAAGCTAGAGCGATGGCAGGCTCTCAGAGGCTCCCTGTTGAGACCCTCTCTTCCACAGTTTCCTGAGCCTGGTAAATGCAGCTCTATTCCAGGCTGGCAGTGTCTTCCTTAACCCCTGAGAATCTGGTGCTATTTGCTAGACTTTGCCTGCTGAAGCCAACTCACCCCACGTAGGTGACTCCCTTGAGTGGGAAGCAGATCATCCTACATCTGCACCTCAGGAAACATTCCCACACCCCTAAATGCCTTGCCTTAGTGAATTCTGAGAGCAGTTCAAAGTATCTCCATGGAACATTCTTCACTGGGCAAGAGGTGAAAGAACAGTGACCTCCACACTCCCTATACACATATCCCCAAGCTTGTTTCCATAAGGGCCAGATAATAAATATTTTAAGTTTTGTGGACCATATGATCTTTGTCATGACTATTCAAGTTTGCCATTGTAGCTCAAAAGCAGCCATAGACAATAAGTAAACAAATGAGCATAGCTGTGTTTCAATAAACTTTATTTATGAAAGCAACTATAACCTAATTAAAAAGTGGGCAAAGGATTTGAAAGACATTTGTCTAAAGAAGACACATAAGTGGCTTAGAAGCAGATGACCTAACACTCAACATTATTAGTCATCAGGGAAATGAAAACCAAAACTACAGTGAGATCTCACTTCACACTCACTGGAATGGCTGTAATAAAAAAGACCAGCAGTAGCAAGTGTTGACAAGGATGTGGGGAAATCGAAATCTTCATTTTTGCTGGTGAGAATGTAAAATTGTGCAGCCATTTTGAAAAAGTCTGGCAGTTCCTCAAAATGTCAAACACAGAGTTATTATTTGAACCAGAAATACTACTCCCAGGTATCTACCCAAGAGAAATGAAAACGTGTGTCCATGAAATTGGTACAGCTTCAATGGACAATAATATGGAGGTTCCTCAACAAATTAAAAATAAAACTACCAAAGAATCCAGCAATGCCAATTCTGGATATACATCCAAAGGAAATGAAGATGGGATGTCAAAGAGATATCCACACTCCCATGTTTATCACAACATTATTAAGAATAGCCAAGATGAGGAAACAAAAGATGAAATGTCCACCAACAGATGAATGGATAGAAAAGATGTAGTATATGTATGTGTGTGTGTCTGTATGTGTGTATACAATGGAATATTATTCAGCCATGAAAATGAAGGCTCCTATTTGCAACAACATATATGGATCTTGAGGGCATTTTTCTAAGTGAAATAAGTCTTACAGAGAAAGATAATTACCAGGTGATATCACTTTTATGTGGAATCTTAAAAAGCTAAATTCATAGAGACAGAAAGTAGAATGGTGGTTATCAGGTGCTGGGGGTGGAGAGAGTTAGATGTTGGTCAAAGGTCACAGACTCTCAGTTATAAGATGCATAATTTCTAGGGATCTAATGTACAGCATGGTGATTATAGTTAATAATACTGCATTATATACTTGAAGGTTGCTAAGACAGTAAAACTTAAATGTTCACACCACAAAAAGGAAATGCTTATTATGTGATGTCATGGAGGTGGTAGATAATGTTATGATGGTAATAATTTTACAATATATAAGTGTATCAAATCAATACACTGTACCTTAAACTTACACACTGTTATATGTCAATTACATCTCAAAAAAGCTGAAAAAAAGTCCATGTCAAAACTTGTACACAAAAGTTCATAGCATCATTATTTATATCACAAAAGTGGAAACAACCTAAATCTCCATCAACTGGTAAATGGATAAATGAAAGGTGGTATATTCATGCAAAGGAATATTATTCAGCCATAAAAAATGAATGAAAGACTGATACTGCTACAATGTGATGAACCTTGAAAATATTATGCTAAATGAAAGAAGCCAGTCACAGAAGACTATATAATGTATCATTCTGTTTATAGAAAATGTGTAAAATAAGAAAATTCATAGAGACATAAAGTAGATTAAGTGTTTGCCTTGGGCTGGGGGCAGTTGAGGAAGCAATGAAGAGTGACAGCTAATAGGTAGAAGCTTTCTTTTTTGGTATAGTGGAAATGCTGTAAAATTAGATCATGGTGATGGTTACACAACTCTGTAAATATATTTAAAACCCTTGAATTAGAAAATTTAAGCAGGTGAGTTTTATAGTATATAAATCTTATCACAACAAATTTAACAACAGACAATAAGATGTATTTGGTCTAAGGGCCATACTTCACCAACCCCTGTCTACAATATTTGTGCTCTTCCAAGATCCCCTCAAATCCTTTTTTCGATCTTTCCTATCCCCACCCCTGCTCCCTCTCAGTGTGTAGACAGTGCACTAGAGGCTCTGCCCTTCGGAGGCCTGCCCTGGAGCTGGGGAGCTGCTTTGTCCTGGACAGTTCAGAGCCAAAAGTGTCTGTGTGTTTTCATCCCAGCTGAGTGATTAGCAAAAAGCTGTTGGGCTGGGGATTATGAAAGGTCCAATGTCTTGCCTAGGGTTGAGGTAGTCCAGTTAGGATAGTCTGAGATACAGTTTACACTCCTGAGTTCCCCTGGGGGCTCACCTGAAGCTACCTTCCTCAGGACCTTTGCTGAGATGACAGCTTTTCTTAGTTTCCTCCCATCTCTGTTCCAACTTCCTCACTCCTTTTCTAAATAGTTCTCTAAATAATTACTTGCATATGAATAGGACTTTGACAGGCGGTCATGGAAGTTCTCTCTAAAGAGGTGAATTTAAGCTGACATCTGAAGGATGAGAAAGAGCCAATTATGTGAAGAAACAGCAAGACAAATCCTTGTTGCATTTATTTCTTGTGTTCTTTTCCAAACTTAAGATACTGGTCACATATTATGTACTCCAAATTCAGACTGCTGTTTCCAGATATGTGCCAGACAGCTCTATCTGTATACCTAAAATTGTCCCATATCAGTTTAACTCTAATCTACCAATCGCATTCTCCACTCAAGACCCCTGCTAGATTTTTCCTTTTGCTATATATTCTCAGTTGCATTTAGTGTTATAACAGTCCCCCAGTGTGTTCAAGTCAGAAATCTAGGAGGTTTCTATTGCTCCTTACCACCTCTAACTGCCTTTCATCCCCACCTACCATGTTAAAAAATTACTGAGCTCTGTCAACTATATCACCTAAATATTTCATTAGTCTTTCTATTTCAATTCATTCCAGTTACTACTGACATATTCTGGGCCTTAATCACGACCAAAGCTTCCTGATCTTCCAGCCTAGATCCTTGCCCCTTTCCAATCCATCCTTTTCCTAATGGCCAGAACAGAGAAATCTCCATAAAATGCAGATTTGAGTGTGTCACTGAATTGCTCATACCTTTTTGAGGAAGTCATGATGCTATAGGATTAATGTCCAGGTTTATTGTAACAAATGCTTGCTCTTGCTTTTGCTCCTATTTTTCATTTGGCCTCAACTCACCATCTCCTTTTATACTCTAACAATACAAAATCAGGAAAAGTGCATTACCCATACTATTGTTTCATAGCTCCATGCCTTCTCTGCCCCAAACGTGTTTTCTCTTCTTTTCAGTCAGTAGCACCTAGATTCAGCTCTGCTATTATGTGACATGTGTGTTACTAAAAATCACTGTATTGTAAAAACGGTGCAATAATCCCCCTCAAAATGGGATTAGAAACACAGCACTGAAAATCTCCCAAGAGACACGTATAAGAATACGATAGGAAAACAAGAGCATAGTTTCATACGCTTTGCTTATGAAAGTGGGTAACAGAAAAGCTGCAGCCTATGAGTTACTGTGAAGAGGGGAAGGAGGGTGGTGTGAAATCAGATGGAAAGTCATAATAACACTGCATGTGAATGGGTGTGGCTTTTAACAACTGAAGAAGCTGTTAATGCCTGAGGTGTGTGCATGTGTTCAGTTTATTATTATCATGCAGCTCATTTCAGCAGAGTGCAGTTTTCTGCATTGCCTCAATGGTTTTCATGCATAAGCAGATACTAAATGGGTGTGATGCTCCAATTATGCCCTAGTATATCAATCATGAGGGAACAAATTCACTTCTTTAAAACAAACCTTAGAGTAGAACTCACTATACTTTACCTTTTGAAAGATAGAAAAGTGGCAGGAAATATATAATAGGAGCCTGGAGCCTCTTGGAGTTCCAGAAAATAAGAAAGTGCTCAAGAAAAAAGAAAAAAAAACCCCACAATGATGAGGCTATGTCAGAGGGACACAGGAGCTCCCAATGACAACAGCTGGAACAATCTGAACAAAAAAATAAAGGAAGCAGTACTGGATTAAAACTCAAAGTATAAAATAAATACCCGTGAATTCATATGACATAAATAAATGACAGAACAAATAAATTAAGAGCGAAGAGATAAATCTCCTGGGCAGAAGAATTCCAAATAATTGATATAGATAGTTCACCCTCAGGGAGTGGGAGATTAACAACCTATTTTTTAACTGTAGTCTGTGCATAGGACTTCCTTCCAAAGAGGACAACATGGAAAGGTAATAGGGGGTTGAGAAACCTGACAAACAGTGCCTCGGTCAGGGGATCAGGTGATCAAAGTCAACATTAACAGCGGTAGGTTATAATGGTAATATGTACCATGGATAGGATGTGATGAAAATGGCATTTTAACTCTTGTGGCCCTTCTTTCAAAACCCGTAACAATAGCCTAATCATAAGAAAATCATTAGATGAGTCCCAATAGAGGGACATTCTATCAATGGCCTAAAAATTCTATCAGTAAACCTGACAACTTTCAAGGTCGTCCAAAGCAAGGATAGTCTGAGAAACTCAGACAAGGGGAGTCCAAGGAGATAGGACAGCGAAATATAAAATGGCATCCTGGAGGGGATCCTGGAATAGAAAAAAGCATCAGGCAAAAACTAAGAAAAGCTGGATAAATTATGGCCTTTAGTTGATAATAATATAACAATATTAGTTCATTAATTGTAACAAGTATACCATACTAATGTAGATGTTAATAATGAAGGAAACTGGGGACAGGATGCATGAGAGCTTTGTACTATCTTTGTACTTTTTCTGTAAACCTAAAACTGTTCTAAAGAATAAAGTTTATCTTAGAAAAGATGGAGGAAGAAACAAAACATCTCCCACAACCCCCCTTCTCAGATCCCATCCAGCTAAATCAGTTAGCTTCTGGGTTTGCAGACCACCCTTGTCTTAATCCTACTCTCCCCTATATTCCATCTGGGGTAATCATCTCTTTCCTTCTCCACTACACCATTATCTCCTTAAAGACAGGAATCAGGCTGGATTTATTTTTGAATTTCCAGAACTTAACATTGCTTGTGTTAATAAAAGTTGCCCAAAATGTATATATTATATTGAAGCAAACTGCACATATTAGTCAATATGTGTATTTTGCCTAACTCACATTTTCCCTTGTCAGATATTAGTATGCCAAAGAGTTAGATAAAAGCTAAATACGGCTGATATATGCTAAGTCCTTTCTTTTGTTGGGACTTGAGAACAAAGGAAGAGCAGGCGAGTGAGCAATACTTCCCCATCCTAAAACCTTCTGTCCTTTTTTCTCCCCCAGTAGGCAATAGGTTTCTGATTTTGATACTTTCATGGGCCTTTTCATCTGCATTTGCTTCCGTCTTCTGTAACACCACGTCAATGTAGGAAATCAAAGTAGTTCTAAATAATCCATATGCCCAACATCTAAGTACTTCTTCCTTGAACTGATGTGTTCAGTTTCCAAGGTCTTTTAGGTGACCCTTCAAGGAGGGAGCTCTAGGACTGCCATTTGCAAATGATCACTTTAGTTCCCTGCTGGCCAGAAGACTCATCTTCTGGTTCATCTGTGCTGCTTGTCATTAATCCAAACTTCCCTCAGGACCTAATGAGTTGGCCAGACTGCCCGGCTGATCGGGGTCAGTGCTGATTCAAACATTAGTGCTCACTCTCCCATCAAAAGCAGTTAATTTCAAGAAGAAAATATTGGCACCAGGATACTGTTCATTTTAAAACAGCTACCCCAAAACAGGAAACCATATTAAGACAGGTAGCTAGAAAGAAATTGTGGTTCCTCTTTCATTTAATTGAAGAGCCAAGAAACTTCATGGTGAAGATATCATTTGGAAAAAAAAAAGGCAATTAACTTTACAGTGAGTTTATGTCTTTGCTGGATTTCAGATTCAGCAAAAATATCAAGTCATAATGATGTTTTCCCACGAGTATGCATAAGTAAGTAATCTCCAAAGGATCCCAAAGGCTGACATGACATGGAAGATTCAGCATAAGATGAAAAGCTGGACCTAGTGGTTTTTAAAATAATCATCTGTATCTTCCAACAGGAGAAGACCTGATTGCAAGATTCTGTGCCATCTATAGTAGGATATCATATAGTATATCTGAGTCAAAATGTGAGGCAGGATCAGGAAGCTAGTGAAAATAGAGCACATAAATAAGAATAGCAACAGAGGTAACCTTCATTGGAAAATAGTTTGTAGATAGACTTCTAATGGAACCAGAAACCAGCATGTCTCCAGTCATTGCCCTGAAACTTACCAAAGAATTGTGTGTAGGAGACCAGAATGTGTGTCCTGGTCAATAGAGAGGTGTGTTCTTAGGAAGATTATATATTGGATAGAATGTAACAGGTCTAATTTAATAGACATTATTGACATTGGACAAGTAACTGTAGGGATAAAGAGAAGTGAAATGCCTCAATGCCATCCTTGTCCTGATTCCATGATGTAGAAACAAACTTCTGATTAATTATTCTGTAGTAGGGTACATTAATACATAAAATAGGGACAGTGGGGAACTGGTCGAGGGCCTTGGTCACTGGAAAGATGTTCCACATTGTAAGCAATTTGGCGTTTTGGTGTACAAATCAGCCACTTATGAGTTTGGTTAACACAAGTCAGACATTGAGCATATGGTGATTCCTGATGGAACAAATTAAAACAAATTCTTGAATCTGAAAAGCTGAGTGGAGCCCTTGGACCTGTGGTGACCCCATGAAAGGTATAGGCACATCCAAAGCTCACCCTGATTGACAAAGTAACCTCACTGTTTAATATCCCTGCAGCACAGTGTATTTATCTTCATCTTCAGTAGAGTCATTATCTCAAAACTCTATCTCTGTCAAATGTATCTGTATTTGACTCTGGAAAATATTAACACCCTGGGGAGTACACTTTTCATCTTGTTTTAAATTTATAGTGAAATTATTTTTCTGAAGTGACTTATTTTATTATTAATAAAGAAAGAATAAAGAAACAAGACAGGAAGTGGTAGGACCAGCAGACATTGGATTGAAATAAAAATTTATCCCAGATAATCTACAAACCTGGTAATACTCACAAAGAGAGACAGTGGGTACATCTATCTACCTATCACCTATCATCTATCTATCTATCTATCTATCTATCTATCTTCTATATCTATCACCTATCATCTATCATCTGTCTATATCTATCATCTATTGTGCACATGCCTTATTTATACATACTTCTTTTAGATTTCATAGACTTCAAATTATACTTCAGTAAGTCTGCTAGATCAGTACTTAAAGCAAAAGATTCAAAAGGCAGATATTATTTGGATAAGGGATGTATGCTTCCCGTCTTTCAGATCAGAGCCCACAACTCTTGAGTTCTTAACCTTATGACAGCATTCACTGTATAACAGAGGAAAAGAATAAATCCTAAACCTGTATGGTATCACTTCTTCCAGATGCTCTCTTTATTTTTCTGTGCCTACATTATTTATCAAGGAAGAGGCTCTCTGAGGACTTGATGCAGGTTTTTTTGTGATGATCTGGACGCAGGTTCAGGAAAGAAAAATAAATTCAATCGGGGATGAATGAGTCGCTTTGATTCAATCGGGGATGAATGAGTCGCTTTGAAATATGTCTGTCTCTGACTACTAGTCATTTTCTTCAAAGATCCTCACCATCAATAAGAATTATAACCTCTGAAATGCTTTTCCCTAATGAAAAAGTATTTTCATTCTGATAATGTAACATGTGATTAGAAAGACTCTTTAATTGACTTTCTGGAAGTTTTAGAATGGTTTTGAAATGTTTCTCAGAGAAGAGAATTTCATTCATCAAAATAAAAGCGGGTTGACCCTTCCTGTGCAGGTTTAAGCAGCTAAGCCAGTCACAAAAGCTTCCCTTTGTTATTCTGTTGGGCAGAGCCCCCTTGGGCAGCTGTCCTGGAAACAGCCTACAAGAGAGGTTACACTGCAGATTGCAGGCCATTACACGAGCTCCCAATCCCTGAGTATTTATGCTTCAGGTGTTTTGTAACCACTTCATGTGAATTATCTACCTCAGTCATTGCTCCAACACTATGAACATTATTATCCCCATTTTACAGTAGAGAAAGTTGAGTCTCAGAGATGTTCAGTGATTTGTCCAAAGCCTGACAGCTAAAAATGATAGTACCACAATTTGAACCCAGGTTAATTAGAATCCAAAACTTGTACTTTGGCCAATGTGCTATACCCACTTTTAGTATACTGCAATGTCACAGGAGTGTTTAGAGACCTAGACAACTTGTTTCACTTCCCTAAGAATTTTCATTTCTCCTGCTTTGACCCTGCCTGCTTTCTCCCTGAAAACCAACCAAATCAGGAGGCTATAGTTTTATATAATTTGGAGCTTTCCTAAAAACAAAGTGTATTTGGTAAAGACAAGTGTCTAACAAGCAGGGGCTAATACTTATGTGACTTAATGTATTTCATGAAACTAAGATGCATGGAATTTGAGATGCATTGTTATTTTGTATACACTGGGAAAGGCAGAAGGCTGACAATTAAGTTGACACAATGTTTTCTTACCACTTAGAAATTTTATTTTAAACTTCTTGAAAAAGCTTATTTAGACTCCACTGAACATCAGTTTTGATAGTTTATCATCCATATGTATACATAAAAAGAAAAAGTATTTTAAAAAGTGGATACAATATTTCTAAAACGTCTTCACATTTAGTCTTACTCTTCTGATTTTTTAAAATTTAGTTATGACTACGATTTTCCACATAATATCATCTCCATGCCATCAAGTGCATTGAAGGGGTAGCACTTCTAAAAGAAATCCATAAATAAACTAAAAGCTATTTGTCCTGGGCTCCTAGGCTAGCTTTGCAATTACATAGGTCTAGCCTAACTTTGGGAATGCTGTTAAACATGTCTGATTTATCCTTTTACCCACCACACGACCATTTGGTTTTTAGAGATTAATCATGCTTCATTATTGTCCCCTGAATTTTCTTCCAAGTCCTGATAACTGTTTAGTGCTTTTATGTTCTTTCAAACAAGTAAGCCAATGATTATGAAACTTGCATGTTCATTAGAATCACCTGGATGGCTTGTTAAAACACAGATTGCTGAGTCAGATTTTCTGCTTCAGTTAAGTCTGGGGTGGGGCCTGTGAATTTGCATTCCTAATAGATTCCCGGGTGATTTATGCTGCTGGGGGGAGGGGGTGGAGGCAGAAGACTTTTAGAACCATTGTTGTTCATCTCAGCCAAACTATTGCCATCCATGCTGACAGCCATTGTAAGACTTCATTTTAAGAAGCAGTCTGATTTCAGAGATAATAAAATTTGAAAAAAAAAATTACATAATTTTGGATTGATGGACTATAGTAAATCCCATTTTCCCTCTAACTTGAGCTATAATATCCTTTTCATTCTAATTGTCAACTGACTCATACTTGATCCATTCATTTATTCATATTCTCTGCTTGTTCTAAAGATGAACTGAAATATCGTCTATGATTTTAGCTGAAATTTTTTCCTCCTAATGTTTTAAGCAAGAAATGATCTGTAAATACATATATTTTATATATGTTTCTATATGACTATATGTATACATACTGAGCAACTCCCTCTACGTGCCAAACCCTGCAGGCCGACAAAAGATGCTTTTAATAAGGACTCACTGCTCCATGATGAGCCCTCTCCATTTCTTATTAGTAGAAAGTACTCCTTTATACCTATGACCTAAAGGGCCAAGTAATCAGCCAACATTACGAGATGATTTAATAAAGAGTCCCAAGAGATCCATGATGGCACCTAAACATCACATACTTCTCTTTTTCTGAGAAGACGCATGAGAAATATTTCTATCCAGTCCTAGTATTAGGAACATTTATGTTTGTCCTAAATAACTTTTTAATTTTATCCTTATGGGTAAATTTGCAATTGACCATTTTCCCCTTTTTTTCCTCTTTTGTTCCCCGGTAGCTTATAGTCAAGTTTCTCGTCAGAGTTTAGTAACTAGGGAGACTATGCTCTCCCTCTACTCCTGGGCCCCTGTGACTGTTCACATCTTTACTCTGTCCTCAGACCAGGCTGTTAACTACTGCACACAGGTCAGTTGCCTTGAGTGAGGCTGAGGCTTTCTCACTGGGACTCATTCAGTCATTCAGGTCCTAGAAGAAAGACTGAAGTCACTTCATCCATCTGAGCCTAAGACCTTCTTAGGACACAGACTTTGCAAGACACATCTGACTCCTGGGATGCCTGGGTTCCCACTGCCCACCAGAGATGCGGTGGGTGCATTCTGCTGCCAACGTTGAGCTGGTTATACCCACCATGTTCCACATTCCTGAATGCCAGGTGGCTATCCCCAATACAGGTCACTCTGGCCAACCATCTTCCCCAGTACCTTCCATGTTTCTCTCCATCTAATCTTCCTCCATCCCATTCTTTCCATTTAGATCTCAGAAACCTTTTTCTCTGATTAACAAGCTCCTTTGCCCTCTTCACCAAACATTTCTCTCACTTTCTCTTCCACGAAAAACCTGATGTTTCCTTGAGGGCTTTACTCTCTTCAGTCTCTAAAGGAGAGGCCACTTCTTTTCTCACTCCAAATGCCTCAGAAGCAGGAGGTGGACCAGCAGACTCCTGGTAGCAATCCCTGCTCATGATGTGTGATTCATGATTCATGAATGTATGTCATTCAGCTTAATCACTTTCAGTATTTCCCCATCACTGTCATCTACCAATATTCCAGTTAGTTCTTATTTACTGAAAATAGGAACACCTAGTTTACAGACTTCTTTCCCATCCCTTTCCTGCGGTTTTTCTGGTGAGTTCAATTTGATATTGGTGCTCTAGCCAACACATTTGCTGCTTGATTCTCTGACTGCAAAAGATGAAGTAACAGAGATCGGATTTACCCTTCTACCTGAACAAATTAAAAACAGTGGTTTTTAAGACATTAGGTATTAGGTGACAAAGGACAGGGATACATAAGGAATGGAAAACAAATGAGATGAGCTGTATGGTTTCTCCAGCTAACTTCCTACAGAGAGCTCCCACATTGTGGTACAGGAAGAGGAACCAGGTAGACCCCGATCAGTTTTCTTGAGTTGAGGAGATGGAGCTGGGAATCTAGGCAGGCATGGTGGCTAGATGCCATAAGACAGAATACCAAAGAGGAGAAAATTGTATGCAGGAAGATTTCTAGAGATATAAAGAGGGTCTTTTCAAATTTTTAGCTGGGTGCTAATTAGCATGTGATGTGACAAAGCATGTGATGAGACTTGGGAAAAAGCCAACTGAATAGAGGAAATAATCTTCAGAGGGCACATGGGGTAGCAATAGTTCCTGACCCCATTTCCACAAGCCAGAGAAGAAAATTTCACAACTCATGGGGTGTTAGTGAGAATAATCAGAAGGAAAAATTAGTCTTAAACTAAACTATGCTCTGCTCTTATCTAATAAGACTTAAAAGCAAAACTCAAAAGGATAAAAGTGTTTACAAGAAACTCTGTCCTAATACGAATGTCCAATATATTTATAATAAAACAAAAATATTTGGCACTTAAAAGTTTGAAATTTGCAATGTTTGCATTCCATTCAAGCATTATCAAGTTTGCAAAGAAAAAGTAAAAATAGTTACTGTATGAAAATTATATCATATGAAAATAGTTATAATTGCATCTCATGTGGTCAAATAGCTAGGGGAAGGACGGAATGTTTTAAGTAGAAACCTGAAAGATATATAGAAAAGATCCACATAAAATTTGAAAGATAAAAATCACAATGCCTGATACAAAAAATGCATTGGAGGGAATTAACAGATTAAACATGACAGAAGAGAAACTTTATGAACTTCAAAACATAGAAATACAAACCATCTAAAATGAAATACAGAGAATAATTCAATATACATTCTGGGAGAGCACAATTCAACACATAACACAAGGTCACAGTATAAGGGACAATACACAATAGTCAAATATATTTCTATATATTAGTAATGAAAATTAGAGATAATTTACAATAGCATCAAAATATGAAATACTTAGAGATAATTATAACAAAGCATATTGTAAGCTTGTACACTGAAAACTTCAAAATGCTGCAGGGAGAAATTCAGGAAAGCCTCAATAAATCACAAGATATACTCTATTCATGGATTAGAAGACTAATTATTATAAAAATGTCAGTTCTTCCCAAATTGATCTACAGATTCGATGTAATACTAGTCAAAATCCGAGCAAACTTTTTGCAGAAATTGGCAAGCTGATTCTAAAATATATGTGGAGGTACCTAGAGTACCTAAAACAATTCTGAAAAAGAAGAAAATCTCCTGATTTGAAGACTTACTAAAAACCTCCAGTAATCAAAACAGTGTGATATATTGGCGTGAGGTTAAGCACATAGATCAAAGTAGACCACATGTGTATAGTCAATTGATTTTTGACAATGGTACTAGTCAGGAGAAAAGACTGTCTTTTCAACAAATGATACCAGTACAACTGGATATCCATATGCAAAAAAGCTTACCTAATTATACACAAAACCAACTCTAAATGAATCATATGCCTAAATGTAAGAGGTAATGCTAAAAACATCTAGAGGAAAAGAAACTCTTTGTGACCTTAATTAGATCTATTTCTTAGATAAGACCCCAAAAGCATGAACTGAAAAGAAAAAAAAATTAATAAACTTTACTTCTTAAGTAAACAGTTTTGCTTTTTAAAAGAGACTATTAATAAAAAGAAAATGCAAGCCACTAACTTGGAGAATATATTTGTAAAACCTGTATCTGGTAAAGGACTTGATCCAAAATATACAAAGGACATTTTTAAGGCTTAATAAGAAAAGCAACCCATAAAAGATGGGCAAAAGATTTGAATAGACACATTCCCAAAGGTGAAATGCAGATAAAAAATAAGTCTGTAAGATGTTTAGCATGATTACTTATTAGGGATATACAAATAAAAAGCAAAGTCTATGCCATTACACACCCATTATAAGGGCTGATATTAAAAAGACTGACAAAAGTTAAGTGCTGGCGATGACATAGAGTGGCTGGAGTGCTCATGCATTGTAGATGAGCCACCTCAGAAAACAGTTTGCAGTTACTTAAAATTTTAACCATATCATGTGACTTAAAGTAGGACCCAGCAATCTCAGTCCTCATAGTCAAGAAAAATGAAGAAATATGTTCACACCAAGATATATACATGAATGTTTATAGTGGCTTTATTCATAATACCAAAAAATAGTGAATGTATATTTTGTGGTACATTCATAGAATTGAGTGTTACTTAGGAATAAAAAGAATAAACTATGTATACACAGAGAACATGATTTACTCTCAAAAGCATTATGCTAAATAAAGAAGCCAGACACAAAATACTACTCTCATTCCATTTATATGAAATTTTAGAAAAGGCAAAACTACAGTAACAGAAAGCAGATGAACAGTTGCTGTGGTAAGGGGCGAGGGAAGGGGACCGGCTGCAAAGGGGCATATGGAAACCAGGTTGATGGCACTGTTCCCTATCATGATTGTGGCAGTCTATATACATTTGTCAAAACTTATTGAATCATGCATTTAAACAAGCTGATTTTAAAATCACAAGAGTCCTATTTTTTGCTAAATGCAGCAGATGCTATTATTATTTGCACTCTTATATGGTATTTGACAATGTTGACTATTGTCTTCTTGAAATCCTCCCTTTCCTTGTCTTCTATGACCCACTTTTTATTAGAGATTCATCTCTTCGCAGGATTCTCTTCCTCCATTTGTTCATTAGAGAGAATGGACTTCCTCAGTGGCTTGTTATGAGCCCTGTTCTGCCTTCTCTTCCTTTGGATGCTTTCATCCAATCTCTTGGTTTCAACTACTATGGATAAACTCAATCTCTCTGTAACTCTAACTTGGATCTCTCTTCTGAGATTCAGACTCATATATGTAGCGACCTCCTGGAATCTCCATTTGGATGTACCACTGATATGTCAGACTCAACAAGTCAAAAACTGAACTTTTCTTATCCCCTGCACATCGTCTCCTTCCTATCTCAGTGAAAGGCATACTATACATCACTCCTTTCTTTTCCCTCAACACTCACATTCAGTCAGCAAGTTCTGTCAATTCTACCCTCCACTCTCTCTTACTCCATCTACTTTTCTTCATACCCAGTGCTACTCTTTTAGTTTAGACTAGCATCACCTACCCGCCCAGATCACCCCAACATCCGTCCAACTCATTTCCTTACCTCAAACATTCCCCTTTTTCTAATGTAGTATGGTTTCAGAAAAGCTATAGATTAAGATCATAGGGCTTGTTCTGGAGTACTGCTTATCAACTCCCAAAACACCACTGACCCTGGAACTTCATTGTTCCCACTTACACAAGTGGGATGTTGAAGATCATACTCACTAGAAACATCAGCTGTACTACGAATGATAATAGTAATAAATGATATTGACAGTTCCTTTCTATAGAACATTAAGCTTTAGAATACATTGTTACATACATATTTAATCCTCAGAGATGTTCTCATGCACATTTCATAGAAGAGAGAACTTAGGCTCACATTCAATGTGCATGTAGTAGTAACAGGTCTGGGATTTAAATTCTCTTTCCCAACCTAATGTTCTTCCCTCTGCTCCAAGCTACACCAGAACAGAGCCTGGTTTATATTTAAAATTCCAGTGACTCAGTTGTTAAATGGAGAAAACTGTAGGAGCAACCAGAATTGGTCTAGCACAAAGCAGCACACGTGTCGACTGAAGTGAATGGAGTAGATGAGCCCTCCTCTGACAGATTGGCCACTCAGATAAATGTGGTGAGAGGGTTCATGCAGCACCAGAAATGCAGTTTCACACACGGGAAAACCAGAACATCAGTTATGCCTATCGCAGCAATATTTAGAAAAAACAAGAGTGGCAATCTTTTCTTCTTAGCATTTTTTTCGTCATTTCCTTTGGCTGTTAAGGAAAAAAGAAAACTAGCGGGGCCTATCTCATTTGTCCATTTGTTTGAGAGAGAAGTCGCTTTATTTTTAAAATTATAACCAATAGTCTTGAAAATAGAAAATACTCATACCTGACCAACACATTTTTTATAGAGGTAAAGAAAACCAATGAATGCATTCGAAGTTTAGTTCGGAAGCAAGGAATGGCATTTATTTGTCCCTTTATTTGAGAGCCCTGTGCTGTCTGCCTACACAAGGCGCCCTATGAAGCTGAAACAGAGGACTGTTTGTACCTAATTGAGGAACAAATAGTAACCTGTACCCTGATTTGCTATAGGTGACGTTTGCCCTGTTCACTAGGGAACAACTCTCTAAAGGGTATCAAGAAATAGCCACCAACAGCCTTAATTTAATGGCTGTGCTGAACTATAAGGGAGCATGCAGATGTGGAACCACCTATGGGAAATAAAATCTATCCAAAGAAGGAAGCTAATGGTTACCCTATGGGCCCAGGATTCCTGGCTTAGAGAACTCAGTGTGTCCATCCTTTGTTTAAGGGGTTATCAGCCTAATTACTGGTACACAGGCCAGCAGATGTTTTCCCAGGTGAGTCGTCTTATACTGTCTCCTCCAAACTGTGGGTACTTGCCATATTATAGAAAATGTTGAGGTCCAGGAGTGTTTGTAAGTGTAAACTTTACAATACCTCACATAGCACTGAAGTTTGATAATGAGATGAACTGAACTTTATTTCAATATTGTAACTTTCTCTTTCTTTCTCTTTGTTCTTCTCACCTTCACTATGATACCAATCTTTGGGTTCTAATTATGCAGACTTACATTATTTTTTGACAGAGCATTTAAGAAGTAGTTTAGCTATTAAAATAGCTCTGTTCTCTAAGCTGTGTTTTCCCTTGCGGCAACAGTTTCAGTACCAGGGCAAGTAAACAATGGCTAGACAAAAAATAGTGGTGATAATCTCCATGCACTTTGCTGCTATGCTTAAAATCTCAAAGAAAGGCTGAATTCCCAACCAACTGAAATGATTCTGATGTATTTCAGACTTTAGCATCAGAGCTGTCCTTTTTATTAATTGTTCAATTCAGAATTCAAAGATAGCACTGGTCTGCTTAGAAACTCAAGACAAATTCGAGGAATAACTCAACAAAATATCGATTGTATTTCATGCATAAAACACCAGTGTTTTTTAGTGCATTTTCTTCTGCAGCCACATAAAAGAATGAATACTCTCAGCCCTGATAAGAGGGACATTTTCAGAGATACCTCCAGATTTTCCAGCTTGAGTCGGATTTAGTCATACTTGCCTAACAGACTTTAATCTATAAAATGGTTATGCTAATCCATATTATGTTTGGCAAACAAGTTGTTGGGGCAAGGCTTGGGAAGCGCAGGAGGAATTTAAGAGCACACTAAATGTAACTACAATATGAGAGGCAAATGCAGAGACCCAGGGGCCTGGAGATCTGGGTTCCAGTTCTTGCTCTATGACCAACTTCTGGGCCTCAGTTTCTCCATTTGCCAAATGAAGGGCTTGGAGCACATGTGCAGTCAGATACAACTAGCTCTGACATTCTATATTTGAATGGGAGATGAGCAATCCTGGTGAAGCAGAAAATGATTACAACCAAGTGTACCCTCAAATACAAAAGTCTGTTTTTGTGAGTAAAACTGGGAATGTAAGTAACTAACTGAAGAGAGGTGGCAGAGCCTGGGGAAGCAACCATCTCAACAGACAGGCAGCTGGACTCTAGGGAATCATCACACCCTTCAGACAAGCACTGGAATTCTGGGGGAGGAGATCTAATCAGAAGAAGCAGCTCAGGCAATTTGTGAGCAAGTCAGGGCGAAGAAAGCCACAGTCTGTACAAGGGACACACACGCACACCAACCCTGAGCAAGACGTCAGCCAGGCTCCTTTCTATGGAGCTCAAACTTGTACATCAAACCTATTGTTCTCCCAGAACAGATTTTTGTTTTCTCTCCTTCAATAGTTAGGAAAGCAGTTTGCTAGTTTCTACTGTTTATTGCTTTACTTTCAGTGCTACAACTCACTTTCAGCCCTAAATTATTAAATGGCAGCTATGACTTAAGAAATCACCGCCAGTGAGTCTCTAATTAGCATAGGCCTCCCGTTGTTGGGCTGGGGAGGAGAATGTTCAGGAAGAGCCACACAGTAAGATCCGTATCCACCCCACTTGTTCTCTTGGATGGAATGGCTCACTGGACAGTCATTTGCATCTGCTCTCATTGAACCCCCATGCACCGTATTTGTCCCAACCTCTCTTCCTCCACCATTTTGAAAAGCTTTATCCACATGTTTTTCTTGAAAATTTCTTTCCCTTCGTCCATCTGTTCAGATCCAAGAACAGTTCTTTAACTTTTTTTTCTCTTCCTTTTTGAAACAGTAACAGTTATAATATCGTTTTTTCGAGAGCTTTATGTACAAGTGGTCATGCATGTTTGTCTTTACAAAAGTCAAGTTGAATAATCCAATGCTTGCTTCCATTGGATGAGGCAGTGGGGTGGGAGACACGCACCCTCAGCTGCTGCCCTCAGGAATTCCGTCTCCTCTTCCCCATCCTTGCTCTGGTTCCCTGCTCCACAACATTCATCCTCTGTTTCTTGGACAGGCACTTCACAAAAATGGGTATCCCAATGGCTAATTTAAAAATGCAAATGGACCAATTTTATTTTTTATAAGGGAAATATAAACTAATACCACAAGAGATATCTATATTACCCATTAGAATGGCTAAAATTAAAAGAATCGGCAATAACAAGTGTTAGCAAGTTAGGAAGTTGGTGGAAAAACAATAGAATATTCACGCACTCCTAGAGGGAATGCAAAGTGGGAAAAATTGCTTTGAAAAACTGTTTGATAGTATCTACTTATGTATGTGTAATGATTACAGCTACGTAAAACATGAATGAATCTCACACACACAACATTTAACTAAAGAAGTCAGGAAAAAAAGGAGTACATATTATTAATTCATTAATATGAATTAAAGACAAACTAATCTATAGTGAAGAGTCTGAATAGTGGTTATCTTTTGGGGGGGTTGGTTATTTACTGGGAAGGAACACAAGGGAGTCTTCCACAGTGTCCTTGGAAATATTCTCCATCTTCGATCAGTGTCATAGTTACATTAGGGTATTCATGTGTAAAAGTTTGTCCAGTTGCACACTTAAGAATAGTGTATTCTGCTATTTATTGTGGTATAGTACACCAATAGTGGAAAAAGTCAACAAATAGTTTGCCCCAGGCAAAGAATATGGAAGAACCTGATAATTTTTCCTGTCGTGTACCTTGTGCTTTTTAAATGAAGTGTTACATAATTGTCTTAACATCAATGTCAAAAACACACTGCATGTTACCTTCTAATGACTACTTCTTCTGACATCTTACAGATCATATTTGGAAGATTACAAGACACCATAAAGAAATCTAGGAATAGCTTTTCTACTCGATGCTTGAGAGAATCTTTCCAAATTTTTCAAAGGCAGGCTGGCACCTACACCGTAATGGAGATCACACTGTGGTTCCCCTTTTATTGTATGTAAGAAAAATTAAAAAGGGAAAATCATCCGATAGTGGACATCATTCAATCAAATGAAGTGCTTACTGTTACAGTAGGCAGTGTTATAGGAGCTGAGCTGATTCAAAGATGAACGGGATGTGTTCCTGTTCTCAAGGTGTCTGTACTTGCTGGTTGTGGGAAGCGGTTATACAGAGAGCTAAGTGTCATTTACAGAAGAGAAGGTAAGAGCTAGGGGAAAGGCATGAAATATCATAGGGTCATAACTGAGAAAATGGGGGAAAGCTTCCTAGATAGGTAGCATTCTACCTGAGCCTTGAAGGATAGGAAGGGATTTCCCTGACATAAGTGGGATAATGGAAGGGAAGAAGGACACATTATCACAGAAGGAAAACAAAGCCAAGTTTGATGTGACCGCTCTTCAGCTACTCTCAGTTTGAAGGTCCCCGTCTCAGGTAATGGCTCATTTGTGCTGACAAGTGTTCTTGTCTGGACCTGATGCTGTCTTCCTACCAGAAGCATCTGACCTCACTGCTTCTGCTCCAGATGTTGATAGATGAGAGTTTGTGACATGGGCAGTGATGGGTGCACTGGAATGTCACTTCAAGATGTACAACAGATTAGTGAAAGGAGACCTTTGAACACGGACCCCTGGCATCTCTGTAGCACTTAAGAGCCCTCACTCTTCCGACTTGGAGATAACTTAGCAAAAGGCCAAGCATGGGATTAATTTATTGTCAAACCGGCTTAAAAGTGAGAGAAAAACAGACTTTAGCATTTGTTTTTTCTAATTTACCATGAGGTTGAAGTCCATTTCTTGCAATAAGAAATCACTCTTATGGACAACTGGGGTGAGAATCTCATTCTTTGTCACATTTTATGGGCTCAAAAGCATGAGGATAAAGGTAAGTCTTTCACCTTATCTTATTTGACTGAAAAGATATTTGATCTTTCATCAATTTCATAGCAAAAACTCCCACATTTCTTATTTTCCTTTTTTTCATGAAAAAGATCATGAAACCTCACATGGATAAAAGCTTCCCTGAGTTACATAGGAGTTTGTTTAATTTATCCCCCTGACAGTGATACTTTTGATACAGTGCTGGGTGTTCACTTTGAATGAGATGTCAGGACTTAGACATAACGTAGGACAGTCATGGGAAAGCCAGGATACATAGGCATCCTATTGTTTTAGAGAGAAAAATTTGAGGAAACAAAGTAAATTTGCAAGCAATGTCTCAAAATAAGTGTCATATTTGGAAATTGCCTTTGAAAATTGCTACTACTGTTAGGCAAGGTAGTTCTTTACAGTTACTAAAGAGGAGGGAGCAAGTTTAATGTCTCACATTATATTTCATTAAAGAGTAAGAGATTCATTTCCTACTCTTGGTTTATTTTAGTATCTTTGTGACAGTGAAATATGGGTGGAGCTCTGAAATTGCGATTTCCGGTGCTTTTGTCCTTGCTCCCTTAAAGAGAGCTCCTGTCAATCAGCATGCTTCCCATCACCATAAGGTCTGGTGGGGAAGTGAAAAATGCAGGACATCACACACTAATGTTTTTTCAAATATAAAATTAATCATTTAGATATTTGGAATCATGAATCTTTGGCTGAATTTAATATTACCTACTATGTCATAACTACATGTTTTGTGCTTTAGTTTATACTTTTCTTATTTTTAAAAAAATGCATTTAAAGTATGGATGTGTTCACCACTGACAAAACACTTTAGCTAACACACACATGCACACACACACACACACACACACACTTACTGATTATGGGAAGCATGTGGGTCACTGTGGGTCACCATAGATCACTCTGGATCCACAGTGATATGAACCTGAGCCCAAACTCCATTGATCATCGACCTCCACAAGTCCCTACTCCGACTGGTACCCCAAGAACTGACATTAGACTTATCTCCAGAAATTAATATCAATTCAGAGCTATTGTCCAGTAATCCTCTTCAGAACAGTTGCTCTAGTAAATGGCCAAGTCCCTTTGGAGAGACTGAGGGGAAGATACACAGTAGAAATTGTTGGTAGAGTAATAGAGTCCTTCCTCAAGAGGTTCCAACCTCTCCCTCATTCAAGGGGCATGAAGTTTGTGAACTGCTACAGTCCTGGAAATTCATGACTCTCTATTGTGGTAATTCAAGTCAGACTTCCTTTTACCAGACATATAGCTTTCCCACTTACACCAATCAAGTAAGGCTTTAGTTGTCTGCCTAATGCTAGCTAGCTAATGCTGATCTGTGTGGTCAAACTATTTTGGCTATTGCTTTGATGCTGTTGCTCTTTATAGTAATCAAGCTCATGTAGTCTTTGGTGATTAAGTGCCACGACTTGTCCTCTGCCATCCACAAGCTCATCACTGAATTCAGGGATCCCATCACCATTTCCCACAATCATTTCTGACCTACAGAGAACAGCACCACAGAGCCTTCAAAGATGGTGGGAGATCCTTTCATAATAGTTGTCACAGTTTTGATAAAGGAAGTATACTCTGGAACTTCCCAGAGGACATAGTGAGGGGTGAATGAAGTTCTTACCTAATGGATCGATTGTAGTATTCCAAAGTCCCTAAGGCTCAGGTAACTTTTTAAATCAATGTCCTAAAATTACACCTTAAAAAGCTAAATAAAGGAGAACAAAATAGACCAAGGTAAAAAAAAAAGGATATGAAAAATAGATATTAAGTGTTTACATGAAATAATAAATAATAAAAATAATAAACATTCAAATAAATAATGAATGGAATTGGGAAAAGACAACCAATTGAGAAAATTAACAAACAAGTACTATGCAGCTATAAAAATGAATGCAAGCTATTATTATTATATAGTACCATGAAGTAATTTTTACAATATTTTGTAAAATGAAATAAATCAGGGTGAAAAAAATGTGTATATACTGTTGTTTAAGAAAAAGGGGCTTGTAAAAATATATTCATGCTTTTTATTATGTTTTATAAAACAAAGGAAAAATAAATCATAAAATTGAGAAAGGACACAATCAGGTGGAACACACAGGAATAAAAAGTAGAATTTTTGAAATATGTCTTGTTTTAGGGATTTGACTTTCAAATCTAGAAAACAGTTTACATAATTATAAAATACAATTAAGTTAAAAGAAATCCCTTTAAAAAAATCTTACACTGCTTTTAGTAATCTTATTTTTCTTCACAGTGATAATGCTTTTATTATCCTACTGTTCTATGTGATATATATGTAATGGGATACACCAGTGAGTAATTGTCTTGGTGTCAATAAGAAGTATGCTTTACATTATGGGAAAAAGGATATATAAGGGTAAGAAAAATGTGGCTAACTAAAAATAATGCACTCCTGAATTTGAACTGAAAGTATCAGTGTAAATTTATTATGTATTTCAGCTTTATTACAAAATAGAGACTTTTTAATGACTTCCACTAATGGTGGAACCACTTTTTGTGAACCAATCTCCTATCAATAACAACTAGGAAATTTGGACAAAATGCCAACAAAAGCATCAATTTGAACAAATTGGAGAGCTTCTAAGTCTTCCAGGATTTAAGGAGAAAAAAATTTCAGAAAGTAGAAAATCCCATACAGTGAGATATTCTGCCGTATTGGTCCCTTTGAGTAAATTGCTGACTTGTAATGGGTTTGTGATGGAGAGAAAAGCAGAGCAAAAAGTAGTGGCCCACAGGTTGGGAAGCTGAGGTGCACCTAGCGGTGGTCCTGGGGAAATAAAAATCGGAGTTCAGAGTGTGCCAAGGAGGAGAAGTGATGTGAATAATTTCAGACTTCTATTTAGAATCCTTAGAAGCTACATCCTCGAAGTTGTGGTGAATTAGAAATAGACCAGCACACAGTGAAAAGTACAATCAAATTTCAAAGAAGCTCAGTTGCAATCAAGGACTAGGGTGATTTGTTCCTATTTTACTACCTGAATGCCAGCAAAAATCTCTGGAGAAAGAGAACACAAACCAGAACCTCTAATTATCTCTATAATTCTTCCATAAACAAGACCTAGTGTTCAATGAAGAATTAACAGACATAGCAAAATATAGGATCACATGACCAAAACCTAAGAGGAAATATCAAATATAATTAGGCCCATAGGTGATGGACATATTAGAGAAATCAGTTATGGCTTTAAATAACTAATAAGTCAAGAAAAGAAATGACAAAGTAAATAAAATCTCCAGAGAAATTAAATCTGTACAAAAAATCAAATGAAAATCCTAGTACTAAAATATGTAATAGTTGAAATTAAGGATGCAGTAAATGGACTTAACAGAAGATTAGACACAGAAGACAATTAGTGAACTCAGCAGGTAGATCAACAGAAAATACCAAACTGAAGTACAGAGAGAAAACAAACTGAAGAGAGAAAATAGAAAAGAATATGAGACACATGGCATAGTATTTAGGTCTAACAAATGTATAACTGGAGTCTCAGAATGAAAGGAATAAAAGATGGTGCAGAGACAGTGTTGGTAGAGATAATAGCCATTTTCTCAAACCTGAAAGACATCAGTTCCCAGATACAAGAAGTTCTATAAACTCCAAGTATTATGAATATGAGAAAGCATACCAAGATGTGTAATAGTTTAACTGCAGAGAAGAAATGCAAAGGGAAAAAATTTAAAGCTATCAGGAAAAGACATTCTTTTGAAAGGAAGAGCAATAAAGTTTATAGCTGACTTCTCAAAAAAGATCATAGAAGCAAGAAAAAGTTTATAGTTCTGGAAATAATTATCAATCTATATCCAACAAAATATCTATACCCAACAAAAATATTCTTCAAACATAAATATGAAATAAAAATATATTTGGCAAAACAAAAATTTGAGAGTGTTTATCATTCTGAAAAAGAAATACACTTAAAATTGACAAAGTTACTTAATACAAATTAGACATCAATAAAGGTAATTTAAAAAGAAAAAGAAATACTAAAGGGAATCCTTTAGGCAGAAGTAAAGTGATCCCAGAAAAAAACATGGATATATGGGAAGAAATGAAAAGAATTAGAAAGGATAAATCTGTCAGTAAATGTAGGTAAATACTGATTGTACAAAACAATAATTTCAATGTCTTTAAGAGTTTAAAATATAAGTAGAATTAAAATACATGTAAAAAATAAAAGAGAAAGCTCAAGAGTTAGTGTTCAACGTCCTTCTATTTTCACAGAAATGGTGAAAGTAATCACTTATATTCAACTTTAGTCAAAGACACATGTAATATTCTTTACAGAGCAAAGAAACATAATTAACAAGCTAACATCTTTTAATAAAATACTATTATTACTCTACTGAAGGATTTGGACATCTTTCTCATATTACAAGGTACTTTGTATTTTGTTGCTATTAGAAATAACAGTTAAATGTATTATTTCTAATATATTGCTGATAGTATACATACAATTGTTTTATATACTAATTCATACCTAATCAATTAGCTAAATTCTCTTATTCATAGTAATACATTTTTGGAGTTTCTGTTTGGCAACCATATTTTGTGTGCATAAGGATAATTTATTTATTTTTTATTCTTATGTCCTATTTCTTCCTCCTGTTTTATTGTGTTTGCTGGACTCTTTAATACAATGCTGAATAGAAGAATGGACTCTGGATATCTGTGTCTTGTTTCTGATGTTTAAGAGAAACTTTAAATATGATATTTGTGGTGTTTTTTTGTTACATAACCCTTATGAATAGGTAATAAATTGATTAGTAGGTAATAAAATGATAAGGGAAATGAATAGGTAAAAATATGATTAGGTAATTACAAATAGGTAATAAATTTCCTTATTATTTCCAATTTACTAAAAATAATTTTATTATGAATATTATAAAATAATTTTTATGCATTTACTCAAATAATTTCCTTTTTTTCTTATTCATCTGTTAATGTAGTGAATTACATTAATAGATTTTTCTAAAGTGAAACCAATCTTGAGTTACTGGAATAAGCTCAATCAACTTAGTAATGGAATTTTTTTTACTATATTGATTAATTCTACTTGCTAATATTTTGTTCATGATTCTTGCATCTCTACTTATAAATGAAATTGGCCTGCAATCATTCACTCTTGCATTGTCCTTATTTGGTTTCAATATCAAGTTTATACCATTTTCATAACAAAAGATGGAGCGTATTCACTCTGTTTTCTAATTTCTGGAAGAATTTGTATGTAGCCTAAAGAGTTGACTTCTTGAAAGATTTTAAATCTTTTTTATTAGATAATCTGTCCTGGAGTTTTTTTGTTGGAAGATTTTATATTAATTTTCTTTCTATTTCTTGAGTCCATTTTGGGAAATATACTTCTCTAGAAATTTCTTTGTATTGTGTAAGTATTCAAATTGTGTAAGTTTTAAATTTGTTGATGTAAAGCCATTTATTTATTTACTTTTTAAGTTCCCTAATATATTTCTGGTTTCTTCTTTTTAATAGCTACTACTTTTGTATTTTATTTTTTTACTGAGAAGTCTTGCCAGAAGTTTACATATTTATCAGTCATTTCAAAGAATCAACTTTTGCTTTTGTTGGTACTCTGTTTTCTATTTAATTAGCTTCTGTTTTTAACCTTTATTATCTCTATTTTTTATAATTCCTTTGGTTTATTCTACTCCTTTCTCATGTATTAGTTTGAACACTTAAGAGTGTTAATTTTCAGCCTCTCTTCTTTTCTTACATAAGCATTTAAAGTTAAACATTTCTCAGGATTAAAGATGGCAGCGTGAGAGGTGAGACAGAGGCTTCCTCCTAAAACCGCATATAATATGAAAATATAACTAATACAACTACTCTTGAAAGAGCAACAGGAAAGAGGACTGCAACAAACTGCATATACCTGGAGACAACAGCAGACTTCATGGAAAAGGGTAACGTACTAAAGCTGTGGTCCTGAGGGATCCAAGCCCTTCCTCCACCCCAGCTCACCGGCAGGAGGAAGATGAACTGACCAAGAAGGGAGTGGAGATCTGGGACTGCTGAATACCTAACTCCAGAGATCTGCTCTGGGAGCACAAACCTACATTTCATGGTGCTTGCATGATACTCTTGTAATTGGGGGATTGGAAAGCTAAGACAGGCAGAATTCCTGGAGAGTTTAAGATTGTGGAAAGCAGGGATCCATATCCAGCTGCTTTGGGACAAAAGAAAGGCAGGCAGACTGAGAGACTTCCTAACAAAGAAGCCCTTAGCAAGATGGCTGCTAATGGGGCAAGGATTGCACAGAGTTTACTGCTCAGGAGAAAGGACAGGTAGACAAAATTCTCTGGGTGCACTCTGCTAAGCAGATTGGGAGCTTTCACGATCTTCAGGTGCTCTCCAGCTCCCTGGCTGCCTACACAGCTCCAAGAACCCCTTCTGTGATAGGCAGACTTGTGGGCCTTTCTCCTGGCCAGCTCCACTGGGCTTGCAAACTGGGAAACCCTACCCTGGCGTTAGGCCAGCCAGAGGGAAGGTCTGTCTACAGCAACTAAAATCTCAAAGCACAGAGGCTTATACCTGTGTGCTCAGCCCACCGGTTCAGGCAGTGGAGACAGGCATAGCAGCTGGGAACCAGGAAACAGCTCTTTCCTCCCCTGAGGCACCAATACCACTCCCCTACAATCCCCACATCGCTTCAGGGGCTGAGCAGCTCCAGAGAGTAGAGCTTCTGGGCACTAGAGGACGCCATACACAAATATGAAATGCCAAAGGAACCTGGTCCAGAGTAAAATTATGAATACAACTCCTGGAAGATTTAAATGATATGGACCTCATGACTCTCCCTGAAAAGGAGTTCAAAATAAAAATCATTAACGTGCTCATGGAGGTACAGAAAGATATTCAAGAACTCAGGAATGAATTATGGTCAGAGATCCAATCATTGAAGAGCACAATGGAGGATATTAAAAGCAGATTGGATACGGTGGAGGGAGGAGATGATAAATGAATTAGAAACTAGAGAAGAGGAATACAAAGAAGCTGAGGCACTGAGAGAAAAAAGGATCTCTAAGAATGAAAGAATATTGAGAGAACTGTGTGACCAATCAAAATGGAACAATATTGGCATTATAGTGGTACCAGAAGAAGAAGAGAGAGGAAAGGGGATAGAAAGTGTCTTTGAGGGGGTGATTGCTGAAAACTTCCTCGATCTGGGGAAGGAGATAGTCTCTCAGGCCATGGAGGTGCACAGATCTCCCAGCACAAGGCACCCAAGGAAGACAACACCAAGACATATAGTAATTAAAATGGCAAAGATCAAGGATAGGACAGACTATTAAAAGCAGCCAGAGAGAGAAATAAGTTCACATACAAAGGAAAGCCCATCAGGCTATCATCAGACTTCTCATAAGAAACCTTACAGGCCAGAAGGGAGTGGCATGATGTTTTTAATGTAATGAAGCAGAAGGACCTTGAACCAAGATTACTTTATCTGGCAACATTATCATTTAAATTTGAAGGAGAGATTAAACAATTCCCAGATAAGCAAAAGCTGAGAGAATTTACCTCCCACAAACGATCTCTACAGTGTATTTTGGAGGGACTGCTATAGATGAAAAGGTTCCTACAGTTTAATAGCTGTCACCAGAGGTAATAAAACCACAGTAAAGAAAATAGAAGAGGTAATTACTAAGGAAATGCAAAATTAAATTAACTATCCCCAAAGTCAATCAAGGGATAGACAAACAGTACAGAATATGATACCTAATATATAAAGAATGGAGAAGGAAGAAAAAGGAGGAGGAAAAAAACAATCAAAAAAAAAGAACCTTTAGATTGTGTTTGTAATAGCATATTAAGTGAGTTGTTAAACTCTTAGGTAGTAGGGAAGTTAACCTTGAACCTTTGGTCACGAATCTGAAGCCTGCAATGCCAATAAGTACATACCTATCCATAATCACCCTAAATGTAAATGGACTGAGTGCACCAGTCAAAAGACATAGAGTCACTGAATGGATAAAAAAACAAGACCCATCTATATGCTGCCTTCAAGAGACTCACTTTAAACCCAAAGACATACACAGACTAAAAGTGAAGGGATAGAGAAAGACACTTCATGCAACTAATATTGAGAAAAAAGCAGGAATTGCAGTACTTATATCAGACAAAATAGACTTCAAAATAAAGAAAGTCACAAGAGACAAAGAAGGACCTTACATAATGATAAAAGGGTCAATCCAACAAGAAGATACAACCATTATAAATATCTATGCACCCAACACAAGAGCTCCTACATATGTGAAACAAATACTAACAGAATTAAAAGGGGAAATAGAATGCAGTGCATTCATTCTAGGAGACTTCAACACTCCACTCACTCTGAAGGACAGATCAACCAGACAGAAAATAAGTAGAGACAGAGGCACTGAACAACACATTAGAACAGATGGACCTAACAGACATCTACAGAACTCTACACCCAAAAGCAGCAGAATACACATTCTTCTCAAGTACACATAGAACATTTTCAAGAATTGATCATATACTAGGCCACTAAAAGAGCCTTGGTAAATTCAAAAAGATTGAAATTGTTCCAACCAGCTTCTCAGAGCACAAAGGAATGAAACTAGAAATGAATTACGCAAAGGAAATGAAAAATCCCACAAACACATGGAGGCTTAATAACATGCTCCTAAATAATCAATGGATGAATGACCAAATAGAAACAGAGATCAAGCAATATATGGAGACAAATGAAAACAATTCAACACCACAAAATCTGTGGTACTCAGAGAAGGCCGTGCTAAGAGGAAAGTATATTGCAATACAGGCCTACCTTAGGAAAGAAGAACATTCCCATATGAGCAGTCTAAACTCACAATTAACGAAACTAGAAAAAGAAGAGCAAATGAGACCCAAAGTCAGGAGAAGGAGGAACATAATAAAGATTAGAACAGAAATAAATAAAATCGAGAAGAATAAAACAATAGTAAGGATCAATGAAAGCAAGAGCTGGTTCTTCAAGAAAATAAAAAAATGGATAAACCCCTAGCCAGAATTATCAAGAAAAAAAGAGAGTCTACTCACATAAACAGAATCAGAATGAGAAAGGACAAATCACTAAGGAGAACACAGAAATACAAAGAACTGTTAGAGAATACTATGAAAAACTATATGCTAACAAACTGGATAACCTAGAAGAAATGGACAACTTTCTAGAAAAATACAACCTTCCAAGACTGACCCAGAAAGAAACAGAAAATCTGAACAGACCAATTACCAGCAAAGAAATTGAACTGGTAATCAAAAACCTACCAAAAAACAAAACTCCTGGACCAGATGGCTTCAATGCTGAATTTTATCCAACATTTAGTGAAGACATAATACCCATCCTCCTTAAAGTCTTCCAAGAAGTAGAAGAAGAGGGAATACTTCCAAACTCATTCTATGAGGCCAGCATCACTCTAATACCAAAAACGGGCAAAGACACCACACACACACACAAAAAAAACTACAGACCAATATCCCTGATGAACATAGATGCAAAAATACTCAACAAAATATTAGCAAACCAAATTCAAAAGTACATCAAAAGGATCATCCATCATGATCAAGTAGGATTTATTCTAGGGATGCAAGGATGGTTCAACATTTGAAAATCCATCAACATCATCCACCACATCAACAAAAAGAAGGACAAAAACCACATGATCATCTCCATAGATGCTGAAAAAGCATTTGACAAAATTCAACATCCCTTCATGATAAAAACTCTCAACAAAATGGGTATAGAGGGCAAGTACCTCAATATAATAAAGGATATATATGACAAACCCACAGCCAACATTATACTTAACAGCAAGAAGCTGAAAGCTTTTCCTTTAAGATTGGGAACAAGACAAGGATGCCCACTCTCCCCACTTCTATTCAACATAGTACTGGAAGTCCTAGCTACGGCAATCAGACAACACAAAGAAATAAAAGGCATCCAGATTGGCAGGAAAGAAGTTAAACTGTCCCTGTTTGCAGATGACATGATACTGTACATAGAAAACTCTAAAGAATCCACTCCAAAACTACTAGATCTAATATCTGAATTCAGCAAAGTTGCAGGATACAAAATTAATGCGCAGAAATCTATGGCATTCCTATACAGTAACAATGACCTAGCAGACAGAGAAATCAGGAAAACAATTCCATTCAAAGTTGCATCAAAAGGAATAAAATACCTAGGAGTAAACCTAACCAAGGAAGTGAAAGACCTATACTCTGAAAACTACAAGACACTCATGAGAGAAATTAAAGAAGATACCAATAAATGGAAACACATCCCCTGCTCATGGATAAGAAGAATTAATATTGTCACAATGGTCATCCTGCCTAAAGCAATCTACAGATTGAATGCAATTCCTATCAAAATACCAACAGTATTTTTTAACGAACTAGAGAAAATCATTCTAAAATTCATATGGAACCACAAAAGACCCTGGATAGCCAAAGCAATCCTGAGAAGGAAGAATAAAGCTGGGGGTATTATGCTCCCCAACTTCAAACTTTACTACAAAGCCATAGTACTCAAGTCAGTTTGGTACTTGCACAAGAACAGACCCATAGACCAATGGAAGAGACTAGAGAGCCCTGATATAAACCCACGCATATATGGTCAATTAATATATGATAAAGGAGCCATGGACATGCAATGGGGAAATGACAGCCTCTTCAGCAGCTGGTGTTGGCAAAATTGGACAGCTACATGCAAGAGAATGAAACTGGATTATTGTTTAACCCCATACCCATACACCAAAGTAAACTCGAAACGGATCAAGGACCTGAATGTAAGTCATGAAACCATAAAACTCTTAGAAGACAACATAGGCAAAAATCTCCTGAATATAAGCATGAGCAACTTCTTCCTGAATGCATCTCCTCAAGCAAGGGAAACAAAAGCAAAAATGAACTCATGGGACTACATCAAACTAAAAAGTTTCTGTATAGCAAATAGAACAAAAAGGCATCCAACAGTATGGGAGAATATATTTGTAAATGACATATCCGACAAGGGGTTAACATCCAAAATATATAAAGAACTTAAACGCCTCTACACCCAAAAGGCAAGTAACCTGATTAAAAAATGGGCAGAGGATATGAAGAGACAGTTCTCCAAAGAAGAATTTCAGATGGCCAATAGACACATGAAAAGATGCTCCACATCACTAATCAGGGAAATGCAAATTAAAACTACAGTGAGACATCACCTCACACCAGTAAGGATGGCCACCATCCAAAAGACTAAGAACAACAAATGCTGGCAAGGATGCAGAGAAAGGGGAACCCTCCTACATTGCTGGTGGGAATGTAAGCTAGTTCAACCATTGTGGAAAGCAATATGGAGGTTCCTCAAAAAACTAAAAATACAAATACCATTTGACGTGGGAATCCCACTCCTTGGAATTTACCCAAAGAATACAACTTCTCAGATTCAAAAAGACATGTGGACTCCTATGTTTACTGCAGCACTTTTTACAACAGCCAAGATATGGAAGCAACCTAAGTGTCCATCTGTAGATGAATGGATAAAGAAGATGTGGTACATATACACAATGGAATACTATTCAGCCATAAGAAGGAAACAAATCCTGCCATTTGCAATGATGGAGCTGAAGGATATTATGCTCAGTGAAATAAGCCAGGTGGAGAAAGACAAGTGCCAATGATTTCCCTCATTTGTGGAGTATAACAACGAAGCAAAACTGAAGGAACAAAATAGCAGCAGACTCAGAGACTCCAAGAAGGAACTAGTGGTTACCAAAGGGGAGGGGTTTGGGAGGGCGGGTGGGGAGGGTGGGAGAAGGGGATTGTGGGGTATTATGTTTAGTACACATGGTGTGGGGGATCACGGGGAAAACAGTGTAGCACAGAGAAGGCAAACAGTGAATCTGTGTCATCTTACTACACTGATGGACAGTGACTGAATTGGGGTATGTGTGGGGACTTAATAATATGGGTGAATGTAGTAACCACATTGTTTTTTCATGTGAAATCTTCATAAAAGTGTATATCAGTAATACCTTAATAAAAACAAAACAAAACAAAACATTTCTCTCGAAGTACTGTATTAGTTACATCCCACAAGTTTTTATATGTGGTTATTGTTTTTACAGTTTAGTAATTCCAATCTTATTTGCTTACACAGCTCTCTAATGCCTTAAAATAGGAGTTTTGTCATTTGTCCAGCTTTTCTGTTGTTCTCAGTGGGAGTGTTGGCCTTTTCTGAGTTATTCCACCCTAAATAGAAGTGAAAGCACTGCTAATTGTTTCAACTGATTTTTAAAAATAGACTTTATTTTTTGGAGCAGTTTTAAAAAGGCACCTGGGTTGATAGGTTCACAGCAAAACTGAGCAGAAAGTAGAGTTCCCATATATTATTCCCTGTGCCCCCAAACACAACCTCCCTCACTATTAACATCCCCACCAGAGTAGTACATTTGTAATGATCAATGAATCTACATCATTTCGCATAGGTCCATAGCTCACCTCAGGGCTCAGTCTTGGTGCTGTGTAGTCTATGGGTTTTGACTAATGTGTAATGACATGCAGCCACCATTATAGTATTTTACAGAGTATTTTCACTCCCCTAAAAACCCTCTGTGCTTTGCCTGTTCATCTCTTCCTCTCACAATCCCTGCCAATTCCTGGTCTTTTTCTTGTCTCCATAGTTCTGCCTTTTCTAGAATGGGATACAATTTTAATCATACACTGTGTAGGCTTTTCATACTGGCTTCTTGCCCTTAGCAATGAATATACACTTAAGGTTTCTCCATGTTCTTTCACAGCTTGATAGCTCATTTCTTTTAAACGCTGAGTAACAGTCCATTGTCTGGATATACCACAGTTTATCCATTTACTTGCTGGATAGCTCATTTGCTTCCAAGGTTTGACAATTATGAATAAAACTTCTATATACATCTGTGTGCAGGTTCTCTTTATGTAAGTATAATTGATATATGTGTGCAGGATTTTATGTGGGCATTAACTCCCAACTAATTTGGTTGAATACCAAGGAGCTTAATTGCTGAATGTATGGAAAGATATGTTTAGTTTTGTAAAAAACTGCCAAACTGTCTCCCACTGTGGCTATACCATTTTGCATTTCCTCACCAGCATTTGGTGTCAGTGTTTTGGAATTTTCCCCATTCTAATAGGTGTGTAGTGGTATCTTGTTTTAATTTGTAATTTCCTAATACCAATTAATGTTGAACATCTTTTCATATGCTTATTTGCCATCTTCATTGATGAGGTTTGTTCATATATTTTGCCCATTTTAAAATCAGGTTGTTCATTTAGTTGTTGAGTTTTGGGAGGTATTTGTGTATTTTGGATAATAATCCTTTATCAAATACGTCTTTTGTAAATATTTTCTCTCAGTCTGTGGTTTGTCTTCTCATTCTTTTGATATTGTCTTCACAGGGATCTCTGGAAAGAGACAGAGCATAAATTTAAAATTTTAATGATGTCTACCTTATCAATTATTTCTTTCATGGATCATCCCTTTGGTGGTATATCTAAAAAACTCATCACCAAGGGTCATGATTCAAGGTCATCTAGATTTTCTTCTGTCTTATCTTCTAGGAATTTTATATTTTTGTGTTAAGCCTATGATCCATTTTGAGATTTTGAGTTAACCTTTGTGAGGTATGTAATGATTTTGTACACATTCTTTTTTTTTCACATATAGATGTCCAGTTTTTCTAGCATGATGCAAATCTGGTTTTTAAGCTATTCAATGGGTTTTAAATCTTACAGATTCTGTTTTTCATTGTTAGAAGATAATTTGGTTTATTTATAAGTCACTTAATTACTTTTTTATAATTTTCTTTTTCCTTGTACATATCTTGTTCATACAAACTTAAAATATTTTATACATAGTCATTTTATAGTCTGTGATCATTCTAATATCTGAGATTAGCCAGTGGCTAACTTTTGTGGCTGGTTGGTTCTGCTGACTCTTAGTCATGGTAGCTTACCTCCTTATGCTTATGGTAATATTTTTTATTATGGGCTTATATTCTGCTGAACCTAACTGATATCTCAAGGGACCTGGGTTGATAAGGCATGCTTCAAGGAAAAATTAGTATTTACTTCTGTCAGTTGTTGGGAGCATTATTCAACTAGAACCACTTATTTAGTGGGCATGTTATTACCATGCCTGAACACGTAGAAATTTGGGTCTCAGACCCATTTGACATCTGGTCTATGGTTAAAAATTTTCAGGAGATGCTATCATTACTATTGTCATTACTACTACTTTCTCTCTAGAAGTATGGTGGTGAAGACAAGTTTCCTTGCTGTCTCACTTTGCACCAAGCCAATTTTTATCTATCATTACTGAGTCTGCAGGACTTTCAGTATACTGGCTTTATGTGGAGTTTTCAGATTCATATCCAACTTTGCCTTGGTCTAAGATATAGTCTTCCATTCCATATATTATGATTAACCCCCAAATTGTAGGTTTTGTTGATGGCATTGACCATCAGGGAAACCTCTACTTACTTAACGTGTGGTTTCTGGATCTATTCACTTAATGTTCTGGTTTCAGCTCCCATTTAGGGTTTTCCCACTTCTTAGTGAGCTCAGCAATGTGTACGTGTATGTGTTGTAGTTATATATCACCCAAGCATTTTGCAGAGGGAAGAGTTAAAAATATTCAGTCTAACGTACTTCCCAAAGCTGAAGTCCGATTGTTCTGTTTCTGGATCAACTTATGGATTCATTATCATCTTAAATATCTCTGAGGATGTTGATCAGAGGGTTTTTTGTTGTTGTTTTTTAAGTTTCCTCTGTCCCCCAGATTATTTTTTTCCCCGGGGGCTATATTTCCTACTGCTTCCTTTTGTATCTCTTTAACATTCTAGAAGGCTTCTTCAGATGTCTGGTGCCTTTGCTTCTTTGCTCATATTTAAAAGTGAAATAAAAACAATCTGACTGAGATTTCGTATTAGGTTAGCAGACCTATTGAACTGTTGAATGATAGGTGCAGAACTCACAGCAACAAGAGTAGCCCTAAAAAAACAAACAAACAAAAAGAAAACCTAAAGGTCTTTTCTTAAAATCTTCTTAAGAATTTCTTCACAGAATAAACTTCTGATATCTTTGCCTGTAGGGTAGGTAGGTGCCTGACTGTCTTGAGAGTGCTGACATAAAAGAACAGAGGAGGAACTAGATGGTTTCATTGTCCAATTTTTAATTAATTACAAATTTTCAATTCCATATCTTACTCTCGCTTTCACCCTTCATTATGTTTGGTGTTTCAGAGACTCAGCCTTTCTGCGGTTTTGCCAGACTGTTGGCATCCTTCTTAGTTATAACCCTCTGCTTATTCTGGGCTATGACTTCCTCCTCCTGTAACATCAGGTACCACACCTCCATCTCCTTAATTTATAGAAAGCTTTCCATTCATGAACTCTCCAATTTTCTTAATTGTTAAGATTTTATTTTTCCCCTTTATTACTTTTATACTCAGGTCTCTGGAGAAGGAGGAGATAAATTCACAGGTTCGGTCCACTTTGATTTTTTTGAAAACTGAAGTTTCTATATTCCTGAACGCTGACTGTAATAGTTGGAGGTAGAGAATCTTTGCCCACTTAGGCTACTATTAACAAAACACCACAGACTGGGTCTGAACAACAGAAATTTATTCCTCACAGTTCTGGAGGCTGAAGTCTAAAATCAAAACGCTGGCTGACCTCCCTTCTTGGTTTATAGATGGTGGTCTATTCACTGTGTCTTCATATGGCAGAAGAGGCAAGGGGGCTCTCTTGGAACTCTGTTGTAAGAGCACTGATCCCCCTTGTGACAGCTCCACCCTCATGAGCTAATCACCTCTCAAAGACCTCACCTCCGAAGACCATCTCTCTGGGGATTAGGTCTCAGTATATGAATTTTGGAGGCACACAAATATCAAGTCCATTGCACAGTCTTCCCAGTTCAGGTAGCTACATATAGCCATATATAAAATAATATTTTAGCTGAGGCATTCTGAGGGTTGAGAAGAAAATATGTGTGCAGATAGATTCCATAACATTGGTTCTGAAATCAGGAAGATCCAGGGTCAAAATCCAGTACTGCCACTTATCTATGTGGTTCATTCTGTGACCTTAGGTAAGTCACTTCCCTTCTCTGAGCCTCACTTTCCTCATCTTTAAAATGGACATAACCATACTTACCTCTTAGACTGGATGGAAGAATTAAATGAATATAACAGAGAACACTGAGTAAAGGCTACTCCTATAATTACTGTAACCTGTAATAAGAACTGTACACAGCATGTCCCACATGGTTATATGAAATCTTGTCCATGATGCCTTATTCTTTAGACATCACTTTTGCATTTTCTCAGAGTTTAGGTGAGAAATTCATATTGATTTTTCTATAGGAGGTCATGTTTCTTCCAGTACACCCTGCCAAATGCCTGGCTTTCTGCCTCTCTAATCTGAAAGTCTCTGTCCATATGGGGTGGTCACTGGGTCTTTTCAAATACAGTCACTAGTATATTTTCATACAACACTGTGATGGAAAGAGCTAAAGGACTTTCTTCTTGGAGTCCACACGGAAGACATACTGTCCATGATTGCGCAGGACCATGACAATTCTCCCCCAACATTTAGTGAGCCGGTGAGGTCCATGTACAGGGATTATTACTCTCATTTAACAGATGAAAAAGTTGAGGTGCAGAGAAATTAAATTGCATACCTTGGGCCTTTGGATCTGAAACTTTGCCCCATTCTGGACTCACGTGGCAGTTGAGCGAATGTCTCCAGTTGAAGTCAGGCTCTGCCTTTTCTCCTGCAGTTTCCAGCCTTATTTCCTGTACTTTGGCTTTGCAAGTGATGAATTTTCTGAAAATTGAATGGCTGGAGGGGAGAGGGATTTGGATGGTTTACAAGGTGTATGCAAATCTTTAAGTGCACAAATGATGATTGATAGGAGTTCTAATACATGAATTAGCTGTAAATGTATTTTTGTGATTCAATTTAGGTTGAAGGATCTAACCTTAGAGGTTCTAAGTAATGAGGCATTAACTTCACTGCTATTTTTTCAAACTACCACAAAATATAAGTCCATGTCAAAAAAAAAATGAATCAGATGATGATAGCTGTTTTATGGGTGGTATTTTAAATGTCATTATTGCCATTGCAAACCCAAGCAAAATGAATTTAGGCATTTCAGCAAAATCCCCAGTGAGTAATACTGTCCATTCAGAGGCAAAGCTCTCATCTTGGTAGGTTTGTCCCCAGCTCCTCAAATGGGGCCTAAGGCTTTGTAGGTCATCTTTCCTGGACTAAGGTGGGCTCTTCTGAGCTAAGATTTCTGACTTGGCCATTCAGGGTTAACTCATAAAGAAACTGGAAAATTTTTCATTAGAATCCAGAGTGTTTCTGTACCTTTTTCCCTAAGAGTTGTCAGCTCTGCTTTTCCAAGAGTCAACTTAAACTTCTTTTATTATCTGCCCTGCTTAAGCTCATTTCTGGGTTCTCTTTTTCTGTCCAACTCTGTATAAACTTGTGACCTGATCTGACACTCTCTTCCTGGCTCTGACCTTGTCTTCCCGTGAGTCCTACTCCTAGAAGTCACACCTGGAGCCCCCCACTGAGACCCCAGTCAACAGGCTACCCCAGCAGAGCTCATCTCGGCAACCCTGTTTTGGTCAGGCCCACATAAGCCTCAAGCTCCAGCTGTTAGGGTGAGGACTACAAGCTGGGAGAACCCTGTCCCCCTTGGTTCTCTAACCAGACCTTTCTTCCTTCCCCTCTTCGCACCTGCTGCCCTCAGAACTGTCATTTCCTCGCAAGTGCACAGGACTGATAACTCCAAAGGTGTTTTATGACCTTTTTAACCACCAAGGACACTATTTACTACTCTCCCCTCCATAGATACTTTAAAAGGTTTTTTTTTAAATCTACAGAACTTTATTATTAGTTCAACTTCCAGATTTCGTTATTCATCAAACACATTTACAAATGCCAATCATTTTTTTTTGTTGTGATAAGAACACTTAACAGGACATGTACTCTCTTAACAAATTTTTAAGTGTACAATCCATTACTGTTGACTATAAATACAGTGTTGTACAACAAATCTCTAGGACTTACTCATTTACGTAACTGAAACTTTATGCCTGTTGATTAGTAACTCTGCATTACCCCCTACCCTCAGCCCCTGGTAACCATCAATGCACCCTTCGATTCTGTGAATGTGACTATTTTAGATACCTCATATAAGTGGAATCAAGCAGTATTTGTAGTTCAGTGATTGGTTCATTTCACTTAGCCTAATGTCCCCAGGGTCCATCCATGCTGCTGCATATTGCAGAACTTCCTTCTTTTTAAAGGCTGAATAGTATTGCATTGTATGCATTTATCCAGTCATCTGTCAATGCACATTTAAGTTGTTTCTACCTCTTGATGATGGTGAACAGTGCTGCAATGAATGTGGAAATGCTTTAAGATGCTGATTTCAATTCTTTTGGATACGTACCCTGAAGTGGAATTGCTGGATTATATGGTAGTTCTGTTTTTAATCTTTTGCATTCCCAACAGTAGTGCACAATGGTTCTATTTTCTCCCCAGCCTTGTCAACACTTGTTGCCTTTTTCTTTTTCTTGCTTTTTGATAATAACCATCTTGACATGTGGGAGGTGATATCCTTTTGTGGTTGTGATTTACATTTCCCTGATGATAAGTGGCATTGGTGGTATTGTGGGAAGTCAGATGCTTTGCAATCAGATTTTGTCACGATGAGATAACCAGGTTTACCACATTGACTTGATATCATCATTCCAGCCAAAAGCAAAGAAAATTAAATTGTAGTTAGCCTTTGTAGACTTATTAATATTTTCCATTCAGCACCTTTATAGTGGAATCTTTACTCACATGTTGCAAGTACTAATTATTGTTTTTCCTCTCAGAGGGAATTCATCTGAACAGGGAAAAAAACTTCAAGCCAGAGAAATAAAACTCAACAGGGAAAATCAAGCAGTTGCTAAGGAAAGGTCCCTCGAGATACCTGGAACTTCTTCAGCATCTGAAATAATTCTTATAAAATTAGATCTTCAATTAGACTGTGAGCTAAAAATAAAAAGGGCATGTAAGAAAAATCTAATAGAGCACACTTCAGTGAAATCTGTGGACATTGTAAATGTTGTCACTGGTATCTCTTGGCACCGTCATAGTTAAGACAAGTGTGAGCAAATAGAAAAAGTGATTAAAGAGGAGGCTGCTAATGAATAAAGATTCTGTTTAATTGGTAGAGGAAATGCATGCATCAGGTGATTCTAATATGCAGGCGAGGTTGAAAACCACTGCTTGTGATTGGTCTTTAGGCCAGTGGTTCTCAAACTTTAAAGAGCATCAGATTCACTGGGGACCTTGTTAAGTTACAAATTGTCCCACCCCAGAGTATCTGACTCAGCAGGACTAGAGTAGGAGTGACCTGGGGACAACCATTGGAGAATCTAAGGTAGCTATTTACATGCCAGCCCCCCACTAGCCTCCAAGTCCTGTGAAAGACAGGGATCTTGTCTTGGCCAGTTGATAGCATATTGTCTGGCACATAATGAACTCTTAAGACATGTTGTATCATAGATTAGTACATTAAATTTCTGATACAAATCAGTGTCATATGAGTTTAGGGATGGGAAAACATAAATTCCAAAGCTCAGTGTAACTCTGGGAGGAAAATATTTTCCCAGCCCAGGGCAAAATACCTTTGAAACAGAAATCAGTCAAAGGGAAAAATAAAGTGGGAGAAACCCATTTATTTCTTACAAGCAATCGTCCTCTTCGGCTTGCTCATGTCCCTTATGACCCAGCTGCAAAAGGGGACCCCACCCAACCTATCTGGTTCAGATCTGCCCTTGCTCCCCCTTGTAATTACCTATAGATATGGAGATGGACTACTTCTCTCCACCCCTTGGAAACACCTGTTGATATGGAGATGCACTAAAGCCAGGTGAGAGATTCTGGAAATATTGCAATTTTACCCACAGCCCACCCCTCCAGAAATCTCACCTCACAATCTACTCACTCCCCATATTCTTCAATGACCCTTGTTCAAGAAAATTGGAGCACTCTAGCCACACTAATAACATACAATAACAGCAGCAATAAAATCATGATAATCCTCAAGCCTGAGGATTCAGCTAAATTCAAAGTCCTAGGCAGATTAAGTCATAGCTCGCCCATTCCACAGGCAGTCAGTAGCTGAACAGGTAGGGAGTTCAGAGTAATCAGCATGCGGCAGCTGCAGCCAGGCGGCCAGTCAAGGCCTCACAGACTGTAGAAGAGAATAGCCTTAAGGGTGATAAGATACATGTTTTAATGACAGCAGCTTAGGCAAATCTTGTCCATTGGGTAGGATGCATGCAAGAGAGTGGTCCTGTGATAGGACAGTGGCAGGAATGGGATCTCGTCCTGGTCTAGTATACCAGACTTTCACGCCCCTCCCTGTGGGAGTTACAGATGGGTCAGTAGATAGGGCTATGGGAGGTACATGCACTGGCCATAAAGATAAGACAAAACTTTCCCGTAAGATGCTCTTACCTCATGGACATTTTGGGGGCACTGCTGTGATCTGTGGGGAGTGCTCTGCTGTTACTCCAGGAACACACAGGAGGCCAGCTTCCAGGCCTTTCCCCAAGGTGCCAGAAGGGCCAGCCATCGCTGGTCCATGTGTTGAAATGTCCAGGTCCAAGTCTACTCAACAGAGTCACCAGGGCTTAGCGCAATTGAAGCTGGCAGCAGGATGTTGCTCTGCTGGCCATATCCTGGCTTCAGCAACTCCTCTGGTTTGGACATACAATTGTATAGGAGAGGCAGCAGTGTGTGTTAACATCCACAGGGCTTAAGGCTGCTTTTCAGGGCTTCTCATTCAAATGCCATAGTGCTGTCCCTAAGCAAACTGACCAGCCCCATAGATTATCAGTGTCCAACTTCAGGCCAGATTTCAACAAACCATTGAACCTCTTTATCATGCCTGCCCCTGTAAGGTTATATGGTACATGGAACTTCCACTTTATTCCTAATTGCTGCACCCAGTCTTGAAACACATATCCGGTGAAGTGGTGTCTTGGTCTCTCTCAATCACCTGTGGTCGGCCATAGGCTGCAAAGAGACGCTCTAGGCTTCTCTTGGTGGTTTTCTGATCTGCGCAATGGGCAGGAAAAGCAACCAGTAAGCCAGTAGCTGTGTCCACACAAGTCATGGCATACTGATATCCTTCAGATATGGGCAGAGGCCCAGTATAGCCTATCTGCCACCTGACAAGGGACATTGGCCCCTTTACCATTGTCCCATGTGGCTGCGGGACTCAGCGTAAATCCCTTTTCAAGCACACAGGGAACTCCTTCTGGGTTCTGCTGACTTCTTCAAAGGTCAACAGCAAGCTCCATCAATGGGCTACAGCCCACATTGTCTTTTGCCCCATGTGCCACAAACACTGATGTAACCACTGGGCTACATCAGAAGTAGGCTTTCCTTCTAGCCAATGCACCTGGGCCAATGTGTCTGCTTCATCATTCCCTGGGGATGCCAAAGGCAAATGGCCAGTCACATGATATGTGGTAACTGTCTTAGTCTGACCAGAGGCCCATAGGTCTTGCCAAAATTCTTGCCCCAAAGGGGCTGGTGACCAAACATCCAGTTCGTATGGTACTGCATTGGTAGCCACAGGGTCAAGCCCTGACAGATGGCCCAGCTGTCAGTGCAGACAACTATAGGGGAGGGCTCCTGGGTGATCACGAGCCATACTGCCCACAACTCAGCCCATTGACTGCTCTTCCCCTCTCTGTCTTCCATCCATATTGTCTCAGTCTTAGGATGGAAAGCCACAGCCCTCCAGTTCAGGGGCTGTCCATGACTGGAACCGTCGGTATACCAAGCATCTTCAGGTATAGGAGCTTTTCTCTCCTGAGAAGGACTCTTGGCTACCAATGGCTCAAGAGCAAGTTCTTCCTGCTTTCCACTGGTATACATCAATGGCCCCAAAAAGTGTTGGAGTTCTCCACTTAAGGGGCTATTGGAGAGGTCGCTACACTGTTGTAAGTATGTGCCCTATTTGGCCAGTCTAGGCATCTATGCCACCCCATTCTATGGCCTTTGGGTCCAGTCTCTCACCCACCCTGTGATGGGATAGGTGGTTATTTCCTTGATTGGAGCTGTTCTTATGATGGGCTCCTTACCCAGTGAGGTGTGGTACACAGCAGCCAGTTGCTTCCCTATTAAGATGTACTGGAACTCTGCTCTTCTCCATAGTTGTGACCAGAATCCAATAGGCTGGCCCGTTCATTCAAGCCATTGCCAAAGGCCCCATCCATAACTATCTTTGGTTATATGAACATCTAGCTCACAGGGTCTTGATGAGTCCATTACACTCAAGGCCTGTACGACCTTGACTATTCCCGTAGCAGCAGTAAAACCAGCTTCACATGTCTCATCCCAGTCCCACCTGATGCCCTTTGTACCAACCAGTATAAGGACTTAAGAAATTGTGCCAAGTGTGGTATAAACCCTCTCTAATAGCCCAAAAGACCCCAAAACTCTTGTAATACTTACATAGTGGTAGGAGTAGGGAAAGCCTGGACCTTGTCTATGACTGCTTCAAGAATAACTTTAGTTTTACTCAATCAGATGACCCCCCTAAGAACTTTACAGACAAACCAGGCCCCTGAACCTTGGTGCTGTTCACAGCCCATCCTTTCTCCTGGAGATGGTGCAGCAGCCTAGGAACTGCCCTTTCTAAATCTGCATGAGCATGATATCATCAATGTAGTGATACAGCTGCACTATTTGCAGCTTCTTCCATGTGGCCATGTCTTGGGCTACAAGTCTATGATAAATGGTGGGACTGTGGAGGTATCCCTGTGAAACGATAGTGAATGTCTACTGCCGGCCTTTCCACATGAAGGAAAACTGTTCCTGACTTTCCTGTGCTATGTCAATAGAGAAGAAAGTGTTAGCAAGGTCCACAACATAATGATACGTCCCTAGTTCATGACTGAAGGTGTCCAAAAGGGCTGCTATAGAGGGGACAGCAGTCTGTAAAGGGGCTGTGACTTTATTCAATTCCCTGTAATCCATTGTCATATGCCAAGAGCAGTCTGGCTTTTTCACTGGCTGCCCTGGGGAATTAAAAGGACTATGAGTGGGCTTTATGATGCCCACCTTCTCCAACTCCTGTAGAGTTTCTCCAATTTCCTTGTGTCCCCCAGGCAATTTATACTGCTTAGTATTTGTCACTTGCCAGGGTACAGGTAGAGCTACAGGTGGGTGCTTAGCATGTCCCCTCAGAACTTCCTTTTCCACATGTACCCTCAGTCTCAACTCACCTGCAGTGGTCTGTAACCAAAGGCACTGCAGGATATCCACCTCCCAAATATATTCAGGGATGGGAGAAATGTACACAGTATACTCCTCTGAGGGTAAACGCCCTATTCCCAATGGGATTTGGGCTTTCTTCACTCTAATTGCCTCACCTCCATAGCCATCTATCACAGTAGGGGTCCTGGAAAAACACTCAGTGTTGCCATAAATCAGAGAACATTCAGCTCCTGTGTCCACCAGTGCCAGGACACGTTTTACATTCATGGGAGACCAGTGAATTGCTAATTCTACATGTGGCCTCCCACGTCTCCCAAGGTGGGGACCTTGACCCTGCCTCCTCAGTTGAACCGTGACATTCAATCTTCCTCTTGTGGGGGTGAGGGCCCAGGTGGAGCCTGAGTGCTGTCCCCCAGGAAGTCTTGCAGGGACAGAGGCCGGACATGGGGCTTTGACTCCGACTTCTGGGTTCTGGACCTCAGTGGCCAGAACTGCTGCTCTGGCTTTAATGGGTGCCACAGTTCTAACAAGATCCTACTGGGCTGGCCGTCAAGGTTTTCTTTCAGTACCCTCACCTTTATCAAATCAACCCACATCTGGGTCCTTGAGACCTTCACAGTGTCCTTTGCACCTCTCCTTTCAGTCGTAGCCCATATTTCCTTCCGTGCTCTTATTGTTTCAATCTCCCCCAGATCTGCTAAAGTACGAGTAACCTCACTTATGAGTTGCCCTATGTGGGGGGCAAGAATAGTCACCAGGGACCCAAAGAGAGATGGGGGAGCTGTAGGGAGCACCAGATTTCTCATTCCTGCAGTAAATAACTCCTCATCAGGGCCCTGGGGGTCCATATTATAGGTGATATTTTTTATGCCCAGCTCCTATAACACCTGTTGGAGCTCTGCATACGTTTTCCAGCTAGTGGGTAAGTGTGGTAAATCACCCTGACTAGGCCAAACTGCCCTGATGGCTGCTGTCAGCCAATCCAGAAGCACCCGATTCCCTGAGGTGTGACGGGCACCTTGCAAGCCCTGCTGGAGAGAAGGGTGCGCCATCAGGAAAGCCATTTCAGAACCCGACAAAACAGTGTTTTCCATCCCCCATCCCAGAGATGCAAAAGCCATGTAGGCAGAGGTTCCAATGGCTTTTGCCGAAACCAGATGTTTCCACTGGCTCGTGTCCACCAGCTCATCCTGGGTATAGGGGCAGAGCATGGGGTGCTGCACACCTGGGGAGGGGGTCCCCCCAAGGAGCCCATGGTTGTTGCATTATATTTTCCTAATTACAACCCAGCAGGCCTTTAATATAGGAGGGGTTGGTGCCTCAGGCGGTGGCCTTGGCAACAGATGGCCCTCGGCCCCACCCCCTCATCCTCTCCCAACATCTCCTCTACCTGCTCTGGGGCTGAAGGCACTGCTCTTTCCTCCCCCTCCTCCATATCCTCCTGCAACATGGATTCTCCTGCTGCGCCTTCCCTTGCTACTAATGTATCTTACAGGAGCATGACCTGTCTTCTCAATAACTGTCTCTCTTTCTTAAGGGCATCCCTTACATCATTGCCAGCTCTTCCAAGTGACACCAAGTGTTCTCTCCCCTTGATAACCCTTTCCACTATCTGGAGAAACAGACATCCCACAATCCCAGCTGCTACACGGTCACTCAGAGCCCCTAAGCAACCTTCTACCCCAATTCTGGGGAAGGCCCCACCCCTCTATGAGGTACTTTACCCTAGACCAATTCCCCATGAGGGGCCCCACAACTGGAAGCCCCACAGATAGGGGGCCCCAGGTGAAGCTGCACCCTCCAACACTACAGCCACTGGGGCCACCCCACCATCCATGGTGGTGGGGGGGGTTCTAGATATCTCCCCATCATCTTTGGGGGCAGGCCGTCCAAGGGTTGTACCCATGAAGAAAGATTTCGGGTTCACAGGTCCTGCTGACTACTGCCAGATGTCAATATTTTACCATGAAAATATTTTCCCAGCCCAGGGCAAAATACCTTTGAAACCAAAATCAGTCAAAGGGAGAAATAAAGTGGGAGAAACCCGTTTATTTCTTACAAACAGTCATCCACCTCTGCTTTCCCGTGTCTCTCATGACCTGGCTGCAGGAAAAGAAGACTCCACCCAACCTCTCCATTCCAGATATGCCCTTGCTCCCCCTTGTAATTTTCTGTTGATATGGAGATGGACTACTTCTCTCCACCCCTTGGAAACACCTATTGATATGGAGATGTTCTAAGGCCAGGTGACAGACTGGAAATATTGCAATTTTACCCACACTCAGTCATTCCTATTTTGGCCCCAACCTGAAGTTTCTAGGCCTGCAAGGCCAGACCTTGTGCTGCCATCACCCCATCAAGATTTTCAGCCTGAATCTCACTGCTCAAGGACTCTGCCTGGAAATGTATAAGTCTCACCTGTTTTCATCAACTGTACTGTACTTTCCATTTTTAGGACATCAAAGATACCTCTCTCTGCACTAGTTTTTGTTGTTTTTTTCTACTGAACACTTATTTCAAACAAATTATTCATATCTATATTTTTATTTATTTGGAAAATTATGTTTTACCACACTTTCAATGTGTGGATAGAAAAAAATGATCATTATTTAAAAAACAAATTTAAGCATTCCAATGGACATCATAAATACTCCTGCTTCCTCTTCACCAGGTTCAATAAAGACATTTTTAGGAGTTAACCAAAATCTTTCTTCATTTAGCAAAGCATTACTGGCCATGCAGCATCTGTGTCCTACATTCAGGGAACACATGGATGAGCAAGAGGCAGCCCTGGTCCTCCAGAGGCCCACAAACCACTGAGCCTAAGGCAGCTTGGTGAGAGCTGGAGGTGACTGTCGGTCCCCTGTGCTGTCCAGAGCTGCAATGAGAGGGAAGCCCAGGTCCAGTTCAGGAGAGAGCTGCGGTAGGGAGGGAGAGGGTGTGGCTAGGGAGCCAGGCAGCCAGCCCCTAGAGAGGAGAAATTTTTACTCCTCACTTGGTAAATCCTTCTGAAGCTGCTTTTAATAAAGAAATAAGGAAAAGGGCATTCTTAGATCTGATGATGAGCAAGTCCCATTTCAGAAATACAGGGAACAAATTGGCTTGCTTCATAAAATTTAACTATTGTTATCAGAGGGTAAAAATTGAGATTCTGGGATCCTCAGGATTTTTATTGGTTGGTCGGTGCCTGTATTCCCCAACTCCAACCCCCACACAATGCCCCCCACTACACACACACCATATATGTATATATGCAAACACACATCCATAAAATCATCTGTGATTTTTTTTCAAGTGGATCCTTTGCTCTGTTATATGTCCCAGGATCAGACATACTGACTCCCAGGCAGACATTAAGGATAAGGAGGGAATTACACTCTTGAGAAAGCACATTGATGAATACTTTACATGTCCATTCAAACCCTTTCTCCTAGCAAGTCTTGCCTTTGGCTGTCTCCAGATAGGGAGGTGGTTTTAAAGCCATCGTGCATGTGTGTGTGTACAATTATAGCTTCAGGAAGTATTTATACATTTGGAACCCTTTCTTATCTTTACCTTCTGTTAAAACAAATAGGGGTTATAGTCCTTGATCTTTAAGTTTGGGACATTACTTTTGAAAAAAGATTTATCCAGCCCCCTAAATATAATTCCTTAGGTTTTCATGGCTTGCAGAGAATGCATTCTCTTGTAAAACAAGTTCTTTTTAAAAACCTCATTGATTTTAGATGGGTTTGTGGTTGGGGTGAGCAAATTGATTTCTATGCAGGGATACCTCTGGAGTTCTGCTTAGACACGCCAGTGTGTTGGCCTTACTATAGAGCTGTGGTGAGGTCATTTTAATCTAAACAGGATATTTTTTCTTTACTATCGAGTAGGCTTTGGATTTTATTTTTCTGGATCATTTTTCATCTTAACTAAAAGGAAGATGTCATTTCTATTCTTGATTTCCAGGCTGAAATATTTCATGTTTGCACATCTTTTTCTCATCAGGAACTATCCTTGAGAAAAAGTCCATTTTTTGTTCTTGTTTCTCTGTCTGTGGAATGTTCCTACTTGTCTGTGTATCTGTAGTATCTTCACAGAGGCTTGATATGGGCTTGGCTTTCATCCCCAAAAGCATTCCACTTTCAAATAGCGGCTCATTTACCCTTTGAATGAAACCACGGAATAGCAATATGCAGAGCTTAAACTTTAATTCAAGAATAACAAGATGTGAGATGAAATAGAAATGCAAGATGAACAGAGATGTTATTTCACACTTTGTTTGGAGTAGTACAAGGGAGGATAATTGTGTCTATGTCCAAGCATTGTTGTGAGGATTAAATTAAGTAATAAGCCTAAAGAAATTATAAGAGTGCCCGATTCTGTTAGTGGTCAATAACTGTGAGCTAGTGTTATTATTTTTTTTATTAAGGTATTATTGATATACACTCTTATGAAGGTATCACATAAAAACAATGTGGTTACTACATTTACCCAAATTATCAAGTCCCCACCCATACCCCAATGCAGTCACTGTCCTTGGGTGTAGTAAGATGCCACAGATTCACTCTTTGCCTACTCTGTGCTGTTTTCCCCATGATCCCCCACACCATGTGTACTAAACAAAATTCCTCCACAATCCCCTTCTCCCATGCTCCCCACCCGCCCTCCCACATCCCTTCCCTTTGGTAGCCTCTAGTTCCTTCTTGGAGTCTCTGAGTCTGCTGCTATTTTGTTCCTTCAGTTTTGCTTCGTTGTTATACTCCACAAATGAGGGAAATCATTTGGCACTTGCCTTTCTGCGCCTGGCTTATTTCACTTAGCATAATATCCTCTAGCTCCATCCATGTTGTTGCAAATGGTAGGATTTGTTCCTTTCTTATGGCTGAATAGTATTCCATTGTGTATATGTACCACCTCTTCTTTATCCATTCATCTACTGATGGACACTTAGGTTGCTTCCATATCTTGGCTGTTGTAAAAAGTGCTGCAGTAAACATAGGAGTCCACATGTCTTTTTGAATCTGAGAAGTTGTATTCTTTGGGTAAATTCCAAGGAGTGGGATTCCCAGGTCAAATGGTATTTGTATTTTTAGTTTTTTGAGGAACCTCCATATTGCTTTCCACAATGGTTGAACTAGCTTACATTCCCACCAGCAGTGTAGGAGGGTTCCCCTTTCTCTGCATCCTCGTCAGCATTTGTTGTTCTTAGTCTTTTGGATGGTGGCCATCCTTACTGGTGTGAGGTGATGTCTCATTGTGGTTTTAATTTTCATTTCCCTGATGATTAATGATGTGGAGCATCTTTTCATGTGTCTATTGGCCATCTGAAATTCTTCTTTGGAGAACTGTCTCTTCATATCGTCTGCCCAATTTTTAATCGGGTTATTTGCTTTCTGGGTGTTGAGGAATGTAAGTTCTTTATATATTTTGGATGTTAACACCTTGTCAGATATGTCATTTACAAATATACTCTCCCATACTGTAGGATGCCTTTTGTTCTGTTGATGGTGTCCTTTGCTGTACAGGAACTTTTTAGTTTGATGTAGTCCCGTGAGTTGATTTTTGCTTTTGTTTCCCTTGCTTGAGGAGATGCGTTCAGGAAGAAGTTGCTCATGCTTATATTCAGGAGATTTTTGCCTATGTTGTCTTCTAAGAGTTTTATGGTTTCATGACTTACATTCAGGTCCTTGATCCATTTTAAGTTTACTTTTGTGTATGGGGTTAAAAAATAATCCAGTTTCATTCTCTTGCATGTAGCTGTCCAGTTTTTCCAACACCAGCTGTTGAAGAGGCCTCCATTTCCCCACTGTATGTCCATGGCTCCTTTATCATATATCAATTGACCATATATGCTTGGGTTTATATCAGGGCTCTCTAAACTGTTCCATTGATCTATGGGTCTGTTCTTGTGCCAGTACCAAATTGTCTTGAGTACTGTGGCTTTGTAGTGGAGCTTGAGGTTGGGGAGCATAATCCCCCCAGCTTTATTCTTCCTTCTCAGGATTTCCTTGGCTATTCAGGGTCTTTTTGGGTTCCATATGAATTTTAGAATGATTTTCTCTAGTTTGTTGAAGAATGCTGTGGATATTTTGATAGGCATTGCAGTCAATCTGTAGATTACTTTAGATAGGACAGCCATTTTGACAAAATTAATTCTTCCTATCCATGAGTACGGGATGTGTTTCCATTTATTGGTATCTTCTTTAATTTCTCTCATGAGTGTCTTGTAGTTTTCAGAGTATAGGTCTTTTACTTCCTTGGTTAGGTTTATTCCTAGGTATTTTATTCTTTTTGTTGCAACTGTGAATGGAATTGTTTTCCTGAATTCTCTCTGCTAGTTCATTGTTAGTGTATAGGAATGCCACATATTTCTGCGTATTAATTTTGTATCCTGCAACATTGTTGGATTCAGATATTAGATCTAGTAGTTTTGGAGTGTATTCTTTAGGGTTTTTTTATGTACAATATCATGTCATGTGCAAACAGGGACAGTTTAACTTCTTCCTTGCCAATCTGGATGCCTTTTATTTCTTTGTGTTGTCTGATTGCCATGGCCAGGACCTCCAATACTATGTTGAATAGAAGTGGGGAGAGTGGGCATCCTTGTCTTGTTCCCGATCTTGAAGGAAAAGCTTTCAGCTTCTCGCTGTTAAGTATAATGTTGGCTGTGGGTTTGTCATATTTAGCCTTTATTATGTTGAGGTACTTGCCCTCTATACCCATTTTGTTGAGAGTTTTTATCATGAAGGGATGTTGAATTTTGTCAAATGCTTTTTCAGCATGTATGGAGATGATCATGTGTTTTTTGTCCTTCTTTTTGTTGATGTAGTGGATGATGTTGATGGGTTTTCGAATGTTGTACCATTCTTACATCCCTGGAATAAATCCTATTTGATCATGATGGATGATCTTTTTGATGTATTTTTGAATTCGGTTTGCTAGTATTTTTTTGAGTATTTTTGCATCTATGTTTATCAGGGATATTGGTCTGTAATTTTCTTTTTTTGTGGTGTCTTTGCCTGGTTTTGGTATTAGAGTGATGCTGGCCTCATAGAATGAAGTATTCCCTCTTCTTCTACATTTGGAAAACTTTAAGGAGGATGGGTATTATGTCTTCACTAAATGTTGGATAAAATTCAGTGGTGAAGCCACCTGGTGCAGGCATTGTGTTCTTAGGTAGCTTTTTGATTACCAGTTCAATTTCATTCCTGGCAATTGGTCTGTTGAGATTTTCTGTTTCTCTCTGGGTCAGCCTTGGAAGGTTGTATTTTTCTAGAAAGTTTTCCATTTCTTCTAGGTTATCCAGTTTGTTAGCATATAATTTTTCATAGTGTTCTCTAATAATTCTTTGTATTTCTGTGGTGTCCATATTGCTTTTTCCTTTCTCATTTCTGATTTTGGTTATGTGTGTAGACTCTCTTTTTTTCTTGATAAGTTGGGCTAGTGGTTTATTATTTTTTTTGTTTATTTTCTTGAAGAAACAGCTCCTGCTTTCATTGATTCCTTCTATTGTTTTATTCTTCTCGATTTTATTTATTTCTGCTCTAATCTTTATTATATCCCTCCTTCTACTGACTTTGGGCCTCATTTGTTCTTCTTTTTCTAGTATCATTAATTATGAGTTTAGACTGCTCATATGGGATTGTTCTTCTTTCCTGAGGTAGGCCTGTATTGCAGTATACTTTCCTCTTAATACGGCCTTTGCTGCCTCCCACAGATTTTGCGGTGTTGAATTATTGTTGTCATTTGCCTCCACATATTGCTTCATCTCTGTTTTTATTTGGTCATTGATCCATTGGTTATTACAAGCACGTTGTGAAGCCTCCATTTCTGTGTGGGATTTTTCATTTTCTCTGCATAATTTATTTCTGGTTTCATACCTTTGTGGTCTGAGAAACTGTTTGGTACAATTTCAATCTTTTTGAATTGACCAAGGCTCTTTTTGTGGCCTAATATATGATCTAGTCTTGAAAATGTTCCATGTTCACTTGAGAAGAATGTGTATTCTGCTGCTTTTGGGTGTAGACTTCCGTAGATGCCTGTTAGGGTCCATCTGTTCTACTGTGTTGTTCAGTGCCCCTGTCTCCTTACTTATTTTCTATCTGGTTGATCTGTCCTTCAGAGTGAGTGGAGTGTTGAAGTCTCCTAGAATGAATGCATTGCATTCTATTTCTCCTTTTAATTCTGTTAGTATTTTTTTTTACATATGTAGGTGCTCCTGTGTTGGGCGCATAGATATTTATAATGGTTATGTCTTGTTGGATTGACCCTTTTATCATTATGTAATGTCCTTCTTTGTCTCTTGTGACTTTCTTTGTTTTGTCGTCTATTTTGTCTGATACAAGTACTGCAACTCCTGCTTTCTTCTCCATATTAGTTGCAAGAAATACCTTTTTCCATCCCTTTACTTTTAGTCTGTGTAGGTCTTTGGGTTTAAAATGAGTCTCTTGTAGGCAGCATATAGATGGGTCTTGTTTTTTTATCCATTCAGTGACTCTATGTCTTTTGATTGGTGCATTCAGTCCATTTACATTTAGGATGATTATCCATAGGTATGTGCTTATTGGCATTGCAGTTTTTAGATTCCTGGTTACCAAAGGTTCAAGGTTAACTTCCTTACTATCCAAGAGTCTAACTTAACTCACTTAATATATTATTACAAACACAATCTAAAGGTTCTTTTTTTTTTTCTTCCTCCTCCAGTCTTTATATACTAGGTATCATATTCTGTACTTTTTGTCTATCCCTTCATTGACTTTGGAGACAGTAGTTATTTTAACTTTTGCATTTGTTTAGTAATTAGCTGTTTTCCTTTCTTTACTGTGGTTTTATTACCTCTGGTGACAGCCATTAAAACTTATGGACACTTCCATCTATAGCAGTCCCTCCAAAATACACTGTAGAGATGGTTTGTAGGAGATAAAATCTCTCAGCTTTGGTTATCTGGAAATTTTTAATCCCTCCTTCAAATTTAAATAATAATCTTGCCAGATAAAGTAATCTTGGTTCAAGGCCCTTCTGCTTCATTGCATTAAATACAACATGCCACTCCCTTCTGGCCTGTAAAGTTTCTGTTGAGAAGTCTAATGATAGCCTGATGGGCTTTCCTTTGTATGTGATCTTATTTCTCTCTCTGGCTGCTTTTAATAGTCTGTCCTTATCCTTGATCTTTGTCATTTTAATTACTATATGTCTTGGTGCTGTCTTCCTTGGGTCCTTTGTGTTGGGAGATTTGTGCATCTCCGTGGCCTGAGAGACTATCTCCTTCCCCAGATTGGGGAAGTTTTCAGCAATTACCTCCTCAAAGACATTTTCTATCCCTTTTTCTCTCTCTTCTTCTTCTGGTACCCCTATAATGCGAATATTGTTCCATTTGGATTGGTCACACAGTTCTCTCAATATTCTTTCATTCTTAGAGATCCTTTTTTCTCTCTGTGCCTCAGCTTCTTTGTATTCCTCCTCTCTCGTTCCTATTTCATTTATCGTCTCCTCCACCATATCCAATCTGCTTTTAATACGGTCCATTGTGCTCTTCAATTATTGGATCTTCAACCAGAATTCACTCCTGAGTTCTTGAATATCTTTCCGTACCTCCATGAGCGTGTTAATGATTTTTATTTTGAGCTCCCTTTCAGAAAGAGTCATGAGGTCGATGTCATTTAAATCTTTCTCAGGAGTGGTATTAATAATTTCACTCTGAACCAGATTCCTTTTGCATTTCATATTTGTGTATGGCGCCCTCTAGTGCCCAGAAGCTCTAGTCTCTAAAGCTGCTCAGCCCCTGAAACAATGTCGGGGGTTGCAGGGGAGTGGTATTGGTGCTGGGCGTAGGAAAGAGCTGTTTCCTGTTTCCCAGCTGCTATGCGTTTCTCCACTGCCTCAACCAGTGGGCCAAGCACACAGGTATAAGACTCTATGCTTTGCGTTTGTAGTTGCTGTAGACAGATCTTCCCTCTGGCTGGGCTAGCACCAAGGTAGGGTTTGCCAGTTTGCTATCCAGGTGGGGCTGGCTGGGAGAAAGGCACAGTAGGCTGCATATCACGGAGGGGGTCCTTGGAACTGTGTAGCCAGCCAGGGAGCTGGAGCACCTGAAGATCATCTGAGAAGGAAGATTTCTTTTTCCTCCTTATGTATGAGAGTCTACATGGCAAAGCTCCCACCCTGCTGGGCAGAGTGCACCTGGACAATTTTGTCTACCTGTCCTCTCTCCTAAGCAGTAAGCTCTGGGGAATCCTTGCCCCTTTAGCAGCCCTCTTGCTAAGGGCTTCCTTGTTAGGAAGTTTCTCAGACTGCCCGCCTTTCTTTTGTCCCAGAGCAGCTGAGTATGGATCTCTGCTTTCCACAGTGGCTGGAATCTCAGTCTCTCCAGGAATTCTTCCTGTCTTTGCTTTCCAACCCCATAATCATGAGAATATCATCCAAGCACCATGAATTGTAGGTTTGTGCTCCCAGAGCAGATCTCTGGAGTTAGGTATTCAGCAGTCCCAGGCCTCTACTCCCTCCCTGCTCCATTTCTCTTCCTCACACCCGTGAGCTTGGGTGGGGGAAGGGCTTGGGTCCCGCCAGGCCACAGCTTTGGTTCGTTACCCTCTTCGGTGAGGTCTGCTCTTTTCTCGAGGTGTATGCAGTTTGGCTCAGTCCTCTTTCCTGTTGCTCTTTCAGGATTAGTTGTATTAATTATATTTTCGTATTATATGCGGTTTTAGGAGGAAGCCTGTGTCTCACCTCTCACGCCACCATCTTTAATCCTCTAGTGTTATTATTATGTGAAAAAATAAAGCAGAATTTAAAATGGCATTTACATCCAGTGTTTTATGATGGAGAATGTGGTGAAGGATTATAAATATCCCATTTTAAGTTTATTCTAAATGCTGCACTCCCTTCCTTTTCGTCCTTCCATCATTCTAGATAGAAGTCAATATACTTTTCACAAGGGAAAGAAAGCAGCCTCTCCTAACTGCCTACCCTATAAGGAGGTGGTGTCCTCTAAGGCACACACAAAGCTAATAATAATAGTAATAATATCCTTTCTTCATGTCTTCCTTTTCTTAGACTGGGTTTCTTGTTTAATGGTCTCTGGTTCATCAGTCAGGGGACCCTGGTTTGGGGCTACATAAGCAGCTCTCCTGCCAACATTATGACTGTCTGCTAATTGGAAAGAGAAGTTAATCCCTCTCAATCTGAACCCAGCTGAGTCTCGGAGAGCAATGATATATTGAAAAGATCTCTGGCAGTCCAGGGCATGTGGTGCTAACTGGATTTAGCTCATTAGCAAATCTGCAAGGATCTGCTGACACTGCACCCAGAATAAAATACATGAGGCCAGCCCGTGCCCTGTGGGCACCTGCAGCATGACTACATAATAAAAAGGCATTTATTAATAATCTCATTGGTCACACAATACAAAGGAAAGGAACAAGAAGTCAAACGCTGTCATTTGTCATGACTAGAGAGGCATAATTAAAATGTATCTTGATTAACCTTTGAAAAATTAATCTGGAATAAAAAAAGACACAAAAACAAAGATGATAGGCTCTTGAAGTGAACTTAATATAATAGGCAGCTGTTGTCTTCATTTGGATCAAATTCCAGGTGCTTGTGAAATATTAGTGCCACGGAGAGCAAAGCATAGTGAATTTAGCGAGTGGGATGTCTATTATATAAAAATAATGGCAGGTTACAGAGAGGAAATGTGCCTAGTGATGAAGAGTATAGGATTTTGGTGTCTTCCAGCTGAGTTCAAGCTCAGGTTCCTCCATTTACCACCTATGTATCCTTGGGCAATTTTCTCCACCTTTTAGTAACTCAGTTTCTGCATCTGTAAAATGGGAATATTAATATATATCTCATATGATTCTTGCAATGATTAAATAACACCATATATGTAAAAGCTCTCAGCATAGAGTTAGGCATATTGTAAGTGCTCACAAAATTTTGGCAATGATAGAAAGTATTTAAGACCTTGATATGCAAGAAGAAGTTGGCTTTGCATGAAAACATGTGAGGTGCCCCCTCAGTCCTGTGCTCTCTGATGCCTCGGTGCTGGTCATAGAGCCTTCTCCAGGGTCTTGAAGGCCGTGATATTATCTTGTGATTTAATATCAAGGTGGCTCATCGGTAATCCTGAAGGAATGTTACAGGCTATGGCAGAGCAGGTTTCCTGAAGGTGAGAGAATAACATTTGTACATTTGATCTAGCTCCAGCAAGCTCAAATCTGACAAGGGGTCAGGCAGTAACTGAGTTGGCCAGGAAGTGGTGGGGGCTGCAGAGAAAATGGACAGCATTTTCCCCCTACTAGAGGTAACTGCCACTCAGGTGAAGCCACTTTTTGCCATGTGTAAATACAAATCCAATGTTGCTAGATATTCTAATTTTTACAAAGGATGCCAGAAATACTGATTTGCATGGGAACTGTCCCATTTTAAAAACACTCTAGCTGCCATATCCAGCCCTTCTTCTAGGACTAAGACTAGAGTAAGGGAGTGAATCACTGGTCTCAGGGCCAAAATTTAAGGGGTGCTCAAAATTCAAAAGAAGTCAAGATAAATAATGTTTTTAAAAATGAAAATTAGGACTTCTGGGAAGATGGCGGTGTGAGCGGGGCGGCAGAAATCTCCTCCCAACACCATATTTATCTATGAAAACACAGAAAATACATCTATTCCTAAAAGAGAGACGAGAATACACAGGAAAGCGCACAGCATGCAGCTACACCCGAGAGGACTCGGGACCCCAAGAGGCGGGTAAGATACGGAGCCATGACCCGGCGGGACCCGAGCCCTCCCCCACCCCAGCGCACCGGCGGGAGGAGAGGATTCAGAGCCGGGAGGGAGTGGAAGTGCACCCCGGGAAGTAGCCAGCCCCGGTGATCTGCACGGGGAGCGCTGACCCACATTGCGCAGTGCAGCGGAGATTGGAGAGACAGAGCAGCAGGATCTGAGCAGGGAACTTGCCAGGGTGCTTGCAGCTGGCTACCGGGAAGGGGAAAAAAAAAAAAGCGCGTGCTTTCTTCAGTGGTCTTAAAGAGACAGGAGCCCAGCGGAGGAGCCGGATTGCCCCAGCACACTCAGCCCAGCAGGCTGGGAGTCCTGGGGAGCTTCAGAGGCCTTAGCTGGCGACTGAGGAAGCGTAGCCATACTTAACACTTCTCACTGAGATCAACAGCCTCCTATTCGTTCCCACCCCTGCCAGAGCGATAAAGGGCCCTGCAGAGCGGCACAGTCACAGCTGTGGAATAGTGGGGCAATAGCGCCATCTACAGCATTCCCACAGAATCTACGTCCGGTGGGCATTTTTTTTGTTTTTTTTGCTTTGTTTTCTTTTTGTTTTTTCTTTTCTTCCTTTTCTTTTTTTCTTTCTTTCTTTCTTTCTTTTTTTTCTCTTTTTTTTCCTTCTCTTTTTAAAGTCTTAAAGAGCCCAGCTGACATACGTGGCAACTATCAGTGACCAATTATATAGCCATGAAAAGACAGAGGAATATGGTTCAGACCAAAATCAACCAGACAACCCCAGAGAGGGGGTCTGAAGGGATGGAAATGCACAGCCTCCCTGAAAAAGAATTCAGAATAAAAGTCATAACCATGCTGATGGACCTACAGAGAAATGTGCAAGAGCTGAGGGAGGAAGTGAGAGAACTGAGGAAAGACAATACAGAAATCAGACAAGCGATCGACAGGCTTAACAGCAGAATGGATGAGATGCAAGAGACTGTTAATGGAATAGAAAACAGAGAACAGGAGTACAGAGCAGCTGAGGCAGAGAGAGATAAAAGGATTTCTAGGAATGAAAGAATATTAAGAGAACTGTGTGACCAATCCAAACGGAACAATATTCGCATTATAGGAGTACCAGAGGAAGAAGAGAGAGAAAAAGGGATAGAAAGTGTCTTGGAAGAAATAATTGCTGAAAACTTTCCCTCGCTGGGGAAGGAAGTAGTCTCGCAGTCCACCGAAGCTCATAGATCTCCCAACACAAGGGACCCAAGGAAGACAACACCAAGACACATAATAATTAAGATGGCAAAGATCAAAGATAAAGACAGGGTATTAAAGGCAGCTAGAGAGAGAAAAAAGATCACCTACAAAGGAAAACCCATCAGACTATCATCAGACTTCTCAACAGAAACCTTACAGGCCAGAAGAGAATGGCATGATATATTTAACGTTATGAAACAGAAGGGCCTCGAACCAAGAATATTGTATCCAGCACGATTATCATTTAAATATGATGGAGGGATTAAACAATTTCCAGATAAACGAAAGTTGAGAGAGTTTGCCTCTCATAAACCACCACTACAGGATATCTTAAATGGACTGCTCTAGATGGAAGCACACCTAAGGCTAAAAAGATGTCACCAGAGAAAAAAAAATCATAGCAAAGAAAGCAGACCATCCAAATACTAACTAAAGGCAAAGAATAAAACACCTATTATAGAAAGAATGGAGGAGGAGGAATAAGAAGGGAGAGAAATAAAGAAACATCAGACTGTGTTTACAATAACTTAACAAGAAAGTTAAGTTAGATTGTTAGATAGTAAAGAAGCAACCCTTGAACCCTTGGTAACCACGAATCTAAAGCCAGCAATGGCAATAAGTACATACCTATCAATAATCACCCTAAATGTAAATGGACTGAATGCACCAATCAAAAGACACAGAGTAACAGAATGGATAAAAAAGCAAGACTCATCTATATGCTGCCTACAAGAAACTCACCTCAAATCCAAAGATATACACAGACTAAAAGTGAAGGGATGGAAAAAGATATTTCATGCAAACAACGAAGAGAAAAAAGCAGGTGTTGCAGTACTTGTATCAGACAAAATAGACTTCAAAACGAAGAAAGTAGCAAAAGATAAAGAAGGACATTACATAATGATAAAGGGGTCAGTCCAACAAGAAGATATAACCATTATAAATATATATGCACCCAACACAGGAGCGCCAGCATATGTGAGACAAATACTAACAGAATTAAAGGAGGAAATAGACAGCAATGCATTCATCTTAGGAGACTTCAACACACCACTCACTCCAGAGGACAGATCAACCAGACAGAAAATAAGTAAAGACACAGAGGCACTGAACAACACACTAGAACAGATGGACCTAACAGACATCTACAGAACTCTACACCCAAAAGCAACAGGATGTGCACATGGAACATTTTCCAGAACAGACCACATACTAGGCCACAAAAAGAACCTCAGTAATTTCAAAAATATTGAAATCCTACCAACCAACTTCTCAGATCACCAAGGTATAAAACTAGAAATAAATTTTAGAAAGAAATCAAAAAGGCTCACAAATACATGGAGACTTAACAACACTCTCCTAATTAATCAATGGGTTAACGACCAAATCAAAACAGAAATCAAAGAATATATGGAGACTAATGACAACAACAACACAAAGCCACAACTTCTGTGGGACGCAGCAAAGGTAGTTCTAAGAGGAAAGTATATTGCAATCCAGGCCTATTTAAAGAAAGAAGAACATTCCCAAATGAATAGTCTAAAGACACAGTTACTGAAATTGGAAAAAGAAGAACAAATGAGGCCCAAAGTCACCAGAAGGAGGGACATAATAAAGATTAGAGAAGAAATAAATAAAATTGAGAAGAATAAAACAATAGAAAAAATCAATAAAACCAGGAGCTGGTTCTTTGAAAAAATAAACAAAATAGATAAACCCCTAGCCAGACTCATTAAGAGAAAAAGAGAATCTACACACATAAACACAATCAGAAATGAGAAAGGAAAAATCACGACGGACCCACAGAAATACAAGGAATCATAAGAGAATATTATGAGAATCTATATGCTAACAAGCTGGAAAACATAGAAGAAATGGACAACTTCTTAGAAAAATACAACCTTCCAAGACTGACCAAGCAAGAAACAGAAAAACTAAACAGACCAATCACCAGTGACGAAATCGAATTGGTAATCAAAAAACTACCCAAGAACAAAACCTCCGGGCCTGATGGATTCACCTCTGAATTCTACCAGACATATAGAGAAGAAATAACACCGATTCTCCTTAAAGTTATCCAAAAAATAGAAGAGGAGGGAATACTTCCAAACTCATTCTATGAAGCCAGCATCACTCTAATACCAAAACTGGTGAAAGATCTCACCAAAAAAGAAAATTACAGACCAATATCCCCGATGAAAGTACATGCAAAAATACTCAACAAAATATTAGCAAACCGAATCCAAAAATACATCAAGAGGATCATACACCATGATCAAGTGGGATTCATCCCAGGGATGCAAGGATGGTACAACATTCGAAAATCCATCAACATCATCCACCACATCAAGAAAAAGAAGAACAAAAACCACATGATCATCTCCATAGATGCTGAAAAAGCATTTGACAAAATTCAGCATCCATTCCTGATTAAAACTCTCAACAAAATGGGTATAGATGGCAAGTACCTCAACATCATAAAGGCTATATATGACAAACCCACAGCTAACATCATACTTAACGGCGAGACGCTGAAAGCTTTTCATCTAAGATCGGGAACAAGACAGGGATGCCCACTCTCTCCACTGTTATTCAACATAGTACTGGAGGTCCTAGCCACAGCAATCAGACAAAACAAAGACATACAAGGCATCCAGATTGGTAAAGAAGAAGTCAAATTGTCACTATTTGCAGATGACATGATACTCTACATAAAAAACCCTAAAGACTCCACTCCAAAACTACTAGAACTAATATCTGAATTCAGCAACGTTCCAGGATACAAAATTAACACACAGAAATCTGTTGCTTTCCTATACACTAATGATGAACTAACAGAAAGAGAAATCAGAAAAACAATTCCATTCACAATTGCATCAAAAAGAATAAAATACCTAGGAATAAACCTAACGAAGGAAGTGAAAGACCTGTACTCTGAAAACTACAAGACACTCCTAAGAGAAATTAAAGAGGACACTAACAAATGGAAATGCATCCCATGCTCTTGGCTAGGAAGAATAAATATTGTCAAAATGGCTATACTACCTAAAGCAATCTACAGATTCAATGCAATCGCTATCAAACTACCAACAGCTTTCTTCAATGAACTGGAACAAATAATTCTAAAATTCATATGGAACCACAAAAGACCCCGAATAGCCAAAGCAATCCTGAGAAGGAGGAATAAAACAGGGGGAATTACACTCCCTGACTTCAAGCTCTACTACAAAGCCACAGTAATCAAGACAATTTGGTATTGGCACAAAAACAGACCCACAGACCAGTGGAACAGAATAGAAAATCCAAACATTAACCCAAACATATACAGTCAATTAATATTTGATAAAGGAGCCTTGGATATACAATGGGGAGATGACAGCCTCTTCAGCAGCTGGTGTTGGAAAAACTGGACAGCTACATGTAAGAGAATGAAACTGGACTACTGTCTAGCCCTTACACAAAGGTAAACTCAAGGTGGATCAAAGACCTGAATGTAAGTCATGAAACCATAAAACTCTTAGAAAAAAACATAGGCAAAAATCTCTTGGACATAAACATGAGCGACTTCTTCATGAACATATCTCCCCGGGCAAGGGAAACAAAAGCAAAAATGAACAAGTGGGACTATATCAAGCTGAAAAGCTTCTGTACAGCAAAGGACACCATCAGTAGAACAAAAAGACATCCTACAGTATGGGAGAATATATTCATAAAAAACGTATCTGATAAAGGGTTGACATCCAAAATATATAAAGAACTCATGCACCTTAACAAACAGAAAGCAAATAATCCAATTAAGAAATGGGCAGAGGACATGAATAGACACTTCTCCAAAGAAGAAATTCAGATGGCCAACAGGCACATGAAAAGATGCTCCACATCGCTAATCATCAGAGAAATGCAGATTAAAACCACAATGAGATATCACCTCACACCAGTGAGGATGGCCAACATCCAAAACACAAACAACAACAAATGTTGGCGAGGATGTGGAGAAAAGGGAACCCTCCTACACTGCTGGTGGGACTGCAAATTAGTTCAACCATTGTGGAAAGCAGTATGGAGGTTCCTCAAAAAACTCAAAATAGAAATACCATTTGACCCAGGAATTCCACTCCTAGGAATTTACCCTAAGAATGCAGCAGCCCAATTTGAAAAAGACAGATGCACCCCTATGTTTATTGCAGCACTATTTACAATAGCCAAGAAATGGAAGCAACCTAAGTGTCCATCAGTAGATGAATGGATAAAGAAGATGTGGTACATATACACAATGGAATATTATTCAGCCATAAGAAGAAAACAAATCCTACCATTTGCAACAACATGGATGGAGCTAGAGGGTATTATGCTCAGTGAAATAAGCCAAGCCGAAAAAGACAAGTATCAAATGATTTCACTCATATATGGAGTATAAGAACAAAGAAAAAAACTGAAGGAACAAAACAGCAGCAGACTCACAGAACCCAAGAACGGACTAATAGTTACCAAAGGGAAAGGGACTGGGGAAAATGGGCGGGAAGGGAGGGATAAGAGGGAAAAAGGGGCATTACGATTAGCAGATGTAATGTTGGGGGGGCACGGGGAGGGCAGTACAACTCAGAGAAGTCAAGTAGTGATTCTATAGCATCTCACTACGCTGATGGACAGTGACTGTAATGGGGTTGGTGGGGGGGACCTGATGAAGGGGTAGTTTAATAATCGTAATATTGCACATGTAATTGTAAATTAATGATAATAAAATAAATTATATTAAAAATAAATAAATAAATAAATAAATGAAAATTAAAGCAAAATATTCATTATGAAGGAAACATCAAAATCTTAAATTAATTTAGGATCAGTATCACTGACTTTTCATTTTGCCTTCAGCCTCCAGTTTGTAGCCTCTGTCTGTACTCTAGCACATTGCTGGCACCTTATTGCCAGGCCAGTGCCAGTTTTGCATTGAATCTATTCCATGGAACAACCAGGATATTGCCCAGAATAAAATAGTTTGTAACATGTGTCAATTAGTGTTAAGAATAAAGATTTAAACTCCATCTTTATAGAATAAAATTTCACTAATACCAATTAAGGAGGAATTAATGAAAAGTCAGAATTAATCTGTATGTAAATAAAAATGTCGTGTTGTTTTCCAATACAGTTATTTAAAAAACTTACTCCTAACAAAGTCGTGTCCAGTGAATGACCCACTTTATGAACACAAGATATTTTTATATAGGCTGTAAGACAGGCATGTTTTGAGACAAAAAACCTCCTTGAGATCATATGCAATGTTTTGAGTGTTCCAGAGTCTTATAAGGCCCAGGACTCCCAGAAGACCAGGAATTATTGCAATACAGCATGAAGATGACAACATGGGCTTTGAAGCCAGCAAGACCTAGATTTGAATCCTGGTTCTTCCCTAGTGTGATACTTGGACAAATCAAATAATCTCTTTATTTGTAAAATAGGACCACATCACTGACTTTTGTAGAGACCAGACTCAATAACATGTCCCCATGATCTCTTGATTCTTGGTCACGCAGTAGGTTCTTGGTGTGTGGCATTGTTACCATCATGTGGCATGTTCACTAGAGACCATTCCCGGCCAACAAACTTAAAAATACATGGTGATATTTAAGTAAATCAAATATGTCCTTTATTTAAGCTATTAATTTGCTTAGTTCATCTTTTCTTCAAAAACAGCACAAAATTCAAGCTCAGGTTGAGGAATTATTACAAATCCTGAATTCAGTGGGGACTAAATTAGAAAAAAATTAGCTGTACCCGATGTAACAAGTTTTTTCCCCATTAAACTAAAAAGAAGAAAAAATATAGCATTAAAACAATGAACTGTAAAAATAAATGACTGCAGCCTTACTGCACGTTATGAATGGAGAAGGGCCACGCCCAGGCAGCAGTACCACCCACCAGGCTGCCCGGTGCTTGGAGATCAGGCCAGTAGACTTAGCAGTAGATTCAACGTTAGCTGCCGGGTGTTCTGGTGTCAAGTTTTACAGGACACCTCCTGTTGTCTCTGTGTAATGTGACTGCTCCTGAGGGGAGAAACAGCATCTTAATTCAGCGGCTCTGGGTTCAAATCCCATTCCCACTACAAATTTGCAGAATGACACGGGGGAAGTTCAATAACTTACCTGAGCCTTTGTTTCACCCACTGTAAATTATTTCCTAGAAGGCTTTCTTTCCACTGGAGCCCTGTCATGTGCATTTAAGAAAAATGTGAAACTTGCATAGCTTTGCCATCCTCTGCAATATATCTTTTATTTTATGTTCCTTTTCCTCCCAACAGTACTTCTAAGAAGCATCTAGAATTTCTCAATCAGGAAGCCATTTTTTATCATCATTGAAAGTGTAAGAACTCTGTCAGTTAGAACTGGATATTTATGTCAGGTTCATCTGATTGGAACTTCACTCTATTTCATTAATACGGAGAAATGTCACCCTTTTCACTAATGAAATGCATCCATAATAGAGCTATGTTTTTAAAGGCATATCATCACAAATAGCCATATGCAAAATGCCTTCAGAGGACGTGCACATTCCTGAATCACAGTCTCTCTTCTCCTATGCATCCCTGACCCAAGTGAAATTTCCTATTCACTAGAGGAGGTATTGTTGCATTATGGAGGAACACAATTTCCATTGCTTCCCCACCTGAAGAAAATATTCCTGTATCAGAGTATCTCCTAGGGTTATTTTAAGGCCATCATAAACCTTTAATTTAAAACATTTAATGCCACAGGAGGCCTTGAATACACCAATATACTGTAGAGAAGAGCAGAGGATTTGTGGAAACATTTGAAACCTGCTGATTTTGAGGCTGCTTGGCCCCCACTGGTAGTTTTCTTGGCCACTTTCCTTCACTACACTACCAAGTCTATGACTGGGAGGCATCTGAATAAAGGGTTTTTAAAACAGCATCCCAAGTCTGGTTAGGAAGGGGCATCCCTTCCTCTTGGCAACATCTTCAAGAAGTAGCTGCCACCTCAAACAGAGGAGTGTTCAGGAGAAGTCACTGGCCATACTGTGTCCCTGGGGCTGTCCTCTTAGCTTACAATAGCTGCTTTAGCAGGCTGCCCCCGGGGGCGAGCGCACAGCAGCTGACCCTGTGGACAAGATGGTTTCCCTCTCCTTCTCTCCTTCCATCACTTCCTTCTTTCCTCTCTACTTCCTTCCCTGTCCCCTTCCTCCCTTCCTTCCTTTCTTCTATATCCACCCATCTACTAATTTATTCAGAAAACATTTATTTAGGGTCCAATATTTTCAAGTACAGTATTAGGGCTCTGGAATAAAATGAATGCTCAGGAGCCTCTTGTCCAATGGCAGGAGGTCTTCATGTATTAACCCACCACCAATGGGACCCTTTGTAGTAGAGCTCAAAGGTGAAGGTGACTACCCCTGCTTACCTGGGTCAGGGAAGAGGAGAGAAGTTTGAAGTGGCTTGTGAAAGAGCCACCATGAGTTCTCCAGGATGACAGGGAGGGAGAAGGACAGTGCAGACCGAGGAGGCAATGGGCACAAGTCTGTGGCCCAAGGCAGTACCGAGGCAACCTTATGCGCTTGGGCCGCTTTAAATGGGTGGTTTAGAGGAACTTAGCCATGGGGCAGGAGGGGTTAATGCTGGACCAGTAAGCCAGGGACCAGCCCAGGGAAGACCACTCAAACAGATTGCACACACATCTTTGGAGCACCCTACTGTGAGTCAGATGCTGTTCTCGGTGTTCCAGACACAGTCCACACTCTCAGGAAACTCATAATTTGATGAAAATACATGCAATAAAGAAGTAAACTCTAATCTGTCAGATCCTGATACATGCTATTAAGAATATAAGACAAGGTAATAGAATGGGATAGGACAGAGAGCCCTGGAGACGTTCTTCTTCAGAGGGGATAGGCAGCGAAGCCCTCTCTGAGGAGGTGACTTGCAAAACAACATGCACTATTCAGATTCAGTACTTTTAAGTCAAGACCTTGACACCTGTGCTTTTAAAAAGCATCCCAAGATTCTGATGTGCAGCTGCGGTGAAGCAGATTACCCCAGACAGAGGGGCCACAGAGCATTTTAGACGGGAAGGATGGCCTAGCTGGGCATGTGTCCTGGAGAGCCCCCGCACGGTGCGGAGCACCGGCCACTGTGGGGAAGCACTTGGAAGACCATTAGGTAGTGATGGGGTGCTGGGGGTAGAATGTTATCTGTGGACCTCTGCCTGCAGAGGTAGAAAAGACCTGAGCAGACCTGGCGTCATAAGAGCTCAAGAATTAGGACCAAATGAGGTGGAGGTAAGAACTACAACTAGTTGTGGCATCAAACTTTAGGCCAGCCTGCCACCATCTTGGATGGCTTTCCTAGAAAACCTTCACCAGGCAGTGGGATTCTTTTAGCTCTGCATAAAACTAAAGTGCTCTAATCCAGGGTTGAGCAAACTTTTCCTCTAAAAGAACAGATGGTAAATATTTTAGGTTTTTTATGTCATACCGTCTCTGTCGCAGCTATGCAACTGACTCTGTACCTCACAGCAGCCTCGGATAGTATGTAAATGATGGGTGTGGCTGTGTTCCGTTCTGGGTGGGAGTGGAGGGTTGTGACTTTATTCACAAAAACAGGCAGCTGGCTGGTCTGGCTGCCGGGTGATAGTTTCTCACCCCCCTCCTTTGATCTGCCAGGAGATTCTTTGGACTGTTGTCCTAGACTCTAGTGGAAGGAGGTCAGTGAGAGTCTTAATTAGGTGTGCATACATATTATAAAGGATTTTATTTTCTTAATTCTAGTAAGCAGCGAGATCGGGCTTAGTTCACCTACCTTAACTTCCTCTTTAATAAAGTGAGATGACTAGATGACTTGTAAGGCCCTGTCTGGCACAAATACTCTAATTCTGTGTGCTCTGTACATTAGCCAGACTGCGGGTAATATTTGGTAAATAGGGGCTCAAAGAGAAGAGGCAGAAATCAGCCACATGGTTTGGGTCTAGGTGAGGGGTTGGGCTACATAGAGGAAGATACCCGCACCTAGATCACAGATGTTTGTAGTATGATGCCAAGCACACTATTAAAATTAAATGAATGAACGAGGTTGTCAATGTGAATGGCAATTGGATGGATGTGGATATGACGGGATAAAAAACAGTGGAAGGTGGTCCTGAAATCTTGAATCTGAAGGACAAAGATCTTTGCCATTTTCAGCTTGGACAAAGGGAGGGGAGTAGATGATGCAGAGCTTAAACTTGAGAATAAGTCATAAAGTCAGGGCCAAGTTGTCTGATTGACGATCTTTTAAATGTGGGCATATCTACTACCTGAAGTTGGTCTCTGCTTCCCCCACCCAACTGCATCTCGTATATGATTTTCAGATAGATATTCTCCAGCACACCGCCTTACCCTGTTATTTGACTGCTCAGGAAACGGGCTCCCTAGCACCTATCCCTGGCCCCAGCATTCTAGATCACTGAAAACCTGGCCCACCCGCACTTTTAAGTCCTATGCTTATCTTTTACCTCTGTACACATTCTACCCCTCTGCACCCTGGCTTCTCACTGACCCCTGAGCACACCTGGGCTTTTTTACCTCCAAGCCCACCTTGAATCATGCTTTCCTTACCTGGGGTATACTTCTTCCCTTCTGTTTATGTGTCTGAAACCCTCTGTCCCTCAAGCCTCACTGTTACTCTCATGCTACCAAGTTCACAGTCTTTTTGTTTTTCCCCAAACTCCTCAACACCTAATACTTGTGGCCACTTACCTGAATTTTTTTCACATACTTCCTAGTGCAGGAATGCCACACGTGTCTCCTTTACAAAAATGTGTAGCCTGTGTGAATTGACTTATGTAACCTTTGGGCAATTCTGAGAATTTCATCTAATTCCCATTTGGGTGACTGAGCTCATGATTCGTCGGCAGCTGAGCAGAGGAAGAATTAGAGACAGGAAAGAGCTAGCGATGAGGGAGCACCTACTATGCATAAAAGCACTACTTTGTTCTTAGAAACATTATTTCAGTTCATTTTGCAGCACCTTTGCAAAGTTTTATGATCCCCATTTTTACAGGGAAGAAAACTGGTTCAGAAAAAAATGAGATAAATTGGCCAGGATTGTAAGGCAGCTAAGGGTGGACCTGGAGTCGGTAGGGATACAGAAGACTGAAGCCTGTGTGGCTGTGAACGGAGGAAGATCAACGCTGCAAAGAGCTTTGAAGATAGGCAGGCCCCGCGTTGTTCTGAAAATTAAATGTGGAAATGTCTGACCATGCCTGGCACAGAGGAGGTGCTTAATAATTATGGTTATTATTATTCAATCACATTTGGAGGATACAGTATTTTTATTTCCTCTTTGTCCCATATTACTTAGCAAAGACATTACTTAATATTCTCATGTAATGGATATAAGAGCTGTTTGATCTACATTTTGCCAAGTAATTGGTTTGACTTTTGATTTTTCTAAACTGGATGTCACAATGTCCTCACACAAAAGAAGACCAAATTCAAGAGCCCTAGACTATGTGGTATCACAAGTAGTCTCCGATAAGGACTCCGAGTTCAGGCTGCGTTTATTTTCATCACTGCCATTGCCAGTACATAGTAAGTGTTTAGTAAAAGGGTGTTCCATGATGCTGGTGACTGAATGGACATGTCTAGGAAGTGCCATCAGTCATCCTGTCCTCACGCTGAGCACATTTACTCCTATTCTGATGATTCTACTGAATGAACCTAGATTCCATTCCAGTTGTTCTTAAACTGGCTGAGCGAGCATCAAAACTTCTTGTTTTTTGTGTTTTTTTATATATAATTTATTTTGGTATCATTAATATATAATTACATGTGCAATATTATGGTTATTAAACTACCCCCTTCATCAGGTCCCCCCCACCAACCCCATTACACTCACTGTCCATCAGCGTAGTGAGATGCTATAGAATCACTACTTGTCTTCTCTGAGTTATACAGCCCCCCGTGACCCCCTAACATTACGTCTGCTAATCGTAATGGCCCTTTTTCCCCTTTGTCCCTCCCTTTCCACCCATCTTCCCCAGTCCCTTTCCCTTTGGTAACTATTAGTCCGTTCTTGGATTCTGTGAGTCTGCTGCTGTTTTGTTCCTTCAGTATTTTTTCTTTATTCTTATACTCCACATATGAGTGAGATCATTTGATACTTGTCTTTTTCCGCTTGGCTTATTTTACTGAGCATAATACTCTCTAGCTCCATCCATGTTGTTGCAAATGGTACGATTTGTTTTCTTCTTATGGCTGTATAATATTCCATTGTGTATATGTACCACCTCTTCTTTATCCATTCATCTACTGATGGACACTTAGGTTGCTTCCATTTCTTGTCTATTGTAAATAGTGCTGCGATAAACATAGGGGTGCATGTGTTTTTCAAACTGGGCTGTTGCATTCTTAGGGTAAATTCCTAGGAGTGGAATTCCTGGGTCAAATGGTATTTCTATTTTGAGTTTTTTGAGGAACCTCCATATTGCTTTCCACAATGGTTGAACTAGCTTACGTTCCCACCAGCAATGTAGGAGGGTTCCCCTTTCTCTGCATCCTCACCAGCATTTGTTGTTCTTAGTCTTTTGGATGGTGGCCATCCTTACTGGTGTGAGGTGATATCTCATTGTGGTTTTAATCTGCATTTCTCTGATGATTAGCGATGTGGAGCATCTTTTCATGTGCCTGTTGGCCATCTGAATTTCTTCTTTGGAGAAGTGTCTATTCATGTCCTCTGCCCATTTCTTAATTGGATTATTTGCTTTTGTTTGTTAAGGTGCATGAGTTCTTTATATATTTTGGATGTCAACCCTTATCAGATATGTCATTTATGAATATATTCTCCCATACTGTAGGATGTCTTTTTGTTCTACTGATGGTGTCCTTTGCTGTACAGAAGCTTTTCAGCTTGATATAGTCCCACTTGTTCATTTTTGCTTTTGTTTCCCTTGCCCGGGGAGATATGTTCATGAAGAAGTTGCTCATGTTTATGTCCAAGAGATTTTTGCCTATGTTTTTTTCTAAGAGTTTTATGGTTTCATGACTTACATTCAGGTCTTTGATCCACCTTGAGTTTACCTTTGTGTATGGGGCTAGACAGTAGTCCAGTTTCATTCTCTTACATGTAGCTGTCCAGTTTTTCCAACACCAGCTGCTGAAGAGGCTGTCATCTCCCCATTGTATATCCATGGCTCCTTTATCAAATATTAATTGACTGTTATGTTTGGGTTAATGTTTTTTTGTTGTTATTTTTTAAATGACAGATTCCTGGGCTCATCCCTGAATAATCTGACTGATTGGCTCTGGAGGCTCTCCATGAGAGGTATTTCCATCAGCCAACTTTGGAAATACCACATATCTAGTTGGTGATGACCAATCTCTGCCACATACACCGTGTTCAACTGATGACACACTCAGTGGCTGTGTGTCAAACTTCCTCGGAGCCGACCAACCATGGGCAGCAACATCAGCTTCCTTCCACCCATGCTGATCCCAGCCTCCTGGAGACAGCAGTGCCCCCTGAAAAGGAGATAGCCACCATTTATTCAGGTCTTTCTGATGCTAGAAGAGCAGAGGAAAGAGAAGGCAGAGGGAAATTTGAAGGTCCCTACTCACAGGTCACCCTGCCAAAGAGACTCCTGGCATTGCTGAGGGCTTGCCATGAGGGCACCTGGTTCTCCACTCTCTGGTCTAAGGCTTCTGGAAATGCTTTTCTTCCCCTATGCCTCAAGGCCACCCTTCCCTCTTCTTTCCACAAATTTCCATCCCCTACCCTTTGGCCTTAACCTGTGAGGTATTAGAAGTTCTCTTGGCAAGTCTCAGAGATGTCAGGATAGCAAATGCTACTCTATGTGAGAACTCATTTTGTTAAAAGGGAGGCAGACAGGACAGATGAGACAGGGACCACAGCCAAGGTTGGAACCAGCTAGAACATTGCCTGCACCAGGCTGTCAGTCTGCAGCTCTGCCTTGTTTTTCTGAGCCCAAGAAGCCTGGCTTTCCCAGACAAGCACCAGTAGACCTTCAGCAAGGGACCCACTCAGATTTATCTTTTGTCCCATACTGGGAAATATCAACCTAGATGGGTGGCAAAGAAAAGGTGGTAAAATGTGCTTTAAAAAAATCAACTTGCTAAAAATTAAAGCAATTAAAATAATTGTAAAAACCGTTTTGAGAGTCCATGTAGTTCTTGGGACCACAAAGAAGACATGAAAAGTTCGAGCAATATCAATAAAAATTTGGTCAGATGTTGTCAACAAAAATATCTTAATTAAAAAATTTCACATGGCTAGCAAGAGTTGCTGCTGGAGAGACTTTTGCCTGTTGGATAGCCATGATGCTAAGAACAATATCCACTGCCCCTGTGGGTTTGGACACCGCAGATCAGTCTGCTTTGATGAAGACAAAATAGCACATGTCCTAAATCTGTGCTTAAGCCTCTTGGATTCTACCACTGAAAAAAAACAGCCCAAATAAATATAACAAACAGAGCCTGAATGCATTTTACAATTTGTGTTCAGTCTTCTTAAAGACTCTGAGTAACTATCACAACCCAATATACCCAGCGATGCGGTAGAACTGTCCTTATTTAATAACACAAAAATGCAAACATAGATTTCTCATTTGCATAAAAAGGGAGGGATGAGCATTCATCCATTATTGTGTGGTGGTGTAACTAGAACTCAGGCTCTGCCTTCAGACACTGCAAATCCTGACTCACACCTTGTCAGGTACTAGTTCACCTCTCTAGGTTCAGTTTTCTCATTTGTACAGTTGGGATGGTATTACCTACCTCCTTAATCTGTGATGATTACCTAAAGTGCCCAGCGCATTGCTAAATTCTAAATCCAGACAGTTCCACAAACAAGTTTTCAACTTTACTTGGTGCAAAAACAATACACATTCAGTAGAAACTGTATTTCGAAGTTTGAATTTCGATTTTTTTCCTGGGCTAGTAAAATGCAGTGACGTGACTCTCTCATGATGCCGGCCTGTGGCCCCGAGCCACAGCTCCCAGTCAGCCATGCAGTCACCAACGTGGACAACTGATCCACTACAGCCATTCTGTCCCCATACAACCATTCTGGTTTTCACTATCAGTATACTATTCCAGAAATTACATGAGATAGTCAACACTTTACTCTAAGATAGGCTTTGTGTTAGATGATTTTGCCCTACTATAGGCTAATGTAAGTGTTTTAAGCTTGTTTAAATTAGGCTAGGCTGAGCTGTGAGGTTCAGTAGGCTAGGTGCATTAAGGCATTTCTGACTTATGCTGGGTTCATTGGGTTGTGACCCAGTGGTAAGCGAGGATGATTGGTAGAAACTAGCTATGATTAGTCATTCATTCAGCAAGTATTTGTTGCATTTGTCCTGTGTGCTAGGCACAGGGTTGCTTAAAGTGTGACTCTAGCCCTTCATACTCTCGAACAGGTAGACATAGACAAATGACAAATTCTGGGTGGATGATATTATAACAATCTTACCCAGTGGAAGAATGGAGGGGAGGAGAGGGAGTGGATGGAAGCAGGGTGGAGACAGGGAGCAGGTGGCTTGTTCTCAGCTAACACCTGCTACACTTCTATGTTATGCAAAACTGTGCTATTTTGTCCAAAAAACTATTTTTAATATGAAAACACTTAAAATTTATAAATTCAAAAATACCTTTATCTTCCTCAAATACATTTTAAACAAATAGTGCTTACCGTCAGAAAAGGAGAGTAAACAGAGCTTTCTGACAATCAAAAAGGAAAGTTAAACAGAACCCATCCCTTGCCTTTGTTACTGTTCTGTGCTGCCAAGAAGTCACGATTATCTCTGGGTCCTGGAGAGCAGTTCGTATGAACTGAATCTGACATTTGGAGCTAGTTTCCTAAGTCAATATCGCCATTGAAAGGAAACCATTGATCAACCAAGTGAAGCTGCTAAAAATGGATTCCAGCCTGGGAAAAATTCACTGGGGAAGCAGTAAAGGTGCCTGGCCTGTCTTGAGAAGGCTGGGTGCTTTGTGATTCAACTGGGTGAGAATGGAGGGCTGTTGGCCAGACAAATCCCTAGCAATGACAAGCTGGGTCCCCAGGCCCCGGATCCCCAGAACTGCTCAGGGCAGAGAGGAGGGGTGGGAGGAGAAAGCAGGCCTCACTGGGGCGGACTAGGCCACGATGGGGTCTGCTGTGGTTCCATGGCCATGTGCACACGCCGGCTAATTCCAGCCTCCTCGGAAGCAGGACTTCATAATGCGGCGGGGGCCTTGCCGCTTCTGTGCCCTCCTTTCTTGCCTAGTGGCTCTTCACACTTTGATGGGGAAGAACAATGGGGGAGGGGAGGGACGAGGACGCCAGTGGATTAGACAAAGAGCGAAACTGTGCTCTGGCCACAGTCCTGCCAATTAGGTCTGAATAAACAAACCCACCCTATAACTAAGAACCTTCCTTCCCCCACCCCCTACCTCGTTTTTTATTAATTTTTATCTGGGTCTGGAAAGTTGGACATATCCCCTTTGCCATCCTGGTACCCAGATGGCCTGTTTGAGTAAGCAGGGGGGAAGAAGGTCAATAATACATCAGCATGCAGAGCCTCCGCTAAGGTCAGTCCTGCATAAAATAGACCGTGACAACCTGAGGGCAAGTTTTAAATGGAGCTCTGCAGCCGGGTGGGCTGGGGGGACAGGGAGGTTCAGATGCTGCCTTCCCATAATCACTGCAAAATTCACTCTGGTCCCCCCCCAAGTGTATTTTACTGGGTGTCTGTAGTGGTCCTTTAGGAAAAGTTTTCTTCGCACACAGGATTGCTCATGATCCAAGGGAGGAAGATTTTGAAGGGGATCTGTCTTCATGTATAAATACCTGTCACGTCAGGGGCTTTTGCAAAAATAATCAGGCTGGATTGCCCCAAACAGGAACAGATTGGCTACGGCGGTGTCTCAAATTCTAGCCTATTTAATGAGCTCTGTTTTTTGTTTGTTGTGTCTCCAGATATGTTTCAATAAGGTCCGAGTGCTGAAGTAGGCCGTACCCGTGAGTTTTTAGCTATCTTAAGATACTCTTGAGACTCATGTCTCAACGCTGTTTGATTATCACCAATAAAGATAAAAACAGGTTAAGTGTGCGTAGAGTCAATGGGGATTTTATAAGGGTTCTGCTTCTCCCTTCCTTTTTTTAAGACTGGGGGGGAAGCTCAACAAATATCCCTTTATTGTAAAATATAGAACAGTCCATCCCACTTTGGGAATTTATTCAAATAGAAGTTGAAACTGACACAAATGCTCTTGAAGATTGATCCAGGTTGAAGTGTGTTGTGCACGGGTTTACTGTTCAACTTGCAAGTCATTTGTAAAGACAGAGTCAGTCTTGACTATGAAACATTGTATCACTGTGATTGGAATCAATAGTTCTTGCACTGTCATTTGTCACATATTTACAAGCTTGAAAAATAGTTCATTTTGTCCTCATCCCATAACTCAAAAGATTGAATCAGAGCCCTGGAGGGATCTGCCAACAGGACACATTCATTACTGATCACCGGTCTTGGTGAGGCTATAATCACAACCACACCAAAAATAGAATATAAATAAAAATTAAAGCACCACTCATGGGGTACACTCTTAAATATCTTCAACTTCAAATATTTAAAAGTCTGCTGGGAGACTTCAGTCACCTTAGTGACCTACCTCAGTGACCACAAAGAGAAAATTCACTGAGGCTGATTTTCCCATCACACTCTCAAAACATTCAAAAGTATCATTTTTTTAAATGAAGAAAAATCAAAATCTAGAGTTAATGGTCCAAAAACTTCATAAAGTATACTTCTCCCGTCACCTCGCATATAGTTCATAAATGACCTTCTATTCCCATGAAAGATTTGTAGAAGACATTTAAAGATAATGCTTTCAATTTTAAGATAAAAGATTTATGAATGATAGAGCTTGTGTCCATGAAATCGCTAATCCCAGCTCTCTAATATTTCACATGGAGAGCTTCATAAAATGAAAAGACTGCCCATAAAGTTGTACTACCCCTGCTGTTAGAGACAATCAGTAATGGAATTGCAAAATGAATATTGAAAAGGAAGTGAGGCGTGCACATTTTGGGTTATAATAATGTATTTTAAGTCCCCTTCACTCCACTGTTGTAATGATAAGGTATTAATGGTTGAGGTGTTGGGGGACCCAGTTCAGGTTCTTTAAATGAGTCTTCAGATTAACAGCTGAACATATTATTCATCAAATTTAGTTGCTAAAAAACTGAAGGAACAAAATAATAGCAGACTCAGAGACTCCAAGAAGGAACAGTGGTTACCAAAGGGGAGGGGAGGGGGAGGGTGGGTGGGGAGGGTGGGAGAAGGGGATTGTTGGATACTATGTTTAGTACACATGGTGTGGGGGATCACGGGGAAAACAGTGTAGCACAGAGAAGGCAAATAGTGAATCTGTGGCATCTTACTACACTGATGGACAGTGACTGCATTGGGGTATGGGTGGGACTTGATAATATGGGTAAATGTAGTAACCACATTGTTTTTTCATGTGAAACCTTCATAAGAGTGTATATCAATAATACCTTAATAACAAAAAAAAATTCTTACCAATCAAAAAAATAAAGAAAGAAAGAAAAAGAAAAAGAAAAAAAAATTTAGTTGCTAAAATAACCCCAAAACCTAGGATTGCTTCTGGTTTCTTCAGGCATTTTTCTGAGTGAATTCAACCCATTTCTCAAGTCTCAGCCTGAACCAACCTAAAAACTCCAGACTGGCTCCCAAATGCTCAGTTGAGTGGCTCTGTGTTGATACGGCCTGACATTCCTTTTGCTAGAACAAGATTGAACATTGATGTCACATAGAGTTGTTTCCTCCCTAGATCTCTAATTTATACCTTTAATATTTAGGTCCTATCACTTTATTATTTATTTAATGAACTGACCCCATTCATCCATAAACATCCTCACTGAGAATGGCTGAAATTCAATTAGAGGTCATGTTGAGGTTAAGAATCTGACTAGTTTCATCTCTTTTGAAAAGAGGTGGGAAGGCACCCCTTCTCATGCAGAGAGAAACTCGGACAGGTCCATGATGCTTGCCCATCCGCGCATCTCCTTCTGGAAAGAAAGAGTGAGTGGTGGAGCAGGAGACTCGCACCCTCTCCCTCTGCAGCCTGCTGGACCACAGCTGGACCTCAGTCCTGAGGTGCCCCACCAATAAACTAGTTAGTGACCTAGGATTATGTGTCCTGGCTTGAAAAGATGAACTGGATAAATCAGACTCTCTCTCTGAAATGTGAACTGAACTGAGAGACAGACTGAGAAGTTGTTAGTGGGGCACGTGTTCGAATTTAGAGGTTTTATAGGGATATGGCTGGGGCAACAATTAGTGGGCAAGATAAGACAGTCTACCCTTGGAAAGAGAAGAGAGTGCAGCCACCAGGTAGGAGGCGCTATGAGAGAGAGAGAAAAAGCTGATCCTGGGAACAGCCCTTGCCCTGGTCCTTTGGGAGTCTCCATTGCTCGGGTTTGCTCAGATTCTCATGAAACCTCTCTGAAAATGCGTAGGTCTCCTTTATTTGGAGCTGGTTTGAGTGAACTTCTATCCCTTGCAATCTCAAAAAACAGATGTATTTGACATTGCATCCAATTCTGAGCTAACCTCTCAAGATTGGGGACACTGTGGCATTCATGACCATGTTAGTGGCATGGTTTTCTGAGGATTAATGCAAACTGAAGTTTAGTTTTCATGCTGCCTTTGTACCTCGTAGTCTTACAGGAGTGACAGAACATGCAGGTACAAGCAACAGAAAAATGCCTGGTGACTGAGACAGCCTGGGAATTGTGCTCATAACTTAACAAACTAATTGGAAGCCTCAATCTCCTTTTGACAGAGGTACCTGACTTACCTGACTTATAATTTGAGGAAAAGAATATGGCATGATGACACAGCCCAAAGGAATATGCACTTTTAGCAGAGGTTGGAAGAAGAAACTTTATCCTTTTGGGCAAAAAGCATAGGATAGAGTCAATGAAATCTGGGTTTGAATTCTGTCATTTACTGGCTGTGTGACCTTGAACAAGTAACCTGATGTCTCTGAGTCCCAATTATATTAGTTAAATTGTAATAATAATAATCTGTCTCACAGAGTGGGGAGGATTAAATAAGAACATGCAAAAAGGGCAATGAGTCAATAAATATTTGTGTCTAGTGTCTCTTTCTGAAATCGAAGGAAAGGGCCTCGCGTCTTCATCATTGAAGCTTATTTCCCTCTCAAAAATCTATTGAGAAGCTCGTCACATGTGCTATTTAAATATTTTTTATGCAGGGAAACTCAAGGAATTTAGTAAAAATTCTCTCTGGCTCATAAATCATTTCTAAAAGCTGATTTGGTGGCAAATGTTAATATATCCATTTTACTGGTGAGGGAGCAGTTTCTTACGATAAATGGAGCACAAAACCAGGCAGCAGCCACAAAGCTGAAAACGAAGCTGTAGGCTTTGGGAGGAAAATGCCATACCTTCTCAGATGTACTAGGGGGACCTGTGATTGTTGCAAACCAGGACGACTAGGCTATTTCATTGTATGGCTGTGGAATCTGACGAAGTATTTTAGTTTGTTTTTACTTGGCAGCAAACTCAAATGTTTAAGCAATGAACTTCCTATGAGGATATCCTTAAATGTCTTTATAGTACAATTTGAAAACTACCTTCATGCTTATATACTTAAAAAAGACATTAGGCTGTGATCACTACTAATACTTTAAGCTTATGACCATTTCTGATATTAATCTGTGTATGTACAAATTCCTTATCTGCCACTCTTAGCAACTGAATCCCTCATTAAGATCTCACTCACTTCATTTCATTTGTGCAGACAGGTGGAGAATTGCTGAATGTATATTTCTTTGTCCTCTGTATCCTAAATTTCATCATCATGTTTAAAGATCTAAATTGCCCTTGACATTTATCTCTGTGTACATGAGAACAAACAGCTGAAATAACATATATGTACATATATTGTGTGTCTATATACATGTATGGGATGCTTATTAGTTACTGTTTCTTCTTTCTGCCTTCCTAACTTAATGCAGCCTCTTTCTATAATCTAATTTTTCCTGGGACAAAAAGTCATGGAAGATTAACAAGAGCAGAATTCAAAGACATACAAACTAAAGAAGGAAATAAGGAAGGGCATCCAGCAAGAACACATTTATAAATGCCAGTCATGTTTTGATTTGTGGCAAAATTATGTGCAAAAACTTAACAATACTACTCCAAAGTAAGTAGACAATGTGACCTTATGAAACACTGACATATAATGAATGGGGCCAGCTATGCAAGAAGATAATCTACCTATAAAACAATTGGGAAGTAACTGGATGAGAAAGAATCAAATTTAGTACAAGGAACACACGTCAATCTCAGAGAGGCCAGACTGCCACGTGATCAAATAAGGAAAGGTGCGGAACAAGATGAGCTGAATGTTACCAGGTCTGGAGAAAAGAATGTGAGGATAAATTATGAAGATAAATTATCTGCATATGCCCAAGAGAGGAGTGCATACTGTAGCATGTTTACCAGGGCACATAGTGCCCTGGTAAAGAGTGGCATGACTGGAGTCCCTTCTTAAGTTCACTCAGAAAATATTATTGAACTCTACTCTAGACCATGCACTGTATTAGGCCAAGGGCCAGTATGGAGGAAGATGGATAAGCTCTCTGCCTCATCCCTTTTCTTGCTTCATATTAGCAAAGCCTTTTTCTCCTCAGCACCTAATTTATCTAATGTATCATTGGGTTTACAGTTACTCCTTTATACTCTGTCTTCCCTTCAATAAAATTCAAGTGTTAAGAAGCTAGGGATTTGATTTGCAACAACGTGGATGGAGCTAGAGGGTATTATGCTCAGTGAAATAAGCCAAGCCGAAAAAGACAAGTATCAAATGATTTCACTCATATGTGGAGTATAAGAACAAAGAAAAATACTGAAGGAACAAAACAGCAGCAGACTCACAGAACCCAAGAACGGACTAATAGTTACCAAAGGGAAAGGGACTGGGGAAAATGGGCGGGAAGGGAGGGATAAGAGGGAAAAAGGGGCATTACGATTAGCAGATGTAATGTTGGGGGGGCACGGGGAGGGCAGTACAACTCAGAGAAGACAAGTAGTGATTCTATAGCATCTCACTACGCTGATGGACAGTGACTGTAATGAGGTTGGTGGGGGGGACCTGATGAAGGGGTAGTTTAATAACCGTAATATTGCACATGTAATTGTAGATTAATGATAATAAAATAAATTATATTAAAAAAAAAGAAGCTAGGGATTTGTATCCAGTGATGTCAATCACTGCTGTATCCCCATTGTCTAGTACAGTACCTGGCACATGGTAGTTCCCAGCTAATTATAAATAGAACACAGAAGTAAACAGACAAGCAAGGAAATAAACCTATACAATAAAGAAAGCTATAAAGAGAAAGAAGAAAACATCTATAGAGTCCTCCCCTCTGCCCACACAAGACTTGTTTCTGTAATTTTGTATTAAAGACAATGCTATGTTGAGTCTTTGGAAACAAGTATCTTAGCATACTTTCCTGATTTTATCCTTAAAATTAATTCCTAAAAGCAAATTCACTAGGTTAAAAAGTATGTGTATTTGTATTTTGATACATATTTTCAAATCGTCCTCCAGGAGCATATAATCTCTTACGTATACACTCAGGAAGTGGGGAAAGGCCATCCACTCTGGGGCTTTATAACAAGGCACATATTAATGTGTCTTTCCACCTAAAGGGAAGGGTTAACCCCACTTAGCAGAGAAAGAATATATCCGTCCCCCTGCCCAAGCACCTATCAAATCTTAGTATGATCATTCTTTTTTATGTTTACCAATATGATAAGTGAACAGTTCATCATTGTTTTGATTTACATTTCTTTTATTTCTGCTAAGGCTAGACATCATTGTATGTACATATTAGCCATTAGTATTTGTGTGTGTGTATGTGTGTGCACATTGCTTATGCTTATCTTTTGCTCATTCTTATATTGTAGTAGAAAAATATTTCTAAACATTTATTGTGAAATCTATTGTTTTTCCACATTGGAGCATATTTAAAAATTCAATTGAAAGGCCAAAAACATAGCATCTTTATTTCCAGATGAAATGACAAGTACAACACACGTTTACACAGCAAAAAAAGCATTACATTAGTTAGTTGATGGTGGCAATTTATTTCCAAAGGATTCCTGAATTCTAACTGCAGATATCTACTTCAGTTAAGCCCTTTGTATTTAGCGCAATACACACTGTTCTGAGATGTGATGACAGGGTCACAGCAACGCTGAAACTGCAAAGACATGACACCAGTGCTATCTGGCCCGGGATTAAAGAGTAGCTCGTGTAAAGGGGAGCACCTGGGCTTATCACTGCCTCGGGGATGCTGTCGTCAGGCCGCTGAGCCGTCACGTTCCTCAGGCATCCTGGATGTGCTTGGGGTCCGTATGTTGCCAGACAAGCCAACGTCTGCCAGGGCAAAAGAGGCTCCGTCTCTTTCCATCCACAGCTTTTTGCCAATTTAGGAACAGTGGCAGTGAAACTCATTTATGCTGGTCCCATGTGGCTCCGTGTCTTGTATAGACTGTTCAGATCTCAGTCCCACCAGAAAACCTGTAAGCCTGATGCTAAGGTGTCTCCTGTGCGTCGTTCTGACTCATCTCATTTTGCTCAACCTGTCGTCCTCCTCTCTCTGTCCTTAGAGGAATATGTGAAAAGGCCCTCTTGAAAGATATACACAATCCCTGAATATCCCAGTGACATCAAAATCTTGCCACAAAAAGCAGTATCCTTTATCCATATACTTCTTCTCTAACTAGAGTGAAGAGATGAGCAGTAAACCATGCCTGGAAGCTCACAACTTTCTACTCTGTCAAAACCATAAAGGAAGAAAACTTTGGAGCTGAAATGATCCTCCATTCCTTCTCCTGCTGCTCTTCCTCTCTTCCATGTGTGTCTCATTCATCTCAGCCCACAGTCCTGTCACTAACGCTACATGTGTCTCCATCTGTACCACTAACGCTCCCTGGGAAATGGCAATGGAGCTTACTCTAACTTTCCGGAAATGATATTCGTATTTTTCTCCAAAATATACATTTCCAAACTTGACTAGATTTGTGTGTGGATTTTCCAGATAGAAACTGGCTTAAAGGCAGTGAAGAATTTTAAATTCTGATGGCAGATAGCTAATAAGATTTTGTGGATAACTTTAATAAACTGGATCTGAGAGACTTTTTTTGTTTTAAATGTGAAGGAATCATATCCCACACAGTTTCATCCCAGCATTTACAAAGTAAAAGAATGTTTGCTGGTATATATTTTTCATATATGCATTAAACATTCAAACATATTTAGGGTAAATATAAGTATGGCCCATTACTTTTCAGAGTAATAGATACACATTATGCCCCAAATATATGTAAGATATCTATATTTTGGAATTAAAAATAGACATACATATGCTTGTTTAATGTTTATTTAAAGAATTAATATAGCCATCACAAAAGTGGGCTTTTAAGCTTCTTATTCTAAATATTCTATGCCCATCCTCCCCAGTTATACTATTTCTTCCCTCAGACAATAAAGCTCTTTAGAATTGTACTTGTCATCATTTCAGGACCATCCAGGCATCTGTTTCCAAAGCTATTATTAAAATTGCTGAAGATGTCCTCTAGCATCCTCTTACAGATTCAAAGACTCATTTCCCTTTCCTGTAGACTCTTGTTCCTTATTTGGAAGCACTCAATAATAAACAAAGCAGGAAGCGGCCAACACAGTCCACCCTCTGAAATGGCTTGAGCAGTATTCAATCTGGTGGCAAAAAAATAAATAAAATTATGCTGATGATGAGACATCACTTACGTATACACTCAGGAAGTGGAGAAAGACCATCCACTCTGGGACTTTATAACAAGGCACATATTAATGTGTCTTTCCATCTAAAGGGAAGGGTTAACCCCACTTAGCAAGCAGCCATGTAATAGGGAGGCATGGCCTGAAGAATGCCATTCCTGGTTCCACATGAAGGTTGGATATCTTCATCGTGGCAAGGGCAGTGGGGTGGGTTTTTCACATATCACAGCAGTAAGGCCCAAAAGATTCTGAAACTCACAGCCACTGTCCATGCCAGATCTCCTTCCTCATCTCTCCTCCTGGGTCTGGACTCACCTTCTCGGTCCCTCTGGAGGTGTCCTGGTTTTTCTTTGACACTTCTGGCTCCATTTAAGTCCTTTCTCTTTTGCAAAGCCCTCTCTGGAGGCAGCATGACACTGAGAGTGTGGGATCTAGAGCCAGAGGGAACCGGTATTTCCTCTGCTGTATTTTAGTTAGCTCTGTGGCCTTAGGCTAGTAACCTAATGTCCTCAAACCTGTAAAACAGGGGTAAACATAATACCCATTTCTCAGGGTTGTTGTACAGATTATAATGCAATATTGAATGGTAACTATTTAAGTAGAACAGTGAGTACATGGGGTTCACTGTACCAGTCTCTCTGCTTTTGTTGGGTTTGAGCATTTCCATAATAAAAACCTTTCATAAAAGGGAATGTATAGAAAGCACCTTGCACCTGATAGATTAATTCCTATTTCCCCTTTCTTCCCACTCAGTCTTCTTTCCTCCTTCTCCGAGGTTTCGTGGTTCCTCATTCCTAGCCTTCCAGTAAGTGTGTCTCTGGTAGGGAGTGACTGAAGGACAACTGGGAGCCCAGGATGGCTGCATCCACCCTCAGATGCTCCTTGGTGATGCCCCAAGGAAGACCCAGTAAGGCAGACACCATCAGGCAAAGGGGCCCTTATGAGTGGAGGCTCTGAATCCAGGTTCAGTGTATGCACCCCGGGGTCTGGCCAGGCCGCAGGGTCTGCATGGGCTCCTTTCTTGCAGACCAGAGGCAGGCATAAAGCCTCAGCCCCCTGAGTGACTACTTGATCTTTCCTTTGGGCCCTTGTCCTAATTTTGTACCTGTGGCTACTTCAACTCTCCTAACAAAAAACATAAATAAATGAGAGGGAAGGAAGAAGGAAAGAAGTCATTTTTCCTCAGGGCCTAAAGCAGAACTCATCTCAGCGGCTCACTCTGGGCTGCCACAGAGACGGCCTCTCCACCCCAACAGGGAACAGTGCCTGGTTCTTTTCAGGGACCCAGCTCTCCAGGAACAGGCCAGAAAATGGGAGTGTGGGAGCCTTGATGGGCAAAAGAGAGAACTCTTCAACAATTTCACGACTTCCTTTCCTCACTCTTCTTCAAGCCAGCCCAGGCAAGGTCCTTGTTTTTGACACCCTCTTCCTTGGAAGAGGCAGCGGACTGGGCAGTGGTGGAGGGAGGAGCCTTGAATTCTTCCAGAAGAAACAGAAGCTTAGGGTACCACCACTGATTTTCTTTCTCAGAGACCGGAGAGGACACACGATGGGTAGATTAGAAGGAACAGTGAGGCAGGACATGTGGGCTTGTGTTAGGAGTCTGACTTTTGATGTTTCACTGTGGACACCTTTTAAGCCTTACCTCTCCCCATTCCCCTTTGGCCCCACACCTGCGTAGGCCAAGAAAGAGACATGCTCCTTCCTTCAGCATCAGTGGAAGAGTCAAGCTGCATAAGCTCCTGCCTTCCTGTGGGAATTCGTCCTGGCCCCACCCTCTAGCCATCATAAGCCCCCAGCCAGTCTGCTTTTCTTATCTTAAGTCATTTTCAGACCAGTCTGGGAGGCCTTCCCTGCTCTTCCAGAAAAGACTTGATTATACAAATAATAAACCTTTCATACCCTCTGGGCATATGTGTGGCATTATCAGCCTCAACATCTGCACCAAATTCCAAGGGCTCCATCCTGTTTCTGAAGAGCAACTTCCACAGGAAGAAAAGGGAGGAACGGATAACATGAGCATCAGCTGTACTGAGGGATGGACTTAAGACAGGGATGCTCTTCTGTTTTACTTTTCTGTAAAGGTCTAAATTAGGCTTTCCAGGCTAGTTACAACTATTCAACTCAACACTCCACTAGCAGCATGAAAGCAACCATAGGCAGTACAAAACAAATGCGTATGGCTATGTTCCAAAAAAACCTTTATTTATGAATATGGGTGGAGAGACAGAGTTGACCTGCAGACCATAGTCTGCCAAGCCCTCCTCTAATATTTCTACACTGAAAGTCTATGACTTGCATGATTAAGAAATATAAATATTGATAACACTAGAAATTTGGGACACATTGGTAATCTTATTTCAGACCTAATGGCTGGCTTTTTTAGGGGGTGATAAAAGGAGGAAATAAGAGCTCACCCTCTCCTTACCTACGGTTCCTTAAGGTGGCTGGCTCACGTCTAGAGAGGGGAGTCTCAGAGTCGGGGTCTTAGATCGTGCCGGCCCTCCCCCATGAGATGCTTCCACACTGGCCCCTGATCCCATCAAGATTAATAAATGCTACACTATCACACCTTATAATCTAGAATGAAAATGCACATCCTGAAAGGACTCAATTGATCCTAGCCCTCTAGTAGCCATAGAATAACTCAGCATGTTGGAAAAATCTTCTAATAAATTCAACACAGTATCATTGAATGTTTGTGAATTGGTTTTCCTTTGTACTGGATTTAGGCTTTCCCAATTTGTTTCTGCTGACAGAGCGGGGAACTTTTAGGAGAATGAGATGGGGCTGAGCAGCTTCAAAGAATTCTACTTTCTGCCCAGCAACTCTGTGGAATTCCCACCACAGTTCATACTTCACAGGGGAAAAATACTCATGCTGTCCTGAATGTGCCCTGGCCACATTCGCAGGCCCCCAACTGTCTCTTCTAAAGTGTGTCTCTGTAATCAGCAGGTGTGCAGTGAAGGAAACACCAAGTATGGCAGAAATTGTCTTCCTGTTGGGAGAACTGTGGGAGAGCAGGTGCTTGAATGTGAGAATGTCAGAGTTCAGAGTGAAGGCAATTATTCTCCCCCATGTTGCTCAGCATGGAAGAGAAATTAGCAAGAAAAAAGCAGGCAGATGCTTGGGCAGGGTGTCATGGACAGCGGTGATGAGAGGGTGCTCCGCACACCTGGGCATATGCGGCCTGTGCCAGCCCCAGCAGGCCTCATGCACCAGTGCCCAGGATTCTGAGATGCACCACAGAGGCTGGGCCAGGCAGGAACTGGAAAGAGCTTGATGGCTTCTGGTCTCCTTGAAGGAGCTAGAGGTGAAACCAGGAAGACGATGCTTAGACATCATCTGCAGTGGGGACATTTTTTTTTGGTATCATTTATGTACAATTACATGAGCAACATTATGGTCACTAGACTCCCCCTATGATCAAGTCCCCACCACATACCCCATTACAGTCACTGTCCATCAGTGTAGTGAGATGCTATAGAATCACTACTTGTCTTCTCTGTGTCATACTGCCTTCCCCGTGCCTCCCTTACATTATGTGTGCTAATCCTAATGCCCCTTTTTCCCCCTTATCCCTCCCTTCCCACCCATCCTCCCCAGTCCCCTTTTCTTTGGTAACTGTTAGTCCATGCTTGGGGTCCGTGAGTCTGCTGCTGTTTTGTTCCTTCAGTTTTTTCTTTGTTCTTATACTTCCAGTGAGGACATTTTTCAAAATGAAAATTGACTCAGAGGAATAACATTATATCCCCTCCACCCGTTGACACACATCCATCCAGCCTCAATTTTTTCAAGTGACAAAACCATTGGTGGTCTATTTTCTATTAGCTAAGCCTAAAGATGGGGCCCAAAACAGCTTATTGAGTGAGAATGGGAGAGTTTTAATAAGATGACTTTCACCCAGGTTTCCCTCAGGGAGGGTCAGGCTCTTAATTCCAGCTGCCCAGGAACATACCCTGTCAAACCCAGCTGGACCCTGGTAATCAGAAAAGTTCAGTTCCTCTTGGAGCATTCCTGTGTGAAGACTACCTGTCCACTGCCTTTTGCACTATGCAGCATGGGAAGGGTTAAGAGGTTTTAATAGGGGCCTGATAGACAGGGAACTATATTGGCCAGAGGAAATGGGGACTTTTTAAATGCAGGCATCTGTCATTTTTGTGTGGCTAGGCGATCTATGCTGGAACTAGTTTTCCAGAACTCATTTTTTCAAGGTCAAAAATGAGAAATCCTCTGGGCCTATGGGATTCAGGTTCTAACTATGTGAGTGACTGTATTAGCTCAGGGCTACACAAAACAAACCCCTGAGTCTCAGTGGTTATCACATATATACTTTTCTCATATATGTAAAAATTCCTGTCTGGCAGGCGGCTTTACTCCACATGGCCATTCAGGGATCCAGACTCCTTCCACCTTGTGGCTCCTGCTTCTTCTAGGATTTCAGAGTCTTCTCCAGTGACTGACAGGCTGGGAACAAAGCAAGGGGAAAGTATATATCTACTGGTCTACTCAGATGCAAAAGAGACACATATCACTTCTGACCATTTTTCATTAATGAAAACTAGTCGCCCACCCACACCTAGATGCCAGGCAACTGTGACACATAGTCCCTGTGTGGGCAACCACTTTTCCACCAACAGGTTGACACCATGGGTCTGGGTAGTCAGCTGGCTTTCAATACACTCACAAGCCCTTTAGCCCTTTGCAGAACTGCCTGCTCACACCCAGGATGATTATCCCAGATGTACGGCTTCATTTTGCCCCACCACTGTTCTTCTAAGAGGTCCCTCAGGTAGCATTTCTGTAAATGTTTCATTCTAAGCTAAAGGCAGATTTGGAGCTGAGGAAGGGAACAGTTCTTGGTAGGAAGGCCAGTCTGGCTGCTTTGACCGAAGTTGATGCTGAGAGGGGAAGTTAATGGTCGCTTTCATGAGAGATGCAGCCTGACAACCTGGGGGATGTGACAGTTCACTGGGAGGCAGTCCAAGAAGGCTTGATGAACAGAGCTCTGTTCAAAGTCATTGTTCTGAGCAAGACTACCAGGCTCCATTTCTTTCCACCAAGCACTCATGATAAGGGAAACAGTTTTAAAAGGAAACTGTAACAATCAGGATTTCAATGGGGCTAGCCCAGTTCCCAGGTCCTTCTGATCCATTTTAACACGACTCTCCTAATAAGTTTATCTTTTTGGCTTTTCCTTCTTCAAGGTCTTCTCCAAGGTCTTTACCTTTCTAGGGCATTTTAAAACTATTTACAAGTCTTCTTGGCTCTATTCTCTCCTTGTTCCTCAGAAAACTCCTGTTGGTCAAGAATTACACAGAAAGCTTGAGTGACAGAGGGTATCTGATGTCACATGGCTAACTCAGAACAGCAATACAACCCAGATGCCCCAAATGTTCTAACTCTCAAGATCAAAATTTAACTGGATGGGGCTACCTTTCTCCTTTTTTTCACAATCTGTCTCATTCCTAAGAGGTCCTGTTCAAAGGACCTGCACACCAAGCAGTGGGCCAGCCACCTGTCTCCTACTTCAAATGCAAACACAGCTTACCTTGGCATACCTTTGTCAATGTAGGAAGACAAAAGATTTGCACAAATCATCATCCATCTTGTCCCCAGCTCCAAGTCCTTCTAAGTCAAGACACCTCAGCACCTTGGTCTAGATGGGGGCACTGAGCCCATGCTGCAAAGAACTATGTCCATTAATGGAAAAGGACCATCACTGTATCCAAAAGTTGAAGTTCACCATGTGCTTTCCCCAGGGGGAGATGAAGAGATTCTTCTAATATGCTGCCCATGGTGGCCTTTGTTCTGCTTCTCTAGACTCAAGTGGGTGCAAGGTAGCAAAACTGAATGTGCAGAGCACAGACTCTGTGGCCAGTTGGTTTATGCTCAGAATCCAGCCTCTGCCACATTTGAGCTCTATGATCTTGGAGAAAGTACTTAACTCTCTGTTCCACAGTTCCTCTTCTGTGAAATGGGGATCATAGCCCAGTTAGAGGGTTATTCGGAGGATTAAACGTGTTGATAATATAACCACCCCTGGCTCATAATTAGTACAACAGAAGCACTTGCTCTTTTGTAATGCACATTACTTGCCAGGTCTGGTCTACAAGCCAGCTGAGGGAAGTTAGCCAGACTGTCGGGGAATTCTCCCTTGGCCTTGCCTGCTTTCTGAAATCCACATCCTTGGTTGGGCTCACTGGGTTTAGCTCTCTTCAGGGGAAGAGGAGTAAAGGGAGTAGAAATTGTGCTAGCTGATTACTTCTGCACTTGCTGGCTTGTTCCAATATTGCTCTTTTGGTTTCCATATAACTTATTGTTCAAACCAAGCTACTTTTGAGGGCCCAGAAGTGTTCAAACAAATGGGACCCTGTGTCAAGAGTGTGATAAGCTAGGAATGCCCTAGCCAAACCATGACAAATATTTATGGTCACCCTAATTATTGCTGATTTGACATTGGGCTATTCCGCCTGCTGCAGCACTATGGCAATAATCACATTTAGTACAGCACTTCAGTGTTTTAGGGACTTGTACATACCCTTGATTCCTTTCAACATCCTTATGAAATAGATTTACTTATTTTCCCCGTTTTACTTATGAGGCAGTAGAGGTTTATTGATGTGCAAAAATTATACCAATAATAAACACTGCACTTTTTCTCTTCTACCATGTTATGCTTCCCCTTATTCCAGAGACCTCCCGGTTGCTCAAAATTTTAAACAACCTTGGGCAACCATTTGGCTGAAATGTCTGGTTCACTCCACGTGCTTTCAGATTCCCGCCGCTCATCCAGTCTCTGACTAGGTTTGTGCCCATGACAAGACATAAAATTAACTAAAAAAATGATTAATTAAAAATAGATGTGTGAGCTAATTATCTTTTCTTTGGGTCATAATATGGGAGGAAAAATTATTTTTGGAAGAAGAAAGTTTCAATTCTGACTTTGTCAATCATTGGCTGTGAGATCTCGCTCAAGTCTCTTACATTCTTCATAGCACAGATCCTACACCTGGAACTGTGAGCATTTCCTCATCTGTAAACTGGAAACAAAGCTTGCTTAGTTGTAAGGGTTAAATAAGATACCAAAGAGAAAGAGCTTAGCAAACAGTAAGCAATGATTATTATTATTTTAATTATTACCATTATCCTAAAAGAATGGTCTTTGAGGCAGATGAACAAATGGAGAAACATATAATCAGCAACCAGGAGGACCTAAAAGAAAATGTTCTATACCTTCCTGTCTAAAAATGTATCCTATACTCGCACAAGCATGCAAGGATGCAAAGATGCATACATAAGGATTTTTGTCATTATATTATTTGTAAATGTAGAGCACAGGATATCTTTGACTTTGGCTAATTGATCACGGAGTCCTTAGCATTGAACTAGATGAGCAATCTAAGTACTTTGTATAAGAGGAAATGCTCTGGCCCTGATGACCAGAAATCTGATTGAATAACCACAGTAGAAAATTTCAGCCCATCAAGCCCCATACTTGAGCCAGAGAACAGACCCAGGGCCCCAGGAACGAAGTAGAGTTCAGGTCTTCTAGAGGAAGGAGCTTGCTACACTGCCAAAAATGTACATATAAATCCCCCTCCTGGGCTTCCCTGTGATACAAGTCAATGGAAAACTATGATGTCCCACTGGAGACAGGACGGCTACAGACGCAGATTCATCAGGAATGAAGATTTAGGTCACCTTATCAGACAAAGAATATCTCTAGTCAAGGTGCTTACCGAAGAAATATGGAACAGATAATAGGAGAAGGTGGTTCTAAATAACAAGTGTAACCATGTGACAAGCTTCAGAAACAAAGACTGCTGGTTATAACTAGTTCTTCCATATTTTGATCTAAATGTATTTGTGCATATATTAGCCAAATTTTGTCTTCCCCTTTCCCATTCCTCTAACATGTGCTCATTTCCTCACAAGACTGAACCTATGTGAGATGATGGTTGTTGACTGAACTTATTGTAGTGATCACTTAACAATCTTTACATATATCAAATCACTATGTTGTACCCTTAAAACTAGTACCTTGTTGTATGTCAACTGTATCTCAATAAAACTGGAAAAATGTGTTAATAGCAGTTAACTTTTTAGCTTAGTATGTAATCTACAGGGCGTCGAAAAGGGAGTGTGATTCTGAAGGAGGAAGAACATCAGCTGGACATGAGTAAAATTACTTTCCATCCCCTTTGGTGGAGAGGGTTGGTGTGTTTTGATTGGAGGAGGCACAGGTGCATCATGTTAGCCATAATCAAGACTTTGCTGTTATCTCTATCTGGACCTTATGTGTGGTTAAAGAAATGCATATGGAAGCCATGTTGACAAAGGGTTGGCTGTGGTGGCTTTGTATTTTATCAACTTTGCTAAATTGGAAATATGTTTTCCAGAATTCTCTTTCTGATATGATTTCACAGAAGGTCAGCCACAAGAGATATTTACATAAGATTTGGAAGGTGAAATTAAGTAGTAGCCTTTCTCATGCTCTGAAGGTGGTCATAGGGCACTGTGGCAGCTCTTGCATACTGTTGCAGGGCAGCTGGCCCACCTTGTCAGTGTCGGGCAGCACCAGGCCCACAGCGACTCCAGCTCCCACAGGCTCTCCTCCTTCACCCGCCTGGTTCAGATGTGAGCTCACCCGTCATCCGGGTTCCTGTGAGACCCTTCTGGGCTCAGAGACGGGCTGCGGGTCTCCGCAGGTAAGGCTCACCCACTCTGTTCAACCAGAAAAGTTTCATGTTACTTGTTTCACACTGGGTTTCTGATGAACTTTATTTTGCTGTAAAAAAGATACCTTGCCAAACCCCTTCATTTTACAGATGAGGAAATTCATGGACAAAGAGTCTTAAAGTTAACAAGTAGCTATCCAGTGAGGTACAGTAAGATTTCAGGACTCCAGACTTCCATCCAAGGATTTAGCTCATACTTCCAGTGTCTCCAGGAGAGATCAGATGATGCCTGAAGGCTGGATGGATGTGGGTGGATCAGCTTCATGACCGACCCCGAAGGGCTAACCTAGGATATTGCTGCTTCCTTCCCAGATGTGCAGGGGAGACTCAAAGCCCTTATTATCAGTCCTTTGAGGTTTCTATTCAGGACCTGAATGAATAAGAAATAGAAACGTTCAGAAGTTATTTATTTCCCTATTTAACTGAGGCAGTGTATTTTTTTTCCTTAAAGAAGAGGTATCTTGTTCCCTTTAAATCCACTTAGACAAAAACTAGATGTTATTGACAGAAGGCCTGTGATATGCATCTCAGGTTTTATATAGGGATTTTCATTTTGTCACATCCAGTTTAAACCACCAGCCTAATTTAATTACAATTAATGAATCACCATTTGCCCTGAGGTAAAACCAGGTTTTCTTGCTGAAGAGGTGTTCAGTGCATAGCATTCAAATTCATGACCTAGACCTCAAATTAGCGGGCTGTCCATTAAGAATGGTTGAGTGGCTTTGAAGACTGCATTTATCGGTTGTCAACAGTCGTGTCTTGCAGTCCCCAGCGGTCCCTGTGGAAGAGACAATCAGAACAGAAAGACACTGCCAAGGAAGTGTCCAGGGCTCCCTAGTGCCAAATGAGGTTTCATTAAACAACAGTTTTCTTCTTGAGAGGTAGAGTCTATGAAGTGGATGTTAGCCCTGGATTGTGAGGTGAGGCTCTGCCTCACCAGCACAATTTCCTGTACTAGAAGATCATCTCATGGAGAAATTGGATCCTTCCCACCGCAGGGGATGCTTCCATCCTTCATCCAACCCTTTGGGTCTTATTATGGGGGAAAAAACTAATGGCACCCTATGATCAACTCATTCATTGAGGATTGGGTGAGTACCTACTATCAGCCTAAACCTCAAGATGTTTAAATAGCAATGCCAACAAAGGCAGTATTACATGAAACCTGAGGGACATAGACAATGTTGGGCTGAGGTAGGAAGGAGGTTCATCTTGTAGAGTTGTCAGCCATGCCACGTTTGTTAAGGCTGATTATTCAGCTAGTCTAATTGGCTGGCTCGGTGGCCTTTTCTTCCATCCATTTTTCCATTGGCCAGAGGGCCCCATTCCATGAAAGAAGAGCGTTGTTCTTAGGTAATTGCTATGGGAGCTAGGCTTTCCTGCTAGCGCTGGGAGAGTACAGGATTCAGAGACTGAGCTGTGCTAACTGGGCATCTCAGGAGGTATAAGAGTGACTCTTAAAAGTGGGGAGCCCGAGGGTAGGCATTCCCCAAATGCAGCCTTCATTGAGTGTGTGCTATCGGGTGGCCTTTCAGTGGGGCACTGCTATCCTGGACTCAGGCCTCACTTGGCTGCCCCATCGTTGGCCCTTTCCCCTCTGGTCAGTGTGGTGGTGGCCCCCACAGTGGTGTGCCCTTAAGGCTGCAGCCATAGGCTCCACACGGGGATCTGCCAGACCCTCTAATGTCTCATGATTCCTGGACCCCTGGCCTATCCTCATGTCTCCTACGAAGTTTAAAACAGTTACAACAATCCTCTTCCAACTTCTGCCTTTGCCACTTTCCTGGAGTCATAACAACCTCTCTTTGTGGTTGGCAAATTACCCTGCTACCCCTCCCAAATTCTCTGTAGAAGTCCCGACTGGCACATAGGCCAAAAAGTGGGAATGAGGGGCTTCCCAGCTAGTGGGAGATGCACTAACTCTAGAAATGAAGTTCATGAAGATTGAACTCCACCTCCTGCCTCACTAATGCCTCTGACCAGCATCCCTTTGTAACAGCCCATGCACATTCGAGCTAAGTACAAATGTCCATTTAATATTTGATACATATTCATTCATTTAGCAGGACAGAGCAGGGCCTGTGGGACCAGGTGGAACAAATAAACTGGTTCTTGCCCTCAAAGAGCTCATCACCTTGTTGATAAGACATCATCATCAACGACACACACACACACACTCAACCAAATAGCAAGACAAACAATGTGAGAGTTGTTCCAAGAAGCGGCCAACGACCATCAGGGTGGTATGGGTGGAGGTGGCATCTCCACAGGTGGGCGGCCAGAAAGTACTTTGTAAGAGCGATTTAAGCTCATTCAAAACGAAGGTGGGAACTAGTTAAGTAACATTCAAACGTGTCATACTAGAACACCACACTCTCTACGTATTTGATGCATGTCAGGGATGACGCCTCAGCCAGACTGAATGTTTTTGAGGGCAGGACCCCTGTCCCATGTTCCTCCTGGGTCTTTCTCCTTTTGCTGTGAACAAAAACAATGCCTTCTTGGAGTGTATGCCAGAGACATACACTGAATTGAATCAAATTAAATCATGCCCTGAGATACTCATGCCAGGCTTGTCATTATAGGAGAGAATTTGAGGCCTGAGGTCAGCTTGAGTAAAAAGAGATCTTTAGGTAGCAACAGCCATCTAGAACCTCCCAAGAAATGAGACTTCTCTTTCTCTGAGCATGGTCAGAAATTCTCCTGTACCTTCTTAGTAACTAAAAAACTAAAAGAGTTTGTGCTAATAATTCCTTTAATCATTATCATCTGATTATTGCTTTCTCCAAGGTGGAAATGACATGAAGCTTAAGATTCAGACACCTTCTAAAATCTTGTACCTAATCATTTTAAATTCCCTTTCTTAAAGAGGTCTGTGCAGATGGGACTGGTTTCAGTCCCCAGAAAGGTTGGATGTGCCACTGCGATTTATTATTTATTTACAATTTTTATTTTCATGGCAGGCCCACAACAGACTCATGAGGCATAGTCTATATAGTTTGGATTTGATCAAGAGTCCCAGAGATGTTAACTGACTTGCTCAAGGTCACACAGCAAGTTGATAAACATTCACCATCTATAAATAATTTCAGAGCAGAGATAATGTATTCTTATAAATTATCCAAGATTGAACATTGAAGTCTTTTCACTTCCTCTCCCAGACCGTGAAAATGAGAACACAGCTCTCAGCAACATTATGTTCTTTTGAAGCCATGCTATGCCTGCAAGGTGAGAAGCCTGGGGTTGCAGCCCTAGGCTGGCTCCGTGTGGGAGCAGACCCCACGTGGGAGTCTGTGGTTGTTTACTGGTGCTTGGAGCCCACCACATTCTCCACTCCAACCACAGTAGCCAAGGGAAAGAAATCAGTGTGGGAAAACCTGACTTAATTTAAAGACATGTCTGAGGCATCCAAACTATTTATAGTTTCTGAGTTTCATTTTATTCTCTGTCTTTTTTTTTTGCTGCAGGGAACTCAGTCATGTCCCATAGGATGATTCCTTTGCACAGGAAGGCCATGTGCCGACATCCAGTCATGTGTGAATAGCCACTCAGCCTACAGTCAGTGAATATGTACTGCGAGCTGTGTACTCTGCGAGGAGCCGGCCACCCTCAAGCATGAGTGCTGCAGAGCCGTGGGCCATTTTCTGGGTAACTGTATCTTTTTCTGCAAACCCTTAGGCCCTAGATCCCTTAAACAGAGGTCCCATCAGAGGACCAGGACCAGAGGTGGAGAGCCTGCATGTGGGGGCCCTGTGGCCAAGGTCCTCAAATGCAGATTTCTGACCTATTCTTAATGTAAGGTTTGAGAAATGTCATAATGGTAGGACCACAGGCACTCATAATACATCTTGAAGCATGTGTCCCATTTCCAGACCACACAACCTGTAGTGCGCTATGAATTTTATCAGTTTTTAAAAAGAAATCCTTCCATTCTCTTATAAATAGCACATTTTTATATCATTGTACTTTTTGGTGACAAAAGTGTTCATTGGTTAAAGGTAAATATTTACAATTTACTACATTTTTTATAGCCCTATTCTGACATCTCATCATAATGAAATGTTCCAGGAGCCCAGGCCTCCAGGTCTCGCAGAAGTCCTGCCCTTAAGGGGCCATTCGTCCGAATGTCTCCCCTGGGCCTCCATTTTACAAGTCGAGAAACAAGCTTAGAGGGAATCAACTACCCCCTTACAAGCTGTTTGGATAATATTGAAGTTAGACCAACAGAAGAGTCACACAAAACCCATGTAACTTAATTTTCCTTTTCCAGATTTAAATTATAAGGTACACAGAACTTTTTAATAATATTCAGAGAAGTAATTTCACACCATAACCTGTCTCAGAGGCTGGTGTCTCACAAATAAGAACCCTTCTGTGTCTGGGGGATTTTGTGTTATTTCCAACAATTATTTTTCATTTTCTCTGCTGAGTATGCCAATAATGGGTGACTTCACCTCATCTAGGCACCTTTCCTGGATGACAAATCACATTACTCTGAAATCCCCATTGCTTTCTAACTCTCTCCAAGGCCACTAGATTAAAAAAACAAATAAAACTTTGCTCCCCTGTGTCCATGACAAGGAGACTGGGCTTCCAAGGCCCCTGGGTTGCTGGTGACAAGGCCCACAGTTTCTGGAGGCCCTCGCTCCATGGGGCTGCTGTGGGGCCTCAGACCAGCCAGAGAGAAGCTTTGAAGATTTGGGGCTCTATTCGTTTCCTGTGGCTGCCTTAACAAAGCACTTTAACAAAGATTTAGTGGCTTAAAACAATCGAAATTTATTCTCTCATGCTTCTGGAAATGTATCCTCCTGCGGAAGTCCAAAATAAAGGTGTCTGCAAGGTTGCGTGCGCTCCTGGAGGCTTTCTGAGGTAATTCTTCCTTGCCTCTGACTGTGTAACTCCACTCTCTGTCTCTGTCTCCACAGGGCCTTCTCTTCTGTCTTCTCTAAGGATACTCATCATTGGCTCTAGAGCCCACCTTAAGTACATCTAGAAAGACCCTTTTTCCAAATAAGATCACATTCACAGGTACCAGGGTAAGGACTTGGACATATCTTTGGGGACCACCATTCAACCCACTTCAGGGTCCATGCAAAGTTCTCTCTGCTAGTTCCAGTTTTTAGCATGGGGATGGCAAGAGGCTAAAGGATATCACCCAAGTTACACAGATGGCCAGCCTTCAATAACCTGGCTGTTCCTGCTCCAGCTTCTATTTTACAAATAATTATTGAGCATCTGCTGTGCTAGGCAGTGGGAGCTCAGAGTTCACCTGAACTGCATGCCAGTTTTCTCTCTACTACTTCTCAGAATCTAATCAGACAGACCAACAAGGGCACAAATAATAATGATCCAATGCATGTTCTCCAAAATAGATGTGTACAGTGATCATGCCATGTGTTCATTGAACATGTGAAGAAGGTAGGGTAGGTAGTCTAGATTCTCTTTTATAATCGATGACCTGAGACCAGTGACACTGAGTGGTCTAAGACCCCACAGCTCAGACATGATGGAACTAAGGTTTGAACCCAGAGCCTCTGACAATTGCTTAGAAGCCACGTGCTTCTGACAGCTGAAAACAAAGAGTTTGTCTTCTAAGAAGGCAAATCATCATGTTCTTAGTGTTAGGATTCTAGAAACTGGTTTAGGTTTGGAAGCCACTATTGGGGAAGGTCATATAGACTGGTGGTTATCTAATGGCCTTGCTTTGTGTCTAATCAAGCTGTCCTTTTTTTCTTATTTCTTCCTTTATTTTTTCTGAGTCAAGAGATGCTGGATATGGAAACCCAAACTATATTTTGATAAGATGTTTACAAATGTAAAGAGATAGGAGAGCAAGGTCCTAGGTCAAGAAATATTATACATTTTCACGTTACTGTAAAAATGTTGCAAATTGACTTCCTCTTAGCTTTTCCTTCTAGGAGAAGCTCTGAGGAGACTTTGAGGTAGGCCTTGCTTCAGTCTGTCCATCTTTCCCACTATCTCTTATTTACTGTACTCCCTCACTCAGAGGCTCCATCAGGAGAAGTGTAGGGACAGATGAGCAGTGAATTACCATGGGCACCTAGGGGGTCCTCAGAATTGGGGTCATCTGTTCCATTCAATTCAACAGACATTTACTGAGTGTCCACCAGGAGTCAATAATTGTGCCTGACATTGGGATACAAAGGCAGCTAAGGTATAGGGCTCTGACTTCAAGCAATTTATTATTTAAAGGACTCATGGGACAGAGACCCTTGTGGCTGAAGAAGGAACAAGCATGCTGGGGAAAAACAGGTTGCCCAGGTTTCTGCCCACAGGTTCCAGTGGATAAGCCATGGCAGCGAGGTGGGTGGAAATGCATCGTACTTGCAGGGGGACATGGAGACTGAGGGAAAGCACACTTCTCTATGGCTTATAGAATAATGATTTAGAACCTGCAGGTGGCAAAGTTGGAGACAGAGGGGTGATGGGGTGATGGCAAACAGCCCCTGATTTATAAATTCATTATCAATCTAGTTGGGTAAGTCTTGCTGCCTCAGAGTTTTGGTGTTGAAAACAACCACCAACACCTTCAGTGGAAGAGTGTTACAAGACTAAAGGAAGATGAACTATTACAACGCTTGTTAGACTGTCAGTTAAACTGGGTGTGTCATCAGTCCAGACTCACTGCTGGGTTTTTCTGCCCTGACACAGAAGTTGAAGCAACCCTGTCAAGCAGTTTCTCTAGGTCCCAGTCGCTTCGATCAGGTAGCATAATCTGGTCAAAGGGTTGTTGGTGAACTCTGTTTCAAAAAATGCACATGTTCATTTAGCAATTCCAAAAGGAGTTATTACCAGTTATTGCCACAGAGCAGTTTATGTAAGTTCTATGCTACAGTTGCTTTCTTGTCAAAAACTATTGTAGTTATTTTAGTGGATACCATAGATAATGACACAGAGAGAAGAGCATTTGCTCTTTGTTGTTACAGTACAAAAGAAAGCATTTAAAATGGGAGAAGATATTACGGAAAGGAAAGGAATAGGTGCATCATGCAAGGTGTCCTGATGGGATGGTTGAAGAGGAATCCTCAGAAGCTCACTGGATATATAACAGGAGTTCAGGACAGCTTAAGCTCACCTACAGTTGTGGGGCCCCGAGATAAATGTAGACTTCTTCCTAATATCCTAGACTTCTATCTGATCCTTATTTCTGGTGTAGCTTCTTGAACTACAGGATGATTTCTTGAACAGAGGATACCTTTCTATTCAGGAGGGATTAAAGTCTAGCACTGACATCAACAGGCAGCCAGAGAAGAGACATCACATTGACCCTGGGGTGAGTGGTTGCTCTGAAAAGCCCTCTTAAGCATGCCAAGTCTTGTCAGCCTCACCCATCTCTTATGCCAGTCACCACTGCAGGGACCAGTTCTCTGTGGGCTCCCACAAGCTTAGCACAGGTGTGACCGGGGAGCACCATACTGCAGGCTTGAGATGCACATCTTGTCCCTTACCCTGGATCTGCTGCTGTGTGGGTCACCACAGGAATACATTCATTTGCCGTCCCATGTGCAACCTAGAAGGGAGAGGGAGTTAACACCCCATGAGTGAGACTTTGATACTTGAGAGAAAGGAGCTGATGAATAAACACTTTCCCCTTTCTACGCTAAGAAGGTACACATCTAAAATGCATTTCTTCTGGGGTCCTGTGGGATGAAGCAATCTGTTATGTTGGCTATGCAATAAGGCAACCTAGAGCTAGAATCCCTCCTCCCCTGCTTTCTTCTCCATCCTTCCCTCTTACTCCCTGGGTTCACATGCCCAGTGGATGTACATGCACATAAACATTTCTAGAGAACACAAGGTAAGGAGGTAGTCATAAAAGAAACCTTCTTTTTGGACAGTCTCTAGATCAACATTTAAACAAGTAATCTTCTACCATCACCGGTCCCATCACCCTTAGGATTTATAGATTTAAAATCCTCATTTTCATCAATTCACAGGTGATTCTCAAGGTCACTGACCTATGATCATTTACAGAAATGATGATAAGACATCTGAAAGTTTCATCCTGGCAGAGTTCTTTGGCTAATGAGACTGATAGACCAGTTATGTATCTTCGTGGGAGAGGCCATTCTGAAATTTGGGGATTCCAGGTAGTCTTTGGCTTTACCTCAGTGAAATGACAAGAATTTACTGTAAAGATGATGAGGGCGTCACGCCCTGTCTAGCAATCGTTAAGTTCTTCTCCAACTCCTTCCTCCCCTGGTGGTCTGCCAACCAGAGTCTCAAACCGGGGATGTAGCCGATGGTGACTTTGTTTTCTTGTAGCTCATAGGAAATGAACCCTCAGCCGCATTCCCCACCCCGCTCCCCCTGGGAACAACCTGTGCCATTTTAGGCAGGAATCATTGAATGAATCTCTAAAGAGAGTTACTGTCTACATGTGCAACCTAGTTTGAAGACAATCTGATTAAAGTCATCCAAAACATGAATTCATTTTAATATGTAGTCAAATATTTTCAAAAACTGCCATTAAAAAAAGTGGCTATTGGCCTCTGGGGTGGTGGTTAAGTTCTATTTCTTGATCTGGCCATTGATTAAACAGTGGTGTTCACTTTGTGAAAACTAATCAAGCTATAGTCTGGAATTTATGCACTTAACATTCTTGTATGTGTGTTAAACTTACATAAAAAAAAGGTTTACTGAAAGTTAAAAATGGCTAAAAAATGGCTATTGTCTGCTTCTATCTTTTAAAAGAAGTTTCTTTTAACACCTGAAATCTGTGCCATTAGTTAGTACAGCCACTCAGCTCTAAGAGGCCAAGGCCAGATTTCATCTTTAGCAATGTGAGTGCTTTCACCAGGGAATTACTTTAATACTCTGATATCTAGTGATGAGGCAAACCTAAGCCTCCTACTAGTATTGCCTCCGCCTTGAACTTGTCCGTGCCTGGAGATTTGGCTACGCTTCCCTTCAGTGGTGTGTTTTTAATGTATTCTCTTCAGCTGAGTTTGAATCTAACACCTCCAAGAAAATTGCTAAGGCATGTCTTCTGATTTGGGAATCGGTATTTTTGGGAGGACAGTCTTCTCAGTTTGGTCTGGAAGGTGGTGAGGGTCTTTTCTCATCTGCGTGTATTTTATCAAGGCTTGGCCCTTCACAAAAATATGAAATATACGTGAAACTTTCTGTTCATGTGTACATCATTCTTTCATTCCTCCCTTAATTCACTCTAAAATATCTATTAAATGTGACAAGATTTGTGTTAGGTTCTGAAACTACTAGAATGAATCAGATACAGACCTTAGCTTCAAGAAGAATTTGGTCTAGAACACTGTTTCCTAAAATGTGTTCCCCACAACCTAGTCTCATAAGGGTTTCTTTAAGAAAAAAAAAATTAGCTACACACTAATTTTCCTTCTTAAAGATTCTCATCGTATATTAGCCTTAATGATTCTGAAAGTTCATTAGAAGTGTTCATCTTTGTTTAACAGCTTTTCCCAAATGTATTCAGTCAAGTAACCTGCCCCTCCCCAACTTTTTTTTTTTCTTTTGGTTGCTCCTATTAAACTCCTTCAAATTCAAGTCTCAAGTTCTGGAGAAGGTCCAGTACCCTGGTGCAGTGATTCTCTGAAGCCTCTTCTGATGGGGCCCCAAGGATTCTTAGTCTCTGGGCACTTCCTGCACGCCTCCCCATGCAACCACTGATCTCACCACTGGCCAGAATAAGCCCCATTTCTCAGCCTCACTCAGATAAGAGTGAATCATTAAAAAATGATTCATGACCACCTATTTAGGCCTTCAAACATGGCAGGCAGTGTGACAAGAGCCTTACATATGTTATTTCTTTGTCCTTCCAACAATCTTCTGAGGTAGATTTGAGTGTTCCCATCTTACACATGGGAAAAACTAGGAAATGAAGCAGTTGTGTAACTTTCCAAGGACACTCGAACTACCAAGTTGCAGAAATGAATATTCAACTCAGGGCTGTCAGCTGCAAAGCTGAAGTCCATTATCCATAAGGCCAGCATTTTCCCAAGTGAGTTACCTGAGCTGGTTTAGACTGAATAATGAACATTTTAAAATAGGTATTCATTATAAGGAGTATTAGAAATATATAACCAGGATAATGAAATTGAGATATGTTATTTCATTTTGAAATAAGTTTATTTCAGTAAGAAGTAAATAGATGTAAAGAAAAAATATTACATTAATAATACTAATAAAGAAGAAGAGAAGGAGGAGGTTGGGTTGGTACAGTAAAATCTGCAAAGACTGCATGGATTGAAGAAGTTTGAACTAAACTAAGTCTAACTGCTTCCTCTTATTCTGATTCCTGATAGACCCCTGGGGGTCCACCAACCAGGTGGGGGTCCAGTGACCGACTTCACTCGGTTCTGCTCCTCTCCCCGAAAGTAAAGTCCCCTGGGAGTCATGGACACAACACCAGGGGTTCCACGAAGTTCTCTTAATTTTGTATAGTAATTTTGAATACAGTATTTAAAAGTGTTTTTATCTATTGTAAGTGAAAATGTCTTTTGCAGTGGTAATTAGCATTTGAAAGACAGTTTTAAAAAAGGCTTTCATTTCTTGAGAATTTCTCTTTAAATGGTATCTCCATTAAATTTTTAAAAATGGAGCTAATATATAATGTGTTATGTAAATATGCAGTTATCATGAATTATTATTCATTCTATTATAAAGATAGGTAAGATATGCTTTTTTTCCCTTCAAGGAAAGAGAGAGACACGTGAAAGGGTAACTATAAGATGGGTCTCATTTGGGTGAGAAGCTCAAGAGGTGCAAAATGGTATGCATGTGAGGAAGAGAGACAGAATCTCAAATAAGAGCCCTGTGAGAGAGCTGTGTTGAGTGGCACCCTCCACACTCTCTCTTCTATTTGTGTCCTAAAGTCCAGTGTGAGGAACTCCCTAGTGTGACCAATTCCAGTGCAGGGTAAAGCGGGACTCCGACGTGGAAGTCAGCCCCAAGAGGCAAAGTGGTCCACTCAAAGTGGCTCATTAGAAGGCCCAGCCCGAGACTTCTTGTCTTGTAGACAGTCGGACACCACAGGAGTTAAGGACGGTGGTGGAGGTTTTGAGATGCAGACTCGGGAATGAAGAGAAAGCTCCTCATTGAGTTCCAGACCTGACTATCAAATTAAGTTCTCTGGATATTTAACAGACATATTTGCAGGAATGACAGCGCAAAGCAGAAACCACCCACATAGGGGAGGCACAGTGAGTGAACTGGCCTCATTCTACCCATAAATAAAGGAAAAAAGATCATTTGTATGACAGGTGATGATGGAAGCCAGGAACGATCGGGGTCAGAATGACAGCCAGAGCCAGTGAGAATGCTTGCTGCTGAAATTCACAGCAGGAAGCGGGAAGTCCAGGGCAGGCAGGGTAGGCTGCCCGCATTATCTGCGCTAGCCCTTTTCTCCCGGGCCAGGGGCTGCAAGGACCACCTCCACTCCCAGAGCCTGATGAGGAATAACAGGAGCTGATGCAGAGCTACAGGGCAAGTCAGCCCCTTGTTTTACGTCACTTTGTGGGTAAACAGCAAAGCAATGATTTCATAAAAAGACTCTTAACTCTAGTTCCAGCTTTCATGGGATTTCATCTAGAAATTCAGGTGGAGGCCATTTGTGAGCTTCTGACACCCTTCCCAAAGGTCAGATCACAAATATTACAAATATTCCACTGAAACTGAAGCTTAGATAACAGAACTATATTTACAAGACAAAACAAGGTCTTAAATAACTGCTTCTGCATTTGTCTTATAAAATAGACTATATACAACACTAGGACAGGGCCATTCATATTCTTTCTATGTAAACTCCTACCTCCTCCTAAAAGGGATTTATGAAAGCTTTCTTCTATAAAGCTTGGCCCTCAGCCAACCTAAACATATTTTACCATACAATCCAGAAATTGTGTTCCTAGTATTTACCTAAAGAAGTTGAAAACTTATTATCTAACCAAAAACCTATACATGGGTGTTCATAGCAGCTTTATTTATACTAACTGAAACTTAGAAGCAACCGAGGTGTCCTTCAGTATGGGAATTGACAAATAAACTGCCAGTACCTGCAGACAATGGAATATTATTCAGCACTAAAAAGAAATGAGCTATGAAGCCATGAAAAGACATGGAGGAACCCTAAATGAATATTACTAAGTGAAAGAAGCCGATCTGAAAAGGCTACATACTGTATGATTTCATTTATATGACATTCTGGAAGAGGCAAAACCATAAAGACAGTAAAATGATCAGTGGTTGCCGGGAGCTCAGAGGAAGTGGAGGAAGGAAGAGGTGAATAGGCAGAGCACAGAGGATTTGGGGCAGTGAAAGTATTCTGTATGACACTGTCATGGTGGATGCATGTGAGTCGTTATACATTTGTCCAAACCCAAGGAATGTACGACACAAAGAGTGAACCCTATTGTAAACTATGGGCTCTTGCTGTTGGTCACACTGCCCTTTAGTGTCTCGTGAGAACATACTCATTTCCGACTCAGGGCCATGGCACTTATTCGACCCTCTGCCTGGAATATTCTATCCCCAGATTTTGGTTGGCTGATCCCTTGCTGTCACTCAGGCCTCTGCTTTTGTCATCTTCTCAGAAAGGCTGTCCCTGGTGACCATCCAAGCTAGAGTATCTCTGACCTCCTGCCATGCCACTGCTATTGCTTCACCCTGTTTTCCTGGCTTCTTAGCACTCATTACTATTCAAATCTGTCTTCCTTCTTTATGTTTACTTCATAACTGCATTATGGGTCCTCAGTATGTTTTCGTTGAACTTGTGGCATAGGAAATAAAACAACATTTTAGATAAGATTTACTCTAGGCAATCACTCAGAAAATTGTACCAGTACCTATTTTATTTATGTACATGTCCCTGTCACATTAAATGTTTCTGACCCACACTATCAACATAAAGGCAGACACCAAATTAGTGCCATTCATTCAGTTTATCCCAACACCCAGTGTCATGTTTGGTGCACAGTAAGTGCTCAGTGATTATCTGATGGAAGAGTACATAAATGAATTTAAAAATGAGTGAATGAATGAATGAAAGACATGCAAAACAGTATCTATTTTCACCTATGAGTTCATTAAACTCAGTTTTCATGTCATATTTCAAATAAAATGATGACAACTCAGTTGTGTTTTTCAACATTTACTTGGTTCAACAGAAGCATACTGGAGAAATTTTGTAATTAGTAGCATAAATGCTTTCCTGTCCACCGCACCCCCAGTCCGATCAGTCATCACGTCTGGTTCATCCTGCCGCCTTCATGCCCCTGTGCACTCCTGCCGACTTGAACAATCTCTGCCTGGGCCCCAGACCCAGAGCTCCCTGCCTGGGTGATTGGTCTCTCTGCTCCAAGTCTTGCCTCTCTCTGATCCCACCTCTCACAGTTGCACAGAGTCACCTTTTCAAATTATGACTCAGATAATGTCATTCTCTTAAAAAGCTTCAATGACTCCCCTTAGTTTCTACGATGAGAGTCAAACTTCTTGATCTCCCTTTAGCCTCGTCTTCTTCCATACCTCCAGCCACAGCAACCTGTAGTTTCTTTTCCCAAACAGGACACAGGTTCACACCTATGTGTCACCCCCATAGTTTCTTCAGCATAGAATTCCTCTCCTTCCTGCTCATTCTTTAGAACTCTTAGCTCAAGCCTTCCCCCCAGAAGCTTCCCTGTGTTCCCCAGTCCCCCACCCCTGTTTTACTGAGATCCCCACTTCTGTCACACACACTACCTTGCCCATAACAGCTTCCTAGCTAACTGACATTGGGAACATTACCTAATCTCTCTCTGCCTCTGTTTGCTTTTCTATAAAATGGGGATAATAGAATGGTCATTGTGAATGACATGTAAAGCATTTTTTTTAATGCCTGGAATATATAATATACATGTACCACTTTTCAAATTGTATGCAATCATAAATTTATGTTACTCTGTCCTCTGGAGTCACCCTCCCACCCCCTACCTACCCAAACAACTAAGCTTCAAGTTTCTGTATCCTGTAGGTTAGGGTCTTCTGTGGCCCAGAGAGAATAAATACAGGTTTGCTTTGCAAAGTCTTAGCTTACAGGGGAAATATAATTTTTATTATTAGCTTTATTAGCTTATAGGGGAAATGGATTTTTCAAGAGAGGTAGGTAATCTTCTTAAGACAGGAGATGACATGTTTCTGTAAAGGAGTCGGGGGCTGTGTCTTATTCTCACCCTGAGCCCAGAGCAGGCTGGACTGGGAATGGTGCCTGGCTGGCTGGCTGGACACCAGGGCATGGGTGGGAGCCATTGTACTACAGCATCTGCTGCATGATGGGTGCTCTGTGAACGGAGTTGTTCCCTTGTCTTGGTGATGTGACCAGCGGTCCTTCTCCCATGCTCCCACACAGCATGGCTGCCCGTCCCAGATCCGCATGAGACCTGAGGAAAGCAGAGGGGCCTCCCAAAACATGACTGAGATCAAAATACCATGACTCTCTGCATAGAGGCTTAGGGCCATTTTTGACGTCATTTAGAACATATAAAGCTTATTTGAAGTTATTTTTTCCATATAAAATATGTGGAGCAAATGGACACTCCTTCTGTTTATATGTTTGTATTCTTTTCTGTGTGTGAATGTGTGGATTTATTAGGCTTTAGATGATGATACATGTGACATGAGAAGAAAGGGCAAGTGTTAAGAGTTGACAGATTTATCAAATACAAATACCAGACGCCCCCAAAATTCTCAGTCGTAAGTAGGTTGGTCACAGGGATGGTAGTACAACATGGATAAGATAGCCAATGTTTCTGTAAAATCTTCCTATGTTGACAGATAGTAACTGCACTTGTGGGGGCGAGGATTTAATAATATGGTTGAACACTGTGTTGTGTACTTGAAACTAATATGAGATTGCATATCACTGATACTTCAGTAACAAAAAACAGATGCCCAATTCAATTTAAATTCTAGATATACACGACAGGATAAGGATTTAGAATAAGAATGTCCCATGCAGTCTTGGGGATGTACTAATACAAAAATGTATTCATTGTTTATCTGAATTCAAATTTAGCTGGGCTCCTGTGTTTTATTTGGCAATGCTAGCAGGTATGCGTGTCTATGTGTGTATGTGTATGTGTGTGTGTATGCATTCACATACCTGTATGGGGGCTGGAGGGCTTGGCTTGCATTACTAGATTAAAACCTTAATTTACATTTTCTCTTATTTAACACAGCTAAAGATTCAGGGAGTCCTGGAATGGGAATAAGGAGCTATATCCTAAAATCCAGCTGGGTGGAAAGAGGTTCACAAAATGGAGAGATACTTCAGCTCAATAGCTGGAAGAACAAAGCTGAGAGAACTCAACTTCAGTGAAAGTGTCCAGCTTCTGGTTCTGGTTCTGTTTCCACAGCCAAAGAAAAGCCTGGAAGGCCTAGAGGAATAGAGTCTATCAATGTGTCCTAGTGATGTGTGGGGGCCAGAGCCAAACTTTGTATATGCTGTGTGAAGCTAAACACGTTATGCAGCCCCTCTGAGCTCTAATTTCATTGTTTGTAAAATGAAACATAAGACCTTGTAGAAATGTGCACAGGGAACAGTGCCTGGCACATTTCAATAATTATGAATGTTTTCAGATTCCTTGAGGTGTCTTAAAACACACTGGGGCAATCAAGGATATACAAGCTTATGTAGCCAACTTCTGTATCCCATCCCTTTTCCTCTTTCTCCTTCTCAGTGGGGTCAGCCTTGATTTGAGTCAAGATTTCAGGACAGCGGCCCTTAACAATGGTATCTACTGTGTTGTACTCTCAGCATCCTATCTAGAAATAATGAAGTTCATGCCGGGGCAACAGGTGAAAACCAAACCACTCCATGCAAACTGCTCTCCCAGGCTCGGCAGGGCTTCGGTTTTAAGAGCTCTCCTGGGTGTTCTTACATTCCTGACCTTTTCAGATTGGGTCTCCTTGTCCCTGATACAACCCACAGACACCTTTGAGAAATACAAAAGTGCATTTCCATGAAAAGAGCAGCCTGCCTCCCTGCATGAGTGTGCTATTCCAGTCAGTTTGTATGGAGAAGTCCGTTGTGAAGATCTAGGGTTGATGTGCGGGTGGCCTTGTGCATATCTAAATTCCTCTTCCTCCTTTTGGGCAGCCTGGTAGCATTTTGGGAATGGTAGATGTCGTGTGTCCCATCTGTTCCAGCTTACAGAGCTTGGTCCTGTTGCTGACCCCGCCAGGTGCTTCTGCAGTAGGCTAAAGCTTGGACCTGGGCATTTAGCAAGTTTTTTCCACTTACTTGGGTTGATAGCTACTTCACTGATGTATTTCATCCCTGCATTGTTCTGTCTCTTGACTATGGGGCCACCAGAAGGGTATTAAAGTGTCCATGGATTTAATTAGTTCTGCCCTTGTAAGCCAATCACTGAATGCTTTCATGTGCATGTTTGGTAAAGCTAGAGTTCTCTTTGACTTGAATCTCTGTGCTAGGGCATCTTGTGGCCATAATCCCTCTAGGCTCATGCCAGTTGCTGCTTCAATGGGCCAATCATCTTGGATGGTTCCACAGTAAAGACTTAAAGTTTGTCTACAAGGCCAGACTGAAAGAGCTCTTTTCCAATTGACTTGGTTTTATCAGCCACAGTAACAGTCAGTCAATGAGCTATCTATAGACTCATGCATGGTTGATCCAATTCAGTTAAGATGCCTGAAGTAACATCAATCCCATTGATTACTTTGCCTTTAATGACAATCAGTCCTTATGATGACCAAAAAAAAAAAACTATTTGATTGAGAAATTATCAATAGAGTCATAATCATGACATGTAGATATGGCTGAGGTGGTTCCCAGAGGACATCTTCTTTCCCTAGTTCCAAAGGATGAGTCCCCCTGATTGTCATTATAACCAGGAAATGCCATTGTGTGTGTGAAGGAAAAAGGGAGACAGAGGGTGTGAGCCACTTGAGGGCAGATAATCCCTTTCTCAGTGAGCCTCACATGTGTGAGATTCTTCCTTTGATTAGTGATCATAGCCAAAAGGCTCTATTTTTAATCTTCACAATTGCCATGAATTTATGATAGTTCATTCCTCATAGAGACCCACTTGTTTTCCCATATCCAGAGAAACTGGCATAGCATCTGGAATAGTCCATAATTTTAACAACTATTTTGAATCAGCTGCGTGAGCTGGGTCAGTGCAAAGTGATTGCCCACAATCTGCTTTTTCTCTTTCCATTGTTCTTCAAATGGAATGTGTGTGTGAAAGTGTGTGTGTGTATATCACCTTGCATTTATTTGGTTTGTGTTCGTTTCTTGTTTGATGAGAAATAAGCAAGTCTGGTTCAGTGCCAAGTCAGAGGAAGAGAAATTGTTTTACACCAAAACTTCCAAAATATACTTCATATTATTATTGGAAGTAAGAACTAAATTATACATTTTTTAAGAATGAAAATGTTTAAAAACCTGAAATTACATTGAAACATTAAATTTACAGAAATAAATAGGAGAAAGTATCCAAAATCCATTTTAAATGAAAAAAATTTTTTATATAGCATAGGAGTGCAAAATAAGTACAGAAAGCATGAAAATGGAAATATGCAAAGTAAGAAAGCATTGAAATGCCAATAAATAAACTGCTTCTCCACTTGGAAAACAGTAACTAATGTTTTACATTAGTAAGTGTACATATCATCAGACAAAAATAAGTTTTTCCAGTTTTGGTTAGAGAAGTATGATCAGATTATACAAGCTGGAGAAACAAAAGCAAAGGAACCAAGTGTCTCATTGAAGGATGTGCCATTGATAAATCTAGATTCAGAGCTCACTTTCTTCCATTCCTGGTGGGCTCTGTATTTCTCTTGACTGTCAGCAAGGAAAATTCTCTTCTATATTAGGGTTTTGATTTCTGCTTAACTGTCAGAGGTCAAGACTTCATTCCATTGATGGCCATTCAAGTATGCATCACCTTTTGGCTAAAACTGAGAAACTTTCTTTTTAAAATTTGCCCTGTCTTATTTTCTGAGGGTAGAGTATACAATGTAGTATCAGATAGACTCAATGAAGCAGAATGGCAACTGCCATGTTGTGCACATACTCCTATAGAACTTTGTGATTCAAATTATGTTACCAAATTAACTTCCTCTTCTCAATGAACTGACTGAGTTAAACTCGACCCCAGAAATCAACTTCATGTACTTGGAGAAATGTTAACATCTTATTTCCCCATGGAGATGACAAATGCTGGTGCCATCATCAGAAAACAGTGTTATGTTTTGTTTGATCAGATACTAAGTTTTCTCTTGAAAATTCAAATTACATTGAGGGTGGCAACTGATATTTATAGTCTTTGGAGTACTGAATGTTTATCTTTTAACTAAAGAAGTGTTCCATGTGCTCTGTAATTGGGAGGAACCCCAGGCTCTGGGACACTATGTCTGAACACCTGGGCTGTTAAGCAAGAAGTTCCCCTGCAGAACAAGCTCAGAGAGGCTGCATCCAGATGGCCTTGCTCCAGAAGCTGTGCTTTTGTTCCAGCTAAAACCAGCATTCCAACTCCTCTATTCTTTCCCTTTTTTTCCATTCAGCCCTAATTTTCTTACTCACTGTCTATAAGATATGGGGGTAGAGGGACGTTATTTTCTCTAGAACTCAGATTTCCATCTGGAAAGGGGGATTTGAGGCTGCCCAGATTCATAACCATTTAATCTGATGGCATCCTTAATGGATGTCGTTCATGCAAGCACTCTCCTTGGTGTACCTGGATTTAACAAAGTCCAGAGTACTGTGACAATTTGTCAGTTACTCAATGGTGGTGACCAATGACTGGCATGTATTGTTGGCGTGGAGAAGGTGAGGTGCCAGCTGCAACACCCACTTTTCTCCCATTCAATAAGCCTTTCACTGTGCAAATGACTGAGAATGAATTTCCTTTAGGTATAACTTTGATCTCTAATTTAAATAATCTTAAAATAAATAATACCCAACCTTGATACTCCATTTTACTTAACAAATGTCTTCCATCTCTTCCAACTTTGGAAGACGTAAGTGCTTTCTGAGGCTATAATAAGGAACTGTAGCATCTTGGCGATGAGAATTGACAGATTGCTGTTATAACAGGAATGAATCTCACAAACAGCACGGAGAAGAAGAAACCAGATGCAAAAGATTAAGTATGGCATGATTCCATTTATATAACGTTGTAAAGAGGCAAATCAGTAGACAGAAAAAATTGACTAGTAGTTATTTTTGTTGGGAAGAATCAGACTGGAGAGGCAAGAGATGGATTTCACTTTGTGAAAAATTCATCACACTCTATGCTTAATATTTGAACAAACACTTTCTCTTAGGGATGTGCTACCTTAAAATGAGTATATAAATAAAAGTATGCAAGGCTAGGTGCCCTCAAAGGGAAAGATAGCACAGAAGAACATCCACATTATACGTTGTGTGTTAACCACGGACCAGCCACTGGTAGAAGGTTATGGATACATTACCTCACTTATTTCTCACAATACTGTCAGAATACTATTATTATCCCCAGCTTACTGAGAAAACCACAGTACAGAGAGATACATTAAACTTTTCCATGCAGGACATGGTGCACATAGTCCAGTAGTCAAGTGACAGAGACAGGTCACAAACTGCAGCCTTTCAGTTACAGATTGGATGCTCTGAACCACCTCCCTGCAGGACGTGATGTGCTCTGTCATGGACCCCTGTGTGCTGGGGACAGGTTCTTTACTGTTCTGGATCCTTCATTTCCTCACTGCCTCTTTTAGCTACTGAATTCTAGTTCCATTTCGATTTGCTAACAGATTCATGTCTCTCTACTTCCCCCTTTGCCCCGGACCCTCCCCTCAAAACAATCTCCTGCCGCAGCCCAGTGACATACTAGTGCACAGACCTTTAGCCTGCAGTACAACTGCAGGACCGTTGCTTTTCCCCATGCAGGTGGGCACAGGCTGCATATGCATGCTTTGCCCGAATTTGTTCAACAGGAACATTGCTGTCGTTAGTATTTAATATAATTCTGTCAACCTTTAAATCACCCTTGCCATCTTCTTGCCACCACCCAAAGAGGGCCCAGTTTCCCTAAACAGGACCCTGCTATGCTGCAGTCCTATTCATTAGAAGGGGATTTCACCTGGGTAGGGCCTTTTGAGGCATGCAACCCAGCATCTGAGCAGCTCCCAGCAGAACAACCTGCCATTTGTGATGCCTCCTTCAGGTTAAACATTTTAGATTAATCAATAAGTAAATGGCAAATAAATGGCACCAGCCCCATGTCCAATATAAATGAGATCAACTGAAGAAGCAGAAAAGGGCAGTTTCAGCATTGTCCCGTACGCCTCAAGCTCTGCTGCCTGCAGCTCTGTCTACTGGAGGTGAAATTTCCAGATGAGATGTGAACAATGAAGTTCCTCATCCAGATGTGTTAGAGCATCAGGGTGTCTGGCATCCTTCACCTTAACATCCTTAACACACTGACTTCATCTTGAGGCGCCAGTATTGTTGTGAATCTCTGTCACCCAGAAGAAAGGTTATGACTCTGGCGAGATGGAGTCCCCTTCCCACAATATAAATCCAACCAGCCAGCCCGTCACAGAGTGGGAGGAAAATGCCGAGGCCAGCGTAGAAGCATCATTGGCTTTGCCAAACACTGCCCGCAATATGCATCCCATGAGGAATTCCATTCATTTCTCCCAATTCCTTCTGCTCATTTACTTCAGTTACACTTTTCAGATGTGTAATATCTCATTTTGGAGGAAAACTATGTTGCAGCCAAAAGAGCTGACTTTCATGCGTTTTCAGACTCTCTGCTGTGTACCTGACAAATGAGGCACCAAGGCTTTTCCATATTCTGTTTGGGGGACTATTGGCCGAGGGATCCTTGGTCATCCCACCTGCCTGGCATCTGGGATCATGATGAATTGTCTCCAACTCTGGCCTCAGATTGTTTTTTAACATTTAATTTAGTTTCTTCCTGTGCTTGGATGAACATGGCCATGTTATGGATCTCTGCTCTAATGTACACCAGCAGGCTGGAAGAACAAGCCTCAGCAAGCTGTGGAAATTAGAGAGGCTGGATCAATAGGCAAGGTCACGACCCCCCGGCTCCGATTCTGTGCACTGTCCTGAAATTTTCTCCCTTGAAAATCATCCTGCTGCTTCTCATGTGAATCCATGTATATTCCCGGAGGAATTCATGTAAACAAGCCTACCCCAACCTCTCACATCTCAGGGAGCGACACCCATAATCACAAATACTAAAAAAATGTGTGTAAACAACAGCTTAGGAATAGAAACATCTAGGCATTTTCTTTATGTGCAGTTTGTTAACTCCATTGTCCAAAGACCCTTTCAGAGGGAGGGCAAATAGATGAGGACAAAGAGAAAGCAGATCTGCCACTTCTCGAGCAAACCTCTAAGAAATTATCCTGTATCATATGTACACCTCAAACAAAAGGACACAATCTTTGTGCCCATGCTTTGAAAATTTTTGTGGAACACAGAATTGTAAAAATCAAACCAATTTAAGCTCTAAGAAATATCTCTGGCCTCAATGACATAAATTGAGGAGAAAATATTCAAAAAGATAGCAGGTATTAATAATACTACAAATTCAGATCCTTTCGATAGAAAGGACCTACATTTCCAAATACAAAACAATATTCTTAACAAACTAATTTTCCATCTGGAGACTTAGAAGTTGATGTTGTTCAGAGTTATAATTTTCCTGGGTGGAAATAACTAATGCATCAAAACTTCAAACCTACAAAAGCAAACCCACTGCTGGTAATTTATCACATTCACTAATCACTGGTTCCAAAATGACCTGACATCAAGATGATCAATTAACAGAGAGAGAGAGAAAAAAGCGTCTTAAAGATCTGCCATTTGAGGAGAAGGTTAAGAGTTTCCAAAAAAAAATGGGAGAAGAAGAGAGGTTCAGGCAGGGGGAGGGGGAAGAAGCCCCAAGAGCCCCTTTCCATCTGGAATGTGGGTGCCACTCTCCCTTTGTAAATCTGAAGCCACATAGCCCAGAGAAGAAGGATTTTTTTTATTTGGAGAATAAATTCAGTGTGTGATAAGGTGCATCCTTCTACAAACCCCTCGTTCAGGAACAACCACAGAAGCACTTTCTGTACAGCCCAGTGATTCCACAACGTTTGGTAGTTTTGCTTCAGAATTTAGATAACTGGGTTATATCCAGAAGAGGTAACCTTCTGTTTCATTTTTGACAAACCACTTAGCCAATCTCCTGTCCTTCTATTTGATATATATCAGAGATTTTAGGTGAAATAACATCATGCTTTAAAGCTCCAGATGGAAAATTAGTTTATTGAGAATATTGCTTTTTACTTGGGAATACAAAGCTTTGCTGGCAAAGGATATTATTTGCAAGAACTCTAAAAAATTAGGATGTTTTCTTTGCAGCACAGGACTAACTGCAAAAGAGAAGAGTAAATCACTTTGCTAGCACTTCATTTTAAAAGAAAAATATATGCATATACCCAATTTTCTTTGTAGGTGCTGTAAAAATTGCATTTGATCTTATCCTATAGGAATAGCCTCTGTTAAAGATCTATACATGAACAGGGTATGGGTGAGGATTGGTGAGGGAGTGGTTTAGGAAGGCACAAAAAGGGAATTGATGAGAATTTGTTCTAACTACTACTGGTATTATTTTTCTACTCCATTTTTCAGTGGAAGAATGCACTGTGGAAGTAAATCCTAAATTTGATCAGAGCAGCAGGCCACAATGAGTATTTGGATGAACAAATGAAAATTTAGAATCATAAAGTCTAGACCAGGATCTAAATTCATCTCCAAGTGTCACCTTTTAGGTGAGAAACATTATCATGTCAGTTTTGGAGATGAGCCACCTAAGATCCTGAGACATTTAGACATCTGGCCCAAGGGTCTCCCAGTGAGGGTAGGAGAAGATTGTGTTTCTGCCCTCTGAATCAGGGCTTAACCTTCACGTAAGGCTATGTCCCATTCAGGCGTCTCTAAACCTGGGGGCTGGAATCACACAAAGTGTCATTCACTCACAGGTCTGATAGGTAATGCTGGAAATGGCTAGAGGCCTCAGTTTCTCTCCTGAGGGGCCTTTCCATGTCATTTTGGGCTTCCTTATGGCATGAGAGCCAGCTGTCCCAGAGCAAACCTCCTGAGAGTGAGCTGGCCAGAAACTATTATGTTCTGTAAGCTGGCCTCAGAAGCCACCGAGCGTCACTCTGCTGCACTGTATTGGTTGGAGCAGTCCCGAGCTCCAACCAGTTTCAGGTGGAGGAGTCCCAGGCTGTGTGCTCCCTGGGAGAAGCCTCAAAGTCACCTTGTGAGAAGAGCAGGTGGGATGGCAGGCAGCACGGAGGTCATTTAGGGCACTGCCATCTGCCGGAATGGGCTGCCTTGCACACAGTGAACTCCCTTTCCCTGGGGCCATTCACACTGAGTGAAGGACCGGCACTCCATGTTGCTGCGGAGGGGATTCTATTATGGGTAGAAGATTTGACTGCGTGACTTCTGAGGTCTCTTCCAGCTCTCAGTTTCTAGGACACTTTGCAAAGGTCAATTGAACCCAGGTAATTGGAAGATTTCAGGGAGTTGAATTGGGTAGCCCGGTGGAGTGTAAGAAAAGAGGCAGGAGAAATGGATGTGTGGATAAACTGAAGGTGCCAAGAATGTAATGCTAGGATAGCCTGTGTCCAAATATTATAATCCTGTCTGTTAATAAGGGCAAAGAACCATGACCTCAGCCAAAGTCCAGAGGCATACTGTCCAGGCTGGTGAGGAAGGTGACAGCTCATATAGGGGTTTATGTCAAGGACTAAAACCAAAGAGAACATGAAAGCTTAAGTAGACAAGGGGTTGTACCCAGCAGAGAGCACATACAAAAAGTTATGAGTCTTTGGACTACTAAGAGTTGAATGTGATTGTGTGTGTGAAAGTGCTTTATAAACTATAAAGTGATGTGTCAAAGTTGCTTATTGCTTTGGAACTTCCATTTATACAACAGGGACTTGACTTGTAAACAAATCTGAACCCTCTCTTGCTCTATATCCCACACATGATCACTTACCTTTGGTCAGATCATCTTGCCACAGAGTGATTTGTGTGCATTTCCTGTGAGACTCTTTCTTAACATTCTTAGTCAGTCAGTTTGGTTAGAACTTCAGCTCCTAACCAACTGCAAGAGCTGGGTCAGTGGACACAGCCTCAGAGTGTATTGCTCTGGGTCTGCTTGTTGTCTCTTATTGTATCCCCTTCTCATCAGTTTTTCAAAACCGTGCACTTTTTCTGCAGCCCTTCACTAGGCTGGCTTCCAACAGTACCTTGCTCAGGGGCAGAACTGTACTGGCAAATGCATAATTCAGTGGTTTGTACTTTGCATCTATTAACCATGGCACCAAATGCAGGAATGACACAATGGTGAGGCTTTTGCTTAGATAGTGTTTTTCCTGAGTGAAGCTTAACATTCAAACCAATTTATAGTTCCTTTGCATAGTAGATAGGTATCATAATAGTCTTTTAATAGATGACTCGACGGAAACACATACATTATAAGGTCAATGTCACTGCAAATGATTACAACAGGTCCAATTCAAAGGTTCTAACTCTAGATTATGCATAGTACACAGTAGGTATTTAAAAGTACCCATTGAACTTTATTATATTATCAATAGTCAATTAAATAAAATGCAACTTCAAGGCTTTTTTTTTAAATCCAAGATCGACTTAAGACAGACTCATTGAACTGGTTTGAAAAATCTCTAGCAGGATAATAACTATTATTTTCCATTGGATACTTGAAGGCAGCCAAATAAGGTCTCAATTCCCTAAGTATCATATTTTTAATCATATTTACTTGCCCTCATTATGCTAGTTTTGGAGGGAGCAATAGAACTATTGTGATAAATCTTTATTTCTTTTCCTACCTTCCATTTAAATATATTTTATAAAGTACCAATATTCATTATTGTGTTCATTCACAGAACAAGCCTGGGGGATCTGTTATTATAGATATTATTCCCATTTAAAAGATAGAAGTCAAAGGCTAGAAGAGGTTCATTAGGAATTAGAGCCCAGGCCTGGTCTCTGATTCAATTTTCTATTATTTATTAGATAATAATATAATAATAATATTTGTTGAGCATTTATTGGGTTCTAGGCTCTGTGCTAAGCATTTCACCTACATTATCTTATGTAATCTTCACAACTCTTGAAGGAGACACTAATACTGGTGTCATTTTACAAAGGAGCAGACTCAGGCTCAGAGAGTTTGGGTCACTTGTGACCAAGTTCTAAAGCTAGTAAGTAAAAGAAATGGATTCTGAAACCACGCAGAAGTGTTTAACCTCAATGCTGTACAACTTCTTGTGCCTGGTGCTATGGAGAAAACAGGAGACAATGGCAAGGAGTGTGGGTGAAAGACATGGATGTGTACAAACATTTCTTCTTCCTCAAATACCATTTTAAATCTAAAATTAGGATTCAGCCATTATATGATTGAGACCCTTACTCCTGGAAAGTTAAAGCTGACCCTCTGCCCGCTATTACCTTGTTATAGACCAGCTGATATGCAAGTAGGAAGGAATGTGCTCTGAGTAGATTTATATTTTATAAGTTGGAATAGGCCATTTTCATGCCCCATTCACTCAGGCCTGTTCTCTGTCTGTATGCTGGTAACACCTAAATGTCTGTTCATTCAAGGATATCATCCAACTTAGGCCAGCCTGTGTAAACCATACTTTCCAGTTGCCTGGTTATCATTACTAATGTATCAGAATGCTTTCTGAGGATTTCTGTGCATCTGAGCCACAAATTTCCTGCTCCACATCTTGTCTCTAGACATTTGGCTTCTTGTTTAATGTGACCCTTCTCCCTCACCTCATTCTAGGTCTTCAGGGTCTCCATCGCAGACCGCATGTCAACCACACGTGTTTATGCTAAAGGCAGTGATGGGGAATTTTGATTAAAAAAGTTTCTTTAAGAGTTCCTTCATCCCGATCCTCTGCAGTAAGCCAAAATTATGGGAAACATCAAATGAGCGTAGGCACTTAATTCAGTCTGGCCCTGAGATGTCAAAATATCTTGATTCAGGTGTTAAGCAGAGCAAGATCAGGTTCCTGAGTTCCTCCATTATGATAATCCGCCCTACTTAACTTCCCATCACAGTGCTGAGGACACATGATGTCTGATTTTCTGATGTGATTCCACAATATGTTGGAATAAGTATTGCCGCTGGTTTGCACACAAAACGTATGGCCCATGTATTCTTCCACTTTTCCTAAAACTATGCCCTGAGTTCAGATAACTTCCGTTATTTTCTTCTTTTTCCATCATTTTGCAACCTCCCTTCTTCAAGTGTTCTTTCTGACCAATGGATGGGAAGACAGGTTGAAAATACCACTCAATTGCTCTTGTCTAAACAGGAAGTTCCCATGGTTTCCAGCCACTTGCCATTCCATGTCATGTGTAATCATAACAAATAACTGTATTTAAGAGTGTGGACTGTGGTGAACTGAGGTTGCTGTGGTCTGAATGTTTGTGACCCCCAAATTCATATGTTGGACTAGTAACACCTAACAATAATGGTATTAGGGAGTGGGGCCTTTGGGAGGTGCCTAGGTCATGAGGGTAAAGCCTTCCTGGATGGGATTAGTGTTCTTATAAAAGAGACCCAGAGAGATCCTTTATCCCTTATACCATAAGACATCTGTGACCCAGAAGAGCGTTCTCACCTGACCATCGTGGCACCTTAATCTTGGAGTTCTAGCCCTCAGGACTGCAAGAAACAGACTTCTGTTGTTTATAAACTACCCAGTCTGTGGTATTTTGTTATAGCAGCCTGAGCTAAGACATGGTTTGCCTATAAAATACCATCACCTTCCATCCTACAGTATGAGAGAATATATTTGTAAACAACATATCCAACAAGGGGTTAACATCCAAAATATATAAAGTACTCACATACCTCTACACCCAAAAAGCAAATAACCCCATTAAAAAATGGGTGGAGCATATTGAACAGACAATTCTCCAAAGAAGAAATTCAGATGGCCAACAGGCACATGAAAAGATGCTCCACATCATTAATTATCAGGGAAATGCAAATTAAAACCACAATGAGATATTACCTCACACCAATTAGGACGGCCAACATCGAAAAGACTAGGAACAACAAATACTGCCGAGAATGTGGAGAAAGGTGAACCCTCCTGCACTGCTGTGGGAATGTAAATTAGTTCAACCATTGTGGAAAGCAACATGGAGGTTCCTCAAAAAACTAAAAAGAGAGATACCATTTGACCCGGGAATTCCACTCCTAGGAATTTACTCAAAGGAAACAACTTCTCATATTCAAAAAGGCATATGCAGCCCTATGTTTATTGCAGCACTGTTCACAATAGCCAAGATAGGGAAGCAACCTAAGTGTCCAACAGTAGATGAATGGATAAAGAAGAGATGGTACATATACACAATGGAATACTATTCATCCATAAGAAAGAAACAAATCCTACCATTTGCAACTACATGGATGGAGCTTGAGGGTATTATGCTCAGTGAAATAAGTCAGGCAGAGAAAGACAAATATCAAATGATTTTCCTCATTTGTGGAGTATAAAAATGAAGCAACAGTGAAGGAACAAAACAGCAGCAAACTCACAAACTCCAAGAAGGGACTAGCGGTTACCAAAGGGGAGGGGTGGGAAAGGGTGGGTTTGGAGGGAGGAAGAAGGGGATTGAGGGGTGTTATGATTAGTACACATGGTGTTGGGAGGGATCATGGGGAAGACAGTGTAGCACAGAGAAGACAGGTAGGGACTCTGTGGCATCTTACTACACTGATGGGCAGTGACTGCAATGGGGTGTGTATGGGTGGGGACTCAATAATATGAGTGAATGTAGTAACCACATTGTTTTTCATGTGAAACCTTTATAAGACTGTTTATCAATGATACCTGAATAAAAAAAAAGATCAGGGAAAAAAATACCATCACCTTCAAGGAACTTACAGTTTTCTATTACCTGTGTCCTCAATTATCTGCCATAGTAATTTTTTTCAAGGTTATAATGATCTCTTTCTGCCTAAATCTATTTGGCCTTTAGTCTCTATTGCTCCTTTTTGTATCTCTTAATACTGGTGAGCATTCATTTGAATCCTGTGGCAAAATTCTCCCCTATGTTCCTTCTTCTGGTTCTCTCTCATCTCTCTGATTCATTCCCCCTCGTGTAGGGACTTTGATACTTGATCATCAGCTTTCATTTCTCCAAAATCCGATCCTGAGAGTATTTACCCAATCTTTGATTTTAGTATTGCTACCATCTAGATGATTTTTAAATCTGCCTCTCCAAAAGGGGAACCCTCCTACACTGCTGGTGGGAATGCAAATTAGTTCAACCATGTGGAAAGCAGTATGGAGGTTCTTCATAAAACTCAAAATAGAAATACCGTTTGACCCAGGAATCCCACTCCTAGGAATTTACCCTAAGACTGCAGCAGCCCAGTTTGAAAAAGACAGATGCACCCCTATGTTTATCACAGCACTATTTACAATAGCCAAGATATGGAAGCAACCTAAGTGTCCATCAGTAGATGAATGGATAAAGAATATGTGGTACATATACACAATGGAATATTATTCAGCCAGAAGGAGAAAACAAATCCTACCATTTGCAACAACATGAATGGAGCTAAAGGGTATTATGCTCAGTGAAATTAGCCAGGCAGAGAAAGACAAGTGCCAAATGATTTCACTCATCTGTGGAGTATAACAACGAAGCAAAACTGAAGGAACAAAACAGCAACAAACTCACAGACTCCAACGAGGGACTAGTAGCTACCAAAGGGAAGGGTGTGGAGATGGTGGGCAGGGAGGGGGGGAGAAGGGGATTAAAGGGCATTATGATTAACACACATAATGTGGGGGAGTCATGGGGAAGGCAGTACAGCACGGAGAAGACAAGTAGTGACTCTATAGCATCTCACTACACTGATGGACACTGACTACAATGGGGTGTGGAGAGGAACTTAATAATATGGATGAATGTTGTAACCACAATGTTGCTCATATGAAACCTTCATAAGATTGTATATCAATGATACCTTAATAAAAATTTTTTAAAATCTGCCTGTCCAACTTAATCCTTGATCCCTTATCCTGCCATTTTCTTAAAATCAGGATATAGCAAATCTAACCTATCATTTCTCCCAATAATTTTTATCTTGATTTTTCCATTTCTGAGAAAAATTAAGATAAAAAATTTAGGTGGGTGTGGATTGATGTGGTAGCAGGCAAAATTAGAAAAAAGGAAGGTACTTGAAAGCACTTTCCAAAGAATAAATATAGGCTTTAATGGCTGGTGACATGGAAGGGGTGATTCAAAGATAAAGAAACTGTGATCAGCCCAAGCATCTCTTCAGCATCCCGGTGGTGGGCTCTCGGTCCCTCTGGGCTCCATTCATTGTTCACGTCTTACCTCCTTTCTTGAACAAGTCAAAGTACTTTTATAAAATTACTTTTTATTTTTATCCTGTACCTGGCTCATCATAGCTATGGACTAGATAAATATTTATAAAAGAATGAATAAATGTAATGAATGGATGTCATTTTCAACCTTTACTAAGAGATTGTTGTGACCTTTCAGTGTCTGCCAACAGCTCCAAATGCTCATTCTCTCAGTTCGGGTGTCTTCTGACAACTTTGGGAGGCCATTATTGTTTCTGACTTGTGGGAATCTAAACTCCAAGTGATTCTTTCATCAACCACCCCGATCTCTGTCAGCACTCACTTGGAAGCAGGATCATTCCAGGTCGCGGTTTATTCCTGCTGAAAGGCCTGAGACTCTTCTGCCATTTCTCTCTCTATTCATCCCTTTACCAGGGCACTTATGACTGCAGTAGTAGGCAGAATAACAGCCCCCCAAGGATGTCCACATCTTCCTCCTGGTAACCTGTGAATATGTTAGGTTACATAGCAAAAGGACTTTGACCTGGACTTAACAATTTGAGATGAGGAACAGCCTGGATTAACTGAGTGGACCCAGTGTCAGCACAAGTGTCTTTATCAGGGAAAGAGGAAAGCAACAGAGTCAGAGGCGATGTGACGAGGGAAGCAGAGGGCAAAGTGATACTGCTGGAAGGGGACCACATGCCAAGAAATGAGGGTAAACTTCTAAAATCTGGAAAAAGCAGGGTACAGATTCTCCCCTGGAGCTCCCAGAAGAAATGCAGCCCTGCTGACATATAGATTTTCAACCCCAAGTCCCATTTCTGAACTTCTGACCTTCAGAACTATAAGAGAGTAAATTTGTTTTGTTGTAAGTCTCTAAGTTGGTGGTAATTTGTTACAGCAGTATAAGAAACTACTACTTCCCTAAACCAAACATGCTTCAACCCCTCTGTTGTCCTGGTCACTGCCTGAGACTCACCTTTCTGTTCCTCCATTCTCCCCCGCTCATCCCAGAATGCCTTGTGCTTCCTCTGTTGATCTCACCCCACACGGGTCCTTGCCTTTTCTCCTGAGTTCATTGCATAGAAAGTATGCTCTCCACTGAATGCACGGCCTACTTGCTGGCTTTAGCTGTGAAATGCTCTTCGCTGAGGACACCAACACCCCTGATTCCCTTAAGAGGATGCTTTTATTTTTCTTATAGATCAAGTATCTCACCCCCAAACCTGTACAGCTTCCCAAAGGCTGCACTTTTACCGTTGTGTAAAAATACCTGTTCCTTATTGACAGCTCAGGATATTTGGCCTTATCACTCTTGACTTCTTGCCATCTCTAACCTCACGGTAACTTCCCCCAATTTATTGATGATTTTAAACCTGGATCACTCAACTGGATCTCTGTACCAAGCTGTCATCTTGGGGGATTTGAGAATCTCTAAGAACAATCTATTCTAGTCGGTCCATTTCTTGATCCTGTATATTCCAGCCATTCATTCCCAAGGGCACACTCTGGGCCTTTCCATCACTTAAAATTTCTCCTCTACCTATGAAATCGTGCATTTAAATACACTATAAACAATTTAGATAAAAATTAATGACAAAAATAACCGGAGGTGTTATGTAGCCCCACCCCACCCTACCCCAAAGGAGACACCTGCTCTTCCTCTCATGACGCTGCGCTCAGTGAATGGCAGTACCACCCATACGTGTGCCCACCCTCGGTACCGTCTTTACTAATTCTACCTCTGCCTCCCAATTCCCACTTCCAATCAATCATTATAATCATATCCTGTCAAGTTTACCTCCATCTCTGAAGACCGTCCTCTTCTCTCCAGCCCCACCATAACTACACTAAATAATCTTTCCTGTGGATTACTGCTGATCCCTAATTGTTCTTTATCCAACTGATCCCACATACCCACAAAACTCAATTCTTTTCAAGTTCAGGTTGTTCTTTCTAAAGTGTTATAAACACATTACTTCCATGCTTAAAATACTTCCAGTGTTTCTCATTGCCTATGTAATAAAGTTCATCTTAATATATCCTTAACGACTGACTGCTGCCTTCCCTGGTAGCTTCACCTGGTGTACCTACCACATGCTATCTTTTCTCCCCTACCTAAAGTTGTCCTGGACTAATTTCCGTTTTCCAAACTAATTTTGCTGGCAGTATCATCTCCAAGGTTTTCTATCTGTGGTTCTCTCTAACAATAACTCTGTTTCACACTTTTACTTATCTGGTGACACCATACATCCTTCATAGCTTAGCTAGCCTACTACTTTTTCTGAAAAGACTTGCTTTATTTCCCATCCTGTCCCCTCATCTCATCATTGAGGAAGACTCCCTTTCCATGGAGCAACCTGTATTCAACATCTCAACTAGCACTTGTCGTGCTCAACTGTAAATATGTCTTTAGTTATCTTTCCAACCAGTCTGTAAACTTTAGGAAGGGCCATGTCTGTTTTATTCTTGAAGACTCAATACATGACACAATCAGTAATTTTTAGTAAGGCAACAAATTAACTGAGTAAAGATTTGTGTTTTTAAATATACTCTCCCTTCTATTATCTTTATTAATTTGAGGCTTCTTATATCTATCTTAACTGGAGCTATACTTTAATATTTAGATTAAATAATGCCTTGATGCATGTTTTTTAGGTGTCTCATTTTGTCCACATTAGCAAATAGCTTCTTTTCATGACCTGTATTTGGTAACAGTGGCTTATGGATCTGGTGTTCTAATCCATCCATCAATCGTTAGTCCCTTATTAAACCATCCCCAACCACCCAAGGACTTCCTATGCTCCAGCAGCCCAAATGAGACAGGTGTCTGTGTGGTTCCTGAATACCCCAAGTTCATCATCACCAACAACCCTATTTACCAACAGAAAAGTCAGGAACCCACTCACGATTTGTTCCTTGGCCTGAATGAAACCCTCATCTGCACGCAATGTGACTGAAAACCACCTCTATAGACCACTGTACTCTTAGCTGTTCTAAAAAACAAATTCAAAGACATCTGTCCAACCACAAAGATAATGGAGATGACCAGGAAACTCTAAGGGAACCATTCTGGCTACACAATAATCAGAGTAATGTCAGTCCCCTCCTGTGAGGAGGCTCTAAATCTTTCCAAGTAAGAGAGCTCCCTTTTCTCTGCAAAAATATCCCAAGGCTTCCATATTATAGATATTGTGCTGTTGATGGATAGATAACAAAGAAGCTTTTATAAATTCATTAGGGTTTTAAAATAAATGTATTCATTACCAATCAAAGAAGCAATTCACATGTGTTTGAAAAGTTAGAGTACATACATGTGTAAGATATGTGAGTATAGGAACTTGCAAACACCATAATGCCTCCCAGGTTTGTAAACCACTCATAGTTTAATAACTTTTTTAGTTAGAAAACCTCTAATATTCTCTGATTTCCACTCACTAGTTAGACAAGAGCATCTCACTCTCCTTAATTCATCATTTCCTAAATTTTGTACTATGGAAATATGTTGATTGAAAGAAGGATTTCAAGGCAAATAATTTTGGGAAATGCACATAATATTAATATTATTTCTTTAGAAATGTTTCATGTATATAACTATATTAAAAGCTCTGAGAAAAAGTACAGTAAGGAAATTTGTTTACATTTATTCAACCCAGTATTTCTTAACCTTATTTGTTAATGGAGCAGGATTTTTTCCCCATGGAACACCTATTAACATTATGGAGCACTGATTTGAGAAAACACGGTTTGTAAACACTTCTCTAGTGGGTAGGGCACTATCAGCTAAGGGAACAAGAGACCCCAGAGTGCCACATCCCAATAGTTATTGCAAGCATTATGTATTTATCCTCCGGTGGGGTCAAGGCTGAGTCCTGTGCTTGACAGTCTGAAAGATTTTGATGTGGAGATGTGGCCATCCGTGTGAATCATATATTCACCAAACCAAATCTGGGGCATTGTAGAGATCCTGGAAAATCCATTTGGCCTCCAAGATTTGTGTAGTGTAAACCTTTCTGTGCTAAAGACATTACCACGGTCTGCAATTTCTCAATGCTAACCCTAAACAAGTGAAATTCACACAAAGAAGCTGATTCTACCCCAGCAAAAGAAGCACCATCACTCCAGAGATGGGTACTTTCAGTGCGGTAAGGTGAATTTTCTGCACAAACATCTGTCTTCCTTTATATTCCAGCTTGTACTAATCCACTGTGTTTGCCAGAACAAATGCAAAGGGTCTCAGCCACATTCCTAGTTCAGCACAGGCATGCTCAATATCCCAGGCAAGCTGGACAGGAGATGAGGAAACTCTTCAGGGTGTCAGCTGTAAGATCAACAAATTGGAAGAAGCCACAACTCACCCTTGGGAAGGATTAAACACGCTGACATCCTCCAGATTGATTTACCTAGATCAGACCACATGTTAATGAGGCAGGCAAGTCAATCTAATTCATTGTTGCTATTCTGAAGGTAGAGACCTCTTCACATTGAAGAGGCGGAGCTATGGATTTAAATGAGTATCACTTACTATGATTTGTCATCATTCTCATGACATTCTTATATCATATACTTATGGCCAGAGTCCTCAGAGCTGTTTATATAATTGTTGTCACCTAAACTGCACCAAAAAGAACTGGGCATCCAGAGAGCACAGATCCAAAGAAATGAAATGAGTTTTCTTCCCCCATTACCTGCACCTCTGAATAGAGGTGCATAAATGGCCTAGCCAGCAGAGTGTAAGCACCTAGATATCTTCTGTGAGCAGAGATTTCCAAGTGCTCTAAGGATTTCTATTATTTGAAGGATCCCCTTGAAAATGTCTCTCTTACTTTTCAAGACTGACTCTTCAGAAACACTGAAACATTATTTATACCACAGATGTAAGATCTGCAGATCTCAACTTCGTCCAAATTGTGAGTGGGGAGGGAAGATTGCTACATGGCTTCATGCCTATCGATGAACTTTATCTGTATCAAAAGGTAAAATTCACACCTATATTGAAACTATATTTATTGGTATATTTATATGATAACTCATATACCACACTCCTTTGGAATAATTTCCTTAATAGGTAAAGCAATACATAAGTTGAAGGGCCATATAGTAAAGATTTTAGGCTTTGTGTAACTGTTCACTTCTGCTATTGTAATGTGAAAGCAAAGACAATATGTAAATGAAACACATGTGACTGTATTCCAATAAATTTTGTTTATGTTCAACACTGAAATTTGAATTTCATGTGATTTTTTTTATTAAGGTATCATTGATATACACTCTTATCAAGGTTTCACAAGAAAAACAATGTGTTTATTACATTCACCTTTATTATCAAGTCCCCCCCATAACCCATTGCAGTCACTGTCTATCAGTGTAGTAAGATGCCACAGAGTCCCTATTTGTCTTCTCTGAGCTGCACTGTCTTCACCGTGACCCCACACACATCATGTGCACCAATCATGATACCCCACAATCCTCTTCTCACTCCCTCCCCCACCTGCTCTCCCCCACTCCTCCCCTTTGGCAACCGCTAGTCCCTTCTTGGAGTTTGTGAGTCTGCTGCCATTTTGTTCCTGCAGTTTTTCATTGCTATACTCCACAAATGAGGGAAATCATTTGGTATTTGTCTTTCTCTGCCTGACTTATTTCACTGAGCATAATACCCTCAAGCTCCATCCATGTTGTTGCAAATGGTAGGATTTGTTTCTTTCTTATGGCTGAGTAGTATTTAATTGTGTATATGTACCACATATTTATGCATTCATCTACTGATGGACACTTAGGTTGCTTCCCTATCTTGGCTATTGTAAATAGTGCTGCAATAAACATAGGGGTGCATATGTCCTTTTGAATCTGAGAAATTGTTTTCTTTGGGTAAATTCCTAGGAGTGGAATTCCCAGGTCAAATGGTATTCCTATTTTTAGTTTTTTGAGGAACCTCCATATTGCTTTCCACAATAGTTGAACTAATTTACATTCCCACAGCAATGCAGGAGGGTTCGCCTTTCTCCACATCCTCAGCAGCATTTGTTGTTCCTAGTCTTTTCTATGTTGGCCATCCTAACTGGTGTGAGGTGATATCTCATTGTGGTTTTAATTTGCATTTCCCTGATAATTAATGATGTGGAGCATCTTTTCATGTGCCTGTTGGCCATCTGAATTTCTTCTTTGGAGAACTGTCTGTTCATATCCCCTGCCCATTTTTAATCAGGTTATTTGCTTTTTGGGTGCTGAGGCGTGTGAGTACTTTATATATTTTGGATGTTAACCCCTTGTCGGATATGTAATTTACAAATATATTCTCCCACACTGTAGGATGTCTTTTTGTTCTACTGATGGTGTCCTTTGCTGTACAGAAGCTTTTTAGTTTGATGTAGTCCCATTTGTTCATTTTTGCTATTGTTTCCCTTGCCCGAGGAGATGCATTCAGAAAAAAGTTGCTCATGATTATATTCAAGAGATTTTTGCCTATGTTTTCTTCTAAGAGTTTAATGGTTTCATGACTTACATTCAGGTCTTTGATCCATTTTGAGTTTACTTTTGTGTATGGGGTTAGACAATAATCCAGTTTCATTCTCTTACATGTAGCTGTCCAGTTTTGCCAACACCAGCTGTTGAAGAGGCTGTCATTTCTCCATTGTATATCCATGGCTCCTTTATCAAATATTAATTTAGCATATATGCTTGGGTTAATATCTAGGCTCTCTAGTCAGTTCCACTGGTCTGTGGTTCTATTCTTGTGCCAGTACCAAATTCTCTTGATTGCTGTGGCTTTGTAGTAGAGCTTGAAGTTGTGGAGCATAATCCCTCCATTTTATTCTTCCTTCTCAGGATTGCTTTGGCTATTTGGGGTCTTTTGTGGTTTCATATGAATTTTGAACTATTTGTCCTAGTTCAATGAAGAATGCTGTTCGTATTTTGATAGGGATTGCATTGAATCTGTAGATTGCTTTCAGCAGGATGGCCATTTTAATATATTAATTCTTCCTATCCATGAGCATGGGAGGAACGTCCATTTATTGGTATCTTCTTTAATTTCTCTCATGAGTCTCTTATAGTTTTAAGAGTATAGGTCTTTCGCTTCCTTGGTTAGGTTTATTCCTAGGTATTTTATTCTTTTTGATGCGATTGTGAATGGAATTGTTTTCATGATTTCTCTTTCTGCTAGTTCATTGTTACTGTATAGGAATGCAACAGATTTCTGTGTATTAATTTTGTATCCTGCAGCTTTGCTGAATTCAGATATTAGATCTAGTAGTTTTGGAGTGGATTCTTTAGGGTTTTTTATGTACAATATCATGTCATTTGCAAACAGGGACAATTTAACTTCTTACTTGCCAATCTGGACGCTTTTTATTTCTTTGTGTTGTCTGATTGCCATGTCTAGGATTCCATTTGTATAGGACACTCATTTCTCTCAATATTCTTTCATTCTTAGATATTGTTTTTTCTCTCTGTGCCTCAGCTTCTTTGTATTCCTTTTCTCTATTTTCTATTCCATTTACCATCTCATCTACTACATCTAATCTGCTCTTAAATCCCTCCATTGTATGTTTCATTTCAGATATGGAATTTCTTAATGATTGAATCTCTATCCTAAATTTGTTCCTGAGTTCTTGAATATCTTTCCGTACCTCCATTAGTATGTTTGTGATTTTTATTTTGAACTCTCTTTCAGGAAGATTGGTGTGTTCAGTTTCACTTGTGCCTTTTTCTAGTGTTTGTGTGATTTTGGTTTGAATCAGGTTCCTTTGACATTTTATATTTGTATGTGGTGCCCTCTAGTGCCCAGACGCTCTAGTCTCTGGAGCTGCTCAGTCCTTGGAGTGATGTTGGGGGTGGCAGGGGAACGGCGCTGGTTCCTGGTGGGAGGATACAGCTGTTTCCAGCTTCCCGGCTACAGTGCCGTCTCCACTGTCAGAACCAGTGGGTTGAGCACACAGGTGTAAGCCTCTGTGCTTTGCGTTTGTAGCTGCTGTAGGCGGGGCCTCCCTCTGGCTGGCCTGACACCAGGGCAGGGACTGCCAGTTTGCAAGCCAGTGCCGGCAGGCCAGTAGGAAGGTGCAGGAAGTGGCATATCACAGTGGGGGGACTAGGAGCTGAGTAGCCACTCAGGGGCACGGAGCGCCTGAACCTGCTGGGAAGAGTGCAACCAGACAACCTTGTCCAGCTCTCTCTTTTCCCAAGCAGCAAGCTACATGCAATTCCCACCCCTTCAGCAGCCCTCTGGCTGCTAGGAAGCCTCTCAGACTGCCCACCTTTCCTTTGTCCCAGAGTAGCTGGATGTGGGATCCCGTCCTCCACAAATGGCTGGAATCTCAGTCTCTCCAAGTATTCTGCCTATTTTAGCTTTCCAACCCCACTAATCTCCAGAGCACCATGCAATGTAGGTTTGTGCTCCCAAAGCAGATCTCCAGGGCTGGGTGTTCAGCAGTCCTAGGCTTCCACCCACTCCCTGCTCCATTTCTCTTCCACTGGTGAGCTGGGGTTGGGGAAGGGCTTGGGCTGTACCAGATCAAGGCTTTGGTACGTTACCCTGCTTCGTGAGGTCTGCTCTCTTCTCCAGTTGTATGCAGTCTGGCTCAGCCTTCTTTCCTGTTGCTCTTTTAGGATTGGTTGTATTAATACCTGTATCCTCCCCCCAGGCATATTTTCATATTATATGTGGTTCTGGGAAGAGTTCTCTGTCTCACCTCTCACGCCGCCATCTTTAATGCCACTTCAATTTCATATGATTTTTATGTCACAAAATATTTTATTAAAAATTTTTTTTTTCAACAATTAAAAAATATAAAAGACATTCTTCCCTGGTGGGGTCCTACTAAAACAGGTAGCAGGCTGTGTTTGGCTCATAGCCCATAGTTTATTGACCTTCTTTAACCTGTAGCTTTCAAAATAAGACATATAACATTTTTGGTTACATTTCACTTTCAAGTTTTTTATGAACATGAATATATCCCATTTGATTTAATGAGAAGATCAGTGGAACCATGAAAATACACACAGAACAACTATTGCAGTGTGTAAATGCAAGAAGTTTCAGATGTTACTTTTATATAGTTAGAAGAATACCAGAAGAAAAAAATCAAGAGACATCAAAATTATTTTCCTTATGTTACATATTTTGAGAAGTATTGCTGTGATTTTTCTTGCACTTTTACTATTCTTAGAGTTAAAATTTTCCCAGAAGATTCACAATGGATTGTGAAATTTGCTTTCTAACTAATGAATATTCATTATTCATAGTCCTAGAAAACCCTATAATAAAAATTACCTTTTCTGATTACAAAAGCTATATTTGTTTATTTTAGACTTCATGGAACATGCCTAAGAGCACAGATTACTTGTAGTTCAAGAAAGATGGCCATTTAAAGCCAAGAGATGTTTCAAATCTTCTCTTTTGTGTGTATAGCCATTATATAAATTTTCTTCTGTTGGTAAATCAAATGTCAAATAAAACTCTTGGCTCTTGGCTGGAAAGCTTACAGTTTAACCCTGCGTGAAGATTCAGGGTGAAGCAAAGTTCCCTAATTCTAAATATTTGTTGGTAAATGTTGCTTCATCAGCTACTTGGAAATCAGTTTCCATCAGATTAGGTAAAGCCTGCTAACCAAACAAAGCAGCAATTAGGACTCCAGTCAGAAAACAGCCTCTGTTTTTCTTCTTTCCGTGCCTATGCTGCGTCAGTTTGTCCCTGGCCTCAATCCTCCCACCCTCTACTTTCTTTGGTATAAAATGTCTTTGGTTTGCAAAGCAACAACAGTGAGTTTATTAATACATTTCATAACAGGCTCTCTGTGAACTGGGGGCTACACAGGTGTTCATTCTTTGAGAAGTCCCCATCTGTGCAACAGTGGCTTCTTTTAGTCTGCTGGCTTGTTGCAGGTAGTTCGAAGCAGCTCCTCTGCAGCTTCCCTTTAATGGCACAGTGAACGCTGAGCGTGAAGCCACGAACTCACAGAGCTTTCTTAAAGCAAATTCCACTCTTTAAAGAAAGATAACAATTCTTTGCCTTCAAACACCTCGCCCCTGCCCCTGGTCCACACTCCCAAATCAGACAGGCCAGATGTTTTTGAAAACTGCAGTTTCCACAATCAAAAGTACAACATTTACCATAGCTTTTATCAAAGATTTCAATTCCCCTCATCTTAAGGAAAATGACCCTTTTATTTTGTTGTGGACATAAAATTATGGCCCTGGGAAAATTGGAAGCATTTCTGTTGAGGGAAATCAATTTTCTCACTGCCGTATATGATCAACATGTCACAGCCATCACCCAGATAATAATAGTAAAGTACAAGTAAAATGGCTGGTAATGCTGGCTTTAAAGGTAGAAAAAGAAGCAAGATAATATGCCCCCACCCTTTTTTAGAGTATGTTTGAAAAAAAGCAAAAAATAAAGAAGAAAGAGAAGAAGGAAACCTCTAAGGCTTATTTTTATTCCTTAATTTTCTTCCTTCCTGCCCCACTTTCCCACTTTCTTCCCTTTACTGGTGCTTTCTAGAGTATAAGTATTTTGTTTTGTGTCCTAATCAGCCAAAGCATTAATGAAACTATAGAGATATGTGTTCTTCCTGGAAAAGAGTAAGCACTTTATGTGTAAACCACTCTGGCTCCTTTTCAATCATCCTGTTAATGGGTGGCTAATTGTCAAAAGATGTGACCAGAGTGAGATGACCCAAGAGTGTGTTTAGGTGGGAGGCAACAGGGAAAGTACAGAAGCAGCTTCTTAATTTGGATCCTGCAAACAAAAGGAAACATCAAATCTGACCTCCTGCTGGAGTGTTAATGGCTTTCTCCCCATCTCGACCCCTGCCACTTAGCATCTTTTGCGCCCCACCCTGGGAAGCTTCCCGGCAGAAGTGTGCATTAGCAGAACTCTACAGTTACAGAACGCTGCTTACTACAGACAAGGGAAAAAACCTGCAGTGATTAAATGTTCTTCGGACAAACACACCCACAGCCATAAAAGTGCCGTTTTATTTCAGGCGGGCCTCTCAGTGATGTCCCTGCTGTGGCCACCAGCACAAAGGAATGTTGTACCTACATGTCACTGGAGCCCTTCAGAGAAGGTCCTCTTTATACGGAACCTGTCTCTCTTTGTAGGAAAGTTGGCCCACACCTGAGAATGGGAAGCTAAAACTGCATTAATTCAGGCCAGGACCACAACGGAGAAAATAGCGGGCAAGATTTTGGCAAAACTTCACAAAATATTTTAAGTAATTTCAAAGCAAGAACAACAAAAACAAAATCCCAAACATAAACAAAAAAACCCAAATGCTTATTTTGGAATTCAAATAAGAGAGGAAGTGAGAATGAGATGAAAATCTAACCAGTGAAATCTCACTGCAAATATGTCTGCACGAAGATGTTCATAGATTTATTATCTAGAATCTACAATAACCTGTTTGGCTGGCTGTAAAGGATTTAAAAAGCTAAACTATAGCATATACATGTGATAACGTATTCTACACCTATTAGAAATATGGTTTTTGGAAGAAAGAATGCTTGAAGAAACATGAAAAAGTATGTTGGATGGGTTTAAGTAAAAAAATAAGAAGTTACAGCCATGGAAAATTGCATTCCCAGGAAAACATGACAAAAAGATTGTCACGGTTGTGTTAGGATGTTGGTCCTATGGGTGAAATACGTTTCCCTTCTATCTCAGTTGACAGTGATTTGGATATCGTATTGATTAAAAAAAGCAAAACAAGACAAAAATGCAGCAGAAATGAGCCCTGAGAAGTTCTTTTTGGTCAGTGAGAACAACATTCAAAAAGGAGAATTTTTTCTCCCAGATTTTATTAGAGTTTGTTAATACCATATTTGTCCAATTTTTAAATGGTAAATTGGAAATAAAAGATCCATCTGGCTCTTTCTGCCCAGACGAGGCCATTTCATTCTGCTCCTAACTGCAGTACCCCCAGTGCCATCCCAACTCAACCTTCAAAACATCGTATGCCTCATGCAGCTAATTTCCACAGAGAAGGTGACATGGAGATGCCACACCATGCTAAATGCTCAATGACATTTAAGTAGTTAACATCTGCACTCAATGTGGGGTGGGGGTGGGGTTGTATTTTCCCCATTCATTTTATAACCATTTTCTCCCAAACCTACTTTTCCTTTTCCTTATTCACTGGATATGTGAAAAGTTCATCTGCAAGTTTATTTCTAGTTAAATCCCTCTGTTTTTAAAGACCAAGAGTTGTTGAGATATCCATGTCCCAGCCCATTTCCCATTCACACTTCCAAAATGGGCAGGTTATCTTCAGGTCAGGATGCAAGTCCTGTGTCATGAAAATACCAATCCTAACACGGGGGAGATTGGGTGCCTGTTGGCCCACTTAGCACGTGGCTGGTGAGACTCTCAACTCTTCAGACAGTGGGATGGACCATGTGCTGGAAAAGATCAAACTCAGTGGCTTATTGGGGTGGAATGGTTGGGAGAGAGGTGTTCAAAGAACACTTCCTGTCAGTAAAAGCACATCAATAAAAATAAATCAATGCTCGTTTTCTAGGAATCTCCTTCATATTCAGCAAAGACTCCCATTATGCTGCATTTCTGATTGAGAAGCCTAGCAAAGATGTGCTGTAAGCTACAGTAAAATATCCTGAAGACAAGCATTATGCTGAGATGCTGAATCTTCTTTTATGCACAAACTGTAAAGCACAGTCAAACTCAGCTTTAAACAAACAAAATATTTTGTGGCTTATTTGAGAAGCTGGTTGTGAATGAATGTCACTGGCTTGGATAACTTGAATTTGATTCTTGACTCAATTATTGAAATTCTTTTTTTTCCCTATTAAGGACTTAGCTTTATTAATTGTAAAATCAAGGGGTGGAACTAGATCAAGGGACTCTACGCGGCACCTACACCACCCCCATCTCTGCAACCTTGTAACAGGCATTGCTAATCAATTGTGGCTCTTTCCTGCTGATCCAGGCTGAGGCCTCAGAATCCTTCATTTAACAGTGCTCGTAGCAGCCATTACTAATGGATAAGATTAGATACAATGGATAAAACTTTCCCATTTCAGGCCAAAATGAGTGCCCAGGTCTCTGACCCTCCATAACCCTATAAGCTCTTTTTCAACCTTCAACAGAACCAAACAGACCTCTTCCACTGGGTACCTAGACACTCAAGACCAGCGACACTCTGCAGACTCCAGATCAACTTTGCTCCAAATTTACATCTAGCTTGTTCTATGTTTCAAGGATTATTGTGCTAAAAGCACCAGCTTATCCAAATTCTGTTTCCCTTTTTTAGTCGCCAGTTTGTACCAACAGCAGATAACAAGTCTTTCTTTGTCTGGCGTGAGGTACCTGACAATCCCTACCACAGCAATCCTGTACACTACAGTAAGCAGGCATGCATTATTAATTCTTCTAAGTGCAGGGTGATAGCCATGAATTCATAATTTTAATAGTCAACATACAATGCTATGCACAATTTTGTTTTCTCCCCAAATCCATAGTAAAACAGCAATATTGACCCCTTCTATAGATCAGCTGTCACATGTTTCAGAATCTAACTGAACTACTGCGCTATATGTTCAAGCTAGGAAAACACCACATCCCATCTCCCAAACCTCAGGTCACTCCACTGTCTCGCTGGGTCCAGACTCACTGCTTTGGGCTTTACAGCCTGTTATTGGTTAGATTTATCACTGTGCCTTCATGTCATATTATTTGTCTTCACATTGTTACTCCATTTAGAGAGCTTGGCTTGCCATCTCTTTTCCCAGGCCTGGGATGAGGACCAGGCAAGGGAGGGCACTAGATGCAAAATCTGAGGAGGCATGGTTTCCGAGTCATGTCTCCCTACATTTTGCACCCCGGGCAGTTCCTGTGTCTCATACTAGTTCTGGTCTTCTTTATACAATCAACTAAAAAATAACAATTTTTATTTCTTTAGTGGTTTTCAGCTCTTCAAAACTGAGTCACATGCATGATCTAATTTTATCCTCTCAGGCTCTAGAGAGGCCAATGTTATTATTTTCCCCATTCTACAAGGATGCGAAAATCTGTTTCAGAAAAGTTAAAATTAGGGATTGCCAGAGTTAGAACTTGATATGAAGCCTCCTGAATCTGAGCAGAATATTCTTTCTGATAGGAGGAGATCTAACCCCCTTTTCTATGCTTTGTGACAAGGTATGCCTTTCTCTTCCTTCAAGATCCACATTTTAACTAAACTTTTCAGTTCTGATTATCTCACTTGTTCCAAGATTTTCCCACACCCATGTATGATATTCCTTGTTTGTTTTGCAGACATCTATTATGTGATATTACCTCTTACTTCTTTTTTTTTTTTTGGTCCTATTTCCTTAATAGGTTAGATATTCCTTGAGGTGTGAACAATATACAATAAATAAAATTTTATGTTTTTATAGAGCCTGAACCTGTCAATGGACTCTGAGAAAGAGAGAGAGACTTATAGGCAAATTTTACAGATGAGGAAACTGAGTGTTGAAGAAAAATGATGACAGCTAGCATTTACTGAGGACATCGACATTGCAAGGACTGTCCGAGCAGTTAACACACAAAATTTCCATGAATGTCATGACAACCCAATGAAGTAGTCATTATTATTTACACTTTAAAAAGGAGAAAACAAAGCTTTAGGGAAAAGAGCGAATTGCATAAGATCGTAGCACTTGTAAATATCAGAGCCAGAATTCAAATCCAGGTCTGACTCCAAAACCCATGCACATGAGTGATTGATGACTCCAAGGCTGCAGAACCAGAGAGGGAATAAGCTGGGCCTGAGACTTAGTTCTTTGTTCATTGTCCTACCTGTTTCCCATTTTCACAAAATAGTGTAGGCATTCAATGCCTTTTTATTTTAAGTGAACTGATATTGTATGAAGAAAAATTTTAGTTTCTGTTTAATTATTTAAATGTCTCCTCCTTGAAATCAAAGCCTAAGTAGAAACATTACCAACCTCCAAATCTGCTACTTGGTTCTGGAAGAGATGTATTTGGATAGTCTTTGGAGCGTGCAAATATTAAGATAGCTCAGTAGGATGAAATCTTCATGGGTGTACTTTGCAAGCTGAGAAGCATATGAAGGTTTACAGTAATAGGTAGATACTGATAGATCCCCAAGCGCATGAGGCAAGTGGGTTGTGGGAACGGTATAGCACGGGATGACAAATAAGCTGCATGGCTGATCTATCCCAGCCCTCTTCCCTACAGGGCTCTGCAGTGGCCTCACGATGCATTTCAGCACAGGACTCCAGGCAGCCACTACCCAGTGACCAGAGCTAGCTCTAGAGAGAAATCAATTTGGCATTGTTGACTATGGTGTGGAAGAGACTTAGGTGCCAACTCTACAAGTGCTGTTTATTGGCTGCGTGGGCCTGGGCAAGCTATTTAACCTTGAAGATCCTCAGTCTCATCATTATTAAGTAGAGATAATACTACCTTTCCCCAGAGTTGCTGTGAGGGATAAAATGAGATACATACAGCACAGGACCCAAATAGGTATTAATTATCCTTGAAAAGAAAACAGGGACAATGCTTCTTTTAACTCAAAATCATCCAGAAAATAAAAAATAACATAGATGGCTCCAACATTCCCCCCATATTTTTATTCATTTCTGAACTTACTCAGAATAATTCTGAACTTTCACAGATATTTTTTCCTTTTTAAATGTGTGATGCCATTAGTTCATGGGATTCGGAATCCACCAGAACTAGGTTTGAGTTATAATTCTTTCATTTACCTGGTGACTAAGAGTAAATTGCCAAACTTCCTGAGCGTCCGTCTCCTCATCTCTACAACAGGAATGTTATCCAAACCACAAAGGTATTGTGAGATTTAAAAAGACAAAGCACACAAGCCATAAATCACTTGGTAAATATTCATTGTAATCATTCCTGCAAGGCAGGTCCCTAAGGGGCACCTGTGCCCCTTCCAGTGAAAGGAGCCATCTGGCCATGACACTGTACTTTGAGCCTGATCTGTTTAGTGTGGCCATTGTGCTAGCTGCTGTTTACCTAGCTGATGAAGTTACTCAGTTCTTGTCCTTGGCTACTTCCTGACCCTTGTGCAATATCTCCTGGTTTGAGGATCCCTGCAGATCATGTCAGCTGGTCACAGCAGAAGTGGTTAGGCTTTAACTCCCTTTCATACTCAGTGCTGTGAACTATCAAATGGAAAGAGACTAAAGGGACTTGGGGTCAGAGTTGAGGAATATCGGGGATCCTGCTCTATCTGATCTTTTGCATCTGATTCAATAATTATTGATTGCCTTCCATATGCCAGGCTCCAAGGTATAAGCTGGACATGCTCTCTGTCACTGTGAGACCACAACCTGGCGATGCGGTGAGAGTAAGTTTTTTATTTATATCAACAGTTACACAAACACTTAGTTGGATGTAATAAGAGATTCCTTCAAGAAATGTGTGTAAGTATGCACATGACAACTTTAAGAAGAATACAAGTAATGTTTACACAAAAAATCCCTTTGTACTTGAAAGAAAGAAAATCCATTTTTCTCTAAAGAAGAATAGAACTAAAAGCTACCAAGAACATATACACACTTTTGATATGTGTGTATATGTTTTACTATATATATACGAAAATTTTTCTCAAGTATGTATACATACATGTATACACACCATAACAGTAGAAACAGGTCAGCAGCCTTTCATAGATTGGGTATACTTATGAAAACAGTACACAGATTAAGAAAGAGACTTCCAGCATCCCAGAACTCCCCCCCACCCCATTATGTTCCTTCTAGTCACTGCTTGCAGGGTAACAAATATCTTGTATTCTAATAGCATGAAATAAATTTTTGTATCTGCATAGTTTATATAAATAGACTCATATAGTATAGAATGCAGATTTTCAAAACATTTTCCATTCAAATTTCAACTCATTATTTGATGCTTCCATCATTAAATGAAATCAGGAAAATTTGATTCATTGTGAAGCACAGGCTTGGGGTAAAGTTTTCTCAGGCTTGTGTGGAAATTGCCAACTCTTTTAGTCTAGGACGATGTCTTTTGTACCTGGGTGTTCTGATCATGGAGGTTACACTTCAGAATGTGAACTCATTCATTTTAAAATGCTTTATTTGGTTGAGAGCCAGGTACTGGCTTCCCAGCAACACAGCTTAAGTAAATGCCCAACTCAGACAGTCAACATTACTGTCTCAAAAATCTTTCATTCTGACTTATTATCACACATTTGTCATCAGGGAACTACATACTCACATATGTCCATAAATATTTGGTCTTAGTAGACCCAAGTTGACCTGCTTGAGAATCAGAGGGGGAAAAAAAGTCTTATCTCTGTCCTTGGAAAACTTACAATTAAATGAAGGGAAAGTTTGAATGTGGCCTCTGAGAGACTCTGTTTCCCTGAAAACAAAATCATTTTGCTCTAGTCAATCAATAACTCTACACAGTAAATGTGAATCTTGGGCTCAGAAAGAGGTTATCGGCCACAACATTTCTTAACACTTTCATAATGTTATCAGGAATTAAAAGGTAACATTTATCAAATATTTACAAGTTGCGTGGGACACAGCACAGTGTAAACATGTGAATCTGATAATATCCAAGCTGCAGTTTTAAAACAGATCCAAAAAAATCTTAAAAATGTTTGCTCTTCAATGATGTATTCTCCATCATGTAAAAATTTAACTAATGAGATGCACTAATGACACGTGGAATGGGTCACACAGGGAGGAACGTATCTCAGGTGAAAGGTCAACATCAACCCAGATGAAAGAGATTGCACTGGGCAGGTTATGCCAACCAGGAAGGACACACATTTTCTAAATGAACACTTAAATAAAACTATTATATAGTGTTAAATGTGAGTCAAATATCATTTACTTCAGTTAATTACATATGAAAGGTGTGTACTAAAACACACAAAAGGAAATAGCCCCATCTCCCTGTGGTCAACTCCATTCTCTTCTAGTTGTTGGGTGGCCTTTCTCCAGAGTCTATGGGACCAGAAACTTCATTTCTCTTTCTTCCTCCCCAGTCCCCAGGGCACCACACCTCTGTGTAGGACTTGTCCAGTCCAGAGCCTCCATAGCCACCTCATTGTGGATCCTCTGTTCTATTAATTAGAGATGATCAAGAAGGAGGAGGAGGAGGGAAGCATAAGTTGGGAGACAACAATCTTAAGGAGAAGAAAGAAGGTCCCTAGCTGGAAAAGGTGAGTCACACAGGTCATGATCCCAGTCTCCACACCCCTCCTTCTCCTGACGAACTTGATGGCCCCGGACACTGCTGCTGTCCATGCCCTGCATGCTGCTGCTATGCCTTCAGGCTTGGCCACCCTGGGCATGTGTGAAGCCCAGAGTTCAGGGAGACTGGAGGGGGTTCAACTGGAGAGCCAGGGGTAGCTGGGATGGTCTGAGGATTTAGAACGATGAAATAGCACTTTCAAAAAGAAAGGTTCCTAAAGCCAATTTTGTTGGTAAAGCCTTTGTTTCTTTGTTTTCTCAGTTGGAAGTGTTTACTTTGTGCATTTCTTAGCCCTTGAATCTGAGAACTGTATAAAATTACTTTCGTATGTAATATGTTACATATGTAATACACCCTTCATATGGAACCAACTGAAGTAAATAATATTTGTGTTACATTTAACATTATATAGTACTTTTTTTTTCTTTGCTCAATTAGAAAATGAGCAGTGATGGCAGACAGCAACTGGAGATGCAAGGTGGCGGCTGTGAGGGTAATGAGAAGCAAGGCCCTATGGCCTGGTAGAAATAGAACCAAAAAACATTTCTTTTTAAAATACAGTAAGTGAAGATTTTTATCAAATCTGATAAGAGGATTTGAGAGGCAAAGACAACCAGAACTTGAATAAGATGAGACACTGGGCTTCTGCAGAATAGGCATACGTACATTTTTTTAATTCAGCATTTTTCTGAGTTCAATACTACAAATTGTGAAGTGTAATTATTTTTATTTACATGCATGGCAAATTAGTGAAATAGAGACCATCATAAGCTTTTAAAATTTATGCTATAGAATAAAAGTCAGACACCACTTTGTTAAATTGTACCTTTAATGGATATTCACCCTGCATAAATAAGTGGGAGAAAGGAGTCTTATAACTAATTGGCTTCCTGCCCCAGGCACCCAAACATCTTTCTGCAAGTCTGGATTTGTCCCTCCAGGACACTACTGCCAAAATGATCAACACAAGTTCCCCAAGTAACAATTTATTCTACCCAAAGGACATTATGCCCTCAGTCTCCTGGCCAGATGAATTGGCACAATTACATCCTTCTCTCTTGCTTTCCCCCTCAGGATATCCTAGGTGTCAGGGCTTTACATGTTTCAATGATTCAGAGCAAAAAATCTGCTAAGAGGGAAGACTGTGCTACAAGCGTCTTCTTAGACTCTTAGGTCCAAACTGATGGAGCGAAACACAAATCCTCCACTGGTTTGTTTCCTTCAAAACTTCGCTGCCCCTCAGGCACATCCACAGATCAACTGGAGAGCTAAATTCTTTCCTGACTCCTGACACAAATATATTGGCCTTAACCAACAATGGCCCCAAATTAGCCAATTTCAAGTCTTCCTTTCCAGCTGCTCCCATCCCCCCCAAAAGAGTTAGTGATTTAAAGACTAATGTGTTAATGCCAGTTTCATCTTTTGAACTACAGTTCTCTGTCTGTAACAGTCTGATGGAAGGAAAATAAGCATTCATTTCTATTTTAGGAACTAAAACTCTGTTCAATATGGTCTCTTGATGATTACCTTTTATTTGCTTTGCCTCTTTTGCCTTAAAACTTTCTTCTCCCAGTACTTTCCTTCGGACAGAGCTGCTCTTTAAGAAATTTTCCTTTCACTGATTTTTCTTTCTAAGTCTGGAAGAAAATTCCCTGAGCTCGGTGAACAAACCATTTCATCAGGAAACCTCGCAGCTCACCCTCAAGATGTTTGGGAACACATATGTGTCAGTGGCAAAAGCTTTTCTCAATGTTAATAAGCTCAAAGTAGGGCTCTTAAGAAACAGCTGGGAAGTTGGAAGAGGAAAGTTGTCATTTCCTTATAAGACACTCGACATTGTGTCTCCATCCCCTGCCCCGCAGGGTCCCCTCTGCTCTGTGCACAGGTAGGCACTTGACTAGTGCTTCTGATCTTCAAGAGCTTCCAGCTAGAGAATTAATCACCACCAGTATTTAATTGCCATTTAAAAAAGATAATGCTGTTAATGGCAGGGGAATGGTGGGGAGAAGGAAAGACCCAAGACATCATTCCCAACGAAGGTGAAAAAGAGGAAGCATTTACATAAGAACTCTTTAGTAGTTGCTTAAGACTAAAATATTATTCATAAATTTTGCTACAAAACACAGAAACAGGCCATGTCTTCTCACTGCCCATTTCATCTTTGGGACCCTTAACAAGAGGGACACAACTTTCTACTGAACTTTAAATTTAATGAGGAGTAATTAATTCAAAGGATTGTCTTCATTCTCTACTTGCTTATTTGTTCATTCAGTCAGTCAATATTAATTAATGAGTGCCAACTCTGTGTCAAATATGGTGGTATATACTGGGGATTCAACAGTGAGCCAAGCCAGGCATTTCTCCCTCTTCATACAGATAACAAAGGAGACATTTATCAGTGATCACACAGATAAACATAGAATTGCTAAACCCTCCAAGGACATGGACATGAGACTATGCACATCTGTAATAGGGCCATTGGGCCTAGTCAGTCAGGTCAAGGAATACTTACCTTGGGAATGTCAGTTGGGCTTGGATGTGAAGGAAAAGTAATGCTCAAGGAACTAAAGGATTGGAGAGAGTGAGGATGGATGGGAGGTTAGATAAGGCAGAAACAGGCTTTTAGGGACAAGATCATGCATATCCCCACTAAGGGTCATGTGAAGGTTGAGCTTTATCCTAAGAACAATGGGAACCATTGAAGGGTTTTATACAGGAGAAATAATATGATGATTTGATATATGATATGATACAATATGACATATGTTAAATGTGATATATGATAAAATACAACATGATATGTGATATGACATAACATGACATTATACGATGAGGTTGGACTTCTCTGCAGCATGCTGGTGGCGGGATGAGGAAAAGGGTGGACAAGTTACCAACAGACTGAAAGAGACCAGAAAGCTGACTGGTGGAGATTATTTTGTTCGGAAATCTTTACACATTAATTCAATTAGTCTGATACTTATGAGGTAAATCAGATACTGGTTTTTGCTTGACACACCATGTAATTCTTCTGGTGGGGCCTATTTACCTTCCCCACTCCCTTCTAATAGACCCTTCCCTCCATTTATTCAACAGAGTATTTGGATCTGCCACTCAGCCACTTAGAAGCCAAAATCACTTAGCCAACCTGTCTTAGAATCTTTATTTGTAAAAGGGCTAATTATAGTCTCCAGGCTTTCCTAATGGGGTTGTTTATTATGAGTATAATCTGCAGTAATAGGTGTGAAAGTGCCTTGTACACTAGAAGGCATGAGACCAATTTAGGTTGGCTTTATTGCAGTGCTCATATTTATGTGTGATGTCTGCCTTCTCTGGGAGTTAATGGAATGTTGGTATGAATATTTTGGCAGGAACAAATTTCAAACGCTTTAATTAGAATATTCATCAAATTCCAAACCAAGGCAATAATTAGAACAGAAATAAATGGACAAAACAGAGGTAGGGCTAGAAAGGGAACTGGGTTGACTTTGTAGCCACAGCCTCAGGTCTCTGGACACCATGAGGCTGTATTCCAGTCCATTCCCCATGTTGAAGAAGCTTGTGTAACAGCAGCAAGTGGTACCCATGCCCTCAGAATGCAGCCATTCATGTCTATGAGGATCTAGAAAGGTTCTGAGAACTGAGAGTTGAAGTCATTGCTCTCCTTGAGGGGCACCAGGGTAGAGCCTCTAGTCCCTTCATAAGAACAAATAAAGCAGTGTTTACCCTTCGACTTCTGTTTGTGCAAGCAGGTTCAGGATTTGATCAAATAAACCTACCTTACCAGGCTGGGGGTCAAGGGCTTGGGATGGGATCAGGTAGCAGAAGAGTCAAGGGACAGAAGAAAATGAAACTATATGAAACTTATAATGGGGTTTTCTATCCAAATTCTGTGGGAGACCAAGCTCCTGCAGGAGTCAGAGGCTCCCAGATAGCTCTGTCCTCTTGCGCCTTCCTCATCAAATTTTTGGCATCATCTCTGATTACTTTGGGATTATAAAGAGACCTACTCACGTTCCAGGGATGGGTCAGGAAATCATGTGCTCAGAGCACTGAGGAGAAGAGAAGGAAAGTGTCGGGAGCATCCCGCTCATCTGTGAGCAATGTTTGGAAAATCAGTCCTAACCCCTTAACACTCTAGGTCTCCCTTACAGTCATTCCAAGTGTTCTTGCAAAAGTCCTCTCCAAATGGAAGCAGTGAATTCAAATGTATGATAACCCTGTCTAGATATTTCTATTCTCTGTGGGTAAGATAGTACCTGCAGCAAGTTGTGAGGAGGTGCTCAAAGAATCCAAACCATGCTTGGAGGATGTTTCAATTTGAGAGCAGAGAGGGCTTTTAGGGCCTAAGGAGGTGAACCCTAAAAAATTCCACTTCCTGTCTCTCAGAGAGCCTTTGGGACTGTGTGTTTGTGACTGTGTGTGTGTGTGTGTGTGTGTGTGCATGTCAGGGCATGGGGGTTACACACACACCTTTGTAGGAGATGGGGTGTGTGGAGGGATACTAAGGGATCTTCTGAAAGTCTGAACGGTCTATCAGATCCAATAAACGTTTACTGGCATGAGTGTTGTTTGAGAAGGCCTTGAAGATGGGTAGGACTTAGTAGGCTGAGAAAGGTCAGAAACTGGCAAGACATTGCAAGTGGAAGAAATAGTTGGAGCAAAGAACATGAAACATGAAAATTCAGGACGTAGACAAAAAAATATCCCATCAGTCAGTATGATCCCCCAGCTCAGTCATTTCCAAGCTAGTTAGAGAAGAAAAATAAGACTGGAAAGCTTGAGTATGGCCAAATTATAGAGGGTTTGAAAGCCAGTCAGACAAGGTGGGAGTATCATTTAGTCAATCATTCCACAAGTATTTATCAAGTGGGACTATGTGCCAGACACAGTTCCTCGTGCTTCAATACATCAGGGAACAAAAAGGATGGGCATTCCTGGGATTTACATTCTAGGGATGACAATCTATTATTATCTGCCATTGGCCCTTAAAGTTTATGAACTAATTTAATCTTTACAACGACCCCATGAGGTTGGTACTATTATTAACTTGCTTTAACAGATGGGAAAAATCAAAGCACAGGGAGGTGGAGCATATAGCCCAACGTCACACAGTCACTAAATGTCTAGAGTCCCTTGTTGCTCCTAACTACTGCTTAACATTAGTCATAAGAGCTGAAGGAGCAGGAGTTCAAGGTTGGTATTTTGGCAAGAGAGGGCAGTGAGGAGTCATCAGTTGCAAGATTATATCATAATAAAATGAACTAGGTGGTTTAAACAACAGACATTTATTTCTCACAGTTCTGGAGTCTGGAAGCCTGGGATCGGGGTGCCAATATGGTCAGATTCTGGTGAGGGCTCTCTTTCTGGCTTGAAGTCAACTGCCTTCTTGCTGTGTCCTCACATGTTCCTTCCTTCATGCTTGTGCACAGAGAGCTGTCTCTCTTCCTTTTTTCTTAACCACTGTTGTCATATGATTGACATCCAAAAAGCTGTGCATATATATACACAGTGTATACAGCTTGATGAGTTTGGAGATCAGCATGCATCCATGAAGCTAGCAATCTATGCCATAAACACATTCATCACCTCCAAAAGTTTCCTCCTGCTCTCATTATTATCATTACTATTATTTTGCATGGGTAATAAGAATACATAACTCTAAAATAGTCAAACTCATTGCAGCAGAAGAGTGGCTGCTGCCAGAGGCTGGGAGGAGAGGGAAAGTGGAAACTATTAGTCAAACGGTACTAAGTTTCAGTTATGCAAGATGAGTAAGTCCTGAACATGTACCTGGAGTTGACTGTACCATATTGTACACTTAGGAGTTTTCTATGAGAGTGAATGTTGTTAGGTGCTTCCTCCTCTTATAAGTCTCCCAATCCTATCAGGGCTTCAACATTTGCATTTGGAGGTGGGGACACCATTCAGTCCATAGTCCCAGGAAACATCAAAATTTTGAAAGTTCTCTAGTAATTGTCGATGCTTGCTACTTGTATGTGTTTTCTCATTTAATCCTGTTCATAGCCCTAGGAGGTGGGCATTATTCTCTCCATTTTACAGATTGTGGGAAATAGAGTTGCAAGAACTTTAAGCAGTTTTTTAACCACTCCTACATCTGTTGTGCCCCTGATTTAAAACCCAAGGTCCACCTTCTCTGTAGCACATGACACTGCCCAATGCTCCCGTACCCCAGCATACCTGGAGAGGGGGCTCTCAGCCTGCAAACAAGGCTGTTCCCATGTAGAGGCCCATGGGGGACAGAAGGCCGGCAAAGCTTCTTGGGTGCTGGGTAACAACTCTCTGTCCTCCAGGAACCCAGTCTGGAGAGGAGATGTAGAAAAGGTTTGAGGAAAGAATTTATCTAAGTCAGTTTAAGAAGGATAACTTTTTTTTAATTTTTTGTTTTGTTTTTTAAAATAACTTAAGGGGGGATAATGGTAGAGCATTTCCCAGGGTAGAATTACTCAGTTACTTTGGGAAATTAACATGTGTTTCTACATGGAGAAATTCTAACTTCCTTTTTTCATAGCTACCTTTCTTTTTGGACTTGCTTTTTCAATTGTTTTTGTTCTCTTATTCATTTCTTCATGATCTGCTATGAGCATGGATCTGTGTAAGAGCTGAGGAAAATGTGTTTGAAATTGCTATGACTTACTTCCGGGAAGTGCCATGAAAAAGTCTATGGCTGAAATGATGGGAATGCATCAGTTCAGTGTTTCATTACACTTTCATCTTTCCATCCCATCTATTTGATCTTTTACATAGAGCCATAAGAGCTGGGATGCCTCAAAACTGACTTGCCCCCAGGTGACAAGAAGAGGTGAGCATTGCTGGTGTTCTGTCACTTGGATCTTGTGTATCAACAGTTTTGTGGGAAAGGTAAATCAAAGTGGGAGCTAAATTCAACATTTTATATTTGAGCAAGTTAATGTGTTTTCTCGTAAATTCTTAATAAGTAACATAGAAACATCAATTTGATACAAGATATCCATTATTAGTGAACTAATATTTGTCTCCTGGAACTCTAATAACTCATCTTTGCTTTTGAACACTCTCAGATCCCACATTGAATTGAGTCATTTCTCTGCACTTGGAGAACTCACATGTGTTAAGTAATATAGTCTTCACAATGACCTACTAAGATGTGGTTATTTCTCTGTTACAAGTAAGGAAACTGAAGGTCAGAGAAATGAATGCTGCATGCCAATGTTACCTCCTATAAGTCTATGACAGACTGTGCCCTACACATGTTCACCGTATCTCCAGGACTGAACGAAGCATCCGCTTCACAGTAGATGCTCAATATTGTTTGTGAAATTATTGAAAAGTAGCAGAGCCAGATCTCAAACTCAGATTTTTAGCTCTTATGGCAGCAAACATCAGAATGACTTGTCATTTGTAATCATAGAGAATTATTTCCCTCTATTGGGCACTAATGTTGAATCATTAGAGACACACAGTGCAATAGCATTTTGGATTTTTCTACTCTTTTTGATAACATAAGGAACACATACTCACTGTATAAGAATCAGGGAGAACAAATGAACAATCAGAACAACAAACACATTTAAACCACTTGAAATCAGTCTACTCAAAAACACCAGCTTCTGTTCTGCAGCATCCTTGGCTATGAAGAAATCTGTATCCTGTTTCCTTAACAAAAGGGTGTCCTTCCCCTCTACCTTCCTGAGTTCTTGTAGTCAAAGCCAAAAGAGGTTCTCTCTTTCTGATGACCCAACAGGATCTAACAGGCCCATTCTTTGAGACTGTGGACAAGAAAACCATCACTGGGAATGGCAATTCAAACATTTTTATCTAGTTGCCATCAGTTAAAAGCAAGCCCCAAGGACAGCCTGAAAGGCAATGGCTTTGTCCTCAACCTCATGGTGCTCAGTGGGAAGAATAAGTTCAGGTGATTTGCTACTAACCAGAAGTGTGTGCCCTTTGAATGCCTCCGTTATCTTACTGTAAAAGGGAAGATGATAACTCAGATGGTAACCAGGGTTGCTTCTAGTCCAAGAATGCCATGTCTTAGTCTAGGAAGTTAAAAGGGCAATGTGCACAAGGTGTGTACAGCTCCCCAGCCAGCCTCATCCATGACAGTGAGAATGAGAGGGGTGTGGGCTGGGTGTACACAGGTGAGCACCCCCCACTGCCGTCGTTGGTTGTCTTGTGAACTCTGCTGCCCAGATGCTAATCATTGTCAGGGTTCTCCAGAGAAATATATATATATGGATAAATAATAAATAATGAGTGTATATTTATATAGGAACTCACGTGATTATGGAGGCCAAGAAGTCCCAAGACCCGCCATCTGCAAGCTGAAGAACCAGGAAAGCCAGTGCTGTGATTCAGTCCAAGCCCCAAGCCTGAGAACCAGGGCCACCAATGTCTGAGGGCAGAAGGAGATAGATGTCCCAGCTCAGAAAGAAAGAAGCAAATTCACTCCTCCTCAACCTTTCTGTTCAATTCCAGTGCTCAGTGGATTGGATGACGCCCACCCTCATCAGGGAGGGCCATCTGCTTTTTTAGTTGGCGAATTCAAATGCTAATCACTTCCAAAAATTATGTCCTCAGACTTACCCAGAAATAAAGGTGTACCAGCTATCTGGGTATCTCATAGGCAATCAAGCTGATGCACACATTTACACATCACAGTCACATTGCCTCCTTGGCTTTGGAATCTGAGGTTGTGAACTGCAAAGAAGGACAGATAGAGGTACCCATTTCTCCACCAAAATACAAAATCTCAATGGGCCCCTCTCACTGAAATGAGAGAACAGCCCTGCCTCTGACCTCTGACCGATGGATGACAGAGCCTTCCATTTACCACTAAAGAACTTCAAAGAAGCTAGAGGGTAGGTTTCAGGTCACCACTGACGAGACCCAGATTCTATCCCTCAGACCCTAGCCGATGACCCACCTACTGGAACAAACCATTTGCTTTTCCAAGTTCTCTTGTCTCCTGCAATCTAGGATTTAAACATGCTACACTATAATTATTTGACTAAAATCCATTCTTCTTTCTCTAACTTCATTCAACATAAATAACTAAAAGGTTGATTTGATTAGCAAGCGATATTAAGGAAGAAGCTGCCCATCCCAGTTAAATTCACCAAGCACTGTGAATAGTGTTTCTTTTTTCCCTCAACTCTCTCCTCTCTTTGGTTCCCTAAAGCCACAGGAACTTTGTGCTTAGCCGGACTGTGCCTTTGTCCCCCTTTCCTCACAGTGGGGGGCGGATGGTGGGGGAGAGTGGGGAAGTTCTATGCTAAAGGTAGTGTGATCACTCTTCCTCCACGAGAGCTTTCATTTCTTATTCTTTCATTATTATTTTTAAGGTCTATGGCTTGATTTTTGTGAGAAACATAGAGGAGGAGTGGTAAATGTAGAGGAGAGAGAAGAGAGTAACGTGATATTATCTTCTATAGAAAAACGCATTTGGGTGTCAGACGCTGACAGGGGAGAAACACACAGCATTCATGGTAAAAGGCTTGATGGAGGCTTAGGGGACTAATCCTGATACTTACTTTATTTTCTTTTTAATGGGATGTCACTTCTGAAGAATAAACAGTCTTTCCTGAATCCAGAGTTATAAGCACTTATTTGTCTAGATAAAGTACAGAAAAGAAATATTGTGTGCTGTGGCCCGTAAGTCATCTTCATGGCTTTTCAGGTAAACTACCAAGGATTTTTACTGTTCAACTCAGTGGAACACAATTGGTAAACTGAGAGCTAACTGATCACGGCCATTGAAGCAGTCCAGGCCTGACATCCAGAATTTTATCTTCATCTCAAATGGCAACATCAATCACCTGCAAAAGTGCCCCAGCAGGGGATGCCCACACAAAGGGGGAGCAGGTACCAGATGCTTCAAGCTAAGTGGCCATTTCATGCTGAGACCTATTCTAGGTGTCCCCTACCAAAAAAGAAGAGCATAGTCTCCCCCCGCCCCACTCCCAGCAGCTGCACAGAAGTGTGCATCACCAGATGCACAGATGTAAATGGGATCACAGCACTGGAAAAACGGGGTGAGGTACCTGGCGTTGGTGTTTTTAAGAGCCTGCCTTTCTGCTCTAGTATCATTAATTGTGGAAGTAGAAACGCCAGCAGTCAGAGGGTGGGATAGCTAAAAATCAATTTAAAATCCAAACCAGGCACAGCTGTTGAAGGAAGGCTGCGCATTCTCTGCAATTGCTATGAAAAGCCAGTGAAAAGAGGATGCTGTGAGTGAAGTGCAGAATGGCATAAAACAAAAATCAAAGAACACAGAAAAAAGCAGACGATGTAAAACCTTAATGACAAAAGAAAGTGTGAAATGGCTTGACCCATTTCTTGCTGAGGAAAGTTGGAAAGTTAATGTCAGAACCGTACTGTCTGTTATAACATTATAATACATGTAATTCCAATGAAGTTTCCTTGCCAATGGCTCACATTTTCCTCATGTTTGAGTAATGCTGGCATAATGAAAACCTATCCAGGCTCCTCTCTAGGACCCAGGTCCAGTCTCTGCTGATTGCTAACAGCTCATCTAGTCAGTCATATATTCATTTAATTATTAAAACGAAAAACTTTGGAGGACCTATTTATATTCTCTGTGAGCTCAAACAACTGTCTGATACCTTTGGAACTCAGATCACTTGCATGTAAAAGGGGGATGGCAGTTGCTGTACTGACAACCGTGCAAGGTCTGTGGAGAGTCAGATGACGTAGTGTAAAAAGAAACTGAACAAAAGGTATAACTTTTCTTTTTTACTAGAAAATGAACTTAAGTCCATTTAACTTATTTGAACCCGGCCTAAGTAATGTGGTAATTCTTTTGGTACCATCACGGCAGAAACCATCTTTTGATCTAAGCCACTACTGAGACTATGAGCGGTGCTCACTCATCACCCCGAGTGCTTCCAGCACTTCCTATGTGGCTTAGTTTTATGTGAAGACTGTCAAATATCAGTTGAGATTAGTCTGATTCCATTGATCTCTTCACCCAGTTAAGTAGAAAAAATCAGATTCAGATTCTACCACATAAAAAAAGAAAAAATCCTCTGTTGCTCATAAAGGGGTCCAGATGGTAGTAGAGAAGGCTGTGGTGAACTGCTCCTTGGCAAAAACACTACTCGTTATCTTCCAGAAAGCCCTGCTTTATCCATTTGTGTCCAGGTGGACTTAAGAGTCAACATGCCTTTATGAAGATGCCTCCCAGGTCCTTTCTTCGCACAAAGAGGCCTGTTTTTAGAAAGGCCTTGCTGGATAGTTGTAAACTCAACTGACAGAGTAGCCAAACTATTAACATATACATCTTTCTAGCCCAGGACGCTGGGTTCTCTTACTTTACTTTTGGGTGGTTCCTCAACAAATAAGAGAATTTAACGTAAGATCCCTTCTCCGTCTTTTTTGCTTAGCATCTCACCAGCAGCCATCTTCCTGCATGTAAGTGGGCCATTAAGGAGGCAGAAAAAATATCTCAGAATGATGTGGGATAATTTAACCCCATCACCAAGTTTTGAGTGCATATATAAAGTCAGAGACCTAGATAACGATCAGCAATGCAGATCACCAAATAAAAAGAGAACTTCTTCCCTGACCCAACACCTGGGGAAGCCCCACTGTAGCTGTCCCTGCTCTCCCCCTTGCCTGTGACACACTTGTCTACCCTGAGCTTTAGAGGTCACACAGCACTGTCCCTGCTACTCCCTCATTTCACAATCACAAAAACTTGAAGCTTATTGTCCCCAATTTATGAAAGATAATTCCAAAGAATGAATTAATCTTCAGTGAGCCTGATTGGCATTCAGGTCTTCCGACTCCCAGGACGTTGCTGGTGACTTTCTGAACCAGCTTGTATGCCCCGCAAGGGGACTACACTGGGTGACAGACAAATTGTCACAGTGCCTTGGATGTTCTTTGTCACCTTACCACTAATTTTGTTTATGGCAATTCACAAAGAAATCCCCAAACTTCACAACTTACTTACTACCGCCCTTATCAACATTTTAGCACTTTGTTAACCTTGATAGGGTGCACCATGTATCCAGGTATATTGTAAAACTCCTTCCAAGTTCTGTTATCCCATCATATTAAAAACAATGCTTTTATTTTTCTGAGACTTCCGGGAAGATGGCTGCATGAGCAGGGCGGTGGAAATCTCCTTCCAAAACCATATATATTTATGAAAATACAACAAATACAACTATTCCTAAAAGAGAGACCAGAAGATACAGGACAGCACCCAGCCTGCATCTACACCCGAGAGGACTCGGCACCCCGCGAGGCAGGTAAGATACAGAGCCGCATCCCAGCAGGACTAGAGAACTCCCCTACCCTAGCGCACCAGCGGGAGGAGAGGATTCAGAGTCAGGAGGGAGTGGAAGCACAGGCCTGCAAAATAACCAGCCCTGGTGATCTGCACCGGGAGTGCTGACACACATCGCGCATTGTATCGGAGATTGGAGAGACAGAGGTGCAAGATCTGAGCTGGGGAATGCACAGGGTCCTCACAGCCAGCTCCCCGGGACAAAAGAAAAGCGGGCACTTTTTTTAGCGGTCGTAAAGAGACAAGGGCCCAGAATCGTCCCAGCACACTCAGCCCAGCAGGCTGGGAGTCCTGGGGAATTTCAGACACCTTGGCTGGCGACTGGGAAAAAGTAGCCGCACTGAGACTCCCCACAGAAATCAACAGCCTCCCATTCGTTCCCACCCTGGCCAGAGCTACAAAGGGCCCTGCAGAGTGGCACGGCCATAGCTGCGGAAAAGTGGAGCAACAGCGCCACCTACAGCATCCTCACAGACTCAACTCCTGGCGGGCGTTTTTTTTCTTTTTCTCTTTTCTTTTCTTTCTTTTCTTTCTTTCTTTTTTCTCTTTTCTTCTTTTCTTTCCTTTTTTTTCTTTTTAGTTCTTTTCTTCTTTTTAAAAGTCTTAAAGAGCCCAGATGACATATGTGGCACCTATGACGACCACTTCTATCGCCATGAAAAGACAGAGAAATATGGTACAAACAAAACTTCCCCAGACCCAGACAACACCAGAGAGGAAACATGAAGGGATGGAAATGCACAACCTTCCTGAAAAAGAATTCAGAACAAAAGTCATAACCATACTGATGGATCTACAGAGAAATATGCAAGAGCTGAGGGAGGAACTGAGGGAAGTGAGGAAAGACAATGCAGAGATGAGACAAGCGATTGACAGGCTTAGCAGCAGACTGGACGAGATGCAAGAGACTGTTAATGGAATAGAAATCAGAGAACAGGAATACAGAGAAGCTGAGGCAGAGACAGATAAAAGGATTTCTAGGAATGAAGGACTATTAAGAGAACTGTCTGACCAATCCAAACGGAACAATATTCGCATTATAGGAGTAGCAGAAGAAGAAGAAGAGAGAAAAAGGGATAGAAAGTGTCTTTGAAGAAATAATTGCTGAAAACTTACCCATGCTGGGGAAGGAAACAGTCTCGCAGTCCACGGAAGCCCACAGATTTCCCAACACAAGATATCCAGGAAGACAATACCAAGACACATAATAATTAAAATGGCAAAGATCAAAGATAAGGACAGAGTATTAAAGGCAGTTAGAGAGAGAAAAAAGATCACCTACAAAGGAAAACCCATCAGACTATCATCAGACTTCTTAACAGAAACCTTACAGGCCAGAAGAGAATGGCATGATATATTTAACATAATGAAACAGAAGGGCCTTGAACCAAGAATATTGTATCCAGCACGATTATCATTTAAATATGACGGAGGGATTAAACAATTTCCAGACAAGCAAAAGTTGATAGAGTTTACCTCTCATAAACCACCTCTACAGTATATCTTAGAGGGACTGCTCTAGAGGGAAGCACTCCTAAGGCTAAAAAGATGTCACCAGAGAAAAAAAAATCATAGCAAAGAAAGCAGACCATCCAAATACTAACTAAAGGCAAAGAAGAAAACACCTAGTATATAAAGAATGGAGGAGGAAGAATAAGAAGGGAGAGAAATAAAGAATCATCAGACTGTGTTTACAATAACTTAACAAGAAAGTTAAGTTAGCTTGTTAGATAGTAAAGAACCAACCCTTGAACCTTTGGTAACCACGAATCTAAAGCCAGCAATGGCAATAAGTACATATCTATTGATAATCACCCTAAATGTAAATGTACTGAATGCACCAATCAAAAGACACAGAGTAATAGAACGGGTAAAAAAGCAAGACTCATCTGTATGCTGCCTACAAGAGACTGAACTCAAACCCAAAGATAAACACAGACTAAAAGTGAAGGGATGGAAAAAGATATTTCATGCAAACAACAAGGAGAAAAAAGCAGGTGTTGCAGTACTTGTATCAGACAAAATAGACTTCAAAACGAAGAAAGTAGCAAGAGATAAAGAAGGACATTACATAATGATAAAGGAGTCAGTCCAACAAGAGGATATAACCATTATAAATATATATGCACCCAACACAGGAGCGCCGGCATATGTGAAACAAATACTAACAGAATTAAAGGAGGAAATAGAAAGCAATGCATACATTTTAGGAAACTTCAACACACTACTCACTCCAAAGGACAGATCAACCAGACAGAAAATAAGTAAAGACACAGAGGCACTGAACAACACACTAGAACAGATGGACCTAACAGACATCTACAGAACTCTACACCCAAAAGCAACAGGATACACATTCTTCTCAAGTGCACATGGAACATTTTCCAGAATAGGCCACATACTAGGCCTCAAAAAGAACCTCAGTAAACTCAAAAATATTGAAATTCTACCAACCAACTCCTAAGATCACAAAGGTATAAAACTAGAAATAAATTTTAGAAAGAAATCAAAAAGGCTCACAAATACATGGAGACTTAACAACATTCTCCTAATTAATCAATGGGTTAATGACCAAATCAAAACAGAAATGAAAGAATATATGGAGACTAATGACAACAACAACACAAAGCCACAACCTCTGTGGGACGCAGCAAAGGAAGTTCTAAGAGGAAAGTATATTGCAATCCAGGCCTATTTAAAGAAGGAAGAACATTCCCAAATGAATAGTCTAAAGACACAATTACTGAAATTGGGAAAAGAAGAACAAATGAGGCCCAAAGTCACCAAAAGGAGGGACATAATAAACATCAGAGAAGAAATAAATAAAATTGATAAGAATAAAACAATAGAAAAAAATCAATGAAACCAAGAGCTGGTTCCATGAAAAAATAAACAAAATAGATAAACCCCTAGCTAGAGTCATTAAGAGAAAAAGAGTATCTACACACATAAACAGAACCAAAAATGAGAAAGGAAAAATAACGACAGACCCCACAGAAATACAAAGAATTATAAGAGAATATTATGAGACTCTATGTGCTAAAAAGCTGGAAAACCTAGAGGAAATGGACAACTTCTTAGAAAAATACAACCTTCCAAGACTGACCAAACAAGAAAAAGAAAAACTAAACAGACCAATCACCAGCAACGAACTTGAACCAGTAATCAAAAAACTACCCAAGAACAAAACCCCAGGCCAGATGGATTCACCTCTGAATTCTACCAGACATATAGAGAAGAAATAACACCCTTTCTCCTTAAACTTTTCCAAAAAATAGAAGAGGAGGGACTACTTCCAAACTCATTCTATGAAGCCAGCATCACTGTAATGCCAAAACCTGGCAAAGACCTCACCAAAAAAGAAAATTACAGGCCAATATCCCTGATGAACGTAGATTCAAAAATACTCAACAAAATATTAGCAAACCAAATTCAAAAATACATCAAGAGGATCATACACCATGATCAAGTGGGATTCATCCCAGGGATGCAAGGATGGTACAACATTCGAAAATCCATCAACATCATCCACCACATCAACAAAAAGAAGAACAAAAACCACATGATCATCTCCATAGATGCTGAAAAAGCATTTGACAAAATTCAGCATCCATTCCTGATTAAAACTCTCAACAAAATGGGTATAGAGGGCAAGTACCTCAACATCATAAAGGCCATATATGACAACCCCACAGGTAACATCATACTTAACGGCGAGACGCTGAAAGCTTTTCATCTAAGATCGGGAACAAGACAGGGATGCCCACTCTCTCCACTGTTATTCAACATAGTACTGGAGGTCCTAGCCACGACAATCAGACAAAACAAAGACATACAAGGCATCCAGATTGGTAAAGAAGAAGTCCAATTGTCACTATTTGCAGATGACATGATACTGTACATAAAAAACCCTAAAGACTCCATTCCAAAACTACTAGAACTAATATCTGAATTCAGCAAAGTTGCAGGATACAAAATTAACACACAGAAATCTGTTGCTTTCCTATACACTAATGATGAACTAACAGAAAGAGAAATCAGAAAACAATTCCATTCACAATTGCATCAAAAAGAATAAAATACCTAGGAATAAACCTAATGAAGGAAGTGAAAGACCTGTACTCTGAAAACTACAGGACACTCCTAAGAGAAATTAAAGAGGACACTAACAAATGGAAATGCATCCCATGCTCTTGGCTAGGAAGAATAAATATTGTCAAAATGGCTATACTACCTAAAGCAATCTACAGATTCAATGCAATCCCTATCAAAATACCACCAGCTTTCTTCAATGAACTGGAACAAATAATTCTAAAATTCATATGGAACCACAAAAGACCCCGAATAGCCAAAGCAATCCTGAGAAGGAGGAATAAAACGGGGAATTACACTCCCTGACTTCAAGCTCTACTACAAAACCACAGTAATCAAGACAATTTGGTATTGGCACAAAAACAGACCCACAGACCAGTGGAACAGAATAGAAAATCCAAACATTAACCCACACATGTACAGTCAATTAATATTTGATAACAGAGCCTTGGATATACAATGGGGAGATGACAGCCTCTTCAGAAGCTGGTGTTGGAAAAACTGGACAGCTACCTGTAAGAGAATGAAACTGGACTACTGTCTAGCCCCATACACAAAGGTAAGCTCAAGGTGGATCAAATACCTGAATGTAAGTCATGAAACCATAAAACTCTTAGAGAAAACATAGGCAAATATCTCTTGGGCATAAACATGAGCGACCTCTTCATGAACATATCTCCCTGGGCAAGGGAAACAAAAGCAAAAATGAACAAGTGGGACTATATCAAGCTGATAAGCTTCTGTACAGCAAAGGACATCATCAGTAGAACAAAAAGACATCCTACAGTATGGGAGAATATATTCATAAATGACGTATCCGATAAGGGGTTGACATACAAAATATATAAAGAACTCACGCACCTCAACAAACAAAAAGCAAATAGTCCAATTAAGAAATGGGCAGAGGACATGAATAGACACTTCTCTAAAGAAGAAATTCAGATGGCCAACAGGCACATGAAAAGATGCTCCACATCGCTAATCATCAGAGAAATGCAGATTAAAGCCACAATGAGATATCACCTCACACCAGTGAGGATGGCCAACATCCAAAACACAAACAACAGCAAATGTTGGCGAGGATGTGGAGAAAAGGGAACCCTCCTACACTGCTGGTGGGAATGCAAATTAGTTCAACCATTGTGGAAAGCAGTATGGAGTTTCCTCAAAAAACTCAAAATAGAAATACCATTTGACCCAGGAATTCCACTCCTAGGAATTTACCCTAAGAATGCAGCAGCCCAGTTTGAAAAAGACAGATGCACCCCTATGTTTATTGCAGCACTATTTACAATAGCCAAGAAATGGAAGCAACCTAAGTGTCCATCAGTAGATGAATGGATAAAGAGGACGTGGTACATATACACAATGGAATATTATTCAGCCATAAGAAGAAAACAAATCCTACCATTTGCAGCAACAAGGATGTAGCTAGAGGGTATTATGCTCAGTGAAATAAGCCAAGCTGAAAAAGACAAGTATCAAATGATTTCACTCATATATGGAGTATAAGAACAAAGAAAAAAACTGAAGGAACAAAACACCAGCAGACTCACAGAACCCAAAAGTGAACTAATAGTTACCAAAGGGAAAGGGACTCGGGAGGATGGGTGGGAAGGGAGGGACAAGGGGGAAAAAGGGGCATTATGATTAGCAGACGTAATGTTAGGGGGGCACGGGGAGGGCTGTACACCTCAGAGAAGACAAGTAGTGATTTTATAGCATCTCACTACGCTGATGGACAGTGACTGTAATGGGGTTGGTGGGGGGGACCTGATGAAGGGGGTAGTTTAATAACCATAATATTTTACATGTAATTGTAGATTAATGATACCAAAATAAATTATAAAAACAAAAACAAAAAACAGTGCTTTCCCACTCCTGGTATTTGATAAGGATATGGGACTGTTATACAAAGAATAAGCATTCTGAGACTGCATTTACAGAAATACAGTGTTTGGAATGTAGAAGGGGATACCATCATTCTATGCTGGGTCAGAGCATGTCCCAAACACACCTTTCAGTTCAGGACATTTATAAAATAAATATTCTCTGTCTCCAGAGGATCATGCCTCCACCACTAGAAACTGAGCCTCGGGATGACAAGATGTAGGGATTGCTGTCTTCACATTTGCAAAGGCTGTCAGGGGGAAGACAGATTAGACTCACTCTGTGCTGTCCTCCAGGGCCGAATTAGAATCAGAGGGCAGAAGCCACAGGGAGGCAGATTGAGGTTCCATGGAAAGAAGAGCTTTCTAAATTATTAGATCAGCTCACATTGGAGAGAGCTGCCTCAGGAGGTAGTTTGGTCGTTGGGACCAGAATTGTTCACAAAAAAGCTGAGCCATCCTTTGGCGGAGCTGTCCCTGCAGGCATTCAAGCACTAGAGATAATTTGAGGAAATAGTATCTCAGATACCTTTACTCCAGATATTCTCGGGTCCTAGAGAATATACATGGTGAAGCACCTGCTCAGAGCCTTCTCTCTTGTTTTCAGACCGTCTGAAACAGCTTTCTTGAACACCTCTACCAACAGGCAAATAGGAATGTACTGGTTTGGTATAGCTGCTTGTGTTTATTCTCAATTCTTCCTTATCTTCCCTCACATAAGCAGAAGAACTTATTCTGCATTAGAAACACAGACATCCTTGAATTTCTTATAAACAATGTTTATTAGCCTGCAATTTAAGATAAATTGCCAAGTTTTTCTTTTTTACTTTCTGAAGACTGTATTTTTAGAGCAGTTTTAGGTTCACAACAAAATTAAGAGACTTCCCATATACCTCCTGACCTCATACATGCACATCCTCCCCCGTTACTGACATCCCCCGCCAGAGTGAGGCAGCCGTTACAACTGACGAACCTTCACTGACACAGCACGATCGCCCAAAGAGCACAGTCTTTTTTAGGGGTCCCTCTTGGTGGTGTACGTTCTATGGGTTTGTATAAATGTATAAGCACATGTATCCATCATTATAACTTTTCTGTTTATAGAAAACATAGTACCACTCTGGTGGGGGGTGTTGATAATGGGGGAGGCCATAATGTGTGGGGCCAGAAGGCTTGTGGGATATCACTTTATGTTCCTCTCAATTTTGCCATGAACCTAAAATTTCTATAAAATATAAAGTCTCACTATGTACATAAAAAAAGGCAGTCTGTGGGAAAGGACCTTGGCCCACCACATTTCTGAGAAGGCAATCGTGCTGCTCTTTCATAAGCTTTCCTGGTCTTTTTTATCAGCAAGAAAGAAACGGCACCCTCAAACTTCATAGTTGAAGTGCGTGAAATATAGGACATGTTTCGAAGGTATGAATGGGGTTTAGGAAAATAAATTGTACACAATCTAGGGTCTAATAGAAGTGGGTGCAGCTACAAGCCTGAAGAAGCAAGAGGGAGAGAACAATTTGAGAAGCCCAGTGAGGGTCACTGTGTGGAAAGAATGACTGCTTGAAACTGGGTCTCTGGTAGACACAGTAAGGCAGCCCACCAAGCCCTGGCATGGAGGGAACTGAAGGGGGTCTCTCTCATCCTCATTTCCTCCCACCTGCTGTCACCCAGGGGTGCCTCCTACTGGCAGAACCAACTGGAAGCCCATGGTAAGAGCACCTGCTGATGCTCTCACATTGGTCAGCCTTACAGGAGCGAGTCGGAGAAGGGAGCAGAGTGGATATAGAGAGGCCAGCAGAAAATGCGCAACACTGTCTTCCCTCATAGCACACACCTAGGTAGCTATTTCCTCTCTGTTCTCCTTGGAGCCTGGAATGCACTCCTTAGCAGGGCCTATTTAATTGACGAAGACTTGCAATTGGCTCTAAAATAAGATTAAAAGTAGTAATTACTCTAAATGAAACACTTTATCTTCTGGTTATGAGGACTAAAAAATTTATTGACAATAAATATTTCAATGGCAATAAATACTTGGGTTCACTTACGAAAATATTTTATAATAGATTTATAAAATACATAAATAATTATATTATGTTGTCATAGATTTATTAAAAAACATTTTTTAGGGACTCTCTTGTCGCCTCCTGGCAGGAGCCAGGCGCTCTGTTCTCCTCTCACTGTATCTCTCAATAAAAGCCTCTACCCTGGCTTTCCTAAAAAAAACCCCAAAACAAAAAACAACATTTAAAAAAATCTCCTACTTTCCCAAATGCTTTTTCAGAATTAAATATCTCCTTCTCTCAAGGCAGCCATGCACTTATTATCTCTTTCTTCCACAACCATCTGATACTGTTATGTACTGTCTTTGGTATGAAATCTGTGATATACATTCTAATTTCACTGCAAGCATTCACATTCAATAAAACATTGCATCATCTGGTTTAGATAATCAAAATATCCTATTTTATTAGATTGGTTAAATGTAGGAAAGATAGTTTCAAAATTAGTATTTCTTGTGCACCCTGTAGCGAGTTGCCACTGAAGACACACGCTCTGTTTGTGGGATACGAGATACATACTATGATGTTGGGGAAATCAGTGAGGTGATGGCTGGAGAAAGGAGGGTGGGCTAGATGGCCATCCAGATTCTTTGCGCATACTTCCCCCTCCTTGCCTAGAAGGAATTATCTGAAAGCTAAGTGAGTCTGGTATTTAAACATAAATTCACCTGCAATTTGGTGCTTTTCAATGGAGGTTTTCAGAGCTCAATTTCAGTTTCATCTCAAAGTGGGATTTCAGTTACTTGACAATAACAGGTTTGCTCTTGAAAAATGAAAGTGGAAAGTGAAGTCTGGATCTCCCTCACCATTCTGTAGACTGAGCCTCCTCCAGAGTGGAGAGCATGCTTGCTGTTGATGGAAACACAATGTTGATGGAAAAGTGTGCTACCTTGTGGGAGCTGCTATAGTGTGGCCACATGTTTAGCAGAAATGTTTGAATCTCTCTGAGAAATTCATAGCACTAAAAGCAAAAGCTTTGCATAGCCTAGCAGATGCATATACTTAATATCACATAAAATCTATCATTCATTTGTACTCAAATATGTGCAAATAGGCACTGAAGGTGTTCCATATTATGATCCTGAATTGGTCTAGGTTTGCATATAGGAGGGTTTTCTTTCTCCTCCAACTGGAGGAACCGATTAGACATCAAGAGCAAAGGTGTGTTGTGCTGACCCAAAGAACAGATCCAAATGGCCTCCCCAAAATGAACTGTCCCCAAACAATTACCGTTAAGTCCCCTACTTTGGGGACCAGGTTGGAAGAAGGTGGTTGAATCAAGTATTTATAGATGTTTTTTGGGATTGTTTATTTTCCAATGGGGATGCAAGAGGTATAAGAGGTATCTAAAATATAAAAACTGTCGCTAATTAAAACTAAAAATCAAATTTTCTGCTTAGTACTTTGAATTCATTTTGTCTCAAGTTGATGGAAAATAAAACTATTAGTAGAATTACTTAAAAAATTGGGGTAAAAGGTGGAAAGAAAAAAATGTAATTAACTGCCAGGAATTAGATATAAGTGTGGCAGAAAATGCGTTACATCTTGTGGCCTTCGTTTAGACAAGCAGGTTTTTAGATAGCACTGCTCGGTTACTCTATACCAGTAGCATTCTGACGTATAAGAGGACTCAGTTCGGGTATGTCTCTCTTGTGATTTACTTTTTTTTATTATTAATATAATTTATTTTATTATCATTGATCTACAATGACATGTGCAATATTACGGTTATTAAACTACCCCTTCATCAGGTCCCCCCCACCAACCCCATTACAGTCACTGTCCATCAGCATAGTGAGATGCTATAGAATCACTACTTGTCTTCTCTGAGTTGTACAGCCCTCCCCGTGCCCCCCCAACATTACATCTGCTAATCGTAATGCCCCTTTTTCCCTCTTATCCCTCCCTTCCCACCCAGTGATTTACTTTTTGATAAGTTTTGTTCAGTGAGTATATTTTTTAAGATTCAGCATGTTGCTTGACCTAGAAAATATTCAAAGCAGATGACTTTCCTAAGTAAAGTGGAATGTACAAATGAATCAAAAAGACATTTTCATTCAAATAATGAAAAGCTACCCCTTGGTCATATCACTGGGGGCTGGGCAGAGAGAGGATGCAAAATATATTGCATGTTATCCCAATCCTTGCACAAACACATCTTGGGAGGCGGCCTTCTTGGTTCTTTGCAATACAGTCTGGAAAGCAACATAAAAGCCTCACTATATCAGGTGCATTTTGTACCCTTTACAGTATTTTGGTAATAAAAATATGGAAAGGGTTTGTGAGAGTGTGAAAATGACAAATGATTACATATAAATGTTTTCTTATGTTTCAGGTGGGCATGGAGACAGAGAATGGTGTACAGTCGTCATGCATTTTCTTATATTCTTGCACCATGTGACAAATAAGATCAGAAATGGCCCTATTCACAACTTTTCCCACAAAGTGTTCCTCAAAAGAAGAAAGAAAAAAGCAATAATACAGCAATTAGTAAGGAACTGGAAATAATTATGTTTAGGCTGATGGTAGAACGTAGCCTATCCTTACAAAATCCTGCAGAAGTACACAGGTCAGAGACTGGGCAATTGATCATTCTTTGTTCCCAAGGTCATATTTTTTACATGGGTGACCTTGCACAAAACACTAAAACTTCATTACGTGTCAAGACGCTCACTGCTTTACCATTCCTCAGCAGTTCCCCATCATCCGAGGGTGATGCTCTCATCACTCCAAATGGCACACAAGATACCTTGCCACCTGACCCTAGCCTGCCTCTTCAGTGTCGTATCCTGACACCCACACATCCGCCCATCACCTCAGATGTATCAGATTATTCTTGTGGGTCCAAAGTGCATTGTGTCTGCAGCCCCCATGCCTTTCTTTATTCATGCAATAAATATTCTGGGGTACCTACTGTGTGCCAGACACTCTGCCAAGGACTAAGGATGATGAACAAGGCAACATGGTCCCAGAATTCATGCAATCTGTGGTCTAGCAGGGATAACAAGGAACAATAACACCCCCAGGCCAAAAATATAGAGAATGATCTCAGATTGTGATAGGTGCTTTGAAGGGGAGGAAAAAAGCAGTGTTGACCTAGAGGCTCAAAGGGGATGAGGAGCTGAAGTGGTGACGTTTAGGGTGTGCTGGGTGAAGACCCAGGGCTGAGACTTCCAGACGATGAAAAAAGACATGCAAGTTCTAAAGTATGAACGACATTCTCAGGTTCAATGAATTGAATAAAGGCCAGTGTAGCTGGAGTGTGGTTTGGGGACACAGCACAACGTGAAGACGAAAGGTCAGCCAGATGTCAGGTCAGCCAGGGCCTTTGCTCAAAGCAAGGAGTCTTATTCCAAGGACAACTAGAAGTTAATGGCTGTATTTAAGCAAATCTGTGACATGGCTCAACTTCTGTTTTAAAAGATTGCTCTGGCATCTTGAAATGCATGAACTCGAGAAAGACAAGAGAGAAAGCCGATGGGAAGTGGGTGGAGTAGCTTAGGACGCTGTTCCGGCAAACCCGACAAGGGATGATAGTGGATATAGCTAGAGATACATGGAGGTAGAATTAATGATGCAGTTGAGGTTCCTTCTTTTCTAATTCCTACAATCTTAAAGTCCCAACTCAAGCATCACCTCCAAAGCTACTTTGAAAGCCTGCCAATCCCCACAGGATTAGAGACCCCCCTGCTCTCCAAGCAGCCTGTCACGTGGCTCCACACTGGGATATACCATCATATTGACTTCCTGCCTGTCTTCTATGAGGCTGTGAACATTCTTTTAGAACAATGGCTGTGTCTTGTCCATTTCTGCATCCTTCGCCCAAGCACAGAACCTAGTGCATCAGAGACATCCAATAGATGTCAGGTGTGTAGGTGAATCGTGCCCTCTGGTCTGCTGTAGAGCTCTTCCCATGGGAGTAAGATCTAGGGGCTTGGGATTGATTCTGGTATTGAAAGCACCGTGGAAGAGATACTGCATACCAAGGACACCTGTATCTGTTAGAAGTGACCAAGAAATCTCAGACAGGAAGCCAAATCGATTTTTTCCAAGGCCGTTTCAGGGGAAGGAGTTCTTGACTATGGTGGAGTCTCTCAAAAGTACTTTGAGTTCCATTTCTAAACGCTGCTGTGACAATTACAGTTCAGAAACGCTTACACCACATAGCTTAGCAGACACTGTCATTTTTGACAAGGGGTTTGCATTTATCAGTTGTGTGCCTGAGAACTGTTGGACAGAAATCATAACCAAGCTGTCACCACAGCTTCCCATTACCTTCAAGCAGATTCATTTTAATTCACCTCCATGAACACTGAAGATCCTAACATGCACTGGGTGTTGTGCCTGGCTGTTAGGATAGTGAGGGGTGTCAGAATACTTGTAAATAGTCTCTATTCTTAAGGAACTCACAGTCCTGTGAGGAAAACAACTAAATGGGCATTGCAATTGAGGTGCTAAAAAAAGTTATAATGGGTATATATAACATTGTATATGGATATGCTTTGTGGGAGAAAACATAATTAATAATAACAAATAAGTAGGAAAATGTATTCATTCTTCTAGGAGGAGGAGTAGAGTATATACTTGGTCAGACAGGAGCTTAACTTGAGCCAGATTGGTAGGAGTTTATCTGTTTCTCTCTGTCAACTTCTCAGATTCAGGGAAGCCAAAGGCTTAAAGGCATTGGCTCCAAACCTAGGCTGTCTGAGTTCAAATAAATTACTTTATGACCTGTATAACCTCTGCCAAATTATTTATTTAACAGCTTTTCACCTCAGTTTACTCAACTGTTAAGTGGGATAATAATAGTATGCACCCCATAGTGTGGCAGTGAGGATTAAATGAGTTTGAGCACATGAACAGGAAAATGTTATTCTAGGCAGAGGAAATAGTAAGAGCAAGGGCAATGGATGTCCATATAATATTAAGAAAGAGCAAACATCCCTGAACAGAGTACAGTGTGTGTTTGGAGAGGGAGAGTGGCAGCGAGAATGGGGACACAATTTTCCATCCAGATACTGAAGGGTTTGTAAGCCATGTTTTAAAAATGTGGATTCTACACTATAGGTCGCAAGGAACTACCAAAGATTTCAAACAAGGGAGTAGTGTGCTCAAGTCTATGTCTTAGAAAGACCATTCTGGCAAGCCAGACTAAAAAAGGAAAGAAGACGAGAGGCAGGGTCCAAGTAGGGGTTAGAGCAGTAACTCACGAGAGATGTTTCAAAACCTGGAATAGAATGGCAGCAGTATGGAATTACCAACCTGCTAAATTTAAGGTTTCCCAAATATGGTGACCATAAGGCTCTTCTTTCCTTATATAATATTCCAAGAATTCATCAGGACTCAGTTTGGGGAATGCTGGTTCAACATCTACTCATTTTTAAAATTTTGTTTCTGCCTATATCCTTCTGCATCATCTCTGATGCTCTAGTCCTATAACCCAGCAGGGAATCGTGAGCACAGACAGAGGTACTGGTAAATGATCTGGCATGGACAGTTTTGCAGATCAATAAATGAGCAAGTGTTCCATGGTAATCATTTACGCTGAGCTCTCTGGATTTTCACAGTAGCCATCTCCCTGCTATAGTGCTTTCTTCCCTTTGCTGCCAGAGAAGCTTTGTGAAGAGAGCGGCATGATAAAAGTTGTATTCGAGGAATATTAATCTGTTGTTGGCATAACTTTTAGGTTTGAGGGGGGAAAATAATACTCTGGAGGCTTAGAATTTCCTTTGCAATGCATTTGGTGTGGTTCTCTCTGAGGAGAAAAATAAATCCTTAGAGAGTACTGGGTATTTTTCTGAGTGCTATCATACATCACCAAACACAATACACACATACATACACATTCAAAGCTGTTTAATCTTCACAAAAACAGGCACCAGAACTGTTATTATCCCTATTTTATGGATGAGCAAACTGAGTTACAGAGAAAGTCAAAGTTGCATAGCTAGTAAGGAGTAAAGCTAGGAGGGTCAGTGGCAATAGCTGGTATTTAATGAATGTTGAACAAGTGTGTGAGCAAATGAGTGAGGGAGCAAACAGAATAAATGAACCAGGGGTTAGCGGTAAACATCAGGAAAGTGAGAAGAAATGATGCATTCAGGTGAAGGACATTAGGAGCAAGACAGGCAAGCAGGCTCCTTGCTCACCTGGGCCACATTCCACAGAAATTACTCTCCAAATAAGAGAGTTTGAAGTGGGTATAGTAAAGAAAAAAATGAGTGAAATTTACTCAAGATTACAGTAAATGTGGCACATTGGGAAAGTTAACACATTTCTCTGTTGTCAAGATCGAGCTCTTGTATTATTATTGGCTCCTATAAGTGGCATTTGAAACAGATACGATTTTGACCTGCAAGGAGTTTAATGTGTGGCCCAAGAAATGTTTTCAATTTGCTGGATTCTGTGACCGCAAGAATAGAAATGGCACCTCTATATCTGCAAAGAGGTGCCAAATGTGTCCTGCAGAAGGGCTACTGACACACTTCTAAACAAGACTTCAGTCCCTATCTGAGCCTGTCAGTAAGCTCCTACTTAGCTTCTAGGTACCTAGCCCTGTGTTAGGTGTTAGCAGAGGACAAAAGCACAGATATCATCGATCAATAAATATTCCCAGGGCATATACCAGTGCTAAGTACCAGGGAACCCCAAATGGACAAGATATAATCCCCGCAGAGAAAACTGATGTTCTTATGGGCAGGATCCTCACCTGACCCTAAACTACTCCATGATGTAACTGGCCTGCTGCTAGGCTACGGCTTCCACACCCGTGGGCAATAAGCTATGATTGACTGAGTCACTATATGAAGAGCTCTGCCCAGTGCTCTGGGTGGGGACAGAGACAGAGGAGGATCACACACCCGCAGACTGCTGGATGCAGATGTGATTCTAGTGCTCGATCTATTGCCCAGAGCACAAGCTGGATATAAGCCCTTTTACCCCAAGAACATTCCATTGTCATTCCTCAGTCTCACTGAATCCATAGTGAACTTGCCGGGAGCTGAAACCCATTGGCAAGACAATTGGTGACATTAGCAGGACTCACTGTTAACCAAGGAAGAACAGGCTGTCCTTATGGGGGGTGCTTCAGCAGGCTGTCCCTATAAATGGGGACACAATTGATTGTCCCCCAATGGGCATGTGGTCTGAGGTGGCTTGCATCCTAGAGGATTGGGCCCCACCCCAGGACTGGAGGCAGGTGGGGGTGACAACAGAGGCAGTAGGGGTGGCCCTTCATATAGTAAGTAGGTCGTTTGAGAAACAGAGTGCCCATGAGGCAGCGGGAACTGTGGATTGCCTGTTTCTCACAGTATTAGAAAAGTCTACAGATGAGAAGAACATGCCTCGCAGCAATGCTAGCTCAGTCTTCAATAGCTCTCTTACCTTTGCCTCAATACCTCGTAGCTGGCATTCTCACACTGCTTCTTCCTGTGCTTCCCTCAGGAGTACATCTTTCTCCTCCATGGCCTTTGCATCCTTCAGAGCACCTGGCAGCACTGCTGTCTCATTCTGTAAGGAATCTTTTAGCTCCTCCACTGGACCTCGCAGCTCACGTTCTCATACTGCCTCTTCTTGTGCTTTTTGCAGGGTCTGTCCTTCTCCTTCATGGCCTTTACCTCTTCCACAGTACCTAGCAGAAACATCATTTCATTTTTTAACAAATCTTTTACTTCCTCCACAGAACCTTGTAGCCGTTCTTGTGCTGCCTCTTGTCATATCAATGACATCCCATTCTTCAGTGAATCCACAGCAGTTTGCAACTTGCATTCTCATGCTGCCATTTCTTGTGTCTCTTTCAGGAGCATGTTCTTCTCATCTGCAGACTTTTTTAATACTGTGAGAAGCAGCCAATCCACACTTCCCACTGCCTCACGGGCACTCTGTTTCTCAAAAGACCTAGTTACTATATGAAGGGCCTCTGGTGTTACCTCCACCTGCCTCCAGTCCTGGGGTGGGGCCCAGTCCTCTAGGAGGCAAGCCCCCTCAGACCACATACCCACTGGGGGACAATAGACTGTGTCCCCATTCATAGGGGCAGCCCACTGAAGCACCCCCCCATAAGGACAGCCTGTTCTTCCTGAGTCAACAGTGAATCCTGCTAATGTCAACAATTGTCTTGCCAGTGGGTTTCAGCCCTGGGCAAGTTCACTATGGATTCAGAGAGACCGAGGAATGACAATGGAGCGTTCTTGGGGTAAATGGGTTTAGTACCCAGTTTGTTCTCCAGGCAACAGGTCCAGCACTAGAATTACAACTGCATCCAGCAGTCTGCGGGTGTGTGATCCTCCTTTGTCTCTGCCTCCTCCCAGAGCACTGGGCAGAGCTCTTCATATAGTGACTCAGTCAATCATAGCTCATTGCCTATGGGTGTGGAAGCCGTAGCCTAGCAGCAGGCCAGTTACATCATCAAGTAGTTTAGGTTCAGGTGAGTATTCTGGCCATAGGAACCTTCACTTTATCCACAGAACAGAATAATAACACAAGTATATATTCAGGTAACAGATTGTGGGGAAGTTGGGGTTCCTATGGCCAGGATCCTCACTGAACTTAAACCACCTGATGATGTAACTAGCCTGTTGCTAGGCTACTGCTTCCACACCTTTAGGCAATAAGCTATTACTGTGCTATATAGAGAGCTCGGCCCAGTGCTCTGGGCAGAGGCAGAGACGCTAGTGCGCGACCTACCGCTGGGAGAACAAGCTGGGTAATAAACCCTTTCACCCCAAAGAACGTTCTGCTGTCAATTTCTTTGGTCACACTGAATCCATAGCAAACTTGCCAGGGTTGAAACCCATTGGCAAGACACAGATTTACAAAAACTGCTGTTCCAATAAAACAGAGCAAGTAAGGTAAAGAATGAAAATATAGTACATGAATTACATAATAAACACCAGAGGTACAAGATACATTTTAGTAAGAATGGCTCAATAAGGATTTAGGACTGGAAAAGGAATTTTAGGTGGGTCTAGATTTTAAGCAAGAGGTGAGAACATTTCCGGAAGGAGAGAAGCTGACTGTATCTCATGCTGATAAAGCATCAGGGACACTGTGAAATGATTTTTAAAAAATCATCAAAAATCATTGGGTTTCCTATGGGAAAAATGATTTTACTGACATTGAATGATGAAATTAATTATTATACCCAGAGAGTATAATGCTAATTTCAAACTGGTATTTCTTCCCACAGCAGAGCCCACACTTGGATCTCCAGGATTTCACTTTCCCAATCTCTCCACTTTGGGGTTCTCTGGTCTTCAGAGCCCTAGAAACCTTCTCTTACAATTCTTCCATTTCCAAGGTTGGCACAATACGTGTTCTCTTGAGTCATTTGTTCAGACAACATAGAAACCCTGCCTCCTTAATAGTTTAGAATTCAGTCGTTCTCTGACCCATCCGTGACCCCACATGAGGCACAGCTGAGCACCTATCCAATTAGGCTCATCCTCATGCTAAAGGGGTAGGCCCAGGCCAGCATTGTCCCTGTGCTGTACGTTCCCAGCAATGCACAGCTCGTGCCATAGCAGGCAACCCGGCGCTGACACACAGCAAACCCTGACTGCCATCCATCTGCTCCCAGAACCGTGTACTCAACCATCACAAGGTATCACTTTGGAGATTACATCTTTGGGGCCTCATCCCGGCCAGGAGATGCGAGTCACCCAGGGATGACAGTCTGATCAAAATTCATGATGGATAGGGTTTGGCCATCATCCCATCACTCATGAGCAAGGAGGCAAAAATTGTCAAGGTAGGAGTGTCAAGTGTGGGAAAGGTAATTTCTGACAGGTGATTAATGCCAAGAAGCCAGCAATCACCCAGGTACTGCCAAGAGAAATGGGCAGTTACATAAATTTTTTCTATGTCAGTGCCTCCCTTCCCCCACTCATGACCTCTGGTTTTACAATACTGCAGAAAAGCCTCACAGATGATTTTTTTCCTTTCCCCAAATCCTAATATATGTGTCCCTCAAAATCCAGAGCTCCTGTACACTCTATTTACACACATACACCAAATATAATTGTAGTTAAGACCTCCTAGCCCCATCATCTTTTGAAAAACAATTAAATTGTTCCCCAGTTACTGTTACTCTGATGGTCATTAGGAAGCAATGGGTCAGTCGGACTGGGGTCAAATCTTGGTTTCGTCGATGACCCCAAGCAAATGATTTTACTGTCTGTGTTTCAGCTTTCCTATCTATAAAATAAGATTGCTTTGAGGATTAAAGGAGGGGCTTTCACTATTGTGCTTTATAGTAAATGCTTTAAAAATGCTAAGAATATTATTGTCCCTCTGCTAGGCTCGTCACATAGGAGAGAAAATTTTCAAAAACTGCAGATAGCTTGAGCAAGCAGAGAGAATGGGCCAAGGGCAGAGGGTATTTTGGACACTTGAATTAAAATTAGATGCGTGTGGGTTTGGAGGGGGGAAGTAGAGCAAATCAGCAAAAGGCAGGGAAGAAAAGCCATGATTCAAAGGGCTGAAAGCTGGTCCTCTTTTCTGAGGCCCAGGTAGAGACACCGCAGCTTATTTACAGGGAGGATGGAGTGGCGCTAGTACAGAACCTGAGGGACGATCCTAGGACTTATTTGCCCAGCAATGAGGAGACATCGCCTGCAAGGTCACAAGAGGAACAGGTGTGGATATGCTGAGGGTGGGCACACTGCAGCTTCTCACAGGCTCCAGGCAAGAGACAAGAGGCACTAGCTATTTTAACAGAGCGAATTTGATACAAAGACTTGCTAATTTGGTTTTGAAGAATGAAAAGACACTTTTGTGAGGCATTCCGCTCTGAGGCATTACAGAGGAGCCAAGAAGCCGCTTTAAGCCCTGGCGTCGAGGGAACCAGGGGAGAGGTTCCAGTTCCAGTTTAGAAGCTTGGAGCGCTGGCCCTTGGGGCTCAAGGTCAGGCCTCTGAGATGTCACTGGGGATTCTGAAGGCTATAGGGTGGCGGGTTTCTCAGGTGTGGGAAAAGCAGACTGCCGACAGGATTCAGCTGCTCCTGCTGGACCACGCAGACACTTCCTGGGGTGGGGAGGTGAGGCTAGGGCGCCACTGACGAGAACTGGGAACCCGCAGGGAGGAACAAGGCCCTTCTCCTTGCAGCAGCCGAGTCAGCGCCCTCTGGTGCCCCCTATTGGTCACACCTAACATGGAACCGCAGGCAAAGCCGATTCACGCTGTTTGCATCCTTCTGCCCCACAGGGACACAAAGCCCAAACCTGGGGAGAGGATGGTGGGTGGGGAGCTGAGAGATGGTAGCTTAGTAACTGGCACACTGTCTACTTCACCCACCCACCCACCCAGTAAATGCTGACTACCTACCACGTGCAGGCACTGGGGGCTGAGATGCACTGACGTTGTCCTCCAGGAACTCAGGTAAGGCAAAGGGGAGAAATACATGGTGTAAGGAAGAAGCTGTCACTGAAATGTAAGCCCAGCATGGCGGAGAGGAAGGATGGGGGAGAAACTGGCTAGAGCTGAATGTTAAAAATGTGTAGGGATCCTCTAGACGAAGAAAAGGAAAGTAGGTAGACAGTAATATATGGAAGAACAAACCAGAAAGGGTGTTAACAAATCAGAATTGGGATTTTTCTCCTGAAGGCAGTGAGAAAACTCTAGAATTTTAATCTGACATAATCAGGTATATGTTTTTAAAACAAACATTTTGAAATTGATTAGAATGGTAGCAGACTGGCCAGATTTTTAAAAATTGCAATAGTCTAGAAATATTTTTCTAAATTTTCGAATAATTAATACATTTTTTTAAATGAATGCATTGCATTCTATTTTCCCCTTTAATTCTGTTAGTATTTGTTTCACATATGTAGGTGCTCCTGTGTTGGGTGCATTGATATTTATAATAGTTATACCCTCTTGTTGGACTGAGCCCTTTATCATTCTTTGTCTATTGTGACTTTCTTTGTTTTGAAGTCTATTTTGTCTGAAACATGTACTGCAACTCCTACTTTTTTCTCCCTATTAGTTGCATGAAATATCCGTTTCCATCCCCTCACTTTCAGTCTGTGTATGTCTTTGGGTTTGAAGTGAGTCTCTTTTAGGCAGCATATAGATTGGTCTTGTTTTTTTTTTATCTATTCAGTGATTCTGTGTCTTTTGAGTGGTGCATTCAGACCGTTTACATTTAGGGTGATTATCAATAGGTATGTACTTATTGCCATTGCAGTCTTTAGATTCGTGTTTCCCAAAGATTCAAGGGTAATTCCCTTACTATCTAACAGCCTAATTTACCTCACTTCATATGCTATTACAAACACAACCTAAAGGTTCTTTTTTTTTTCCTCCTTTTTCTTCCTCCTCCATTCTTTATATGTTAGGTATCATATTCTGTACTCTTTATATATCCCTTGATTGACTTTGGGGGTAGTTGATTTGATTTTGCATCTGCTTAGTAATTAATTGTTCTACTTTGCTGTGGTTTTATTTCCCCTGGTGACATCTATTTAGCCTTAGAAATACTTCCATCTATAGCAGTCCCTCCAAAATGCACTGTAAAGGTGTTTGTGGGAGGTAAATTCTCTCAGCTTTTGCTTATCTGAAAATTGTTTAATCCCTCCTTCAAATTTAAATGATAAACTTGCCAGTTAGAGTATTCTTGGTTCAAGGCCCTTCTGCTTCATTGCATTAAATATATCATGCCACTCCCTTCTGGCCTGTAAGGTTGAGAAATCTGCTGATAGCCTGATGGGTTTTCCTTTGTATGCGATCTTTTTTCTCTCTCTAGCTGCTTTTAAAAATGTCTTTATCCTTTATCTTTGCCATTTTAATTATTATATGTTTTGATGTTTTCTTCCTTGGGTACCTTGTGTTTGGAGATCTGTGTACCTCCATGGCTTGAGAGACTATCTCCTTCCTCAGATTGGGGAAGTTTTCAGCAATTACCTCCTCAAAGACACTTTCTATCCCTTAATTAATACATTTTTAAAATAAAAAATCATATGAAAGGTAGACACAAAGAAACCAAACTCTCCTGCCTTCTACAGATAACCATTTTTATTTTGTTCAACCTTTTAACGTTGCTTTATTTAAACACAAGTAAATATTAACATTTGCTTTCTTGCACAGTCTTTTCTTACTTCTATCAATGTTGGAGTAAAAGTCTCCACAGTAGGGTTTCTGGCTCAGTGAGCAAATGCTTCTGTAGATGTTACCAAATTTGGAGGAGATTTTTCCTTCCTAGATGTACCTTTCTGTTCTCCCACCAGCACTACACAAGAGCATCTCTTTACTTACAGTCTGGCCAACAATGCATGTTGTGAAAACTTTCCGAATTTTTGCCATATAACAGTTGAGAGACAGAATGTCAATGTAGTTTTTCTGAGTGAAATTGTGCTTTTGTTTCATATGCTTAAAGGCCATTTGTACTTCTTTTAACCATTTTTTCCATATCTTTATTCATATTCATATTTTTAACCATTTTTCTGTTGGGTCATTTTTCATTTTTTCCCCCCAGTTCTAGGAGTTTTAAATGTTTTCTCACTTGGCCATTTCTTTTTTTGAATTTTGCTTTTGGCTTTTGTTTTGTTTGCCATTCAAGTTACAGTTTCCTACTAGCAGCTTATGAAAGAGTTCACACAGAGTTTCTGTAAATACATTTAGGGTTTCATTTTTACATTTAAAACTGATCCATATGGAGTTTATACTGGTACACAATATGAGGTATAGATAGAATGTTGTCTTTTCTAAATGGATACCGAGAAGTCCTAATTCCCTTTATTGAAAATATCTTTGCCACACTGATTTGAGATGTCATTATGATCATATTTTAAATTTCCCTATATATTGGGTTTCCTTTTGGAAACTTGTGCTAGCCCATTATCTGTTTATTCCTGAGGGAATACTACACTGTTTTAATTATCGATGCTTTATAGTATATTTTAATTTCAGATGTTCATTATACCACTAATTGTTCTTGTTTTTTCAGAATTTCAGGTATGACTTGTTCTTCATAAACCAATTTCTTATCTAAGATTTAGCCTGGTAAATGTCAGAATGTCTCTCTTATCCACTTTTCAAAAGCAGTTTCAGGTTTACATAAAATTGAAAGGAAAATCCAGACATTTCCCATATGCCTCCTGTCTGCACACAAGCACAGCCTCCCCCATTTTCAACATCCCCTACCAGAGTGGTACATTTTTTACAACTGATGAACCCACACTGATACATCACAATCACCTAAGGTCCACAGTTTACCTTAGGGTTCTCTCTTGGTGGTGTACTTTCAAATGTGTAATGACATAACCCATTCATTACAATATCACACATAGTATTTTCATTGCCCAGAAAAATCTGTGTTCTGCCTATTCTTTTTTTCTCCCTCTGCCCCCTGGAAACCACTAATTTTTTTTATTATCTCCATAGTTTCAGCTTTACCAGAATGTCATATAGTTGGAGTCATAAAATGTGTAGCTTTTTCGGATTAGCTATTTCACTTAGGAATATTCATTTAAGTTTCCTCCCTGTCTTTTCATGGTTTAATAGCTCATTTCTTTTTAGTGCTAAATAATATTCCATCATCTGGATATACCACAGTTTATTTATCCATTCACCCACTAAAGGACTTGCTTCCAAGTTTTGGCAAACATCTGTGTGCAGGTGTAAAGTTGTTATAAATATGTGTGTACAGATTTTTGTGTGCATATAACCTTCAACTCCTTTAGCTAAATACCAAAACCACAATGTTGGATTATATGGTAAGAATATGTTTAATTTTGTAAGAAACCACCAAACCATTTTCCAAAATGGCTATACCGTTTTGCATTCCCACCAGCAATGAATGAGAGTTCCTGTTGCTGCTCTACATCCTCACCAGTATGTGGTATTATCAGGGTTCTGGATATTGGCTATTCTAATATATGTGTAGTGATATCTCCTTTTAATTTTCATTTACCTGATGACTTATGATATGGAACATTTTTTCATATACTTATTTGCCCTTTGTATATTTTATTTGATGAGGTGTTTGTTAAGGTCTTTGGCCCATTGTTTTTAATAGGGTGATTGGTTTCATACTGCTGAGTTTTAAGGGTTTTAAAAACATATTTTGTTCATATGTATTTTGGTATAACATTTATTAAACATGTCTTTTGCAAATATTTTCTCCCAGTCTGTGGCTTGTCTTCTCATTCTTTTGACATTGTCTTTTGCAAAACCAAGGTTTCTAATTTTAGTGAAGTCAAGCTTATCAATTTTTTTCTTTCATGGATTGTGTCTTTGGTGGCATATCTATACAGGCATTACTATACCCAAGGTCATCCATATTTTCTCCTATGTTATCTCCCAGGAGTTTTATCAGTTTGCATTTTACACTTAGGTCCATGATCCATTTTGAGTTAATTTTAGTGAATATTTTGATTATTTTTTTTGCATGTATCTATCTAGTTGTTTCAGCACCACTTATTGAAGAAACTATCTTTGCTCCATAGTGTTGCCTCTGTTTCTTTGTCAAAGATCTATGACAATATTTATGTGGGTCTATTATTTGGCTCTCTTTCTTCTCTAGATTCAAAACATCTTACTTGTACTTAAAATAGTAATTTTATTGTACCTTGCAGTTTAATAGGTTATTTGCGCCTGTTTCCCTATGCCCTACTCTATGCCATCACCAGTACTGTACCCCATCCCATTGTGCCCCCAGCTCTAATCTTAAATACTGGGGCCTGTGTCAACTCATAGCAGAGGCTCAGTTTTTGCTGTATTTGAAAGCTAATTATAATCAAACCTGCAAAGTCTGACTACTGACTCTTCCAGAAACACAGTGAATGGGAGAAAAGTCTTTAGGCTGGCATATTTTGAGGCGCTAACTCGTATGGTTGTGATGATACTATTCTGTGTATATTCTAACTGCCCTTATGAATTCTCTCTGCATTTACTCAATTTCTGTACATTATATTACTGGGCTCCTGGGACCTGGCTACCATTCCTTCTGAGATAGATTCCTTCCTCATTGTGCAGCACTCCTCATCCGAGTCAGATTCCTTTGTTCTTCTGCAACTGTATTCACTGCAAGTGCATAAAACACTGTGTCCTGGTCCTGTCCGCTCTCTGCTGCATTCACTCCTTTCCAGGTTAGACGCCACTGTGCTCCCTTCGTTCCTGGCTGCTTCCTGGAGCTTCCTGCCCTCCCAAGTCAGACATCAGACTACCAGTTGTCTTACAGTTTCTCTACCTACTATTTGCCCCATGAGACACATTGTTTTGTTACATCTTTATCACTCTCTATATCATAAAAGAGTTATTTACTTGAATAGAAGGCCCATTCTCCCAGGAGACAGACCAGACATTCTTTCTATGGTACTCCAGGTGTTCTCATTTTCCTTTTAGTAAAGCAGCAGGATCCTGAGGCCAGATTTTAAACATGTCACTTTCCATGTGAGCTTCACTGGCCTTAGTGGCCTCTATACTTTGACTACTTCTTTCTTTCTTGTGTTCTCCCTTCATAGACAGAGTATCAATACTGTTATCTTTTCCAATAGAAATACCCTGGTTTTTATGTTTATTTCATACTTTAATAATAATGGGTTTCAGTTTTTGGTCACCAGTAGAACCAAGATTTTTTTCTGATTTTATGTTTTGTTCTCACTGTCTAGGATTCATATCTGTTCTGGACTTAGAGATATAGTTTGCTTTTGTTCTCAACCAACCTACCAGCAATTAAATTAGTTTAGCTGACAAAACCGATTTTGGTTGATAGTTACATGGATGGGAGGATAGATAAATTCTTGATAGCTGACAGAGAGAGAGAGAGAGAAAGAGATACTTTTCTTTATATCAAGGTTTCTCAACCTTGGGGTATTGACACTTTGGGCTGGATAATTCATCACTGTGGAAGGCTATCCTGTTTATTGGTCTCTCTCTACCCACTAGGTAGTAGTTGTTCCCATCTCTCAAAGTCTTACAGTCAAAAATATCTTCAGACAGCACAATGTTTCTGGGGGACAAAATCATCCCCCAGTTGATAAACATTGCTGTAAATCCATTATACTCCTAATTATTAGTAAGTAGTAAGGATAAATTTTTTAAATGATTTTAAAATTAATATACATTGAGTGAATATTGTAGGTCAGGCCATTTGGAAAGTACTTTCACATATAAACTTATCTTGTATTTAAAGTATCCCTATGAATTAAATATGAGGAAACAGAATTTAGAGAAAGCCAAATAACAATAATTGGTGAAGCTGTTTTTTAAACAGTGGATCAGTCCCAAAGCTCACGCATTTAACAATTATGTTCTGTATTTTACATGTCTTCTGTGACATAGCTCAATCTATCTATGTACACTTATTTTTGGAGGATGAGGGGTTTTTCCCCCATTTTTCTAGCTTATTAGTACTGAGATTAATCATGGTGCTTAACCCCTAACAGATATAAAGGAATACTAGTTGAACTGAGTACCTTTTAGTTTGATCTGAGAATGAAATACTGCCATACTTTGCATACAGAAGTTTCTTAACAAATATTTGCTAAATTAATGTGCTACATACTTTTACCTTCTATTGGTTTTCTACATCTCTCTAAGTGTTCATAATGAGGAGGAATAGTAAGGGGTCATTTTAAGATAGCACTTGTACTCCTTTTCATCTGTTGACTTTAATATAACCTTTATGAATCCTTTTTTTTTTCTATTCATTATTTTCTTTTTAATCTAGTTTTGGTCACCAATCATAACCAGAGTAATGTTGCATTATCTTTACATGACACCATTTTCTGAGGAAGTACATCTGTATCATGACACTACTCAGTTCATCTATGTCTTGAGTGAGGAGAATAGGGGATATGAAGATTATTAAATCAAATTCCTGACTCCTAATCCATAGCATTACAATTACTAAAGTTAACTTGTCTATTAAGACATAATAGGCCTCTCACTCTCTCTAAACCACCTCGGATTAATCAGTGAGCATGGATAGTTTCCTACAGACACACATTGTGGAAATGAAGAAAAACAGATTTGTTTTGTGCCTACACTATCCTGACTATTCTGATAGTTGCTTTAACTTTGTAAACTTATTTTGGAGTAGGTACAACATCTCTGTTTTAAAAAATAAGGCTGAGAGAAACTAAGAAACTTGCCCCAAATCCACAGCTAAAAAGTAGCAGAACCAGGCATGAAAGTGGTTCAGGCTTCAAAGGCATTTCTACTACTGTTGGGTTTTAATTCATTTCTACAAACTCTTCTATAAATTAGGCACAGTCAGAACGAAGCAGCCCTTAGATAAGGTTTCCTCAAATCGCCACTATTGTTTAAAAATTTGCCTTCCTACTGAAGCAGAAAGGCAGAAAGGGAAAAGTTTATCATTTGAGTCCACAGGTTGCACATATGAAACTTGAGCGTAAGTAACACTAGGTTGCGGAGGACCTAGAAGAGTAGCAATAGAACACACTGACTCTTGCCTTCTTGCCAAGAATTCCCAGACCATAGAATGTTACACATAGGGAAGGGTTGCTACTTTGTACTCCAGAGACTGTTGTACTTTTTTAGCATTTGAAGGGATCCCAGGGCACTCCCCATGGAACTTCGGGATTCTTACAGATTAAAGGTGCTATATACATGTCAAGTATCACAGGACTTATAAAAAATATTTCCAGTTATTGGTGTGGACTGTTGAACAGCTTAGAGATGATAGTTATTGCTGGTAATAGAAGTGTAAATGGCTCTTTTTGCTATACTTGCTCCATATTTTACTTTTTTTTGCTCTATAATCCTGAGTGGCCTAGAACAAGAGACAAAGATATTTGATGACAAAGCTTAAAAAAATAGAAAGATGACTATTTTTCTTACTGTAGTCAAGGTCAACAGCGAGAAAGGAATTTACACGAGCACATCATCAACAAAGGTAGACCACAAGGAGCTTGAATACTACATTTTTTGCTTTTAAAACTCAAACATAAATGCTCTTATCTTTTGACAGCAACCATTATAATTGAAATTTTGTGCATTTTAATTGGTAGAAAATGCAATGTAATACAATGTCTTTATGTTTACAAACTATTTTTTAAATCTTTTAGGACAATCCTCTGGGCCCTCTGAATTATTTAGTTTGGCCAGTTGTGGTACCCACCTGTCTCCACTGGATTCCTAACTATTCTTTAACTGTCTATAAGAAGCCACTAAAGAGATATGCCCATCACCTTACCCTGGTATCATTGAACTGCTCACAATCAACCATTGTTCAGCTGAGCAAATAGTGCTACCTTGGGAAGCAAAACATCCCTATTCTTTTTATTGCAGTTTCACTACAACTTAGAGATTTCCACTCTAGTGTTAGAAAAGCCTCAACATGGCAGAGAAATAAGATCTCCCCCTTTCTCTCCTTCCAAAGCTTGACAAAACTACCCTTCATATTCATATGCACTGACTACAAGTTTTCAACTACAAACTATTGTCATATGCATTAGCTTATATTCTCAAAATTTCTTGAGTTAGTCATGATTTTTACTTTTCAGAGAAGGAAACTGAATTCAGACAAGTTACATGAAATACCCAAGCATACACAACAATTAAATCTAGTTAGCACTAGATTTCAAATTCAAGTCTCTTGATTTCAAATTCTAATAGCTTTCTTTTACATTAGTGGTTGAGGCACTTTTTATAAAGGGATAGGTAGTAAATATTTTCAACTTTGCAGGCCATAGGATATCTGCTGCAATTACTCAACTTTGCCTTTGTAGAAAAGAAAGGAGACATAGATAATAGGAAAATAAATGACTGTGTTACAATAAAACTTTATTTATAAAAGAGGCAGCAGCTGGACTGTAGTTTTCCAACTTCTGCATTATGGTTCCCCTATAATTCTGCTCCATTTGGGATCTATTTATGAAATCTCCTCCAGTTAAATTTTCACAAAGTGTATTTATAAAAGATGAGGTAATACTTAGTCCTGACTCCTAACCTAAGCTACCAGGCAGACATATTTCACTAGTGTTCACAGTCAACTAATAGAGTAGAAATAGCACTGTATTTAGAGTCAAAAACTTGGATTTGAAAATGGGCTCTATATAACCTCCGATATGTGTCGCCTTGAGGAAATCATTGACCTCTCTGAGACCCAGGCTAATAGGAGTTAATAGTCATCTCATGAGGTGGTCGTAAGGATCAAAAATGGTCTATGTGGCAGTGACTAACCAGAACCTGCTAGATAGCGAGCCTTCAGTGAAGACTGGTAAAATCTCTGTTTTAACAAAATTACAGCTTTCTGCCTTATAATTCTGGGGTTTTGGTTAGGAAGTATGAACATGCTATCAAGCAGGTCATTTCATTTGCTTGTTGAGTCATTAATTTATTAAACCCAAATAGAGTTTGGAGCTAATAGAATTCTGGGGTTGTGGATGTTACCCTGTTCCCACTATAACTGGTTTTTCAGCTATGGATTTTAATCAGAGGCATGATAGTTTTTATGGTTGGTTCCCCAACATCCATTCTACTCTCAAAATAGTTAATCTAGGAGAATCCTGGTAATCCTGCTTAACTTGTTGGTGATTGGTTTAGGAATAAGCAGGTTTCCCAGTACTAGTCATTGAGATAAGAGAGGAATTATACTGTTTAGAGGCTTCTAGAAAATGTTTCCTCCCTCCTAGGCAAAAGGCATAAAAAGAGGCAGTGCCTTTCACTTTCTGCACATCCTTCTCACAGGAGATTTTGTCTGTAATTGACACAGCCAGCTTGAAACCATGAGGGGCAGCTGAGGGCAAAACTAACAGAGAAGGGCAGAATAGAAGGACGGAAAGAACTGGGACTTTGAGGACCCTGTTTAGCTTCTGAAGCAACCAACCTGGGAATCTTGTTATGTTAGACAGTGAGATTATCTAAGGTACTGTTCAAGCCCATTTGATTGAAGTGTTTGATTTCTTGAAGTCCTGAGACTAGCTTAGTCTAATATATTGTTGTTTGTAATTTTTATGTGACTTTATTTAAAGGCTATGGATGAAAATGAGAAATTTTGGGTTGCTCTCTTAATTCTGTCATTCTGATTAACTAGATGATTTCTGGAGAATCATTTTACTTCCTTGAATTTTAGTTTTTCTACTCATGTGTTGAGGGAACCAGATCAAAGGATGAAACTTCAAATGTATTTCCCTGCTCTAATAATCTGTAAATCCACGATAATGCATAGAAATGGCTCACTGAATCTTTTTCACAACACATTTTAGTCTAGATCTGTACCGTCCACTATGTTAGCCATTAGCCACAGGTAGCCAGTGCATAGTGAGATGTGCCTTACGTGTAAAATCTGTACAGGATTTTGAAGACTTGGTATGAAAAAAGACTTGGTATTTAATTTATATAAAATATAAATTACTTTTATATTGCTTACAGGTTGAAATTATATTTTGGATACATAGGGTTAAATACAATTTATTGTTAAAATTAATTTCACTTGTTTTTTGCTTTTTTATGGAAATCTGTGAGAAAGGACAATAAGCTGGTAACTCAGGTAGGGCTCATATGTGGCAGCCTTGAAGAGAATTCCTTCTTCTTTGGGAAACCTCCGTCTTTGCTCTTACAACTGGTCTTCAACTGGTTAGATGGAATTCATCCACACCATGGAGGGTAATCAGCTTTGCTCACAGTCTAGTGAGTTAAGTATTAATCATATCTGAAAAGTAGCTTCACAGCAACACCCAGCCTGGTGCTGGACCAAACAACGAGTCAGCATTGCCCCGCTAAACTGACATAAAATTAATCATTGCAATTCCTATACTCTTTTCTTCTACTCCAGAATTCATTTGCCTTCAACAGATAAAAAAATTCAATATGATATTGCACTTATCAACGATTTGGTTTGCATTATTCTCTGTAGTTTCTTAAATATCTTTTGCTTTCTTCCCTTACTGTTAGCAGCATTCAACATCTTAGGGGAAAGATGATGAGACACCCAAGCAAAGAAAACACCTTTGAGTGTCAATAAGGCTTTTGCATTTTTAAATCCTCAGCTCTAGGGTGTAATGTTTATGTCACAAATGACAAATCTGAGAAAATAGACAAGTCAAGCTGTCTCATTGCAGAAGAGGTAAAGATTACATGGGGAAGGTAAAGAGAGGAAGACAAATAACTTAGATGTAGATGAATTCCTAAAAAGCAATCCTGTGTCTAACCCACAGTCTGTTTCCTAGTTAAGGGTGGGGTACGGAATAGAAGCTTGAGGTAGAATTCAGAACTCAAGAGAAAGGAAAGGGAGATCTGGATTTCAGGGTCAAGCTCAGGATGATTGCAGGCTCCACAGAATGTGCCTCCACAGACATAGATGTGGTTGAGTAGAAATGCCTGACTCAGCCATGTTCCCTATCAGTGGCATGAAGGAAAATCCTGTCTATCTCAGCAGGGCTTGGAGGGACCTGCAAGTGAACCAGATTAGGGATGTCTGCTCCTAGAAAAGGGGGCAGAAGCAGCTGAGATATATGTGGGCAAGTGACCAAAGACAATCTAAGGATGAAGCACAATATTTTTCCCTTTCTGAACAGTGTTGTGTCTGGATAAATATTACCTGCCCATCTAGCATGGACAATAATAACTGAATTTACCCCCAACACCCACACCCCTCTACTACTAGACTGACCATATATCTCTGTTTGCCTGGGATATTCCTGATTTATAGTGGTTGTTTCATGAATGATTTAAATAATGGCCCTTTTCACTCTAGAAAGTGTCCTGCTTTGCACTAAAATCTATGTGGTCACCCACCTAAGCCCTCAAAACTTAGATGCAACATATGAGAAAAAGTAGAAACCCTACACCAGTTGAAATTAAGCTTCTTTTCCTGGAAAAATGAAGAGGAAAAATCCAAAATAGAAAATGAATTCATTTATAGAGAAAATAGGTTGAACTTTTGGCAGACCTGAGAGTGTGTACTGAAATTCACATCTTTCCTAATGTAAAAGGCACCGAAAGCACTTCAGATCCATTACATTATGCACAGACCATTACTTGAACACAATAGAACATGTAATATATTTTATATATGTAATTTCTGGCTCCAGTTCTTACAGTGACCTTATTCTAGAAGCACATGTAGTCCTTACTAATTTATTATTATAAGATGGTAGAAAGCAAGGGCTACTTTACAAAGGCCTTCACAAGCACAGCTAAGGGCATTTGGACTATATTCGGAGGGGAAAGAATGTGATTTGTGTTTTAGAGGATGAACTTGAGCGACAGTGTGGAAGATGGGCCAGAGGCAGAAGCACTGGTGAGGAGGATCCCGTGACAATTTGACAGTGAAGTGAATCTGAACTGAGAATTGACAGTGAGGATGCCAAGAGGACAGATTTGGGGGCCATTTAGGAAATCAAGGAGAAAATATTTGAAGAGTAACTTTACACCATGAGTGAGAAACGAAGGGTAGATTTGTGGAGGTAGAGAATGAGTTCAGTGCGGGACAAATTTTTTTTTGAGGTTCCTGCAGGATGTTCAGGAGACCTGGTTTCTGTTGTGGATGAAATAGATGGTTTTTAAGGTGACTTTTTAGGTTTGGAGTTTGACATGAAGACATGTATTATGGACTGTGATTTGGAAGTACCAGCTTATAAGAGTTAGGCAAAGTATTAAGCATTGAAAAAAAAGGGGGAAATACAGTGATTACTTTCTCTTGGCAGTGGATGTAAATATAATCCAAGTATATTTTATGGTCAAGTCAGGCTTAAACTTATTTATTTTCCTGAAATAAAAAAACTCAATATTAACATTTTATGAGTGTCTTGATGGGAACTTATATAGGAAGAATTTCACCTTAGATCAGTATTTTCCAACTGGGGACAATTTTGTTCCCCTAGGGGACATTTAGTAATGTTTGGAGATATTTTGGGTTGTTATAACTGGAGAAGGGAGACAGGGGACCATTACTGGTATCTGGTGGTCAGAGAGATGCTATTAAATATCCTGCTTTTCATAAGACAGCCCCCACCAAAGAATTATCTGGCCCAAAGTGTCAATAATGCCAAGGTTGAGAAACCTCTGCCTTGGACAACTGAGTAACAATTTTGTTGAAAGAGCTGAAATCATCCTTAAATTGTTTTTCTGATGAAGAAACACCACAGAAGGACTTTGATATAATGCATGAAAGAACCATGTTATGGCTGGGAACTCCATTCTAGTTAGCTTTTCTAACTCAAAAGCCCAGTTATCTGTTCAGAAATCCTTGTGTGCACAGGAGCAGTCTGGGCACACAGCACATTGAAGGCTCCAAGCAAGTACAGTACTTTTACCCACTGAACCCACAACACAGGTTAGCATCTGATGCAAAGATAGCAAGTTCTGTATGGGAATAGATGGGAAAGCATATACTGCCAAAGACATCTAAAAAATGAAAGGTTGAAAATAACCATTAAATGTGGCTTTTGCATTGCCAAATCGGAGGACAAAAGGTGATAAAGAGAGTCAGCAATGTAAGATCCTGGTTAAGGGCATGGGCTGCAAAGTTCAACTGTATGTGTTCATAAGACTTCTTGTCTTGTGATTCATGAGTGACAAACTTTTCATCCTCTTATGTGCTGTGATTTTTTTAATCTTTAAAGTGAGAACAAAAATAATACATTTCTCAAAGATTTGTGACTGTGAGTAAACCAAATACCACATATAGAACTAGCAGAGCGATTAACGCATGATAGACTCTTAGTAAATGTCATCTACATGAGCTTTGGAGGCCTGGCTGGTAGAGTGTGTTGTGCATGAGGAAAAGAAGACCTGGTCTCAGCCCACTGTTTCCAAAATGGCCCTCTACTTCCACGTAAATGACACAAAGATACTTACAATATTAATTCTTGGAGTATGACAATACCTCTTTCTTTCTTAATCAAGTCAATAATTTGCGATCAATATTTGTTAAAAGTGGTGACAATTCTTGATGTTGATCCACTGGTTTCTGCTGTAGATGAAATAGATTCCTGCTTTTCAAACTGTAGTTCTCATATCCGTGATGAAGAACTGGGAACAAGGTACAAAAGACTAAATGACTTCAAAGAGTCTGAGTGCAGACCCTGCCTGCATGCAAACTACACAGCAATATTTAAATTGTTTGTTCGCTGCTTACTAGCTGTAGAGTCTTTGGCAAGTTACTTAGCCTTTCTTTGTTTCTGTTTTTGTATCTATAAAATAAGCGTTGAAACTATCTCATAAAATGGCTATGAAGAGTAAGTAAGAAACTATAGGTTAAGTATTAGGAATGGCACAACCCAAAAATGTTCAGTAAATGTTAGCTATTAAAATTTAACATTTATAAAATATTAATTTGTGTGCAAAATTTATATGACTTTTTAGAGTTAAACTACAAGATGCTAGAGAAATTTCTTATTTATAGTGTGCTATTTCGAGGCAACTTTTATGTACTATTTTGCTTCTTCTAAGAACATGTTGGTAAATTTTTGAATAGCATGGACTTCTCAAAATTTTGGGAAATATAAGCCACTTAGGTGGCCTTCTGGTCCACTGGACAGCTATGCAGGCATAGAATATTATTGACCAATATTCTTAGATGCTATCTAAGAAAAATCCTTATGAATACCTACATACAATATCATTTTCAGCTGTTTAAAGTTGCACTATCTCACACTCATTAATCACACATACACTCATTAATCTCATTACAAAGGAGGATCTTTAACAACTGTGGCCAGATGTGTAGGAAAATCCCCTGCCTGGAAGCCATACTGCTGGGTCACTCCACAGACTTAGTTATGGCCAGTGTGGTGAGAAAGAATGTGGTTACATCAAACAGGTGACGTCACTGTGGGGTTCAGAGGAACTGAGCAACCTGGGTGAATTCTTGAGCTATGATCCTAAACAGTCAGAGAGATGAAAGATAGGACTGCATAGAGGGCAAGCAGAGGTAAGACACTCAACGATTCCAAGTAAATATTTTTGTAAATAAATTTGATATACTAACATTTCTATGACAAAATTTCTAAAGTGGGAGTTTACCCACTATTTCAGATCAGATGAAGTTCTTAATTTTAGTGATTTCTTAGCTGTTTCTTCTTTCTCTTTCTCTTACATATATACTATTGATTTATAGATGATGAGGATTTAGCTTTCCTCCTATTCCTCACTACCCTCACAATTACCTCATCTTCCTGGTAGTTATATACTTTGTAATAATGATTACTTCTATTATTAATATTTGGACTAATACACTATGATTCATTTCATCTCTCTCTCTCTTTTCATTCACTTAGTTTTCTGTCACACACAATAACTGTCAATTCATTACCAGTACCATTAATGGAAGTTTCACATCATGCTTACAGTCAGACATACCAAGTAATCAACCAGTTTCATTATTCTAGATTTTTTCCTACTAAAATCCTCTGCTTTCTGCTACAACTAACCTGGATTGCTTTCTAGGCCTGTAAACAGCAGTAGATATGCGATCTATCCACCATCCTCTAGGAAATTTCCTTCTTTCCTATGTTATATGTACTGTTCTTTCTTGTTTTACCTCATTTCATAGGTGGATTACATCTACCAGTAGGTTTGTGAGAAATAGCGTATGGGACAGATGTAGAATCCTAAATATAGATTTCCAGGATACAAGTGTTTTTCTTTTTTTCCTTTTTTTTATTACTTATAACAATACTTATTTATACACAAGCATTCACTGGGCTGTGTGTGTAAAGTAGCATCCATTGATAAATTAGTCAATAATGAGGAAATGAGGAGAAAAGTCTTCTGAGTTACCAAAATAGATGTTGCAAATTTGGCACATCAAAGTTCATGTACTTTGCTCATATGTAGTCTTTCACAATCTCATTCTGAGTCTGTGTACTCATTTTTTTTTATTAAGGTATCATTGATATGCAATCTTATGAAGGTTTCACATGAGCAACACTGTGGTTACTACATTCCCCCCTATTATGAGGTCCCAACCACATACCCCATCACAATCACTGTCCATCAGTGTAGTAAGATGCTATAGGGTCACTACTTGTCTTCTCTGTGCTATACTGCCTTCTCTGTAGCACCCGTACATAATGTGTGCTAATCATAATACCCCTTAACCTCCTCCCTCCTTTCTCACCCACTCTCCCTACCCTCTTTCTCTTTGGAAACTGTTAGTCCATTCTTGGGTTCTGTGAGTCTGCTGCTGTTTTGTTCCTTCAGTTTTTGCTTTGTTGTTATACTCCACAGATGAGTGAAATCATTTGATACTTGTCCTTTTCAGCTTGGCTTATTTCACTGAGCATAATACCCTCTAGCTCCATCCATGTTGTTGCAAATGGTAGGATTTGTTTTCTTCTTATGACTGAATAGTATTCCATTGTGTATATGTACCACCTCTTCTTTATTCATTCATCTACTGATGGACACTTAGGTTGCTTCCATTTCTTGGCTATTGTAAATAGTGCTGCGATAAACATAGGGGTGCATCTGTCTTTTTGAATCTGGGATCTTGTTTGCTTTGGGTAAATTCCTAGGAGTAGAATTCCTGGGTCAAATGGTATTTCTATTTTGAGTTTTTTGAGGAACCTCCATACTGCTTTCCACAATGGTTGTACTAATTTACATTCCCACCAGCAGTGTAGGAGGGTTCCCCTTTCTCTGGATCCTTGCCAGCACTTGTTCCTTCTATTTTGGATGTTGGCCATCCTCACTGGTGTGAGGTGATACCTCATTGTGGTTTTAATTTGAATTTCCCTGATAACTAGCAATGTGAAGCATCTTTTCATGTGCCTGTCAGCCATCTGAATTTCTTCTTTGGAGAAGTGTCTGTTCAGATCTTCTGCCCATTCTTTAATTGGGTTATTTGCTTTTTGGGTGTTGAGGCATGTGAGCTCTTTATAGACTTTGGATGTTAACCCTTTGTCTGATATGTCATTTATGAATATATTCTCCAGTACTATAGGATGCCTTTTTGTTCTGCTGATGGTATTCTTTGCTGTACAGAAGATTTTTAGCTTGATGTAGTCCCATTTTTTAATTTTTAATTTTGTTTCCCTTGCCTGAGGAGATGTGTTCAGGAAAATGTTGCTCATGTTTATATTCAAGAGATTTTTGCCTATATTGTCTTCTAAGAGTTTTATGGTTTCAAGACTTACATTCAGGTCTCTGATCCATTTTGAGTTTACTTTTGTGTATGGAGTTAGTAATCCAGTTTCATTCTCTTACATGTAGCTGTCCAGTTTTGACAACACCAGCTGTTGAAAAGGCTGTCATTTCCCCACTGTATATCCATGGTTCCTTTATCATTTATTAATTGGCTATCTATGTGTGGGTTTATATCAGGACTCTGTATTCTACTCTATTGATCTGTGGGTCTGTTCTTGTGCCAGTGTCAATTGATTTCTGTGGCTTTGTAGTAGAGCTTGAAGTTGGGGAGGGTAATCCACCCCACTTTATTCTTCCTTCTCAGGATTGCTTTTGCTATCAAGGGTCTTTTGTGGTTCCATATGAATTTTAGAACTATTTGTTCTAGTTCATTGAAGAATGCTGTTGGTATTTTGATAGGGATTGCATTGAATCTGTAGATTGCTTTAGGCAGGATGGCCATTTTGACAATATAAATTCTTCCTACCCATGAGCATAGGATGTATTTCCATTTATTGGTGTCTTCTTTAATTTCTCTCAAGAGTGTCTTGTAGTTTTCAGGGTATAGGTCTTTCAATTCCTCTGTTAGGTTTATTCCTAGGTATTTCATTCTTTATGATGCAATTGTAAACAGAATTGTTTTCCTGGTTTCTCTTTCTGCTAGTTCATCATTAGTATATAGGAATGCAACAGATTTCTGGGTATTAATTTTGTATCCTGCAACTTTGCTGAATTCAATTATTAGTTCTAGTAGTTTTGGAGTATATTCTTTAGGGTTTTTTTTATGTACAATATCATGTCATCTGCAAACACTGACAGTTTAACTGCTTCCTTACCAGTCTGGATGCCTTTTATTTCTTTGTGTTATCTGATTGCTGTGGCTGGGACCTCCAGTACTGTGTTGAATAAAAGTGGGGAGAGTGGGCATCCTTGCCTTGTTCCCTATCTTAGAGGAAAAACTTTTTGCTGTTAAGTATGATGTGGCTATAAGTTTGTCATATATGACCTTTATTATGTAGAGGTACTTGCCTTCTATACCCATTTTGTTGAGAGTTTTTATCATGAATGGGTGTTGAATTTTGTCAAATCTTTCTCAGCATCTGTGCAGATGATCATGTGATTTTTGTTCTTTTCGTTGATGTAGTGAATGATGTTGATGGATTTTCGAATATTGTACCATCCTTTAATCCCTGGGATAAATTCCAATTGATCATGGTGTATGATCTTTCTGATGTATTTTTGAGTTTGGTTTGCTAATATTTTGTTGAGCATTTTTGCATCTACGTTCATTAGGTATATTGGTCTGCAATTTTATTTTTTGGCAGTGTCTTTGACTGGTTTTGGTAGTGGAGTTACGATGGCTTCATAGAATGAGTTTGGAAGTATTCCCTCCTCTTTTACTTTCTGGAAAACTTTGAGGGTGGGTATTATGTCTTCTCTAAATGTCTGATGAAATTCAGCAGTGAAGCCATCTGGTCTGTGTGTTTTGTTCTTGGGTAGTTTTTTGATTACCAGTTCAATTTCATTGCTGGTAATTGGTCTGTTCAAATTTTCTGTTTCTTCCTGGATGAGTCTTGGAAGGTTGTGTTTTTCTAGAAAGTTTTCCATTTTTCTAGATTACCCAGTTTGTTGGCATATGATTTTTCATAGTATTCTCTAATAATTCTTTGTATTTCTGTGGGGTCCATAGTGATTTTTTCTTTCTCATTTGTGATTCTGTTTATGTGTGTAAACTCTCTTTTTTTCTTGATAAGTCTGGCTGGGAGTTTATCTATTTTGTTTATTCTCTCAAAGAACCAGCTCTTGGTTTCATTAATTCTTTCTATTGTTTTATTCTTCTCAATTTTATTTATTTATTCTCTGATCTTTATTATGTCCCTCCTCTGGTGACTTTGGGCCTCATTTGTTCTTCTTTTTCCAGTTTCAATAATTGTGAATATAGACTCTTCATTTTGGGTTGTTCTTTCTTCTTTAAATATGCCTGACTTGCTATGTATACTTTACTCTTAGAACTGCCTTCACTGCGTCCCAAAGATGTTGGGGTGTTGAGCTATTCTTTTCATTTATCTTCATATATTGCTTGATACCTGTTTTAATTTGGTCATGGATACATTGATTGTTTAGGAGTTGTTGTTAAGCTTCCATGTGTTGGTGGGATTTTTTGTTTTCTTTGTACAATTTATTTCTAGTTTTATACCTTTGTGATCTGAGAAGTTGGTTGGTAGAATTTCAATCTTTTTGCATTTTCTGATGCTCTCTTTGTGGCCTAGGATGTGATCTATTCTGGAAAATGTTCCATGTGCACTTGAGAAGAATGTGTATCCCATTGCTTTTGGGTGGAGTGTTCTTTAGATGTCTGTTAGGTCCATCTGTTCTAATGTGTTTTCAGTGCCTTTGTCTCCTTACTCATTTTCTGTCTGGTTGATATGTATTTTAGAGTGAGTGGTGTGTTGAAGTCTCCTAAAGTGAATACATTTCATTCTATTTCCTGCTTAATTCTGTTAGTATTTGTTGTACATATTTGGTTGCTCCTATGTTGGGTGCATAGATATATATAATGGTTATATCTTCTTGTTGGGCAGACCCCTTTATAATTATATAATGTTCTTCTTTGTCTTTTGTTACTCTTTTTGTTTTGAAGTCTATTTTTTCTGATACAAGTACTGCAACTCCTGTTGTTTTCTCCCTATTGTTTGCATGAAATACCTTTTTCCATTCTTTCAGTTTTAGTCTGTGTATGTCTTTGGGTTTGAAGTGAGTCTCTTGTAGGTATCATATAGATGGGTCTTGCTTTTTTATCCATCTGTAACTATGTCTTTTGATCTGCGCATTCAGTCTATTTACATTTAGGGTGATTATTGATCCCTAATTACTTATTGCCATTGCAGGCTTTAGATTTGTGGTTACCAAAGGTACAAGGGCAGCTTCTGTACTATCTAACAGTCTCATTTAACTCACTTTTAAGGCCATTATAAACACAGTCTAAGGATTCTTTTTTTTTCCTCCCTTTTTTTCTCTTCCTCCTCCACTCTTTATATGTTAGGTGTCATATCCTGTACTCTTTCTGTACCCCTTGACTGACTTTGTGGGTAGCTGATTTAATTTTGCATTTGGTTAGTAATTAATTGGTCTACTTCCTTTACTGTGGTTTTATTTTCTCTGGTGACAGCTATTTAGGCTTAGGAGAACATCTATCCAGAGCAGTCCCTTTAAAATACACTGTAGGGATGGTTTGTGGGAGGTAAATTCCCTCAACTTTTGCTCATCTGGGAATTGTTAAATCCCTTCTTCAAATTTAAATGATAGTCTTGCTGGGTTGAATATTCTTGGTTTGAGGACGTTCTGTTTCATTGAATTAAATGTATGATGCCACTCCCTCTGGCCTGTAAGGTTTCTGCTGAGAAGTCTGATGATAGCCTGATGGGTTTTCCTTTGTAGGTAATCTTTTTTCTCTCTCTGGCTGCTTTTAATACTCTGTCCTTGTCCTTGATCTTTGCCGTTTTAATTATTATATGTCTTGGTGTTGTCTTCCTTGGGTCCCTGGTGTTGGGAGATCTGTGCATTTCCATGGCTTTAGGCACTATTTCCTTCCCAAGATTGGGGAATGTTTCAGCAATTATTTCTTCAGAGACACTTTCTATCCCTTTTTCTCTCTTCTTCTTCTGGTACACCTACAATGAGAATATTGTTCCATTGGGATTGGTCAGAGAGTTGTCTTATTATTCTTTCATTCCTAGAGATCCTTTTTTCTCTCTGTGCCTCAGCTTCTTTGTATTCCTGTTCTCTAATTTCTATTCCATTTACTGTCTCCTTTACCTCTTCTAGTCTGCTTTTAAATCCCTCCAATATATGTTTCATTTCAGATACTGTATTTTTCAAAGTGTCTACCTCTCTCTTGAATTCTTCCCTTAGATCTTGAATATTCTTCTGTAGCTCCATTAGCATGTTTATGATTTTTATTTTGAAATCTTTTTCAAGAAGATTGGTGATTTCAGTTTCACTGAGCCCTCTTTCTGGTGTTTGAGAGATTTTGGATTGAACAAGATTCTTCTGCCTTTTCATAATCCTATGGGGGATAATCAGGATTATTAGGACTGAATAGGCGGCACCCTCTAGTGCCCAGAAGCTCTATTCTTCAGAGCTGCCCAGTACCTGAAACTATGGCAGGGGTCGCAGGCAAGTGGTGGTAACAGTGCTTGCTGGGAGGAGAGAGTTCTTTCCTGCTTCCCTGGTCATAATGCCTGCCTTCACTGCCAGCGTCAGAGAGCCACATGTGCAGGAAGCAACCTCTTGGATATGGCCCTGTGGCTGCTGTAGGCGGGGCTGCCCTCCTACTGGCTTAGAGCAATGTTGGCAGTTTGCAGGTGAGCTGCGCTGGTGCCTGCTGGGAGGAAATAGCTCTTTCCTGCTTCCCGGCTGCATTGCCTGCCTCCACTGTCAGGGCCAGTGTGCAGGGAGCAGCCTCTGCATTAAGCCCCTGTAGCTGCCATAGGCAGAGCTGCCCTCCAGCTGGCCTGGTGCAATGGCACGGGCAGCAGGTATGCATGCAGGTGCTGGTCAGGTGGAAGGAGCTGCAGGCTGGATATGACAGTTGGGGCCTTGGGGCTGCTTGCCAGCCAAGGGGATGGAGTGCCTGAAGCTCCTGAAAGTTCCCAACCTGCTGGGCTGAGTGTGCCCAGATGATTTTGTCCACCTGTTCCTTCTCGTGGGCAACAAGCTCTGTATAGTCCTTGAGCCTTTAGCAGCCCTCTCACTGTTGGGAAGTCTTTCAAAGTGCCCACCTTTTTTCCCGAGCAGCTGGTTGTGGGAACTTGTTCTCCACTAGTGGCTGGAATCTCAGTCTCTCTGTGTATTCCACCTGTCTTTGCTTTCCAACTCCTCTAATCACCACAGCACCATGCAATGTGGGTTTGTGCTCCCAGAGCAGATCTCCAGGGCTGGGTATTTAGCCGTCCTGGGCTTCTACTCCCTCCCCACTCTGTTTCTCTTCCTTCTGCCCGTGAGCTAGAGTTGGGGAGGGCTCGGAACCTGCTGGATCATGGCTTTGTTACTTTACTCTTTTCCATGAGATCTTCTCTTTTCCCAGATGTACGCTGGCTGCTACAATCTTTATGGTCACTCTTTTAGGATTAGTTGTACTTACTGTATTTTCATATTATATGTGGTTTTGGTAGGAGGGTTCTGCCTCCCTTCTCACCCTGCCATCTTTTTCCCATCCCTACAAGTGGTTTTCATCATGACATTTACGTCATCGCCCCATTTTCTTCTAGCATCCAGAATTGCAATTGAAAAGTCTAATGCCATTCTGACTCCCTGTCGTGCACATTGAATGAAAGTCTTTCCTTTGTTTCTTGAAGTTAATTTCTTACTTATCTCTTTGATTATACTAATTATAGATGTTTGGGGATTTTTTTTTTGTAACACCCTATAGTGTGTGTTTTTGCTGTCTGCTCATATATTTTTGTTTGTCTCTCATATTAAAAGCTTTCCTCATCCTTGCCTTTCCAACCAGTGAGGCACAAAAACACTTTGTGTTCGGGTACAGGCCTGAGTGCCGGGCTCCACCACGGGATCATCTGGCTGCGGTGTTTCACTGGAGGAACCTAAGTGTTTAGCCCCTGTAGATCTTTTCCTTCAGACTTTGAAAAAAAAATTTAATTGTGGTAAAATATACATAATGGAAGGTTTAACATCTCGACCATTTTTAAGTGTATAGTTCAGTAATGTTAAATATATTCATATTGTTGTACGACCAATCTCCAGAGCTCTTTCATCCTGAAAAAGTGAAACTCTATACCCATTTCACCACGACTCCTCATTCCTCCCTTCCTTCCCTCTCTACCTCCTCCTGAAAATAGAATCACCATTCTTCTTTCTGTCTCTATGACAAACGACTCTAGGTTCCTCATATAAATGGAATTATACAGTGTGTGACATTCTGTGACTGGCTTATTGCACTTAGCATAATGTTTTCAAAGTCTAACCATGTTGTAGCATGTGTCAGAATTTCCTTTCTCAGGCTGAGTCATATTCTATTGCATGTACACACCACATTTTGTTTATCCACTCATTTGTTGATGGGCATTTGCATCGCTTCCCTCTCTTGGCTATTATGAATAGTGCCGCTCTGAACATGGATGTACAAATATCACAGAGATCCTTAGTTTAGATATTCTTTTGGCTATACAGCCAGAAGTAGAATTGCTGGATGATATGATAATTTCATTAGCAGCTGTATCATTTTATGTTCCAACAGGGCACAAAAATTCCAATTTCTGGACATCTTCACCAAAACATCATTTTTTAATTGTGTTTCTCTAATGATTATTGATGTTGAGTATCTTTTCCTGTGCTTGTTGGTCTTAGGTTGTTATTTCATCATAAAAGAATCATCTGTCTCTTGTCCAGGGTTAAGAAGAATAATTATCATAATTTTTAGAGCAAAGCAGAAGGGAGCTGGGGTAGGGGTGTGGCCATCAGTGTTTAACTCTTCCTTGACTCAGATTTTTCTGCCCAGTTCATTAATTTTCAGATATTTGTCTACTAGGAAAAATTTCTAATATATACTATCCTCAGTGGGAAGGCAGACTTTGAAATACACTGTTTTGCTTTACACATAATCTTTCAGGAACTTGTTGACTTTCTAAATTTCAGGATACCTCTTTAGAAGTACTTAGGTATTTTGGTTTGGTCTCATTTATCACATTTATGTAAAGTGATAGAAACATGCTTTTTAGTGTTATCTGATAATATGAAGACTGATAGAAGTCAAGAGGGAAGGTTCTTGTCATTTTGTACTACCCCAGAAGCACCAAGGCTTATCCCATTCTGACATAAAATACTCCCAGAGGATTATCTTTCAGGTCCCAGAAGAAAAACAATTTATTATTTATTATTACCCACTTTGCTGGGGAAAGCCTTGGCCTTTAAATAAATTGTTGAAAACTTTGAAACTCACCCTTGAACCTGGGAGAACACAGTACTAACATGAAACATTTTGAAATAAGAAACTTTATTAAAACAACCTATTTAGCTTATTTATGCCAAATTGCTTAAATAAATAAATATAATTAAAAGTTTGTTCAAGCACTGGAGTGCCACTGTGGTTGGCGGTAATTAAGATTCTAAAACTAGGCATTCTTGGTATGCATACTATTTTCAATTATTTATACTACTATATCCAATAATAATAGTACATGCATATGGTGCTTGAGATATTGGAATTATTAGTTCTAATGCATGGGTAAGGTTCTGAGCACTGTACAAAAGTGAGGGAACTAAGACACAATACCAAGACTTCAGATGCCACATTCAATGCCACTACAATGAAAAATACCTGCATTAAAGTATGTAGATATTTGGGGAAAATGATCAAAGAAATGAAGGACAAAAGAAGTGAGGAGAGGTATAAACTAGATGGAAATATAAGAGATACAGGACCTCCTCAGCTTCTCAAACCATCCAATGAGCTCCACATAGCCTGGGAATTTAATTACTATCTGCTTCACCTGAAATTTGGTGTATTTGCTTGTTATTTTGGACATGTGGACTGACCCTATGTAAGAAGAACACTCTGAAGCCTCCTTCACAAAAGCTGCCTGTGTTTGCTATGACATGTACTAGTGCTAGCCAAATGCCAGGCAGGGAAGATCATCTAGCTTCTCACCAGTTTCTAATACTAAGGAAGAACAAACTTATTTACATAAAGGTGGGCGTCCTGGTTTCATTTCTGGGTACAGGCACCACTAGCTTTCTCAAGGCAGCCGCCCACATCCGTGCAATGGCTCCACACCCTCAGCATTAGTCTGTCCTGTTTGCCTCCTGGCTTCATTTTCAGGGCTTTTGGATGGAGCTTTCATTTGATCTAGGGTTAGGGTTAGAACTAACTTGAATGCAGTCACCTCTGTTTAGGACAATCAAGGAAAATGCCTTCATTTGGAAAACTAAAGGACAACATCTCCACATTTACTGAATACACTGGCTTTTCAGATATTTACCATAAATAATGGGAAAGACTTTTACTATGCCTCAGAAAAGCTTAGGTGGTAGCAGACAAGGCAGAATTTGCTTCCTTTTTTTCTTCAGAGAAAGGCTTTAGCCTGCAAGAAGGTAAAAAATATACTAGTAAATAAAGAAACAGAAACCTAGTACTACCAACATGTACGAGAGCAGAATATGACTTCTGTATTAAAGGAAATGATGAATGTTTTCACATTATGAGAACTGCTTTAGCACGACCTTAAAATAGTGCTTTAGAGATATGTGAGGACATAGAGATATTTGTCTCTATGCTTTAAACCTTTTCTCTTCCACAAGGATTTTTAGTAAGAATGTGCTTTGGATGAGAGGGAGAAAGGAAATCTCTAGCCTTGAATGCTGCTGCCATCTACATGGCAGGAAGACTACAAACAACCCAGCGCCTTGCCGTGCAGGCATCAGCTGCAGGACACTTTCTGTGAAAATACACACCATGTTTTTACATCCCCACATTTATTTCTTTATTGACTGTCCCAATGACAACTGAAATGATAGTACTTGTTATTTTTGCCTCACTTCCTATCTCAAATTCCTACAGAGATTGGACTAAATAATTTTGCTTAGATTGGAATACTCTGATTATTTGAAACAGAGGCTAATCCAAGGAAACCTTATCATAAAAACAGTCCCAAGTCCAACCTGATTGAGGCAGCTATGACTGTCTCCGGGAGAGGACGGAGACTTAATTCCACTGTGATGTATGTTTTGTCTTTTTTTCTGGAAGGCTCTAAAAAACAAAAGGACAAATTATGCAGAACAATGTTCTCTCAGTTGATTGTAACTATAAATTGATGCAAATAGAGTTAAAACAAAGAATTCTTTTGCTCTAGCTGAGAGGGTGTTTCTGATCAGAAAGGTAGTTGCCACTGCAGAATTAATAGACAAATCTCTTTAAAAAATCTAAAGGGAACTTGCGATCTGTTAAGAACACATCAAAGACTGTCTATTTGTCTTAGATGGCACCATCCGAGGCCCTGATGTTCAGTTACTGAAGCTGGGTGACCATCCTTCTCCTTACAACACACACACACACATGAGAGATCGAAAAGCCGATTGATGACTTTACACATAATTGCAATTAAAATAATTGCTAAGAATAAATGGTAGGTTTTCTAACCATGTACCAGCCAATTACTGCTATTGTATAATGTTATGAATATTGGCATATTGCTGGCATTTGGCACTTTGCAGATTTAGGAAGAGTACTGTACTGGACATGCACAAATTATCTTTGGTGTTAAAAACCTTGGATCCTTGGATAAAAAAAAATCACTGCTACTTTTCCAATTAGTAGTGTGTTCAAGACAGAAAGGATCCCTAAAACTGATGATAGGAAAACATGCTCTGTGCGATGAAAAAAAAAAATTTTGGAGAAACAGTGTCAGAAGGAAGAACCATATATGCTTACTGTTTCCCTCTGCACACCACTAGAAATAAGCCATGTCAGACCTTTTCAGTTGTCTATGACGTTAGTTTTCATAGGGTATTAAAATATTTCTCATCATTTGTATCATTATTAGAATCATGCTTATAATGATGCAATTGTCACAGTGTATTTACCTGCAGGGTGCTTTCTAGGATAAAGATTAATTTATCCCACACTTAATGAACAGGGCCTGACTAGGGGTGGCCAAAAATTATATATGTATATTTTAATATAATATTTATATACAAATGAATCAAACGAATGCAAAAATCCCATGATATCAAAATTTTTAATAAAGATGGGATCTGAGAAGGTTGGGATGAAGGTGAGCAGAGTGAGGGTGCTGGGCCCGGATGCACTTCACCCCAATCCCTGCCCCACCTAATGAGATGAGCTGGCACCTGCTGTCTTCCAGGTTTACGGGGTGCAGGGGAGTTTCCAGGGCATGCTTCCTGGGAAACTTTTTATTTCCAGTTTACATTGTTTTCCTACATGCTGTCTGTAGGGTCCTTGATGACATCACAACACAAAAGTGATCTGGGGACCACTTTATATGAAACCACAAAACTTGATCAGAAAGATACTCAAGAAAGGTTTAACTCTGCAACTTCTTGGCCCATGGATAATTTTGAAAATATTCTACATGCTAATTATGTACATGTTTGAAAAGCAATGATTTTCTTATATAATTAGACACAAGTCTGGGCACATTACACGTACAATGCTTTGTAGAGAAAGAGTATAGAGCATGGCACACTCAAAATGTATGTAATATAAGGTTTTTAAAAAAATTACATGAATGAGTTCACTCTGTGAAATAAGACTTTAAAATCAATTGGAATTAATGTATTCTGAGCCTTCATTTCAAATACATGGTATAAAACTTAGTTTTTAAAAACTCAATTATTATAATGTGCCCTCTAAAGACTGAAGAGAAACACTTTGCTAAAATGTTCACTTGAATAATTATAAATAATAAAAAAAAGTTTTTTTTTAACATACAGGACATTGGAGGAAAACGAACAAGGATTGAAATAAAAATCACCCCAAATATTACCATGTAAAGATGGAATGTTAATATTTAGCAAAATGTTTTCCTGTGATTTTTCTAGCAGTGACATGTTCAAAGTAGCGTTAACTTAGTTTCGAAAATAGCAACAGAATGTTTCAGGCCTGAGGCCACCTCTCTAATTGTGTGTTTATAATACTATAAATTTTACCTTATATTTGAAGTGTTTTACAGTGTTCAGATTGCTTTCCATAAACCATCTCCTGGAGTGCCTTTGCATAAGCCTGGGAGGGAGCTCTCTACACGGATGGGGAAGCTAGGCGCTGAGAAGTGCAGCAAGGACACGCTGCCTGGACACGTGGCAGTGAGGCCTTGGCTCGTAAACCTATATTCTTCCCAGATTCTTTCCTCAGCATTAGAGCCAGGGTGACACTCCACAGTAAAAACAGAATCCCCAGTTGAAAATTTCAAAATAGTCCTTGGAGGGAGACATAATCATAAATATCAAATATTAAAATAACTCTTTCTGCCAAAAAGAAACATCAGATAATTTTTTAAATGAATTATTTATTACAATGACAAGGAAGTCTCTGGATACAAACACTGTCATTCGCTAATAAAATCACTCCTTTTGTAACCTAAGTCTAGTCAACAAAAAGACAAGCACCTAATCAAGATGCACTTTTGAGTTTCTAGCTGTAGTATCAAGTGGTTAGGGTTACCACAGGGTTGATCCAATTAATTGTGTGGCAACTTGCCATTTCCAGTTCCCTTACAACAGAAATTACTGAAACATATTGGACATGTCGTATAAAGAAATCATTTTTAAATCGACTAGTGGATTTGTGTCATGAACTTCCACATGGGTATTAGGAAACATATTTAATGTCTCCCTCTGAAACTCTCCTTTTTTAGGAATTAAAAGTTTTGGTAGTTAATAGTGTTGGCCTCCAGAATTCATACTGATAAAAGATTTTAATTAGTCATTTCATGTGAATTATTTATTATTATATTATTTAATATGAAGTTTAGTAATTGTAAAATGCAAAGCCAAAGCAGTCTTAAAAATCAAATTTAGTAATGTCAGGGTTATGCCAGTTCTAATTTCATATAGCTAGTGACATCATAAAATATTTATCAAGGATTCAATATTGGTTTCCGTAGACCCAAAAAAGTGCTAAGTATAGCAATTGCTTAAACTTTTTGTTCTTCTTTGAAAGGGAATAATAGGACATAGCTATAAGAACAAAGAAGTTTATTCTCAATAAAATACCAGAACTTGAGCATCCAAATGAATTTGAACTATTAAAATTGCCTTTTGAGAGGACACATACTAATTTGATATTGTCATCACTAAAAATGTCTTTGGGAGTCCTTCTTGTAACGGCCTTCAGAGCCAATACATAGCATGAAAAGACAATGTGATCCACAGGCTAGCTTGCACCTTTCTTTATTCCAAAACTTGTCCCAAGAAGCTAGTGACTATTTCCAAAAGAAAGGAAAGTATATATGTCAATTTTCAAAGGATGGCCATTTTCCATGATTTTTCATATTAACAGTAGGTTACTATTTGTGAAGTATAACTCAAGAGTAATTTCAAGCAATGGCATTATATTTTAGGGGAAAAAAAGAGAACGTACAATTCTATCTACTTTAAAGGAATTACACTCATTTGATGTGTATGTTGTGGTATATTCATTCAGGTCAATCATTAATTAAAGGCTCCTTTAGGGTAGAAATCATGCTCTTTGAATTATATTCTCTTCTTCCCCTCTCCTTTGCCCACCACATCCCAGCACAGGACCTGACGCTGGTGCCCCCAAAATGTCTATTGAATTGAAGTGACTGGAACTCCCCTATTAGAGACATAGATATAGATACATATTTAACATGTTATTTCTATTTTTCTATAGATTAGGCAATATTTGTATTCATATGCTAATAATCTTTTTTATTATTTTCTATAAATCCAGGAATTACACAATATAAATCACAGTAAATAAATCAAATCATTTAAGAGCAGTAACACATGAGCACTTTATGTCTATTCTTATTTATATTGCTTTGCATATTTTAGTTCAAGAATTCCTGAGAGTCAAACTTCTTTCTGGGAAAAGAACTACAAGAGTTTATACTTAATAAGGATCAATTGTGATGTGCTATAAGTAGATTCCCCTTCCCTAGTTCACATCTATATGGCCAACAAGATCAACCTTTAGTTAAAGACATTAGCCTATGTCATTAGAAGTCTAGATTAACTTGACTGCAGAAGATTGGTCCCTATTATACTGTGTATCACTTATTTGGTCTAATTGATGACTAAATGGAACTGCCTATTTGTTGACAACATTTCATGCTTAGGGATGAGATTTACTGCAGGGTGATTGATCTGAATTAAAGCATCTACTAAAACAAAATGCCCTAACCTAACAAATCAAACAAATTCCGTGAAGTGTTAGATTAAATACATTGAAGCAGCATTAAATTTAAATGCATTGTGTGTTATATTGTTGAAAAGCAATGCGGTTTTAATGTTGCTTATTATATAATTCAGGAACAGAAAAGATGGAAGAAAATCTAAAACAGTGTTCAAGGTGTAGCTGTAGGTGTTAAAATTGTGTATCCAACCATATACCCTCATTAGAAATGTTACAAGAAAAGTAAGAAGCAGGAATATAGAATGATTGAGGCAATGGTTTTCTAAAATTAGATGAATTGGCATATTTTCAACCAGTAATTACACTTTCAATACACTTTGGCTGAAGTATTAGCAAATCTACTACAACCTGATAACCTGACCAATAACAACATAGCTTATATATAATGATAAACAAATGGCATATCTTAGGTTTCGTAACTTGTCCAAATCCAATTCCTATAGATGAGATTCCGTTTAGCACAGCTTGCAGGAACACACCTTTGCTATCCATGAATGATGCCTTGGCTCACCTAGAAAGAAAACAGATTATCTTGATTTATATGGTGAAATAAAAAAAGAAGAATGACGGGAAGAAGGAGAGGAGAGAGGAAGGGAGGAAGAGAGAAAAGGATGAAAGGCAGGAAGGAATGAGACAAGAAATAAAGGGAAAAAGGAAAGAAAGAAGGAATTGTCCATATTTTTTCTACGTTTTCTATCCTGAAATAAAATATTAATATAAAAAATATTCTTGTTTTATAAACCAGGTCCAGGTAATTGCACACATTATTAATATAGGTTGTTTTTTAATTGTTGAAAAAGATGAAGGTTTTCAATAAGATGAACAGGGTTTGAAATTAGCAAATTTCCATACATTTTAAGTAGCTGAGTTGTTCTTAAAGAAACACACAACTGCAGTTTTAGATTCAAATTTTATAAATGTTAGTTGAAATATGGTTGAGTTATAGAATCAAGAAAAACATTTATTTCTCAGAGTACTGGATTACTTGGATGACAGCTATTGCACGCTAAAATACATCACTTGAATTAATTTAATTTGAGTATCAAACTAATTGGAGCATTGAGCCTTCGCTAACTACTCCTAAGTACATTTATATTAATGATGCATAGTAACTCTACTCCTATCAGCAAAGAATCAAAAGCAGATTATTTGGTTTAGTTAAACCAATATTCAATATTGTAAATAATATATTATTGTATGATATATATAACCTAAGCCTAGACATTTTCCTCTTTTAAAAGTTATTAGGTTGATGATTAAAATTTTCCCTTTGTGTACACTTTCAAAAATGTTGATACCATTAAACACAACTAGAAGAAAGGTCTTATATATTTTTACTACTGAAATTGTTCTGAGTTGTAGAACATTTTTTTTTAGCACACCATAAGAAGTGTGTTCTCGATGGCTACGATTGATGGGCTGCTCACACATTCCGCAGTTTTTCTGCTTCATGCATCATCATCAGCCATCGCCAACACTCCAGTCCTGGATCTGTCCTACTTCTGTTACCTGATTTTTGCTAGTGATTCATGAGCCAGAACAGTAAAAAAAAAAAAAAATCCACCTCGGCTTTTCACAGTGTCATATTCCCTGGAAACTAAGAGATCCAGTGTTGGTCATCAGATTCATGCAAATGCAATATTGATTGACATTGACGTATATAGATCCATACCCATGACGTGCTATATAAAAACCACTAAAATGTTCTATTAGTGGCAGAATGCATACTGATTATAAACTACTTCAGGATGATGTGAAAATGCTTATCTGTATGTTTCTCTCTTTTTGTACTTTCAAGCTCTCTCTTGGCTCTACTGTTTTCGGCTGAAGCTACACTTAAGTGCACTGCACTTGGAACTAAAATTCTTTATTTTCCAAGCCAATAGGGTGATAAAAGCTCAAGGTCTCTCATTAACACTTGGATAAGAATTGTGAATGTCACACTAAATTTTTTATCATCATGAGTGCAAAGATGAGGGGCAAGGAACACTTTTTTTATATTCTGGAGAAAGTGAATTGAACTTTAATCACTGTATGAAACAGTTAACAAGAAGTTAACCAGTGAAAGACTAAACTGAACTATTTTTGTGATAGCATCTTTCAGAGTCAGAAGCAACGGGGCCTTAAAGAGCCAAAGAAAGAAAGCCTAATGGCCCTAAAGTCTCAAAAAATGGAGCTCCAGCTTCATGATGTTGCCTCCGTGCTTCTATTACTAGACATCAAAGTTATTCCCATAGGTCAGGCATGTATAAACGCCAATGAAGAAGCAAATAGACTTCACAGAGTCTAAGCCAGAAACTTCAATCTGGGATTTACCTGTGAGTCAAAACTCTTTGCTAATGAATTATTCCAAAGAAAAGACACTGCTGAGGGAGACCTTAACCTATCAGACAAGACCTCCAGGTTCACTAGCAGGGTCAGAGTAACAAGAATGCTCTGGTCTAAAGCTGCTTTGCCAACCTTAATGGACTGCGGACGCTCACCTGGGTATACAGCTTGAACCAATAAAAGAGATCACAATGGCCTGAGGCATAGGGGAGACCACTCTAGGGACCAGGTGAACTACCACTCCATCAGACCTCTTAATTGTGACCTAACTGCACACTCCTGCCCATTTACAGATGGGTCATCCTAGTCAGTTCAGTGCTGGAGAAGCAGTGATGTCAATGGAAAAATAATCTGAAGACTGAAAACCCATTGTGTCCAAAAACATTCAGTTTTCAAAGTCAATCTTACTGATCCATATAAATTCTAAAAATTTGATTTTATTAATGACTTTCTAACATGTTCTATTGATGTATTAAAACTTCAGTTTCACCTTTAAAAACAAAAGTTATTTTAGTTTTTCTGTGTTTCAATGTCCCCTTGTTCTCTGCCTATATACAAATAAGTTGGTATCGGTAACATGAAGCTATAAGACTAAAGCAGAATGATGTTTTGAGGATTTGCAAAGAAAAGACTATTTGGAAAGAACACTATATGAGGCAATATTCTTTAACTGTGTTTGGATGGGAAATGATTTTTTGTTCTCATTTTCTATATTTTGTTTGAAGAACTGGTCTCTTTATTAAAAATGATGCAATAAATATATTAGTCATTTAAAATTGCATAGATAAAACCACGTGAAGTCAATATCCATTAAAGCTAGAAGACTGACCACATTCAACTTTGTAACTAGGGGATTTTGTGTGTGTATGAAAATGTTAAAAAGAATCCTAAATAAATGATAATATTCCAACCTGAAAATTGTAAGAATGAGGCATTTAGATTTAAATACACTTCTTTCCTTGAAGGAATAATGAATATAATAATGTAATTATAACCTTAGCTACTAAAGTACTTCTACTTGTTTGAAGACATCTGCTCAAAGCTTATAGCTTAAAAACTTTTTTTTTCTTCTAACAAAGGTGGTTAAACATGCTTTTCAGAGAAACACCACTCACTTCGAGAGAAACACCATATAGACATAATAAACAGAGGTAACTAAATGACCTCTATATAGTTTGGAGCCCCTACATTTGAATGACTTGATATTTTGAAGTTAATTTTGGATACTGAGAAGTGAGCCATCATCTTTTCACTGCTCAAGAAAGTCCCTGTATGCCACCGATTTCATATATTTTCCTTTGTGCTCAGTTTTAAGAATTTTGCATCTCAAATGCTCATACTTCAAGGAAATGCACTCTCTCATCAAGATCTCTCTTACTAAACAAGCACCTCTGTCAGAAGTGTCTTAATTTCTTATCACAGAATTTTATCCACACAAGACACAATAAATAATTCATGTCATTGCCTCTTTGTTGTGTGCCCCTGAACTGCACAGAGCTGGAAGGCCGACAGCTGTGTCAGGACAAGCACCAAGGATCTGACATGACAAGTGACTAACAAGTTTCTTTCAGTTCATAGTGAAAGAAGACAATGGTCCAAAGTACAGAAAGAAATCCAGAAGCCAAACAAAACTGCTTCTTTCTTTTTACCTAAGTGTTTGCTATGAGCTTATTTCCAACCCACGAGCCCTGGTCATTTCATAGGGCTGCCCAGCCCCCTTTCCCCCTCACACTCGCTTGGCCATTTACGCCTGGCCACGGATCAATATGAGCAATTCTGGGAGAAATACGATGTCTCCATGACAACCAAGCCACAAATTCTCAGTGGAAGGCAGTGAGACCAGTAGTGAACTCTCCAGAGGTTTCTAGGCCTATAAGGCAAGATGTCTTAAAATGCAGGAATGGACAGAGGAAAAAGCCAGAGTAATTCATTCTTTATTACCAGTTTAATGATGTCTGATGTATAGAACAGTACTCACTTTTTAAGTTAAGACTCTTTATCAGCACCTATATTTTCTAATTAATCTGTTTTGATATATCCTTTTGTTCATATCAATCACATAGACTCTGTTATATATCTGAATCTCACTACAATTGCATTATATTGAGGAATGATGGAAACTTATTCTCAAGATGATCTATTCCTGCCAAAAACAATGAATGCTTAAGTAAAAACTCAACTCATGGGTTTAACTGCCTGACAAAATAGTTGATAGAAAAGTGTTTTATTAAGGCAGCTTAAAAACCTGGCCAAAATTAGGCAGTTTTAGTCAAAACTGAAAGTAATTTTAAAATAATTTTTTTTAACAGAAATGTAACTACCCTCTTCCTTTTGGAGTGGGGCTCATCTCCATTTGTCTCCTAGATATTATAGCAGGGAGTGGGATTAAATGTGCTGATTAAAATTTTCTGTCATTTCAAAAGATGCCATTTCTCAGTTCCATGGGATGTTAGAACAGAAGTGTGGCTGAGAACAGACACTCAGCAGCAGTTCATCTTTTGAGGAATCTTGGTGTAGTGGAGGGGACTGAAATACAATGCCATCGCCACCGGGCCTACAGGGCTTCCGAGATGACTTAGGGGACCTGACATAGATTGCAGGCTGCACCTTTCACTGAAAATTAAATCTCAGTAGCTCTCCTCGGGGAAGGATCAGGGGACTGTTTGCAGCTGCCCCCTGTCAGCAAAGGCTACAAGATTTGGAAATCTCTTAACTAAGCTGACAGGCCACAGAGAGGATGAATCCAAAATCTGATACAAGGACCAGCACACAAAGATGTGAGGGGGTAGAGGGTACCCAGCAGCCAGAGAAAACGGGAAAGAATAACGTTCAACGGCTGGAGAGAGTTAACTCTTTCATAGTAATAAGGTAACTGTGGCAACTCACGGCTTTGTAGTCATTCAGGAATGTCACTGAACTTTCAGGAGATTTTTGTTCTTTTAATTAATTAGTGGTTAAGTCTGGGCATGTTTCAAAACAGAACAAAAACACAAACAAAAATCCATGCTTAAGTGTTCCTTTTAAGAACATTTCTGGATATTCTTTCTACAAAGTTTTATTGCCCGAGGAAGGGCTATTATTTTCTTTTGTTCTAAACAATTGAGAGCGCCCATTAGTCATTCCCTGTTATGCTAAAATCCTCTCCTGCCAGTTCGAGTCCTGTTCCTATTTAGAAAGGTAAATCGGTTGTAATGATGACGATGTGTGTCTCTTTTCTCTCAACTCTCCACTTCCGGGTGATGCCAGTATCTGAAATACTTAAAATGTTGCCATTTCTCCAGTTTCCAGTCTCTGTCTCTATTAACCATTTTAGCCTAAAATTGATGATAATGAACTAACAGTGTCAGTGTCCCTTCTCAGGCTGGAGTCTTTGTACTTCCTAGGTAGCAGCTCCGCACTGTGACCCCCGGAGGTGGCCATTAATTTGACAGCGCAGCTGGTAAGAGAAAACAGCATTACAGTGTCCTCCCTCCCTACCCCTTCCAAGGACCTCAAAGCTGTGTCAAATTTATCATTTTATACTTGACTATTTTTAAATGGCTTTCACCTGGACTCTCAGACTCTTCCAAGACACATCTGTCAGGCATGTCCTCGGTGTCTTGGAAGTTTGCCGAGTTTGAGTCGCTGTCATGCTTGACCGGACTGTCTGGAGCTATTAGAGAGAGAGGGGGAGAAAAGAAAGAGAAGGAGAGCAATGAAATAGTAGTAATACACACCATTAAAACATTTCCTTGCAATTCTCAGACAGTTCCAGGGACACACTATGTAAACACGAATAATAAATTTAAATAAAATGTATCCTCTAAGTATGTATTGGCAGATGTGTAATTAGTTAAAAAATCTATAGATGAGAGTTTATCTTAGAAGAAAAATAAGTTCATGGCATCAGCTTAAAAGCTACAAAGTAACAAAGTGATCTCTTCAAAGTAGAAATCCTATTTTTAATGCATAAATCTAAAACTATATAGTCGATTAACAGCAACAGGACACAGAGAAGAACATAAGGCTAGTCAGTTAGAAAGGCCAGCTCTACACTGGTGCAGTGGTTCCTTTTGTCACAGATATCACAGCTGATGAACACTTTTATGCATTTTGGTTCTCTTTCATCCAATTAAAGATTATGGCACAAACAACAACAAAAAAGCCCTATAAAAATAAATTTTTTAAATATAGAATGAATACATTGCATATGGTAGTAAGGAGGGCTGTCTTAGGTCTCCAGATGACTTGTCATGAGATATTTTCTAAGTAGGAATTACGAACAGAAACAGAAGCTAGCACAGGTATCTAAAATTTCCTGTGAACACATTACAATCACTAGCTCCATTAAGGAAACTGACTCAGGTTTCCACATTTTTCCACAAGTTGTAATACTTGATATAAATTATCTCCACGAGTAACATATTTCCATGTGACATTTATTCAAGAAGCATTGGTCAGGAAAAGGGGGCATAGTCTTCATGAAAAGACTCAGCATATAACAAGACAAAGTAAGTGTGCAATAATATAAATTATGCCATACTTGTCTGAATCCAAATGAAATAAAGATGTACGTTACAGTCTACATTGGAATTTTATCTGTCACAGATTTCTGGGGAGAATCATTGCCATTGTCTCCTGTCTTGATAATACACAAAACATATTATTTATAAGCCATAAATGCAAAAAATTAAAAAAAAATCATGTCATGCATGAAATAATATGTTTGTTGGCACCAGGGAGTGGGCCTGGCCATTGCTCCTAAACCTCCATTAGGAGACAGGAGAACAAATGGAGAGGCTGGACCCTGTTTTACTTCCCGTATTCTGTAAGTGACACCAAGGAGGGCCTCCTGAGGCTCAAAGCAGCATGAGTGGACTTCACACCTTCCACACTCCTCATTGTGTTTTTATGGGCTGTGCATAGTATTGGTGATCATAACCTGAGGCCCAAATATACCCACTTTAAAGGAAACTGGTAACATAACTCTGGTGCAGACATTCTCTTCAGATCGTGTCACCCACCCTCTCAGAACACAGTACTTCTCTGTTCTGTGGAAGTGCAAGCATAGACTTTGAATTCACTGCTTCTGTAAACCTTTTGTTTGGGAACAAGATTTGATAAAAATGTTTGAAATTCTGATTTGAAATAAACCCAATTTTTCATTTTGTGCATTTGAATTTCCTGGACAAAATGTGGAAATGGGAACCACGTTTTATTTACCTCTATGCTCTGGGTCATAGAAGGTATTCTTGTACGATTTGTGGAATGAATGAATGAAGCAGAGCTATCATGCTAGTAGATATCCTCCTGATCCAAGAGAATATATGCTTTGAATCATCTTCCACAAATTCTATTCATTTCTTTAGGTCCACCTGAGATGAAGGATGCATATTTGCAACATGGTAGTATGAATTAGTCTGTGACTTGGAAGTAGGGACACTATGGACAGAGTAGTTATTGGTCTAGCTGCCCTTAATATTCTTCAGTTTAGATCAGACTTACAGATTATTTTTGAATCCTTAGATTTTTTTGCAACAGGTTTAAGTGGAATAATTAAATGCATCAAAGTTGCAGAACACTCTTACATTGGTCAAGATTTCCTGGCCTGCTTTAATGATTTTTTTATCTCTATATATCTTACTTATTAAATTTTCGGAAACACTTATATGTGTGTTTATAATAGGGAATTTATGGCAAGCTAACTGTATTACTGATAGCTGGTGAGGTAGCATCTGTATTTATCTGGGCAAATATGTGGCACTTATCCCATACATTGCTCATTCATAATTTAAAACTTTTATCCATTCATTCCTTTATTCATTCATCCAACAAGACTCGGTTCTGGGCCTCAAAGAGGACGAGAACATGGTATTAGAATGACAAAGTAAATCTTTGCTACTATTTTCAGTAGCACTAAAGTGGTCCCAGGATAAACTGACATCCCAAACCTCTCAAGAAAGCCAGAAAGTCAGATGCAGTTTTAGCTGCATGCTCGTCATTAAACTCACACAAGTAGGTACCATGTAGCTATTTTTGTCTCCACCTCTGATTTTGGAGAGTGTTGTTTATGTGGGGGTAAGGGAGTAGAAAGGGTTATTCTTTAGATAGTTTGCTTAGTTGCACTTTAGCTTATAAATTTGGGCTGGTATAAGATTTGTTATTTTTACTGGGTAGTTTTTAGAAAAATCCAACTAAATTTACTGTAGAAGAAATAACTACAGTCTGTCAATTGGGAACAACAGACATTGGAGAGGTTAATTACTGCCATTCCACTTTTTTATTTTTGATGGGCTAATCTTTGCAATTGTTCTTTTGGGTGTATCCTGTGATATTTCATCATTAAAATTTGACATGATGTGTGACCAAGTCTTCTCGAATGAATCATTTCAGTAACAATGAAATCAACAAATATCCATCTGGTGCTCATTATGGGGAGAGCTCCGTGCTAGACTATGTGAGGGGTAAAAAAAATGAAGATGCTTTTAATGTGCCCTCATACAACTTGTGATCTAGTTGAAGTATAGTGAAAAGTAGCCAGTAGGAGCATTAGAGACAATATTCCAATAGTGACAAAATTTTTAGGAACCCAGAGGTAATTCCCTGCAACAGGGTAGTTGGGAAGTGAAATTTGTATTAGATTGCCTTGAGAAGGAATATGGGTAGCCCAAACGGAGCTCATTCAAGGCAAAAGAAAAAGGTATGAGCTGGGGGATCATGGCCAAAGAAATACATTAGTCTTGTGCTACAAATACATTTGTTAACAGAATATTGCTGCCTACTTTTGTATGTATTTTTAATGAATTCTCCTTCCTTCTCCATCTCTTTGAGCTTTTCCTGAATTGCTGTTTTGGCTAATTCTTCTCACCTGTAGAAGTTAGATATAGGCAGGTTTTTTCTTGCCTTAGATAGTCAATAATTTGATCTTTACTGATGGTAGGTCCATTTATGGCAGTAAGTTGTCCTTTCACTATACATATTGACTTTTATTTATCAATACCAAAGTCCATTTGTAGCTCATCAACTAAAGTTCTTAGATATTTTCAGTAGTTTTTGAAGATGCATTTTAGAGGTTGGCAGGCAGATACTTTTGACATCAATACACTGCAAATGGTTGCTAGGTTCATCCTTAACTTAAATCAACTGTTTATTTCCATTGTAATGGATTGTAAAATAGTCCACATTTGGGGTACCAGAGGCAAAAGAAGACAAACTCTTCTTAACTGTTCTACCACTGAAAGATGTAAGGCTGTTACATTTACTCATCACACACCTCAAAATATTGACAACTGAAAGGCCAGTATTCTAAATATCTTTGTAATATCTTTGGTAGCTACACAGAGGGAGAAGTCTATGTACTTTGTATGGATGTGTTGGACTATATGCTGTGTTGAATTGTGAGTGTAATTCTTCTAGATCCTACAGAAATTAATGGTTCAACTATAGACAATACACAATCAGTAGTTTTTAGACCACATTTAAAATACCTAACAAGGAAACCCAGAAGATTGTATGATGAGGACTCTATAGAATGTTTCTGTTAACAAATGTGGTGACAGGGTCATCAGTAGTTATGCTCTTCCACGTCTCTCTATTCTCTGTTTTGGTTTTGGTTAACTTCTAAAAACTTCCTCCTTACTTTTCTCATCATTTTCAGAAAGATAGTATTAACTCTTAAAGGCAGTCAGCTTAAGCAGCAAATAACTCCCAAGAAATATCCTATTTCTCCCAACAAGAGAATGACCGTGGAAAAGATCTCTATCCACCTTTACAAATAGCAGCCAATTTTTCCAAGGTAGGCCAATCCTATGGTATAAATAGAGCCCTTGTTAAAAATCCATATCATTGACAGTGTGACTAATATCTGCAGCCCAAATAATGTTTTCAATACAATGACATAAATGGTTTAAAAATAGATCCCATCCATCATATGTATGGACTTTTTTGGAAGTACTGGAGATATTGATAGAGAAATCATTAATGAAAAGATATAACATTTTGAAATGCTGGTCAACTGAATAGAATAAACCACTGTAATAGTAGATAAAATTCAGAAAAAAATCTTAATCGCATCTTATTCAAAGGCATAAAAATAACGCACAAGTTACAGAGGTCAGGAAAGACTAAAAGACTGCTCAGATTTGTGAAATAAGTAGTTGAAAAGAAGCCAAAGGCCTCAGTTCAAATTTACTAGCTCAGTATGGTGGCCAAGAGTTGATCACTTCCTTGGTTGATAACTTAGGTGTCTTCCCAGTCTTAAGACATCCCTATGAATCAATTGAAAAAAAGTATTTCTAGAGGCTTAGAAGAAAAAGTGCATTAAATCAAGTAGAAGTAAAAAGTAATGCAATACACATGGATCACAAAAAACTGCAGTATATTTTATTTTTTCATTGGAGTATAATTGACACATAATATCCTATTAGCTTTAGGTGTACATCATAGTGATTCAATAGTTTTATACATTATAAAATGATCCCCATGATAAGTCTACTTACCATCTGTCACCATACAAAATTATTATAATATTATTGGCAGCCAAGATATGGAAGCAACCTAAGTGTCCATCAGTAGATGAATGGATAAAGAAGATGTGGTACATATACACAATGGAATATTATTCAGCCATAAGAAGAAAACAAATCCTATCATTTGCAACAACACGGATGGAGCTGGAGGGTATTATGCTCAGTGAAATAAGCCAGGTGGAGAAAGACAAGTGCCAAATGATTTCCCTTATCTGTGGAGTATAACAATGAAGCAAAACTGAAGGAAAAAAACAGCAGCAGACTCACAGACTCCAAGAAGGGACTAGTGGTTACCAAAGAGGAAGGGTGGGGAGGGAAGGTGGGGAGGGAGGGAGATGGGGATTGAGGGGTATCATGATTGGCACACATGGTGTGGTTGGGATCATGGGGAAGACAGTGTAGCACAGAGAAGACAAGTAGTGACTCTGTGGCATCTTACTACAGTGATGGACAGTGACTGCAATGGGGTATGGAGGGGGACTTGATAATATGGGTGAATGTAGTAACCACATTGTTTTTCATGTGAAACCTTTATAAGAGTGTATATCAATGATACCTTAATAAAAAAAGAAAAAGAAAAGAAAAAAATATTATTGGCTGTATTCCTTATACTGTACATTGTATCTCCATGACTTTTTTATTTTATAACTGGAATTTTGACCTTTTAATCCCCTTCACCTAATTTTGCCTATCCACCAATCCCTATCCTCACTGGTAATCAACAGTTTGTTTTCTGTATCTATGAGTCTGTTTCTGTTTTGTTTTTTAGATTCTACATGTAAGTGAAATCATACAGTACTTGTTTTTCTCTGATTTATTTTACTCAGCATAGTAGCTTCTAGGTCCATCTGTGTTGTCACAAATGGCAAGATTTAATTCTTTTTTTGTGTGTGAGTGGCATTCCACTGTTTTATATACACACACACAAGCTAATGTATCCAAAATAATTATTTTATTCAAATATTTAAATACTCAAATATAATTAATTTAAATATTGTTTTATTTAAATATTTTATTAAATATCACATATACACACACTGAAGATCAAACCATTGACTATCTAGATTATGGGAAAAAACTTCTGTCTATAACTAACTTGTACCAGTGAGACATATGGCAAGACCAGCCAGCTAATTTCAGGGAAGACAAATGTGAATGAGAACGAGGTACTGTTTACTGACTCTTTTAAAACAATGCTTTATTACTCTCAAATACAGAAATTGCCCTATTATCCAGGATGTTTGAGCAATTGGCTTCTTTGGTAAGGCTGATAAACAAGCAAATATTATCTCTAGTCTAATTCAAGGCACAAAGCAGGTACTTGGGGGACCTGGAAGATCTGTCTTTTACTCTACTTCTGTTCCTAATAGTGTGACCCTCAGCATGTTGTTTCACTTTCCTGGACTCGGGTACTTTATTAATAAAATGAGAGAGTTGGACTGGACACCTCAACATCTTCTGGCTCTGAGACTCAAATATTCTGCCAGTTAAGAATCCAAGACTAACCCACCACTCAGTTTATCATCAAACAGGATGCCAAGAGGAAAAGTGGCTACTACACTAGCCTTGGAGATAATGAAGACTTTTGAGGTCCCTCTGAATTAAGTATGATTGGTAAAGTCTGTATTTTCCTACAAGTGGTTATGTCCAGTCTGACTAAGGGACGGGAAATCAGGGCAGCTTCAGAGAGACAGCTGAGTAGCCGCAATGCCAGGGTGAGGCAGACCTACGGGGAGATGCCCAAGGAAGGACTGAGACTGAAGTAGGGCTCCTCCTGTGAACAAACAAGGGGACTCCTTGGCATAGGAAAACACCCATCAGGTGTTTACCAATGGTGTTAGAAACAGTCTTTAAAACCAAAACTGTAAAATGTAAGTTATATCTTACCCTTCACAGAATCATACTTATGATACTAATTTCTTTAAACAAACCCTTCTCTGCACCAATCAATTTGGCAAATACAACTTCATACAAGTTGAATCATCTTTAACTCTTTGACTGGGTCCATTAATAATAATCACAAGAAGCATAACTGCAGCGAACAAGGCCTGGCCTAGGAGTCAGGTGGTCTGGGTTAGGTTAGGCTGTGTGTGAACTACCCCAGTCCAGGGACTGCCTCCATCTTGACTTTCGGGCCCCAGACATGAAGCGGCTCTCCATGACTGTTTGTTGAATGAATGGACACAGAGTTCTGGAGCGGTATAGTATTCCTGTGGGAGTGTATTTTCCTCAGGTCAAATCTCTTAAGGGGAGAATCAGTAGAGTCCCGGTTCTTTCTACTCCTTTTCTATGCAAGGATGGGGCCCAAAGAGTCATTTGTCTTAGTCAAGTCTGGCCTGAAAACCAACTCCAGTGAAATTATCCAAACTCTCAGACTGAAACAGACTGTAGATACATAGTGGATGTAAGGTGGAGAAGGTATGACAAAGGCAAGGTATATCTTGGGAATAGGAAAGGATGATGTAACTCTCTCCTCTTTCTGCATTCCCTCACCCTAAAAACAGTAATTCACGGAGCTACCAATGAAAGGTTTGCTTGGATTTCTTTATGTGCTCCTTTAGAGTAAGTTACCATGTCCTTGGCAACACAAGAAGAGAGGTGGTGAGTCGATGAGCAGGCATTTTTTTTTTAACATCAGATCAATATAATTTTCACAGCTTTAGTCCCTGAGAACTATTGAGTAAATTCAGAGTGGAAATAACTCAAGGAAACATTATTTATTATTACCTTTTATATTCAGCTATAATTTTGTAAAGAAGGTAATATAATTTTGTAAAGAAGAGATGGCAGAAATAAACTAGTCAAATCTGCAAACTCAGTCTCAGCTTTCTGTTAAATCACAGAGATAATTATTTAAAACAAAGGGCCTCAGGAACATCTTATATGAAAGGACCTGATCATCATGAAAAGGATATATAGGTGATGAATGAGTTGTAAGAATTTATAGAAATTAATTCTCACACTGTCATACAGTTTAGATTCTACAGAAGTCATTTAATTTTTCTCATTAGGGCCAAATGCTATGGTAAATACAGAAATGCATCAATTCATTACTGCTCAGAAGTTTAAGAAGTTGAATCAGGAATAGATTCCAAAGAATAAAACAAATCCCCACATATTGATAAATTGAAGAACAATCAGTAAAAGGAGAATTCTAAGAGGAATGAACAGTAAACTTCCAAACTTGTGTTTGAAAATTTAGAAGAAGGTCAGGAAAACAAGAGATCCCTCAATCAAAAGACCATCAAGCTAGTATTTGAGACTAGGGATAAACATGATTTATATATGAGCTTAAGATAAAGATTCACAGCATAAGGCAGTTTAAACCACAGGGAAGTTTACAGTTATCTGTAAGGAAAAAATACCAAAAACATTTTCCTCTTGAATCAGTGGGAGAAGGAATTGTCAAATGGCACTACCATTGGAATTTGTAAGAGCAACAACCATTTCATAGGCCAAATCTAAGATGACACCAGTGTGAGGAGAATGGTTGGCAAGCAGTCTCAAATTCCCAGCTGATAGCTGTCTCTGTCTCAGGGGAAAATGGTTGTCTCAGATGGTTAGTCAAGTGTCAGTGCTCTTTCATCTCCTAGATAGGAAATGGAAAATAAGGAAATCAAATTATCTAAACCATGCCTTCGTTTTCTAGTTCTTTGTCAACATTAAGAAGGATACAAGGAAGAAAAGGTCCAAGTTACTACATTTTGTATAATTAGGCTTGGTTACTCTGAATGTGATTTATTTTTATTTGAAAGACATCAAATATATGTTAGTGTACTTGAGAACTTAATTCAATTGACTGGAAAACATGCTTGGGTGTTAATAATGTGCTTAAGTGCTATATTATAATATAAAAGTAGCAAGCATCACTCTCTCACACATGCACTCACACCAGACCTAGACAATGTAGGTGGTCTCTTGGCACTGATTGCATCTTAAGGTCATGCATATACAATGTAGCCACTCATTTCAAAATATTAATTTTGCTGGGGAAAAATAAATGAAAAATGCCTTCTCGAATGCATAGCACTCAGTATTTGTACTAATAACCCTAAGAGATGGTTGCCCAAAATATGGAAATGACCTTAATAAGTACCAGAGTCTCTTTTTGATAGTAGACAAGCCAGTGACATCTATAAATAAAGGATGAACACACTTAAAGAAAGCAAACCTTTAAAGAGCAATCATGCACGTGTATAGAAGGAAACCAGCAACTATATGAGACTTTCAGAAAATTAGGTTCAACAGAAGAGAGATGTTATCATAATTAGAGAATGACAAAATAAGGAAACAAAAGATAAGAGACAAATATTTCTAGATAAGACAGTAAAAAACAGTGCCCTAGATCAGATTAAAATACTCCTCTTAATACATTTCTACAAGTTATTTGTAAGAAATACATGGTAATGGTGTTGGGGGGGGATCATGGGGAAGACAGTGCAGCACAGAGAAGACAAATAGTGACTCTGTGGCATCTTACTACACCAATGGGCAGTGACTGCAATGGGGTATGGAGGGGACACGATAACAGGGGTGAATGTAGTAACCACATTATTTTTTCATGTGAAACCTTCATAAAAGTGTATATCAATAATACCTTAATAAAAAAAAGAATACATGGTAAAAATCTCAAAGGCTATAGACAAAATTTAGGGATCCTAAGTTGTGAAATGTTAGACTGATTAGATTATTTTAGAAAAAACAACTGTGAGGCTGAATCAGTGGGAATACATGCCAGTATAGTAAATTCTGGGAAACATTTAACGGTAACAGGATCCAAAGTATATGTAACAAGAACATGGCTCTGAGCTATCATTTGCTATGACTCAAGGCCCTTAGGCCAATGCAAAACATAGGCAAGAGGTCAACAGAAGCCTGGCACTTAGGGGATGATCAACACAATGAACCGACCACACGGAAACCGACAAGTGAGCCCAGGAGGCTTATGCATCTGGAACCCTGTGCCTCCAGTGACTGTAGCCAACCAGGACACAAGGGAATTTAAGAGGCCAAGCATAGGTCTTGGAGGAAGTAGTGGGGAAGAGAGTTTAGTTAATACCTAAGACCTTCTTGAATATCTCAAGAAGACGTTAGGAAGACCATGACACCAGTATGGAGAAGATATACTGCCATCTTCTCACCTCTAGTTCCAACACCCATCAGGATGATGATATTCTCACCTTCCTTTCCGTTACCCAAGTCACTTCCACAATTAACAGCCTGATGAGACATGTCTCTCCCTCCAGTAATTCTTTAAATTGAGACAAGTCAGATCCCTACAATCAAGGTCTGATCATGCAGCTTCTGTGTAGGAAAACCTGCAATCACCTCTATTCAGTCAGCCATGGGTTCTAGAGCCGTGGATTTGAAGGCCTTCCACGGTAGCCTCAGCTCACAGGTAGTGGATGCTGGCCACTCCTCCCCATCTTAGACCCTCATATCATATACCGTAGCTGGATGAGACCACTCACTGTCCCCTGATGTGCCATTTATCTTCTATGCTGGTGCCTTTATGAAGATCCCCAGCTTGAGATAACTTCTCACACTAACTCCAATTCTCTTCTTGCCAAAATATCCCCCTTAGTCAAGAATGAGCTCAAATGTCACCTTTTCTGTGAAGTTTTCATTAACCCGACAGTTAACATCAATTTTTCTCCTCTCCTGTGTTTTCTTACCATTGTGTTTGGCTGGTGTTATTTTTCTTATTCCATTCCTTGGCCATTGCGTCTCACTAATTCACTGGGCTACAGTTATAGACAAGCAAGACATTTTAAACACATCTTGAAATTGAGGCTGATGTCATGAAGACAACTTTGCTTCTCTATAATGGAACCTCTATTGTTACGATCAGAAAACTGCGTTACAAGAATCACAGGCCAGACTCAATGTGCCAGACTCAATGTGTCAGTTTCGGTCATCCTCAGCTTGTCTCGGAAGTTGGAAATTTATAGACAGTATGCTTGTTCCAGAAACATAATGAATCTAATGGGACAGATAGCGGACGGACAGTGTAGTCTACTTTCTATGCTTTGAATGAGGTCATGTAGTCCTTGCATGGACCATGTCGAGCAAGATGTCTAGGCCAAAGCATCATTTATACAACATTTACTTCCCTTCTCTTCAAAGAACTCTATAAAAAGTAGAGTCATACATTGCAAAATATTCTACGTAGCCCTTACAACAGAAGGGAAAACGTGCTGATTTCCGCTCTTTTTTCTTTACCTTCATAAATCATAAAGCTAAATTTACCCCGGGGATTTAATGTCTCTGAAATCAATGTACAGGCATAAAACAATTATTTTTTCTCACAGGCATCCCATTTTTGTTTCATTAGTTCAAGGAAAGGGTCACTCAATTTTTAAAGCACTGGGTTTGATATTTGCTATGATTCATACTACTTAACATCCACAAACACACGCTATATACTGAAATGTACCTTATACATAAAATGTGTCTCCATGGACCCCATTATGGTGGTACCTTCACATAAAGTGCTCAAAAGCTACCTTATGGACACATAAGTCTAGGAAAGGTGACCAGAAAAAATAAACTTATTTGTTGAATATTTAAACAGTTATAGTTTTGTCCAAGTTCTTATTCCAGGATTGTTTTTCTTTCTCCTTATGAAAAAGAAAATGCTTCCCTGGAAACGGGGAAGGGAATGCTTGAAAAAATGCTCCCCAAATATAAGGCCTAAGTCTATTCTCACTCTATTTCATGCATTTTCATTGTATGTTTAACCATCTCATTGATATTTCATTCTACAGAGAGGAAGGTGATAAAAATTTTTATTAATGTAATAAAGGAAAAAAGAAATAAAGATGATTTGTCATAATTTAACTAGATAAAATGAATTCTTGTTATCTTAATGTAAGAGCACACTATGATCTCAAAAGGAATACTGAATTGTGGAAAACATGATTTTTACATAATAAAACCATTTACACTTACCATTTAATCATATTAAATAATAATTCTTATGGATCTATTGGTTCATGTGCTTTTTCTGTCTCTAAATTCTTTCCATGGAACTGTTATTTTAAAAGGTTTTCTCATTCTATTGCTTATCAGGAGGGTTTCTCCCCCTCCTCTAACGGCTAAAATTCAATTTTCCATGCTGGGTATCTACAGAGAACCATGATCACCAGGCTTTGCAAAGAACCTCCATCTCTTCACGAATTAAAGATCACATAGACTTATTCCTCAAAAAACAAATAGGGAGAGAAGGTTTGGATTATACTTGTTTTCCCAAATTATGGTCATTACTTTGTTTTAAAACCCTAAAAGTCTCAGATAGGATGTTTAGACCAAGCTAGCGTATTTGGAGCCTGCAAAATGGCAGCTCAAGCAAGGAGGAGGGAGTTCCCTCTGGGGCATTGCTCTCATATTTCCATAGTAAAGAAGTCCAACTTAGAGGCCACACCTACCCCAAGCAGGGAGGTAAACAGAAATGCTTTAGAAGTCCATGTCACTGACAAATCTAAAATAGATCAAATTGGCCTTCTTCCAAGAATGAACATCCCCTAACATACCCCCATCCTGTGGAACAAAATCTCAGAGGTTCCATCCCATATGGCAGAAGACCCCCGTCTCCGGTCAGCCAGCTAGTTATCCATAGAAGTGGCTCAAGGCTGCCACTCAGGTTGCTTAGTTCACACTAATTTACTTCACACAGATTCCATTTATCTCCTAGAAGATCCCCTGGCAGCCGCTTATAATGGCATATCCTAGGATGCCTGCCTACACGCACTTTAAAAATGGCAGCGCTTGATGAATCTGAGTCCAGAAAGCAGTTCACAGATTGAGGAGTAGGTGCAATCAGGAAACGTTAAGAGGCACAGCTGGGACTTGGTAGCTTGCTGGCCTGGTCTGAGCCGCTGGGCATTAACTGGGCTTGCTTTTCTGCGGGCTACTCACGGCTGCTGGGACAAATCTGAGAGACACTCCCTTTCTCCTTCACTGTTCATCCTCTGAAGGAAAAAGAAGGAAGTTCATCACATCCCAGTAGCACACACAGCTGTAAATGTGGCCATTTGACCTTTACTACGATAGTGCTGAGCTAGGCGAAACTACAGCTCAGAGTTGGAAGGTTAAGATGCTGGATGTTTTGATTTGGCAAAATGTAGCCAGAAAAAAAAAGTAAAAGAGAACTCCAAACTATTGTATTTACTTCAACATTGAGGTCCAGAGTTGGCTGAGATGCTATGACTGCTACCATCTTGGTGCTTGCCTTCCCATATCTGTGGTAGAGCTTGAAGAAAAGACACAAAGGGGCTCGATACTGGTCAAATGAATAAATGGGTGGATGACTATTTGAACAAACAAGACACTATTCTCTTTTTTGACATTTTAGAAGTGTGGTGAACCAGGGACTATTTTTAAATTAAGGCATAAAATACTGAGAATCCTAAGGTAGCATGGTCAGTATCCAAAGGTAGAGGAAATGGTGAAGATCTTTTAATGGCAATGAAGCTAACAGCTTTGAACAGTAACAATTAAGTGGGAAATCTACCAAAGCAGTGACAAAGCACATTAGTACTCAGCAGGTTAAACACTGGACTGCAGTAGCTGGCTGATGGGAAAAAAGCAGGATTAAGGTTTTTGCATGGGCCTTGACATGATCGCATTGTCTGCATGCTGCCTTAAGCTTTGAAAGACAGTTGGGATCATCTTCTTATAAGCTCCAACTCAAAGATGTTTAAGCAGTCCCCAATCCAATTAAACAGAAGTAAATAGAAGAAAGAATTTTACTGAGCACCATTATCACATTTTTTTCTTAATGAAAAACAGCATAATTGCAGGTTACACAGCTCCTTAATCTCACATTAAATCTAATAGATTGCTGACTTATATAGAGCATGTCAGTCCCAGCTTTCTATATTGGTGTGCTTAATTTTAGGTCATTATCCTTTATTATGTGACTTGTAATCCTTAAAGCCCATGATTGTGTCTGGATATTTGGCAAGGATTGTACTTGGCAATACACAGGATTCTGCTTCTAAGAGTGATGATTTAATTGAAAGATACAGTATGATTAGATGTTGAAAGAATTACATATATTGCTTTTCTTTTGTAATTGGCTAGTTTCGTACAAGTGTTTTCTTCAACAAACACTGTTCAAAATCACCATGCAGTTTTAGGACTGTGAAAAAGGACAGCTTCGTGACTGAAAGACAAGGAGCTTATTGTTATGGAAATTTATCCATATGCTATTAAAATAGCCAATTCAAATAAATCCTGGCTCGTCTACAAACTGGGTAATTTTAGTCAAATTGCTTAATCTTTCTGTGTCTCGGGTTCCTTATCTACCAAATAGTAATAATACTAATAATGATTAATAGTAATAATTCTAACAGATGTGTAGAATTGTTACAATTAAAAGAGTTAAGACATGCAAAGGGTTTAGACTAGTGGTTGGAAAGCAGAAGGCTTCAGTAAGTCCTACATTATTACTATGACTACATATGCCCTTGCCTAGAAACATAGGTCAACAGCAGTATGATGAACTGCCTTCAGATCAAGGCACTTTATTTTACTAACAACATACTATATTTAAAATTTCTCTGATCTAATAACAAAATAAATACTTTAAATAGTTAATCTCGAACATCACTTAAAATTATAGAAACTTAGAAGAAAATGTTAGTGTCTCATTAAAAAAAAATAGTTTAATGGGGCTTGTGGTTTTGTATCCATTTGATAATATTGATGACCAAATAAAATCCCGCATGAAGTCATCTGTGATTCCCCTTTCTGCTATCATGGGTACTGAATATGGGAAGAAGTAAAACTGGTTTCTGATAATGTGATAAACTAAGCATAGATCTTTCACCTTCACTTAAGTATGATATTTAATTGTTAATCTTTTTACTCAAAACATATTTTAAGACTATGCTGGTATTGAAACTGAACGTTTAATCCAGCTCAGTTCCATCAAAGGCAAAAATATTACTGGAGGATGGTCACTGGACAGAGCGCAAAACTAGAACAGAAATAGTGGCTTACTTGTTACTGCCATTCCCCTTCTCTCCCATTTCAAGGATAAATAGCACCATAAAATGTTATGTCAAATAATAACAATAAAACAATGCTCTTACTTAAACATCAGGTTAAACCATGAAAAAAAGTATGTTTATACCCATCTTAATTAATTGCAAAGTTTAAAAAATATATATTTATTTCAATTCATTAATTATTATGTTTCATAAACATAAATCATAAAGTTCTTGTTTTATAGGTAAGAAAAGTTAAAATTATTTTATCTCTGACTCTGACCATAGCTAAAAACATAATTAGTTTACTACTGCTGCCTCTGTCCCTATGCATATAAGTAGTTCACAAAATTGGTCAAGTCATTACATGGTTGACTTCTCTGCAAAAGAGGCTGAAATAACTGGATCAGAGGCTCGGCAACTGGCAAGATCTCAGCAAGTACATTTAGATATTAAGTAGCACCTTGCTTTTGATCTATCTTATACAATGCATATTAAAAATAAAAAGATGGACAGATAGTTAAAGCAGAGACAAAACAACTATGAAACGACTGAGGGGTTTGAAAGAATATGGAGAGTGCATAAAAAGCAAGATACACCACAGATTACATTGTAAGTATTGCCTGGGATAAATATTTCAAATTAAATTCTGGGAGAGAGGGAGCTGAAATGTTATTAGCAGTTATTTCAATATTGTTCATAGTTGGGCGATCAGCAATGGCCAAAAAAAAAAAAGTGTTATATATATTAGCCTGCAGGTAAGCACTGGAAATTCATGCTAAAAAAAAAAATCCCCAATTTTTCCTTCCTCTGCCCTCCGCCATAAAAAAGACAAAGAAAGGATAGAGATTTTAAGGAAAATCAAATAAACAGACCACATAGAGAATATATATGATTTCATATATTTGCATGTATGCACAAATTTACCAACATTATCAATAAATATTAATAGACTTAACTAACCTATTAGAAGAAAAGATAATCAGATAGGCTAACAAAGTAAAATCTAATTCTATGTTTTATAAGAGAGACACACTAAAAACAGAGATAAGAAAGATTAAAAATAAAAAGATGGACAGATACACATAAGTAAAAAGAAAGCAGTCATCACATTATTATTTAACATGGTGGAATGCAAACCAAAGGGCATTAAATAAGGACACAAAGAAAGGTATTTAAAATACCAAAAGCTACAATTCACAATTAAGTTATTTCAATTATAATATATTGGCATGTGATAACATAGCCACTTGAATAAAACAGAGATAACAGGAATTGCAGAAAGAAACAAAAACTAGTAATAGATAACTTTAACCCATCTTTCTCAATCTAAGAAAATTTACTGGCAAGATATAGAAAACGTACACTGTGGAATCAATAAGGTAGATCTAATAATCATACTCTGAATGCCAATAATAGCACACCTTGTTTTTAAGTACACATGAAACATTCATGAAACTTGGCCACATCTTAAACTACAAAGTAACCTTCCCCCAATCCAAGGAATAGAATTAGCACAGACAATATTCTCTGATCATGACACAATAAAACTAGTAACTAATAAGAATATCAAAAACCAAAAAGATCTTTCCACCTGGAAATTTCAAAATATAATTACTAAATAATCTTTGCTTGAAACAAAATTGAAGAATTCTTCAAAATTATGATAATGAAAGCATAACAGAACCCATGAAATTAATGCACAATTAATCCGGTTATGAAAGGACATTTTATAGCATTAAAAACATAATTAATAAAAGTGAAAATGAATTAAATATCCAACTTGAAAAGGTAGCTAGAGAGCAATAAAGTAAACCAAAAGAAACAAGAGGGAAGACTATTAATAAAGATAATGAGTTAGAGAATACTAAAATGAAGAACTAAGGAAGAAATCCTTAAGCCTTTCTTTAAAAAAAAAAATCAGTAAAACCAATAAGCCACTAGCCAATTTAATCAAGAAGTAAAAGGAAAATCCAACTAAGAGACAAAATCAAAAATGAAAGGGAAGAAATAGCTATCAATAGAAAGGACATTTTGAAAAGTCATAAGAGATGACAGTGCTCAACTCCATACAAATGAATTTGAAAATCTAGATTAAATAAGTAATTTTAAAGAAAAACTAGTCATGATTAAAAGGGCAGGTGGAAATAGGGAAAGAAAAATTTGACAAAATTTAATGTCTATTTATGTAAAAACCTTTAATAAAATAGGGTTGCTGGATATATCCTTGATATGATAAAATATATATGCCTCAGCCCCAAAGCCAGCATCCTACTTGCTATAGAAATACTAGTGACTTTTCCACCAAAGTAAGGAAAACGAAAGGATGCTCACTGCTTCTAACTACTATATAACATTGTGTTGGAAGTAATCATTGGTGAAATTAGCCAAAGGAAAACAATTAGAGACATAGTAACTAGAAAGGAAGTTTAGACAATTTTTATTAGAAAATGCAATTATATATCTAGAAAACCCAAAGAATCTATGAAAAGCCATTTCAAGCAAAAAAAAAGAGAATTTAGTAAAATAGCTTAGTATATAATTCAACAGTCTTCAAAAACACCAACAAAACCAGTCAAAAGATAAAAGAGAAGGTTCTACTTACAAGAATTAAAAATTATAAGAAATATTTGAAATTTATACAGGAAAGCCTTCAGGATTCTTAAAAGATGCAAAGTAGATTTGAACAAATGGCAAGACATACCTTACTCTTGTAAGGAAAAACTGTGCACAAGTAATTAAATTATTCAACTCTCTCAAGTCCTGTTGCATAATACATTGGAAAAAGAAACAAATTCAGGGATGTTAAGTCAGAAATTCTGTTTTAGAGGAAAAGCATGGCCTTATATCTGAATTCATGAATTGGTGTTCAATAGACTACAATCAGTTTGCCCAAAATTATAATTATACGAGAAAATAGACAAAAACATTTTTAACATAAAATTTTTAAACATAAATTTATAGAGTGGGTATTTAATCAAAATGTCTACAAATTATTTGTTAGAAATGAACTGCATGAGTATTTCATGCTCTCATATTGCAGAATAAATGAAACACTATTTAAGATCATTAATTTCATAGACAGTGGGTGCAGATCAATCTCTGCATTTCAGATATCAGTGGTTCTAAGCACTAAACATTGACCATTTGCAAGAGTACTCTCTATAGGGTAAAAGGCCAGACAGGAAAAACAGACCCAGAGTAGACAGGAACAGGGAGCATCCGCAATTTCCTCCGAGCAAGAACTGTGTTGGTCTCTACTGGATGCCACTGGAGTGAATGGATTTCAGCTAGTTGTTCTGCTCTTGCCTTGCTCTGAGCCTCAGATTAACGGATTGGTTGAGCTACAGGCACCTGCCCACCTCTTGGCCACACTGTGCTCATGACAGAAGAACTGATCTGGTGGGTACTTCAGGCATGCTTATGAGGTCTCAAGTGGGACAAAGGAATTTATTGTCTGCATAAATGCACAAAGAAACTGGGGTGCTCTCATGGCAGCAATGAGTAGTGGGCTGCAAAAAAAGACAACTGTCAACTGATTTCCTAAGGTTAACATGATAAACTGCATGACTTCTTTATAACTGACTACTTGGATTTGCCTGCCATATAAGTCCACACTAAGTGTGAGGCAACCTTATCCAAGGAAAAATGCTAAGTATAAAATCATAGGGCATTCATCAACTCTGCCCACTTCCTATAGTAGTTTAGAACTATGCGCTGATCATCTGCTACCTGAATCTTCCTTTTAAATAAAGTAATATACATTAGCATTGCACCATATTCCTGACCTTCCTTCTAAATGCACCCATTGTAGCGTGTCTTTCATAGGCAAGACTGCCCAAATAAACGCAGAATGGCTGGTGCCACCTTCCTCCTGTGGGGAAAGCAGAGCAGGGCTGATGGGAGTGTTCGGGCTCCATCCGTGACACCTCACACTCTGGGCTTGGAATTCCTGTTGTACATCCAGACCATGTGCAGAATTTTGACTGACTTCAAATAAAGTGATCTTGAGAGTTAGTCACCAAAAGGAGAAAGCTAGGCATTAATCTTTGATAAGATCCATTTACTAATTCATAAAGGCAATGGGAATTGGGGTCAGGTGAACAAGGAAACTATCTGGAGTGAATGCTGATGGTTTTCTGACCATGTTGCAAACTGTGCTTTTTGGGGGAGAAATGAACAGCTTGATTGTATACAACATTTAATATGGTTTGGTAGTTAAAAAGTGATTATAAGAGTAAAAAAAAAAGTTCTGGCAACTTAAAAATGGAGGAGCCATTTGCTAGAAGGAGCTTGGAAGTCATAGTTACAGAAGACATTTTTAGAATTCAAGCTAATAGACAAAGGCTAGTATAGACAGTAACGCAAATAGTGCTTACATTTTTGTGTTTATCTTCTTCATACAAACACAGGGAAGGCTGGGAATAACAGGCAAGAAGCTCTAGAAAGAATTTAGGGAAACTTAGAGAAGAAAGACAACCAACAGCTGTGCCCTATCAGGTTAAAGAACACAAACATGTAGGAAAGAATTGTTTGTGGGAGCTAAATAATGGATGTTATTTATTCTTAGAGAAATTTATTTATTCAACATTTTATCCATTCAGCAATTTACAAATTTGGGGGATGCTAGTAAATCAGATAATAGCATCATACATGCAATACAGATCTGATAGTAAATCAGATGCAAGGTTCTGGGAGAAGGAAAGAACCATAAAAGACAGGGTTGCTGCCCTCACAGATCTAACAGTTTAACAGGGAAGTGGCATTGAACAAGGAATTACAGTCGTGTGATGAATGTCATGCAAGGCGACCACAGTGCTTCTGGAACATGCAGCAAAGGAACATCAGATCATTTCTTTTCTTGGGAGAACTAGAATGTAGCAGATAGATTCTGTTTAAAATTGTTAAATCAATTTTCTGAAGTTTTGGCTGTTGACACACATATATTCTATATATGTTTATGTAATAAATATATTACACATGTGTGTATACACACACACATACACACACACATACATCATGTCCTTTAATCCTTGAAACAACCCTGCCAAGTAGGCAAATGTTTTCCCTTTTATCAATAAGGAAATTTAAATGCAAGATAAAGTAACATGCTCTACTCTTACACTTTTGGCTTCAAAAAAAGCTGATTTGAAGAGTTTTTGTTGTTATTAAAGATATGAAGTATAGACAAATAAAGGAGACGTCACTTTTGACAAGAGCACACTAATGGTTAATTAAGCCAATATAAAAGTGAGGTCTTACTCCTGAACTCACTTACACTTTGGTTTTATAATCTCACTATGTTCACCTTTGAATGCAATGCCTTTTCTACCGAAGGAAATTAACTTGCCAGTATTCATATTAGCCTAGGGCTCTTATTATGCAGCCTCACGAGCAGGGAAAAGCACAGCCCACCTATCCTGCCGGGCAGGGAGCATGCGCTCCTGTTCTAACTATGGCCCAGTTGGAAGTCAAGAGACCTCAGAACAAGCATGAATCTCAGGTGATTGGTTGGAAAAATAGGGAGCATGTGCTCCTGTTCTAACTATGGCCCAGTTGGAAGTCAAGAGACCTCAGAACAAGCATGAATTTCAGGTGATTGGTTGGAAAAATAGGGAGCATGCACTCCTGTTCTAACTATGGCCCAGTTGGAAGTCAAGAGACCTCAGAACAAGCATGAATTTCAGGTGATTGGTTGGAAAAAATGAGAGGGGAAGGGCCACTCAGGTCTCATTGCTTTTCAGACTTGACCTGCACTGGTCCTTGGAGGATGGTCTCTGACCAGCACATCATCAGCAGGGAGCATGGACATGCAACTCTCAGGCCTGAACCCAGACCCACTGAGTCAACATCTCTGGGAGTGGGTCCAGAAATACATTTCAGCAAGCCTTTTAGGGGATTCTGAGGTGTGCTTTAACCTAAGAACCGCTGAGCCACCCAATACTTGTGGTTTGAGCCATTTTTTATTATTTATTTAGCTTCATAGCTATGAGTGTGAAGAGATATTAAGGCAAAGATCATTTAAAAGACAGTTTTTGTTTTATTTCTACACAGAGCAACATCTGAAGGATCAGGTTATCTGCATTTCTATTTTACCATAAGGGGAACTGAGTTAGGAAGAGGTAGTGACATGGACCCAAGTAAATTAAGTTAGAGGTTAAGGGAGATCCTGAGATCACTTTTATTATCTAATAACTGAGTGACAGAGCTCTGATCATTATATCAAGGCTACTTGAATTCTGATTTGAGGTCCAGACATACCCTTTATCTTCCTGGCTTCTTTCTCTTCTCCACAGCAAATGTTGGGGTTTCCACAGAAACAATGGCAAGAATCCTGTATACACGAGGGGCTGCAAACCTGGATGTACATTAGAATTACCTGGAACAGTTTACCAATGTACCTATGACTAACCCAACTCACAACAATTAAATCAGAATCTTGTAAGGCGTTGGGGAAGGGTGAAGTCCAAGGTGATTCCAAACAGCAGCCAGTTGGGAACTATTGACCACAGCAATTCCATGGTGATTAGATCCTCTATTTAGAGAACCTGCTGCAGCACTGGCCCCATGTAGCAGGTGTTAATAAACATTCCTTCATACATCTCCTTCCCCTGGTCCACAAGAAAGTTGTGGAAAGTAAAGGCACCAAAAAACACTTTAAACAGCTAGAATCCAAGTGTCTCACCTACTTTCTACCTCATGACCTTTGCTAATAATAAAGGCTAATAATACTTTGCCTTTGCTCAAAGTTGCTATAACTCATTATGGTTCATATTTTATTGCTTAAATGCTTCTTCCTTGTATGTCTTTTTTTTTTCTCAACTCAAATTAAACTCCTTAAAGACAAGAAGTTCTATTGTTATAAGTTTCAAAATCCTTTCCTTTCAGGACCTGGTGCTCGTGCTCATTCTGCTCTCTTCTCTCCACTTTGCAGTGCCTGCAGCAGGTCATCACAGAGCTCCTGACCTAGGAACCAGCTTGTTTCTACTGAACCTGCTCTGGCCTTGAGCGTGACATATTGCCCAGATTTTTACCTTAGCCTTGTGTCCAACTCTATAATATATTCTCAAACTCAAGTACTTAAACCGTAGGCACCAGAGTTATCTGCCCCATCTGTCCTTTTCTGTTGCTTTCCTTTTCATTCATGCAGCATACATCGTTATCTTCCTAGGTGAACTTCTGGTGTCTTCCTTAGTAATTCAAACTCCACAAATCAGAAGTTCAATTAAATCAAAATACTCTAAGTTTAATTAAAATGCTGTCTAAGTAAAACGCTGTCATTTTTTATTGAATACTGCTTGATGGCAAGTACTGTGATAAGTGTTGAGGGAATAGGCATGATGATATATAATCTGTGTCTCATAGTTGCTTCTCCCTTTCATAGGTCTTGACCAGGAATCAGTAAACTTTTTCTTACAGGGCCAGATAGTAAATATTTTAGACTTGTGGGTCATATAGTTCCTATTGTAACTACCCAACTCTGCAGCCGGAGCATGAAAGCAACCACAGAAAACATGTGCTAATGGATCTGGCTGTGTTCCAATAAAACTTTATTTACAAAAAAGAGATGGCAGGCTGGATTTGGTCCATAGGTTGTAGTTTGCAGGCTCCTGGTCCTATTTCTGGTTGGCTCATCAAGCCACCAGCCGAGCCCAAGTTTACACAGAACAGTGATGGTGGTAATGTTAACTGAGAGCTCATCAGACTCTCTGAGCCTAGGATTATAACATAAAATTCACTCCATCCTCCTACCTACTAAGGATTAAATTAAACATAAAATTTACTCTGTCTTCCCCTTTCAAAGCCCCATCCAGCTACCACTCTGGTCCAGCAGAGAAAAACACATGACTTGGATTCCTCCATAGAGAATGGTTAGGGAAATAGAGATGTTTTGTATATGTATTATCTTTCAGAGATAATATAGGACTCTATTATGGAAGTGCTATGGGTCAAGAAGAAGAGAGAATGAAAGCACCATTAATTCAAGGAATAGTTATTGAGTACCTACTAAATGACAGGTCCTGGAATACAGGTCTTGGAGATGGAAAGGTGCACATGATCTTCATCGCTTATAATGCTTAGACTCTTGTTAGGAGATATACAATAAATATGTACACATGAAAGAGTATAAATAATTACTAATCATACGTGAAAATAAGTGATCTGAAGGAAAATCACAGGGCTCAAGGAGAGGAATGGAGTGAGAATAATGAAGTTGGAGGTCAGGGAAGGCCTAGGGAAGCAACTATACAATAAGGCCTGAAGGATGGGTAGATATTAAGTGAAAAGTAGGTGATGGGAAAGATCACAGGTTGAATGGGCACTTTAAAAATGTTTGTTCAAGTCCTGAGCTGGAAGGAGCTTGGCCAGTCTGGGGACTGGAAGACGGCCAGTGTGACTGGAGCATGGAAAGCAGGGAAGCAATGGGGTAAGAACTAAAGCTGGAGAGAAGATCAACCCATAACCTAATACAACCTGTTTAGAATGGTGTATTGTATCCTAAATGCAATGAGAAGACACCGGAATGATTTATGTAGGGAATGGCATGGTTAGACTTACATTAGAGCATTCAGTCTGCTGTGTATAAAATGATTTGGAAGGGAAATTTGATCAAACCCACTCTCCACCTTCCTCCTTCTAGCATCTTCTCTGGGGAAAGTGTCTTTAAGCAACTAAGTACAGAATAAAGAGATGGGTGCAGGGAGAAAGTCATATCTCCCTTCCCCAGGGTGTAACTGGAGACATTTATTACCATAAATTTGCTTTCCTGTGCAAACACCCAATTATAACACTATACACAAAATAAGAAAATCAGAATCCCATTTATGAATCCTGGAGTCACCATACAGAACAATTGCTTTAAGATTCAAATATTAGTTTGGACAAAGAAAGCAGGGAATTAGAGGTGGAAACTCCCATGAAGAGGGGCAGTAAACATAGATGTAGAGTGATAATCCAGATACGGAAGAAGACTTAGCACACACATACATATGCAGATGTGCACACATGCACAGACATGCATATACAATCTGTTGAGCAGGAAGCTTCTGACCCTGTCTGGCAGGTGGTCTCCATTTAGTATCATGGTCCTGAGACACCAGGGTCAGGAAGGGAGGAGGTGAAGTGACCATGTGGCCATCCGCTGCTGAGCATATTCTGAGAAAGGACAGTGTGGTTGCTCGGAATGCACCATAAGACCTTTTAAACCTATCCCCAAATGAACTGTTCTACATCTATCTCTGTGTTTGTGTGTGCACTATTATATATAAACACACAAAGACACAGAGTCGAAATCAGGTAATTTCATATTTGTGACAAACCTCTATGTCCAAGATTAGAATTGTAACTCTAGCTGTGTTATGTATTAATGCCTTACTGGGCTCATGGACATGACATATTCTCCACTATGTGTTCTCCGGCTTGTCAGAGTTATTCATCATATGCAGTGTCACAAAGCACATGGTCACCTCTCATATGTCTGCTTCAAGAGCAGGATCAACATGATCTTTGACATTTTGTTTTACAAAAGATAAAATCACTCCTTGGGAACATTGTCTATTTGTAGAGCTACTCAGTCTGCTATTGAAGGAGTTTCAATTTGCTGCAATATTGCCTGTTAAATGTTTATAGCTAATTTTATAATATGTGACTATGTGTCTGAATATTTTCAAATCTATACTCTGCTGGTTTTAGATTGCTTCTCTTATGTTTATGATGAGACACAGAAAATAACAAAGTGACTTAGAAAACTCTTTTTCCTAGGTGATGAAAAACCTGTATAATGTTGAAGAATGCTTCCAAACATCCTCTGAGTTGGAAGATGTATTACACATTTGTCTGTCATTTTTGTTCCTGAAGCAAATAATAACCAGTAAAAAATCTAATGCCATTTGCCATTTCATCATCCTTTGCTTTGGAAAACAATTAACTGCCCAAACTTAGGGAGAGTCTGCATGATGAGTACTAGTTTTTGTGGAGTACAGAAGCCTTATAGGATGTGGTGGAATCCCGAAAGTGGGCTGAAAGGTTCAAATCACAGTGAAGAAAATGACTGACCAGTGTCAACGGTCAGTATCATTTTTAATCTCTAGAAATCTTAAGACAACTAAAGGCTTTCTTCTGAGAACCTTTCCATAGCCAGTGATTCAGAATATCGTATTTATAGGTAGGTAGGAGAAATTCATAATGCCCAATAGAAGGGAGAAATAATTGTATTATGTGGCAAGGTAGTGGCTTCATCATTAAAAAATCCAACCCACTAGAATACAGCATCCTTTGACCCAGCAGATAAAAGGTTAGAAAGCAATTTTGAATAATAAATGAGACCTGTTGACCTCATGACCCAAATCTGGCAGGGTCAGTGTTTCCCCTTTCGCCAGATGCTGATGGCAGACACGTACACACAGACAGCTCAGCTAATGAGCTGCCTCAGCCCATGTGGTAGGTGCTGCAGTATTTTAGTGTCATGTAGCACAAAAGAGGATAGGTTTTTGAAGCTGTTGGGTCATGTAAAGAGATATTTATAAAAATATATTTCCATTGTTCTTTTAAGAGGGTTCCTTTCCTGCTTCCTAGTGCTTCTCTTTAGCTGTTGAATTTAGTAGAAACTTAAGCATTGGCCAAACTCTCCTAACTCTTATCTCCTTTATTTAAGCACTGGCAAAAATGGTTCCTTTTGCTGTATTTATTTCATTTATATTATCAACAAGGTAATTTTATAGGAATTTTCTGAATATAGGAATCTCCTGTGACTTCTGCCCTCCATTTTACTGCAGGTAGAGCTTATTCTCAGATAAGTATTTACATGTACAGAATATTAAGCAACATGGATATTTCAGATATAGTAATTAATTAAAATGTTTAAGCTTATTTAGATGACAGTGATCTAATCTAGAACTTCAAAAATTTTCAAAAAAACAACCCCAGAAATATGGCTTTAAACTAAACTATCCATCCTTACATTTTAATCTTTAAAATTTTCATTATTGCTTTTGGGAAAAATCAGCTATTATAAAGTCAACTTGGTAAATATTTTCATTATTTTAATAAATATCCTTTAATATGTCTCATTTTGACATCTTTGATTAAGAAGAGTGCATTTAATTTGTGTTTACTTGGTGTTCTTTTAAATAAAAAATGTTAGGGTCTGGCCAAATTCCTTTTTAACTAATTACATTTATCCTGCTAGAGCCGCTTCGAGCTTTCAACTGAAAATGATATTTTTCACTCTTCATATTAAACTTTTGCCAATTTGTGAATTACAGAAGAACCATTTAGTAAAATAGCATGATACCCCCTTGCAATAACGTAACACAGGTGTGTAGGGAGTGTTTCGAACCAATTTTCTGTTGTTTACCACAAAGTGGAGAACAAAACAAAACAACAATGAAGAATCTGGAGAAAACCTCATCACATATTCATCACAATGCCCCATATCTGCCAAAAGCAGAAAGGCAAAATGGCAGCCTAGGCTAGTTGTTCAACTGGTTTCAAGCTCATTTAACTTCGTTCAACTAAATAAATACATTTTAGACACTTTTGGTGTGGAAAGTCTTGGTAAGCATCACTTTATTATGTGAAAATGTCTTGTGCACAATGAAATTTCCTACAAAGTCATACATGTTCCAAAGTAAAAACTCTTGACATATATTTATGGTGAGGTGACATTCTAATTAATAATGTGGAATACTCCTGCTAGATACACATGTGCCAGCTGAACTGTGATACAGGAGAAGAAAGGAAGTGGGTTTCCAGGCGTCAGGAGAATAAAATGACACCTGATTGGTATTGCGGAGCATTTGTTAGTCCCATGAAAGCACTTTACATTTCTTTTAACTTAGCCTCACTACAACCTCATGTGGAGTACGTGAAGTATGTGCTGGTAAATGTCTAACAACCTGCTCTAAAAAAACAAAGCCCAAAACCAAAAACCCTAGCTTGTACCATTTATTGATTTTCATAGTGTGAATACTTCCACCATAGCCAATGTCAAGCCACCAAGTGATGAGAAGAGATGTGTACAGTTGGCTGTCATGCACTGGCACCAGCTGGCTCCATTGTATCACTGGATATAAGTATTACTTACAGATATTAGTATCTTCGTTTTGGAGTTGAGAAAACTGATGTGGAGAGATTACAGGACTGATTTGAGATGAAGAGGCAAAGAATAGCAGGGTTGATACTAGGTACCTTTTTCTACCAGGCTCTGAGTTTTTCTCCTCTTTCTATGTGTGAAGTCATTTTGGACAAAAAGGAAGAGTAAATGCCAGAAGAGTAGGGAAACTGTACTCCAGCACAGGGAGGCATTCACCCTCTGTAGAGGCCTCAGTGGAAACAGGGTTACAAAGGAAAGAAGCCGTGGGAGATGAAGGTGCAGACCCAGGGACCAGGAGGGAGAGATGAGGAAAAATGGGAAGGGGAGAGAAATAGAGGAATGGATATACAGAAAGAGATAGAGATAGATAGAGAAAGAGAGAGAGCGCGCACGCAGGCAGAAAGAGCACCAGAGAGGGAACCAGAGGTCTTACAGGAACAAAGCCTGATACCTCTGACGCCGTTTGTCTCAAAGCCCTTTGGCTAGATTTGCCTCCTTTCCCTGCATAAGGGTTGTTTTGACCTTACCAAGCAGATACAAGTAAGAACCGATATGCAGAGGACACACCAGTCTCCCTCTTCATTTAAGTGCTTCTATATCCCAAGCTACTCGGTGGTACTTGATGGTCAGTAGCAGGTGCATCCTTGAATAAATTCTGTTCTTCTCCGAAGTCCTGCTCTCTCCTATAACGTTCATCTGAGGGTGTACTACAGGTAACGATTTTGGGATGGGGAAGGCAAATGGCCCAAGAAAAGCAAAATAAAATGAGTTTAAAAAGACACTAATTAAATTTGTTTTCATCTGGAAGAACTGCAGGACAAATATGGTTCAAATAACTTCATTTGGTAGATTTTTGAACTACTAAATAGAACTTTGTTTAGATTTTGAAGACCAGTGAGAAGAATTCCACATTAAATGTCTAGAGAAGAGGTGGGGAACCTCTCCCCTTTGACTTAATTTCATCTAGGCAGTAAGGCTGATTAAAGATAATATCCTGATTTAGTCTTATACCTGGTAAAAGGCAATGTCTGGTTGAAGGTCTTCAGCTATAATATATTAAACTGGCACAAGTTGGTGTTATCACTCCATAATATTTTCATCTCTCTCTTTTTGGGTATATATTAGTTCTTCCCTTTTAGATCATTTGCCTCTTTCCCACATCTATATCCTTCCTTTTCTTCATGCTGTAATACAAATATTTCTTATTTGTGGTACTCTGTAGTTTTCTGATCCCTATTTATACAATGACAAACCATCTAACATTTTGTATTTCTTTCAACTCTCCTGCTGTTCCACCCTATTACTCACAATACAAGTAAATTAAAATGAGGTTTGGTTTATTTGTTTTACATTCGGACTGCATATTTGATTATTTTGCTGTACCTGTTGTGGCTTGCAATTAAAAACAAAATTGTTTCCCAGCCCTATGATAATAACTGCTTTGCAAAGAAGACAGTGGGTTTTACATTCATTACTCAAGTCTTGTAGTACTCCTTCAGAAAAAAGGGGCTATTATTTTGATTTTACAGTATAAGGGTAGAGAAAGAAATGAGATGGTTTTTTAAGCAAATAGCAAAATAAAGTGAGGCTTGAATCTGTTTCTACATTACTATTCTATGATATTTTCCACCATTTACAGTGTTTCAAAATCAAAATATACACTAAATTTTTAAACACCTTTCCTCTGAAAATAAATGTTTGGGTGAGAATATATTCTATCATTTCTCTATGGAGAAAACAAGGGCACAGTGAGTAAGTAAATGTATAAATGGGGCTCAGACAATATCCATCCCTTGGAGAAAACATCTTATCAGCAGTTAAAGCATGAGATTGAGTAAATTAACATTAAGGAGAGGATATGAGTTATGATGAAGAAGCTTTGCAGCATAAGAAAAAACTAGAAGGTGGAGTACTTTAGAACTCACAATTCCGGTTCCCATTGTCATTTTAGCTTGCATTATGTTACAAAAAGTTACTTCTTTTCCTGATCCGTTACTTCACAGATTTCAGATTCTTCACTGCTTCTTGCAGGGTCTGGAAATCAGCAGGGTGACATCCCACAGTGTTCCGGTACATGGATGGATGGAACTGACTTATCAACTGTCATCTATATCACCCAAATCATCCATGTGAAGAAGGCTAACTTGGCACCAAGCTGGCAATTATTTGGCGAACCCAGCCCAGTAAACTGCCCAGACGGATACAAGTTCAAAGAACAAATATAATTGCATTGAGAAATCATGGAGAATCCTTTCTGATGATTTAAAATACAATACCTTGACTAGATTTAATGCACAATAGCAGCTCAATCAAGCCATCTAAAATAAAACAAAAAACACAGACTGCTGTCACAGGTATTCTATAACCTGGTTCAAAACACAGCATAGCTCTGGTCTTTACAGAAGGGCAAATTATTGGTATAAAATATGCTGAGCACATGTAGAAAACTTACTAATGTCATGCAATACACATTACACATACAACATAGTACATAAACATACGTTATACATGCACAACAATAACATGAATCCTTCATTCAGGTTATTAGAGCAACAATGAAAAGGAGTTTTGCTCTGAATAGATAAAAAAGAAAATTAAAAAAAAGAGGAATAAAATGTATTGACAGTAGGAATCTGATTTCAACAATAAAACAGTGGATATTGCCAAGCCTGCTCTGGCCAGAATAAGAAACTGCACTTTCATAGGTAATTTAGTTTATTAGCTCTTAGTATATCAGACTATCCAACGAGCTTAGATGCCAAGAGGCAGTGCCACAGCAGACAGAGTGAAATGAATAATTATAGTGTCATTACACTTAGTTTTCCAAGGTTAGGAAGTTCTTTCCTGTTTTCTGAGTAGAGGGAGTGGTGTTATGTTCAGCATTTATTCAATTTGCCTGACCTGTCAGATAATCTTGGAGAAAAAAGTTGTCTGATGCCTTTAGTACAATAATAAGAGCCCCTAAAGTAAGGATGTAAACCTGTGTGAGCTTCAGGGTCCCTTAGACATTAATGTAGCTAAGAGTTTCATCTCACATGCCAAATCAGAAACAATTATAGCAGCTACTTGGAAGGATATGTCTGGAAGGTTTCTAATGCTGTATCTGGACCCGAGAAGAAACAGTGCGTTGACGGGTGAGCAATGTCTGCCATACGCTAGGAACAGAGAAGAGGAAGCTCATGGGACACCTTTTGTGATCCTTGTAAAGAGATCTAGACTGAGGTCAAGAGATATCCAGGCCCATGAACCTGGGAAATGTTCTACTCACATTAATTTCTTTATCACTAATTTATAGATATCACTATCATTTAATTTAAGCTAAAGCTTAAGGAGGCTAATCAAGGAAATGCCTATAGTGGTGCCAGGCTTCAAAGGTGGGTTTCCATACATTTGTATGTATATACCTCATTTCTATAGACATGACAATTATATTTCCTACTTTAGCACCTACCAAATTATCAAGTGCCAACCCCCTAACTCTTGCCCAGGGCAGAGATTACTAATCTGTCATGGCTGCCTTTCTTGTTGAGCCCGGACAACGTGTGAGATTACTTCGCACATCACCCTGGAGCCACTGCTAGTCGACGGGTCTCTCACTCAGGAAGGACCAATCTCCCCCCTGCGCCTCTACCATGGAAAAAAGCCTCCAGCCAGAGCCAAACCTTGGAGCCTAGAGGAGGGTAAAGTGTCCAGGTGGCTTTCTTCTCCAGATTTTGCTGCTTTCTGGGTCATAAAAACAAATGGACTGGGCTGTAATGTTACCCATGAAGAGCATTAGATGAAGCAGTTTATTATCTTTGCTGAGACTGGTTTAACAAAATAGACAACCCTGGTATATGAACCTAAAGAAAGAAAATACTTCCAGTATCTGCACTTCCATATCTGGATTGATACGGAATAGTGAGTAGAAATGACTTTTTCCCTTGTTGATGTTGAAATAGCAGCAATGGTGGGATCATGGAGAAGTGGGGTAGAGCTCAGGCTAAGAGCCAATCCACAGGCTTCCCACAGACACTGACTGCCACAGATCTTCTACCATAAAAGTGTCCTGGAATTGATTGCTCACTCTGTAATAAGAATTTCTAGGCTCCAATAATTTAATGTTTTATCCAATTATAGCAAACAATTATCCTACAATAGTGTATTCTTAATTGTCCACATTTAAGAAGTTGTACATGACATATTTAATTCTAGATTCCCTCTTCCTATATATCACCTAATAGTTTTTTGCAATTGCTCCAACAGACACCAACTATTCAAGACAAAACAAGTTACCAGTATACCATAAAGTAGCCCTGATATTTAAAAAACAAATTCTGAACTCACGGGCTATAAAATAAATTTTACATATCAAATTTCATTAGACAACTGAAACTTCTTTACATATAATGCCATAGATACTACACTCTTATCTTTGATCTTTAGGGAAATGGCTTACGAATGGAGTGAAGGAGGAACAAGGATTATTTGATTACCTCTCAAAATGATGATTTAGCAATTCAACATTCCATTAAAGTACATTTAATGCAATGTTGAATTGATTTCCTAATTCACAAATTCACAAAAGTTAAAGTCCACCCACTAGATGGCTGTACAGGAGAGGACCCTGTAATGCATTCCAAAACCTTATATAGATGTTTCTTGATTTTATGTGCAACTGCTCCTTCTGATTGAGCCAGTGAGAGAGGCTGGCTTATTCTGATTCACTGCAGTAAATGGTACCTGTCTTTTGATTTCATTTATGTGATAGAATTTTTGCAGGGAAGCAAGAAACTGGCTTCAGAATAAAAGTCTCTTGATGAAAGAGTTTTCTGTCTTTCAAAAAATGGGGCATTCTACTTCTTACTTTACTCTATTTGAATACTTGAAATGTGTTTGATTTTTATTAGATCTAGATTCATGGAGAGTTAGACTCTCAGGCAAGCAGACAAGCAGATATCTCTTTACACTATCAATGTATGAATCAAACCAACAGAAAAAAAACAAAACCAAAAAACTTAAATGGGTATTTACTTGGAACTTGCTAGTGTATTTTTCTGCTTCAGTGCTTAGTACATTTTTTTTTTGGAGAGGGGAATCAAAAGACATGGGCTTTGCTACTACAATAGTATTTCCTTTTTCTTTTAGTGATGGGCTAGAAAGAAAAGTTATTTTTTGTTCCTAATATGAAATATATATATAGACTTTTTTCAAAAGTACAATGCAAATTTAAGACAAAGCATACAGATTTTCCTTTCCTTTTAAAATATGTTCTTAAAGATCAGCAACCTAAGTGTCCATCAGTAGATGAATGGATAAAGAAGAGGTGGTACATACACACAATGGAATACTATTCAGCCATAAGAAGAAAACAAATCCTACCATTTGCAACAACATGGATGGAGCTAGAGGGTATTATGATCGTTGAAATAAGCCAGGCGGAGAAAGACAAGTATCAAATGATTTCACTCATATGTGGAGTATAAGAACAAAGAAAAAAACTGAAGGAACAAAACAGCAGCAGACTCACAGAACCCAAGAATGGACTAACAGTTACCAAAGGGAAAGAGACTGGGGAGGATGGGTGGGAAGGGAGGGATAAGGGGGAAAAAGGGGCATTACGATTAGCACACATAATGTAGTGGGGGTGGGGGAACACGGGAAAGGCCGTATTTAAGGAGAAGACAAGTTGTGATTCTATAGCATCTCACTACGCTGATGGACAGTGACTGTAATGGGGTATGTGGGGGGGACTTGATACTAGGGGGTCTAGTAACCATAATGTTGTTCAAGTGATTGTACATTAACGATACCAAAATAAAAAAAAAAGAAAAAGATTAGGTGAAGATCAGCCTCCCCAACAGACTCTTACTTTTCCTTACATTATCTGTCAGAAAAGCCCATTTGCAGACAGCTGCAGTATAAGCTTCCTTTCTTTCCCTGTCATTGACCCCCAACCTGATCTGAAAGAACCACCTTCTTTCAAAGTGAGAAGTTATTCATTTACCATAATAGCTCTATTCCTAGCCTCCTTAGCAGAAACTGGCAATTGTGCCCAAATAAGAAGGTTTTGTGATACTGACTACTGTTCTTATACAAGAGGACAAAACCACTAGGAAATTTCTCTCCTGACAGCCACAGTAGGTGGCCATAAAGTTGGTGTTTAAAACTATGGCTAATGTGCAGTGATGACAAAAAGAGAAAGAAAAATCATTAGGAGTTTGCACTTGCTCTGGTTGTATACTAGGGCTTGCCAATTATGTTCTCTTAACTTGACAGTTTATTCATTGAGCAAGAGCTGCTACATTCAAAGTTAGCTGACAGTCAGCTGTGTGCAACTTTAAAATAAGACCACTTCATGAAGAGAAGTGAGAAACATACATGATAAGCCTATTGGATAATCATTACAAATAAATAAAAAGCCTTTGATACAAGCAATTAGTCACAAGCATTACAAGTTGAAATGCAGTCCAGTGTTAAAGAGACAGTTTAGAAGCACATGGCACATTTATCACAGCTCCACAGACAAGTTATTGAGCCGTCTGTGAAAAAACAAGAGCCAAACAGGAAAGCTTTCAGCAGTGAGCAGTGGCTGAGGTCCTTGATTGATAGAGCTAGATGATGCAAAGCTGTCGATGGCTTTCTGCAAAATAAAGTGAAGGAACTCAAGGTCTTTCATGGCGCTCTCTGACCACAGATGAACAGCTACTTTATTACAGCCAAGATTGAGGTTGTGCCTTGCTCCATATTCTGCCACTTTCTGATGCACACGGTTGACTTGACCAACCAGCCATTGCACTTAACATGAGGGTCTGGCTTCACATTTTTTTAAAACGTTTACTAGAAAGGACAGAAGACTGAACTGGTTAAAAGGTTTGATTCTTTACTTGCTCTCACCAGCAACTCTTTTAACCACAATGATGCAAAGGAAGAGTGTTACGGTAGGCTTCTGTGCTGACCCAATTCTTTCTTCATGCACATGTGTAGCTCCAAAGAGTCACAAGGGAGAATGTTCAGTACCATGACCCCAATATGCAAGGTGATTTTTTTTCCCTCAAGAATCAAGATGCTGTCTTTATACTTAAATTTTCATTTTGTGCTTTACAATAGAGAAGAATGTTTAGATAGAGCAAGGACACCCTTGGGAGCAGTGTTTAAGAAAAGGCCATCAACTTCTCAGAGTTGCTTTTAGGAGGCTTCAATGATGGAAATTTGCTTTGCTAAGGATTTTAACAGGAAATAATAAAATGCTTTGATCCTCATTTCTAGTTTGATTTTTGTCAACTAAGTTTACTAATCTCAAAATAACCACTCTGCATTATTCTAGAGTTAGTCTTATTTATGTGTCCCTCAAAAAGAGAAGGGAAGAGGGGGGCAGATGTGAGTGAGGAGAAAGAAGAAAGACTTGTTCTGCAATCATTTTAAAAGGTTGTAGTTTTCCACACTATCTCTTTATATAGCATTCCCAGAACCCACTCTCTAAAGATATTACCATAGTTCTTTGAATAAGATAAGAACGTTATAAATTTTCAAGTCCTAGTCCTTTATTGAGATTTTAGAGCTGTATTATTTTGAGTATCATAAACTGCATTGTTCATAACACTTGGAATTCTATCTTTAATAAATGAGTAAACTGATAAGGTACATTGAACAAAAGGACTTCATCTGAAATTAATTCTGATAACAATTTTGTCTTGCCAATAGGTTTCAGCTGCGGGAAAGTTCGCTATGAATTCAATGTGACCAAAGAAATTCACAGCAAAACGTTCTTGGGGTGAAAGGGTTATACCCAACTTTATTTCCACGGTGGCAGGTCAGTCACTGAAATTCCTGTTCACTCAGAGCGAGTCTGCATGCAGCAAGCGGGTCTCTGCCTCTGGGCTCCTCTGTCTGCACAGTCGTCCCACACAGCCGTCCTCTGGGCCTCTGTCCTCTGCTCTGCTCTCCTGCAGCCTTGCAGCCATACCACCGTGTCACACACAGAGCACTGGGGGGAGCTCTTTATATAGAGTCAACAGCCATGTATTGCCCACAGGTGTGCAGTGAGCTAATCAACCAGGGCCAGGTGAGAATCCTAGCCACAGGAACTCTCATTTTATCCACACTCCACCCCTCCAGGATTCTCTCCTCTCAATCTATGTGCCCTTAGTCCTCTGCAATGGTCCCTGTGCAAGGAAGCTCGAACATTGTTCTCCAGCCTCTCCAGCAAAAAGTCTTGCAGACTCACAGGCAGGACTCGTGGCTCTGTCTCTGACCTCTGCCTCTTTGGTCTTAATGGCTGGAACTGCTGCTCTGGTTTCAGCTGTTGCCATAGCTCCAGTAAGATCCTGTTTGGCTTCCTGTCTAATTTCCTTCCATCTACTCTTGCCCGTATCAAATCAACCCACATCTGGGTCCTCATAACCCTTCCAGGGCCCCTCAAATTCCTCCTGTGAGTAACAGGTCTTATTTCTTTCCGGGTTCTCGTTGCTTCAGCTACTGTACGTGTCACCTCACATTTTGTAGTCGCTGCCTCAAGGCGGGCTGCACTGTCAGGGAAGACAGCTTTCCCATCTCTGATCTGGAAAGAACAATTCCATCCACCCCTAAGTCCCACAGCCACCGGCTCAGCTGGAGTATAAGGGGTGGACCACAGAATGCTCCACGACCTGGGGAGGGCACTGCTCTTCTCCTTAGGGAACTTTCAGCTGCTGGGACTTTATTTTCTTTAAAACCACTGGGCGTGCTTTCAATACAGGAGGGTCAGTGCCTCTGGCATCACCCCTTCATCCTTCCCCAGCTCCTGCATTTCTGGGGCTGATCGCACCTTTCTCTCCACTCCCCCAAGTGCCTCCTCTGTTACAGTGCCTCGCAGCAATGCTAGTTCAGTCTTCAGCAACTCTCTTACCTTCACCTCAATGCTTCGCAGCTGACGTTCTAGTGCCGCCTCCGCCTGTGCTTCCCTCAGGAGTTCGTCTTTTTCCTTGATGGCCTTTTCCTCCTTCACAACACCTGGCAGCACTGCCGTCTTGTCTCCAATGGCTCCTTGCTGCTGGTGCTCTCGTGCTGCCTCCTCTCGCATCAAAGCCATCTCCTTCCTCAGGGAATCCACAGAAGTTTGCAGCTCACGTTCTCGTGCCGCCGTTTCTTGGGTCTCTTCTGTAGACTTCTTTAATACTGTGAGAAGCAGCCAACCCACAGTCCCTGCTGCCTCACGGGCACTCTGCTTCTCAAAGGATCTGGTTATTTTACCAAGGGCCACCCCTACAGCCTCAGGTGTCACCTCCACTTGCCCCAGTCCTGGGGTGGGGCCCAGTTCTCTAGGAGGCAAGCCACCTGAGACCACATACCCACTGGGGGACAATCCACCAACTCCCCTGCTGAAGCACCCCTCCCATAAGGGCAGCTTGTCTTTTTCCTTGGTCAACAATGAACCCTGCCGACTTTCGCCAGTTGTCTTGCCAATGGGTTTCAACCCCACGCAAGTTTGCTATGGATTCAATGTTTCCAAAGAAATTGACAGCAAAACGTTCTTGGGGTGAAAGGGTTATACCCAACTTTATTTCCAGGTGGCAGGTCAGTCACTAAAATCCTGTTCACTCAGAGCGAGTCTGCATGCAGCAAGCGGGTCTCTGCCTCTGGGCTCCTCTGTCTGCACAGTCGTCCCGCACAGCCGTCCTCTGGGCCTCTCTGCACAGTCATCCCTCCCGCACAGCCTCTGGGCCTCTGTCCTCAGTGCTGCCACCACTCCAGCCTCCGCTGTCCTGCAGCCTTGCAGCCATACCACCATGTCACGCGCAGAGCACTGGGCAGAGCTCTTTATATAGAGTCAACAGCCATGTATTGCCCACAGGTGTGCAGTGAGCTAATCAACCAGGGCAAGGTGAGAATCCTGGCCACAGGAACTCTCATTTTATCCACAGATATATTTATTTCAAGAACTGCAGTATGTAATTATTAGAACTCTAATTATTAGACCTCTCCTTCCCCCCACAAAACAATAGGAACTGTGCTCTACTTTTAAATTTCCTGAGAAAGAAAACAAAGACAATGAAAGCTATTAATCTGTCCAGAACACAAATATAAAAATATAAAGCAAAGTAATTATAGAAATCATAGTCAAAATATAACATAGTTTTACTTTGTTTAAAGCTGTCAACAAGGAGAGTATTCCTCTACAGAAAACACATACATGCTCTGCTGCATCCTGGCTCTATTTCTTTTCACAGCTAAAGGGGGAAAAATCGGTGTGTTTCTCCCTAGGAACTCGCATATTTCTCATTACCTGAATTTCTTGTTAATCACAGAAACTGTCACTTGCTAAATTCTTAGACTAAGACCTCACCCCAGACAAGTAAGAGCTCTGCAGTTTAACAAGTTCCCCAGGTGATTCATATTGAGTAATTAAGTTTGAAAACCCTGCTTTATACTGCAGTCATTCTCAATCCTGTCTGCATTTTAGGTTCACCTGAGGACCTCTTAAATAGAGATGCTGGTACTCCACTTTGCACCAATTAAGCCAGAATTTCCGACAGTAGGGTCTCACAAAGGTATTTTTAAAAAGCTCTCCAGGTGATTCAAATGTGCATTTGGAGATGGGCCCACCATTCCAATCCAAGCTGCGTAATCTGTTGCGTTTGTCTTTTTCCAGCAGCTACTAGGAAGCTCAAGTAGTCACATGAATCTTTTTAGGTAAATTAGATATATATGACATATACATTTAATTTCAGCTTTATTGAGGTATAATTGACAAATATAATTGAAATGTCTTTAAAGTGTGCATTCTGGTGACTTGATATTTGGGTAAATATTGTGAAAAGATTCCATCTAGTTAATTAACACATGCATCACATCACATATTTGTCTTTTATCATGTTTTTCTTGTTTTTCTTTTTGGTGAGAACATTTACGTTCCACTCTCTTAGCAAATTTCAATTATACGGTACAATGGTATCAACTATAGCCATCATGTTTTACAGTGGATCTTGAGACCTTATTTATTCATTTAATAGCTGAAAGTTTGTACCCTTTACCAATCTCTCCCTATGTCCCCCATCCCCCAGCCCATGGCAACTATTTTTCTACTGTTGCTGTGAGTTTGACTTTTTTTTCTTTCTTTTAAGATTCCACTTAGAAGTGATACCATGCAGTATTTATCTTTCTCTGTCTGACTTGTTTTACTTAGCATAACGTCCTTAAGGTCCATCCATGTTGTGGGGTAAATTATGATGTTATCATTTTATATTAAGAGTAACAAACAATAAGCTAAAAAGTAATATACACACATCTCATGCTAGTCACTGCACTTTGCTTCTTCTTATACTTCTTTTTATTTAACTCTCAAAGCAATGTTATTTTTCCCATTTTTCACATAAGCAAACTGAGGCTAGGAGGAGTTGAAAAGAATTGGTCAAGCCAGCTCATTAGCAGAACATCCACTAACAGAAACCACCTGTGTCTGACTGTAGTGCTTACAGTCTTAAATCACTTTGTGTATTCAATTCTTGTAGTTTTTCTCAAAGTGTGAAATAGTTTTCCCTAAATTCCACCTCTCTTCCCAAGAGATGCACGTGCATGGGTGCACACCCCCACCCACCCCACACACACACGTCCTACTTAGTTTTTAGTTCCTAGCTTTGGTTTAGACTCTAGAACGACGAGTGGGATTCAAACCCTAGTGTAAATTAGAATCAGGTGGGGAGTTTGTTAAAAACACAGGCTGCTCATTCAGTAGGTCTTGGGTAGCGCTCTAGGAATTTGTATTTCTAAGGAGATTCCAGGTGATGTTAAACTGCGGGGACTCTGCTCTAAGCATCACTGGGCTTGATGAATTGTAATGGATCTTATTTTGTTACCTGTCTTCATTATGAGCTCCCTCAAATCATTTATGTAAATAAAAGGGAACATATAAATAAAAATAGGAAAGAAGGGACAAAGGGATGATGATATATAAACTAGGTTAATTAGAATTGATAATAAGATAAAACTTCAAGTAAGAAGTGATTTCCTATCTCCTGCTGCAAACCCTTCCCAAGAGATAAATGGACTGAGCGTCCCTTTATCTAAACAGCGAAAATTAGACTTGGTGTATGATGGCAGGCAATACAAGTATTCTAAAAGCCAAAGAAATTTACATTATGACATTGTTTAGAAAATAAATGAGCAATTATGAACAATTTTACCATCCTCTATGCTTTGTGTTCCCTAAGTTGCTCAAATCGTATCAAGATACTTTTAATTATTTCATGAAATGTTTTGCTTGATGTTACAAATTATAATGTCTGAAACAATAAAAGCAAGGGAATATTGTTGAGCTTATCTTAGTGATTTATGCTCTTAGTGTAAAATTGACAATTTAAGATATACACTTGGTTTTTCTTCATGGCTTTTGGAAAGAAACTTCCATACAACAGAACAGTAGCTTTGAAGATACCCCTAATTATTGTGCTGGGTATTGGTCAGATGAGATTCAGAAAGTGGTATTTACATGAATCAGTTTCAGCAAAGAGAAGTCTTTGCAACTTCATGATTTAAAGTTAACAAGCAGACACCCTTATTAAAAATTCAGGCATACAAAATATGAAATTATTTTAGCAACCTATTCCACCTCCTGGCCTGAGGAAAGTCTGAAAGAAACAAATTTGCTTCTTTCAGGTATAATTTTAGTGACACATGTACTTCATTGGAGTTAAAATAAAAGCAAGACCCGCCTGTCCTAATGAAGGCATTGTAAAAGTGTTGATTAACACCGGGGTTTAAGGTGAAGCTGTTTGATCTAGTAATAGGAATGTCAGCTAGAACACAGGTCTCGAAAAGATTTTTTTTTTTAATGTGAAATACTGTTCCTGCAGAAAGTTGGCTGGATGACATAAAGAGCATGGGCTTGCCTATCACACTGATTACTTGATGTAATAGTAAGCAAGCTTAAGTGAACTGTGTGTCTTCAATCTTTCCAATCACATAGGGATGGGTATCTGAGCTTGCCATCCATCATCCCCAGCCTGAAACATACGGTGCATCAGCAATCTTGGGCTGACCTAAATGATAGTAAAAGCCGCTATGCTGTTCACAATAAGAAATTGTTGTCCACTGAATTACAGGTTTGTGATTAGATTGCTAACATGGCCAACTTGATGTATAAGTGAAGTGCCCAGGAAAGATACTCTTTAGGAGCTTCTGAAGATTAATGTATACCCTTGAAATGTAGACCAATCACAGAGTCAAAAAATATGTCAAGGTATTTTTCTTGTAACCAAGATAGCCTAGCTGTTATAACAGCCATTAATTTATCTCTGGCACCTTCATCTGCAACAGAATTTCATAAACAAGGTTTCTAATAGCCATCATCTCAACCTGGCCAGAATTGACCAACATGATAATTTGTTTTTTTAGTCAAATTGATATGGGAAGTAATTTTATTAGGAATATAAATTTGAAATCTCAGCTGTTCCTCATAACTAAAATTTTTACATTAAAAAATTTTAAATCTGTCCAAATGCCTATCTAAAATTTCAAGTTGTGTGCTACACTCTGATACCTCAAACTGTATCTATAGGTATCAGTTAAATTACCTCAAAGATATGATATCCATTGTTTCCTTTGCTTCCTTTCCTAAGATTAAAAGTGCTGGAATTTTAAATTCAACTTTAAAGAAATTATCTCCAGGTCAACTAGATGCCACTAAAAGAAGACTGGCACACGAAATAGGGGGCCTGGCTTTGACTCCAGGGTCTGTGTCTCAGTTTGCTGTGTGGCCTTAGATAAGCCACTGCTACTCTTATCATCCATATCTATGTTTGGTATTGTTAAGAATGATTATTTGCTGTTCTACCCAAAGTCTTATTCAGGAGGATGACATTCATTCCTTCAACATTCACTGAACGCCCCTGTTTTCCAGTCACAGTGCTAAGTACATAAAGTGATGAAAACACAAGTCCTGCTGACAGTCTTGTGGAATGAGACAGACAAGAAAACAAGCAAGTGCAATAGAAAGCTTAGTGTGCAGAAATGCCAGCCACACACCTACGAAAAATGGAAATTCTGGGGGTCCATGAGCCCAGATTCTGAGTGAACAGATCTAGTGTTGGGCTCAGATACATACCTTTTTTAAACATGCACTCCAGATGATTCTAATGCAGATAGGCAATGGTCAGCAAGAGAATTTCTTAAGTGCTGGGTGCTTTGGGGTGTATAAGAAAAACATTTGATTCGATCTTAAAAGCCCAGAAAAGGTTTTGGGAAAAGATGGCACAGAAACCAAATGTTCACAGGTATAATCTGGGCACAAGACAAGGGGAAGTGTTCCCCAGAAGGGAAATGCATGAAAAAGAGAGCTCTTGGAGAACTTAGGCAGCTTAGTTTAGAAAACTCAAGGGGCCCTGATAAAAGATGCATTTGAAGAAGTTGGAAGGAGTCTTTCACGAGGGACGTCTGTTTCTCTCTTTAATAATGTACTTTTATGAACACGTGTGTGGAACAAAATGTGTGAAAAGGACATACAATGAGAAGTTTTCTTTTCATCCTTTGCCTAGCTACCCATTTCTCTTTCTGGAAGGAAAATACCATGAACAGTTTCTTGTGTCTCTTTTCAAAAATATTAACTGCATATACAATAATGTATTAGTATATATTTCTAACATCCTGTCTCAATAAATTGAAGAATAGAGTACACGATGCATAGTTCCTTGCTTTTCTGACATACGTGTTTGGGAGATGGAGCCACATCTTATTTTTTATAAACACTGAATACAGGTATTTGATCATATCCATACACTATTATTTATTTTACCATTCACCTGCTGATGGACAATTAGCATATTTCCAATCCTTTATTGTTACAAGAAATACTGTGAATAATATACTTGTACCTAGGTCATTTCAAACACGTGCATGCACACTCAATTCCAAGAAGTAGAGTTCTGGAGTCACGCACAAGTAGAATTTTGGAGTCAAGAAGTATTAGCATTTAACATGTTGATAGATTTTGCCAAATTGTGTCCATTAGGCTGTACTAATTTGCAACCCCATTTGCAAGGTATGAGAGGACTGTTTTCTTACTCTTCAAAAGGAAGTTTGACCTTTGTCCTGAGACATTGGGGAGTAAATCAAGGGTCTTAAGAGGAGAAATGACCTGATTGAGCTTATGTTTTAGAAAGATATGCCTCACTGCAATCTGGAGAACAGATGAATCAGAGTAAGACAGGAAGAAAGAAAAGGCAGTTAGAAAGCTACGTAGCAGTTAACCAAGAGGAGATAAACCAATATGGATTATGTGGAAGGACAAGGATCTTTACTGAGCATACATTATATGCCAGTAAACTGCATTAACTCATTGATTACCTACAACAACACTGATGGGTAGTTACTGTTATTTCTGACTTCAGAAAAATAAAAACAAAAATAAATCAAAGCTGAGGCTCATAAATTAATCAGTTCCTATGTTTAAACGCAGGTAGTATATGGCAAAACTGAGATTCCAATCTAGGAAGCATTAGTTCAGAACAAGTGCTTTTAGCCAATATCCTGTTTGGGATGGAGAAATGCATTTGAGATTTTTTTCAAAGGTAGAATTGACAGAATTTGGCAACTAAGTGTACGCAGAGCACAAAGAAAAGGGACACGTGAGCCTTGTCTGCCAGGGCTTGGGATCTCAGAAGACTTACAACTGGAAAGGGAGGGATGGGAAGTAAGGAGTAAATTTGATATTTAGTTGCAGGTGCCAGCATGAGGTGAAGTACAGGATGTCTTGATTGTCTGAGAAGCAGGAGAGCAGTCTGGTCTGGGGATGGAGACCGGGCATCACCAGCTCGCAGCCACTACATTGGAAGTCACCCGAATGGATGAGCTCACCCTAGAGCAGCATTTCAGGAACAGGCCAAAGATGAGAACATGAGAGAGATGAAGAATGAACCAAGAGATGTGAAGAAAGAAAGGAAAACCAGGAGAAAATGTCATCCAAGTATAATTCAAACAGAAACACTCTGAATTACTTTACAAATAAATTATTAATACTCTTTTTTCCTTATTTCTAAGATCTCTCATATATTATGAAAGTTATGTTCAGGAAATACTCCCTCAGCACAAGGGAGAATAGGTCACTAACACATCCCCATCAGCGCTGTCTTGGGGAGGTGATAGTCCAGGGGAGAATCACTTTCCCTAAGCTGGCTGAGAGTCCTGATACATTTCTTTAAAGCTCTAATAACCATGCAGAAAAGTGTCAAATTGAGGATTTAAAGGCAACGGCTGTAGTCCCAGGAGAGTGTCTAGGAGTGATTCCTATGTACCTGACATAACTCAGAAGCAGGAGAGTTGCACTCAATGGCTGGGAGAATGCTCCTGCACCAGCTCATATAAATCTACAGAGGGCTACCCGAAGGTTTATGTGAGCTGTGTGTCCAACACATGTTAGAAAATCAGTCTCGTTATATTTTCCCTGTAAATCCTTCCAGGAGCCCTCTAGGTTTAAGGGGGACCTTCACATTTGGAATCGAGAAATGAGTATAGATTTTCTGAGACTGTGTAGATTGTGTAATATGCAGTTCATACAATATATTTGGGGGGAAGAATATGTAGGCACTGTCAGTCAATTGATGGATTCAGCCTCAAGAAGTTTCAACCTGCCCACTCTCCCCAACTCCCTCCTAAGGAATGAGACAAAACAAGCCAAAACTCTTTTTAAAGGGACTACATTCTCTAAAAGTGGCTGAGCATATCTAGTGTGTGGCATGACCTGGAGACATGAGACTGACTCTCTTCTTTAACAGTTTATAGAATCCATCTTGTGAATTACAAATACTATCTCCTACATTAGCAAGTCACATTCCACTTCAGAATATACCACAGCTGAACATTTATGATTGGACTGAAACACAGAATATAAATTAATTTTTATTTGTTAAAACTGATCTTTATAGGAACAGAAGATCTGAAGTTATAAAAATAAAATATTCTGAGAAAACAAATGTTTCATATATCATTAATATTTAAGTCAAATAGCTAATTAATAAGTAATTTTTAATTATGTCAGGTTTTCTACTTTACACATAGAAAAAAATAATCATTTCTAAGCTTTATTAGAAATATCTTAAATTCAATATTCTCCCTTCTATCAAGTTTTGTCTTCAATATCAACTGCTGATTATCCTGAACATAACTTAGTCACCTTAAAACAAACAAAAAAAGAAACTCTTAATTATTTAGGATGTTCCAAATCAGAAATGTTTAGGTATTTTTTCTCCTAAGTTTATTTTCTTTAAGTAAACTCTTCTTAATTGCTAAATATTAATAAACAAATACCCGTTTTTTAAAAAATAGGTGGGTTTATTTATATCAAATATAAAATAATTCTTTACCATTTAATATGTGAAATGTACATATGTGTATGCAGGTGGAAGCAGTAGCTTTATATTTATTATTATTATTATTAGGTGCTGAAACCCTGGAACAAATAGCAGCAGTTTTAGTTTTAAAGAGCAGTTCCTTTTAAGCATGTAAGACTTTGTTTTTGAAGATTCTTAAGATGTTCAGAATAGTGAGAACTACTTCTACAGTGGAAAATAGGGATTTTCTAATCAATCTCCTACCCAAAACAGTGACTCTGACTTCTTGATTGCCACTATTTGGACACAACAATAACAGGGAGCTCACTACCTAATGAGGCAGCCTGTTCCATCATTCAACAGATCTAATAGTTTGAATATTTTTCTTAGATACTGTACACAAATCTCCCCATATGTATAGCGATGGTCCTTGCTCTGGCTTCTGAAAGAATCCCAGTAGGATGGTTGCTAATCATATCTCTCCTGCTAAGATTTCATTTTTTGAGGCAAAATTCCTATTTCTTCCACCTCATGTTTTTGAAAGTCCCTCATCAATTCCTTCTCTTGAAGCACTACCAATTGTCTCCAGCAGAACCACAGACCATCTCACGCAAAGGTCACACAACTCCATGTATAGGGCTATTATTTCCCAGGAGTTGGGCACTTAGCTTCTATCAATGCAACCTATATTACAAGCATCTATAACTCAGACATACTGTTGGCTATAAAATATACAAATTTCCATTGTCCTTCTTAGGGGAAATTTTTAATTATGATGCACTTAAATTGTAAAATAATACTCGATTTACTAATTTGTCTTATGGTGATAGGAACTGGAAGAATTCAGAATATTTAAGGGTAGCGGGGAGTTTGCAAAATATACATCCAAGCCCAAGGCTTGCTTTCCTTTTTACAGGACTTATGGTCTGTTCCTTTCTGCACATGTGAACATTCTTTCTGTCTACAGATGAGCCTTCTATGCTTTGTATTACTTTAGTCTTTATGTGGTCACTCTGATCTAGATCAAACAGAAACTGCACTGGGCCTCCACATTCCCAGTTTCCAATTGTTGGAACAGAATATCTTATTTTGTCCCAGGTCTCTACCTACTACTGGTGCAATTAGAGATGACCAGGGTCAGAAGGTTCCATGAGCAGTAGCTCATGCATTTGCACTGTATAAGGTACATATTCTCTGAAAGGTCATGGACAAGGCTACCCAGGAGAAGAAAGCATCAGTCAGAGATTCTGAGAGATGTCTACTGTAATACTACCGAAGCATGTCTGTTGGCTGAAACACTATTCAATGCAGAACCAAGATTGATAACATCATAGACCAATCATACTGTTAATACCCATTTACGTCATAAGAATTCTCTTTATCAGGAATTCCATGTAATATCTGTGCACCAGCTTATAAGGCATTTATTTGCATCCATGAGACCAAATTTAGAATGTAGGTACAAGACATGAGCCACCTGGACATCTAGGTGTAGTTGCTGTAGCTTTAATTAAGACCCTCCTCTCAGGGCACTCAGATGGCTCTCGCAAGAGTAATGATCTCATTCACCACACCATCCCCCCACCCCCAGCCCAGGACGTCCTTACGTGAGTGCATATAATTTGCATTGTTTCTTGCCTCTCTACCTTTTTGCTTTTATTTATCTTTTCCTTATGATGAATTACAAAAGAATGAGCTCTGAAAGCAATGAACATCTAAAGCAGGTGGTCCTGGTGGTCTCAGTGAAAGGCTGTGTAAAGGTGATCCAAGCTCCACAATTCAGTAGAAGTCAGCTCGTCTTCCGCCAAGAACAATATACTCTTGCAGGTATTCTCCCTTTTTCTCCTTCTTCTGACCTCTTTCTCTCACACTGAAAGACTGTATGTTTTCGAAGCTTATTAATACAAAAAAAAAAAATACCCAGAACATTTTCAGGATCTAGGGCTAGGCAGAGCTATTATTTAGACTTGACTCCAAAAGCACAATCCATGAAGGGAAAAAAATTTCCTTCAACAAAATTAGAAAAAGAAATTCTGCAGGAGAGAATGGGATCACTGCTGCAGGAAACTGTTGACCTTTCTCTGGAAACTGCCCTCACCAGACAAAGCCAACTTGACTAGAGATACCCAAGCAATGGCGTACCCCACTGGGGTGGCCTGCCGCTGATGGGGGACTGATACTGGGTAAAAAAAAATCCAGGTCTTTATACCAACATCCACGCTGTGCACCAGGTATTGCTCTTCTGGAAACACTCCTTGACCCTCCAGTGCATCCAACAGCAATCAGGGCTCTCCTCAGAGAACCACACTTTCTATCATCATACTACCGCAAACACAAATTTCCCATGGTGATTGGGAATTTTTTATTAAACGGAAGTCAAACTAAAGGAAAACATTATTATGTATTGAATACCGGTGCCCTTAAAGTTGAGGCTGGGAGAAGGTAGAGGTGGCACATTTTTAGTCAAGACTCACTCTCATGCTCATGGATTCTAAAGGGTGCCAACCATTTCTGATAGCAAATGCTGTTAAAGAACCATTTTCTTGTTTTCTGTTACATTCAAATATCGACTGAGTTAACTTGGTTCCTCCTTTGATAAGTACCTCATCTGTCCAAATAACACTCCTCAAATGTATGAGGGTGTGTGTGTATTATTTCCTCCACTTTAAGATGTCATCAATTCTAAATATGTTATAAGTCATTAGGCTGAAGGAAATTCCACATTGTCTCCATTTTGTATCAATTCAAAATGGAAGACATTTATTCATACAATACATACCTCCCCCTTTTTCCCCCCAGTTTCCTACTAATGTTAGAGTGCAATCCTGTATGTGGTCAGAAGCTAGGATTTTTTTTGATTCACTTTTGGCTATTGCCTTTCTGTACGATGTTACTTGGCACTGCTTTTCAAGATTCTTGCTTGTATGTGTGTATGTGTGTGTGTATATATGTATTTTTAATTTAAGAATTTGCTAGTTTGCATTTTAAAAATGCAGCATTTACATTTCTATCAGTGAATGATAAGTAGTACCACTTTTAAATGTTTGCCAGTCTGATGAAAATAAAGTGGTATTAATTTTCTTTTTCTTGACTACTAATAAATGTGAACATCTTTTTATGTGGATTGTCTGTGAATTCTTATGTGAGTTACCCTCTACCCATTTTTCCACTGTGCTATATGTCTGGTTCTTGCCAGTTTTAAGAGTTCTTTGTATGGTATACATAACAATCTGCAATTTTTTCCCCAAATCTATCATTTGCCTGTTGACTTTTCTCATAATATCTTTTGCCACTTGAACATATTTTATTTTACACAGTCTAATATATTTATTTCCTTCTGAAGCTTCTAGGTTTCTAGTCCTTACTCAGAAGGTCCACCTTGCCCTAAATTTGTATATATAGACTTAGTTGGTTTTTGTTTGTTTTTAAGATTATTTACAATAGCCAAGATATGGATGCAACCAAAGTGTCCATCAATAGCTGAATGGATAAAGAAGACATGGCATATATATATATACACACACACACACACACACACACACACACACACACACACACACACACACACAATGGAATATTATCCAGCTATAAAAAAGAAAGAAATCCTGCCATTTGCAACAACATGAATGGACCTAGAGGGTATTATGCTCAGTGAAAGAAGCTAGGTGGAGAAAGACAAATGTCATATGGTTTCACTTATTGTGGAATCTAAAAACAAAACTAAACAAAATGGACAAAACAGCAGTAGATCATAGACACTGAGAAGTGACTGGTAGTTACCATGGGGGAAGGGTGGGGTGGGTGGATGGGGTAGGCGAAGGGGATAAGAGGGCACAAAAAATCTCAATCATAATATAAGTTGGTCACAGGGATGGAAGTGTAGCATGGGAAATATAATCAATTGATCTGTAACATCCTTCTGTGTTGACAGTGGCTGCACTAGTCGGGGTAAGGATTTAATCATGTGTGTAACTGTTAAATCCTGTGTTGTATACTTGAAACCAATATAATATTGTATATCAACTATGCTTCAATAAAAAAATACACTTAAAAATAAAATAAATTTGCTTATAATTCTGACTTTTATCAATTTTAACATCAACTGTTTTGTTTGTGTTTTCTATGTGTTAATGTCATAGTTTTATATTTGTTTTTATTTCTTTAATTGCATAACATATCCCAGGATATTAAGCACATCCTCTTGAAAGCCACCTAGAAACTTCTTAGTCCTTTATAATGCATGAGTCAGTTATAAGGATCCCCAGATTGAAACTGATGATCTCTTATCAAAGATTTATCCCTATATCTACTGTCTTTAATTTTATTTTTTGATGTGACAGGCAGTTTTCTATATATAAGAGTTATTTGTTTCAGTTCTCTATCACAGTGTAATCCTTCTTAAGCTATTTTAATTGACAATTAAAATCCAATTTAATTCGAAATTTAGCTACAAGCAGTGCTACTTATGGAAATAATTCAAATAAGGTGAAAATTGAATGAAGAGATGCATGCCACACATGGCTAAGTTCATGAATAGGCAATGACACTCATTCTCTGAGTGACTGGCAACTGTCTCATTCAACAAACATTTATTTACAGGCCCATATAGACAAGCTTTGACTTAATAGTAAGAAAACAGTGAAAAAATATGGGTAAAATCTTTACTGTTGCAGAGCTTACGTTCTTCAATTATAAGATGCATCAAATTTCAGAAATGATAAACTAGAGAAATATGTAAAATATGTGTCTCAATAGAGGGGAAAAGTGATGTTACTTTAGGATCCTTTCAGATATTCTAATCCAACTGTTTTTAATGCATTTAATTTTATTAAAATTTATTCAAAAGAGACTGCTTCAGTATTTACATATTTTCTTGAAAAGATGTTTCTATCATTATATAATTTCTAAGATAAAAATTATAGTTTTATTTAACAAATGATATAAACCCCAGATCTTATCCTCCGCTTTTTTTCTTCTGTAAAACAAATTAATGGAGAATTTCCACTGGAGGAAGAAGTACATAGTATCCGTGATGGTGGTGTGGGAGAGGATTAAAACAACTTATATAAAGCTCTCACATCAAAGCAAGGAGATCGTCCAACAGACAATGTCCTAGAATGCATTTAAATAGGTTGCTGAAAATTAAACACTATATATGTATATATACTGTACATATACATATATATATCATTTATATATACACATATATATATATCATTTATGTATAGAGTTATGCTTTGATATATATTTCAAAAAGCAATACAAGGAAATTAGCATTTTTTAAATTTGAATACTAATGTATCTTCCAAACTCAACAGAAGAATCACTAACTGTATTTTAAAACTACCAAGTGAGTATGGACTAACGTGTGTAAATGTCAACTTAAATTTTGATGTTCATGTAAAGTGATTCTTGGCCAGTTTCTTGGCCAGGGAGATGCTTTATATCTGGGTACTGATGTGCATTGGGCTATAAGTGATACTATTTGGTAAATGATCTCTCCCTGAAATAAAATGTTTATTGTTTTGCAAAGTTTTAATTACTAACACAAACACCCTTATTTTGAAATGTAGTTACCCTGTCTATCCCCTAACAGAACTTTATTACCAGGTATAAAAATTAATTTAGGTTGTCTTAAAAATCTTAAAAAGTTGACATATTTGAAAGGTACAGCCTGAGCCTGTGTATTGTTTTTTTACATAAACAGGTCTTATATCTTAGCAGGGAGACTGGATTCAGTTTCCTCATCTGTAAAAGGGAGATAATAGTTCCTAGCTCACAAATTTGTTACCAGAATTAAATTAGAAAATGCGTGCAAAGCACACAGAATTTTTGGGCTGTTACTAAAATTGGGGACTGATAAAAATTTGAATTCGAGTACTGATGTCCTTAATCAGATTAGTGTTGGCCTGAGCTCTTCCACAGCAGCTGTCAGGGCCCCTACCACACAAGTATTTAATTGCTAATGTTAAGCCTATGCAATTATTTAGCTCATTCAGCTACCTCAGAGAGTAGAACTGACTGCCAACAACTTCTGCAGGACTGGAAGAAGACATCTCTGGAGTCCACTGAGAGAACTAGTCTCCCTGTTTAAGCCCCTTCATGCTTTGATCCAGCTACCATACTGAGAAATACCTAAATTATAAACCCCCAAATTACTTTGCTAGGACATACCCTCTCCAGATAATGTACCAAGGGTGTACCTCAAAGTACAATAGTTTGACTGCTGCCAAGGCAACCAGTACACACCTCTACATCTTCCAAGATAATCACACTTGAAAGGACTCCCTGTTACTAGCATCTTCCAGAGATCCCTCAAGACATCAGTATGATGGACATTTTTAAAAATTTTATTTTGGTATCACTAATCTACAATTACATGTGCAATATTATGGTTATTAAACTACCCCCTTCATCAGGTCCTCCCACTTACCCCATTACAGTCACTGTCCATCAGCGTAGTGAGATGCTATAGAATCACTACTTGTCTTCTCTGAGCTGTACAGCGCTCCCCGCGCCCTCCCCCATCATTACATCTGCTAATCGTAATGCCCCCTTCTCCCCCTTGTCCGTCCCTTCCCACCCATCCTCCTCAGTTCCTTTCCTTTTGGTAACTATTAGTCTGTTCTTGGGTTCTGTGAGTCTGCTGCTGCTTTGTTTCTTCAGTTTTTTTCTTTGTTCTTATACTCCACATATGAGTGAAATCATTTGATACTTGCCTTTTTCGGCTTGGCTTATTTCACTGAGCATAATACCCTCTAGCTCCATCCATGTTGTTGCAAATGGTAGGATTTGTTTTCTTCTTATGGCTGAATAATATTCCATTCTGTATATGTACCACATCTTTTTTATCCATTCATCTACTGATGGACACTTAGGTTGCTTCCATTTCTTGGCTATTGTATATAGTGCTGTGATAAACATAGGGGTGCATCTGTCTTTTTCAAATTGGGCTGCTGCATTCTTAGGGTAAATTCCTAGGAGTGGGATTCCTAGGTCAAAAGGTATTTCTATTTCGAGTTTTTTGAGGAATCTCCATAGTGCTTTCCACAATGGTTTAACTAATTTGCATTCCCACCAGGAGTGTAGGAGGGTTCCCTTTTCTCCACATCCTCGCCAACATTTGTTGTTGTTTGTGTTTTGGATGTTGGCCAAGCTCACTAGTGTGAGGTGATATCTCATTGTGGTTTTAATTTGCACTTCTCTGATGATTAGTGATGTGGAGCATCTTTTCAGGTGCCTGTTGGCCATCTGAATTTCTCTTTGGAAAATGTCTATTCAAGTCCCCTGCCCATTTCTTAATTGGATTATTTTCTTTTTGTTTGTTGAGGTACGTGAGTTTTTATATATTTTGGATGTCAACCCCTTATTGGATATGTCATTTATGAATATATTCTCCCACACTGTAGGATATCTTCTTGTTCTACTGATGGTGTCCTTTGCTGTACAGAAGTTTTTCAGCTTGATATAATCCCACTTGTTCATTTTTGCTTTTGTTTCCCTTGCCCGGGGAGATATGTTCATGAAGAAGTCGCTCATGCTTATGCCCAAGAGATATTTGCCTATGTTTTTTCTAAGAGTTTTATGGTTTCATGACTTACATTCAGATCTTTGATCCACCTTGAGTTTACCTTTGTGTATGGGCCTAGACAGTAGTGTAGTTTCATTCTCTTACATGTAGCTGTCCAGTTTTTCCAACACCAGCTTCTGAAGAGGCTTCATCTCCCCATTGTATATCCAAGGCACTTTTATCAAATATTAATTGACTGTATATGTTTGGGTTAATGTTTGGATTTTCTATTCTGTTCCACTGGTCTGTGGGTCTGTTTTTGTGCCAATATCAAATTGTCTTGATTACTGTGGCTTTGTAGTAGAGCTTGAAGTCAGGGAGTGTAATTCCCCCTGTTTTATTCCTCCTTCTCAGGATTGCTTTGGCTATTCGGGGTCTTTTGTGGTTCCATATGAATTTTAGAATTATTTGTTCCAGTTCATTGAAGAAAGCTGTTGGTAGTTTGATAGGGATTGCATTGAATCTGTAGATTGCTTTAGGTAGTATAGCCATTTTGACAATATTTATTCTACCTAGCCAAGAGCATGGGATGAATTTCCATTTGTTAGTGTCCTCTTTACTTTCTCTTAGGAGTGTCTTGTAGTTTTCAGAGTATAGGTCTTTCATGTCCTTCATTTGGTTTATTCCTGGGTATTTTATTCTTTTTGAGGCAATTGTGAATGGAATTGTTTTTCTGATTTCTCTTTCTGTTAGTTCATCGTTAGTGTATAGGAAAGCAACAGATTTCTGTGTGTTAATTTTGTATCCTGCCACTTTGCTGAATTCAGATATTAGTTCCAGTAGTTTTGGAGTGGAGTCTTTTGGGTTTTTTATGTACAATATCATGTCATCTGCAAATAGCGACAATTTGACTTCTTCTTTACCAGTCAGGATGCCTTGTATTTCTTTGTTTTGTCTGACTTGCCTGAAGTACTATGTTGAATAACAGTGGAGAGAGTGGGCATCCCTGTCTTGTTCCCGATCTTAGATGAAAAGCTTTCAGCTTCTCGCTGTTAAGTATGATGTTAGCTATGGGTTTGTCATATATGGCCTTTATGATGTTGAGGTACTTGCCCTCTATATCCATTCTGTTGAGAGTTTTTATCTTGAAAGGATGCTGAATTTTGTCAAATGCTTTTTCAGCATCTGTGGAGATGATCATGTGGTTTTTGTTCTTTTTGTTGATGTGGTGGATGATGTTGATGGATTATCGAATGTTGTACCATCCTTGGATCCCTGAGATGAATCCCACTTGATCATGGTGTATGATCATCTTGATGTATTTTTGAATTTGGTTTGCTAATATTTTGTTGAGTATTTTTGCATCTATGTTCATCAGGGATATTGGTCTGTAATTTTCTTTTTGGGGGAGGTTTTTGCCAGGTTTTGGTATTAGAGTGATGCTGGCTTCATAGAATGAGTTTGGAAGTATTCCCTCCTCTTCTATTTTTTGGAAAAGTTTATGGAGAATGGGTGTTATTTCTTCTCTATATGTCTGGTAGAATTCAGAGGTGCATCCATCTGGCCCGGGGGTTTTGTTCTTGGGTAGTTTTTTTGTTATTGATTCAATTTCATTGCTGGAGATTGGTCTGTTTAGTTTTTCTGTTTCTTGCTAGGTCAGTCTTGGAAGGTTGTATTTCTCTAAGAAGTTGTACATTTCTTCTAGGTTTTCCAGCTTGTTAGCATATAAATTCTCATAGTATTCTCTTATGATTCTTTGTATTTCTGTGGGGTCTGTCGTGATTTTTCCTTTCTCATTTCTGATTCTGTTTATGTGTGTAGGTTCTCTTTTACTCTTAATGAGTCTGGCTAGGGGTTTATCTATTTTGTTAATTTTTCAAAGAACCAACCCTTGGTTTCATTGATTTTTTTCTATTGTTTTATTTTTATCAATTTTATTTATTTCTTCTCTGATCTTTATTATGTCCCTCCTTCTGGTGACTTTGGGCCTCATTTGTTCTTCTTTTTCCAATTTCGGTAGTTGTGTTTTTAGACTATTCATTTGGGAATGTTCTTCCTTCATTAAATAGGCCCGGATTGCAATATACTTTCCTCTTAGAACTGCCTTTGCTGCATCCCACAGAAGTTGTGGCTTTGTGTTGTTGGTTTCATTAGTCTCTGTATATTCTTTAATTTCTGTTTAATTTGGTCATTGACCCATTGATTATTCAGGAGAATATTGCTAAGTCTCCATGAATTTGTGAGCCTTTTTGTTTTCTTTCTAAAATTTATTTCTCGTTTTATACCTTGGTGATCTGAGAAGTTGGTTGGTAGAATTTCAATATTTTTGAATTTACTGAGGTTCTTTTTGTGGCCTAGTATGTGGCCTATTCTGGAAAATGTTCCATGTGCACTTGAGAAGAATGTGTATCCTGTTGCTTTTGGGCGTAGAGTTCTGTAGATGTCTGTTAGGTCCATGTGTTCCAGTGTGTTTTTCAGTGCCTCTGTGTCTTTACTTATTTTCTGTCTGGTTGATCTGTCCTCTGGAGTGAGTGGTGTGTTGAAGTCTCCTAAAATGAGTGCATTGCTTTCTATTTCCTCCTTTAATTCTGTTATTATTTGTTTCACATATGGAGGAGCTCCTGTATTGGGTGCATATATATTTAAAATGGTTATATCCTCTCGTTGGACTGATCCCTTTATCATTATGTTATGTCCTTCTTTATCTCTTGCTCCTTTCTTCGTTTTGAAGTCTATTTCGTCTGATACAAGTACTGCAACACCTGCTTTTTTCTTCTTGTTGTGTGCATGAAATATCTTTTTCCATCCCTTCACCTTTAGTCTGTGTATATCTTTGGATTTGAGGTGAGTGTCTTGTAAGCAGCATATAGATGGGTCTGACTTATCCATTCTATTACTCTGTGTCTTTTGATTGGTGCATTCATTCCATTTATATTTAGGGTGATTTCGATAGATATGTACTTATTGCTATTCCTTACTTTAGATTCGTGATTACCAAAGGTTCAAGGGTAGGTTCTTTAGTATCTAACATTCTAACTTAACTTTCTTGTTAAGTTATTGTAAACACAGTCTGATGATTCTTTATTTCTCTCCCTTCTTATTCTTCCTCCTCCATTCTTCATATAATAGGTGTTTTATTCTTTGCCTTTAGCTAGTATTTGGATGGTCTGCTTTCTTTGCTGTGATTTTATTTTCTCTGGTGGCCTCTTTTTAGCCTTAGGAGTGCTTCCATCTAGAGCAGTCCCTTTAAGATATCCTGTAGACGTGGTTTATGGGAGGCAAATTCCCTCAACGTTTGCTTGTCTGGAAATTGCTTAATCCCTCCCTCAAATTTAATTGATAATCGTGCTGGATACAATATTCTTGGTTCGAGGCCCTTCTGTTTCATTATGTTAAATGTATCTTGCCATTCTGTTCTGGCCTGTAAGGTTTCTGTTGAGAAGTCTGATGATAGTCGGATGAATTTTCATTTGTAGGTGATCTTTTTTCTCTCTCTAGCTGCCTTTAATATTCTGTCCTTATCTTTGATCTTTGCCATCTTAATTATTATGTGTCTTGGTGTTGTCTTCCTTGTGTCCCTTGTGTTGGGAGATCTGTGGGCTTCTGTGGTCTAAGAGACAATTTACTTCCCCAGCTTGGAGAAATTTTCAGCAATTATTTCTTCAAAGACACTTTCTATCCCTTTTTCTCTCTCTTCTTCCTCTGGTACACCTATAAGGTGAATATTGTTCCGTTTGCATTGGTCCGACAGTTCTCTTAATATTCTTTCATTCCTAGAGATCCTTTTATCTCTCTCTGCCTCAGCTTCTCTGTATTCTTGTTCTCTGATTTCTATTCCATTAAGAGTCTCTTGCATCTCGTCCAGTCTGCTGCTAAGCCCGTCGATGGCTTGTCTCATTTCTGCATTGTCTTTCCTCACTTCCTTCCTTAGCTCTTGCATATTTCTCTGTAGATCCATCAGTATGGTTATGACGTTTATTCTGAATTCTTTTTCTGGAAGATTGTTCATGTCCTTCCCATCAGGCTCCCTCTCTGGTGTTGTCTGGCTAAGCTTTGTTTGTACCATATTCCTCTTTCTTTTCATGGCGCTAGAAGTGGTCGCTGGTAGGTGCCACGTATGTCAGCTGTGCTCTTTAAGACTTTTAAAAAGGAAAAAAAAGAAGGAAAAAAAGCACCCTCCAGGAGTAGATTCTGTGAGGATGCTGTAGGTGGCTCTGCTGCTCCACTATTCCGCAGCCACGGCCGCTCCCCCAGGCCCTCTGTGGCTCTGGCCAGGGAGGGAACGAATTGGAGGCTGCTGATCTCTGGGAAGTCTTTGTGCGGCTGCTTTTCCCAGGCACTGGCTAGGGGTCCGAAATTCCTCAGGACTCCCAGCCTGCTGGGCTAAGTGCGCTGGGATGATCCTTCTCCTCCATTGGTCCCCTGTCTCTTTAAGACCCCTAAAAAAGCGCATGCTTTTCTTTTGTTCCAGGGTGCCAGCTGAGGGTACCTGCTGTCTTGGATCCTGCACCTCTGTCTCTCCAATCTCCGACATACTGTGCGATGTGTGTCATTCTTCCAGCGCAGATCACCAGCACTGGTTATTTGGTGGGCCTGTGCTTCCACTCCCTCCTTGCTCTGAATCCTCTCTTCCCATCGGTGCGCTGGGTTGGGGGAGTGCTCGGGTCCCGCTGGGTCTCGGCTCCATATCTTACCCTCTTTGCGAGGTGCTGAGTCCTCTCAGGTGTAGCTGCTGCCTGGGTATTGTCCCATATCTTCTGGTCTCTCTTTTAGGAATAGTTGTATTTGTTGTATTTTCATAAATATATATGGTTTAGGGAGGAGATTTCCGCCACCCTGCTCATGCCGCCAACTTCCCTTAAGTCTCATGATGGACATTTTTTAATTAAACTTTAAGGCTGTTCAGAAAACAAAAGTTATACTGCCTCCAGTTCCTCTGAAACTCTCCATAAGCAGGTGGGTTAAGGGCAGCAATTCCCATTGCCCTAAGCAAAGGATACACCTTTAAGTACTCCTTGTATCTTATTCCTTTTTGTATATATGGTAACTTGTGCAGTGCCTATTACTTATTAGGTGAAATTTAGATGCTCATAAAACAATTTCTTTCCTCTTCTTTTCCTCCCTCAACCCTACAAATATGCTCACAAAGAAATTCTCAAGCTAAATTTAACTCTTTGCAGTAATGAGCAAATCAAAATCTCAGCTTCTGTAAGAACCTAGTGAAAACTGGATAAAGCAAGGTTGGTGGGTACTGAGATGATCTGGAGAGCACACACTCACTCTGAAAGGGTTGTCCTAACCATCTGCTACTCAGCTCCAACCTTACGTTGCCACACTAAAATGAAAACTTGGTGTGACCTCTCTTGCTATTTCTCACGAGAAGCCAGGATTCCAGGATATTTTGTGAAATCTCCTGGATTTTAAATGTTGGCAATTAGGCTTTTTCCCCCCATGAAGTACTATGTAAATTAAGAAGAATATACATACCAAGAGACCCATTTGAACTTGTGCTACAATGCTCTAAGATTTGACAGTCTCTGGAATTTACTCCTATGCATCTAAGCATGAAAAGATCCACTGTTCTTTCCAAAAGACTATGATTCTGCTTGTAAGCAGCCAGGCTGTTCATGGCTGGGTTCCAGTGCGTCTTTCCTTAGGTAAAGAGTTTGGTCAGTACCTGACTCACAAAATTATGGCTCTCATTTTAATCAGCAAGGAAGAATTTCTGCACTGTAAAATCTTATTAAAGGAATTTGATTGCAAATTGAATGTGGTCCAGCACTACTCCAAAAGCTCATTTAAGATACTCGATATTTGAGAGAAAAAAGCCTAAATGGTCATGTCAACTCTCCACTGACCTACACTATTCCAAATTCTATCCCTCCACTATGAGACCATCAGAAAATAATGTCTTGAACCACATTATCTTAGTCAATCAAAGACACCGCTTTTGAGCTATGACTCAACATCATGTCTTTGATTTTATAGATGGCTGATAAAAAAAGGCTGTATTTGAAAGCATTTTTTGTACCTTTTAGAAAACTGGTTGGAGCTTTTCTGCTGTGTGTGTTGGAAGTATTTCTACTGCTTTATATTGGAACTTGTGTCATAAATTTCAGGAAAAATAGTTCTAAGAAAGGATGTTTATCCTCAAAGATGCATCTGTATATTGAATCTTAATGAGAAACAATTTCTTTTCTTCAGTTGCCAGGCCAAACTTCAAAGACTACATTAAGTGAAAATAACAATCCTAGGCTTGTTTATGAGTTTTTAAAGCCCTTACTAACCACTCCCAATTATTTGTCTACTTCAATAATGTTGGTTTTAGATTTTAAACAACTGAGAATAACCCTGTTTTAAGTTTGTTTTTATTCAAGTAATTTGATGGGTGGCCAATGTTTTAAAAAAATACTCCATTTTTCTATCATATTATTGCTTTGCTTTTTAATTTAAAAATACAATTTTTAGAAAATAAGAAGAATTCTGTTTGTATCATTGACTTTTGTGGGTATCTGCTCCCAAAATACCTTCTTCATTACCTATAACAAGCCCTGAAATTTTAACTTTAGGAGTACATTATTTGTGGTTTTAAATGTATACTGTAATGCTAAAATTCCTAGAATTGTCAGATTTGCTTATCAAATATTTATTGAGTATCTGCTGGATGCCTAGCACTGACCAGGGAGCCTAATGTGCTTAATTAACTTTCACAACCACCACCCCAAAAACCAAAACCAAATCCAAAACAAAATAACACCTTTTCCTTTTCTTCATAAGAACTTGACCTTTGGTTAACTCTATCTGGATTACCTTGGTAACTTAATAAAGGTAGAATGTCAACTACATCCCAAGGTGACCTTGCTGATAGTAAAAATAGCTTCTCATTGACAAACTGTATCTGTACTAGGAGGAACTATAAATGAACCACAAAAACCTGTTATCATAGCTTTGGGTTTACCTTTCAGTAGACCCAGAGAGCCATGCTTACGGAACTCTTGCAAGAGATACAAGGCTGTTGAACAGGTGACTTCTAAAGTTGAGCTGCTGGCTGCTGCAGGACTCCTCGTGGGCAAGCTGTGCTTCTTGATCTCTGTCCTTCTGAGTAGACAGGTGCCATGTGCGGTGTGTGGTCATCTTGTGAGTCTGAATGTTTAATTGGACCTAAAGAAGAAGCCCTGGAAGGCATTGCACCACTGAAGAGTTTTAAGTAGGAGCATTCGTATGAACAGGTTTGTTTTTGTAAGATCACTTCAGCTACTGAAGACAACTGGCTCTAGGACAGTTCTCTAATAATACATTGACAGGAATTAATTAAGTCATTCTGGAATAAGATGGAAGCCAACAAGAAGGGGGAAAGGAGAGGAAAGCACTTTCCTTCTAACTTTCATCTAGACCTAGAGGCCCTAAGCCCATCAAGTGGGACTTAAAGGAATGCAAATTCGTTCCTAGATCTTTCTGTGGGTGATTCATATGCAACTTACTGGAAGACATCAAGCTTGACTGGCAAATAAGAACAAGAGTGAAACAGAGAAATGCTAAACGGGGGCCACCAGGCCATTTTTTAAAAATCAGCAAATGTTTGAAAGGGTTAACTTTGAATATTGTATCACATGTCAACTAGCTGAATGACCTTAATTAAGTCACTGGGTATCTCTGAGCTTCAGATTCCAAGGAAGAAGAACAAAGACCTCCAAATGATTTTAACTCAAAGATCCTGTGAGTCCTAGTATCCGAGTACCACTCATATGCCTAATCCCTAGCACCCCTTTCTCTCCCCAGAAACACATTCAAAATCAAGTAAATGCCAAGTGCCTGTAACAGAAGATCAAGAAGTGGTGCCCCAAAGCTGGAGTCAGTCCTGAGTTCAAGGTGGAATTGAGGACTCCATTATTTCTCTACAACCAAATTTCACTCTGTGTAAAATGATGTCCACACCTGTCATTGAAGAGCTTTATTATGTGCTTTAGATTCCCCAAGTGGTAGGTGCTATTGTAGGCACTGCCAAGCTAGTCTAATCTGGCATCACCCAAGATAGCTGCCCATATTTACTGAAACACTTTCCCACCATAAACTCATAGTAACTGTGGCTGATTAAGAGAATTAATAGGGCTATTTAATAACTTAGTACTCCTCTGTTCTTCCACCATCTTAAAGAAAGACATAAATCCAGTATAATTTAAGCCTAATATCTAAAACAAAATGATGTGAAATGAAAATAATAATTTAATTTTAAAAAGCTTATCTCTAAGATATTTAAGCACTTTCATATCTTCAGGGGACACTACATTATGGTTATGTGACATTAAGAATGCAGGAGGGAACCTCTGTTTATACAAAAAGTTTCAAATTGGGAAATTTTAGTGAAAAGCATTGCATGTACTTCTAGGAAATCTCATCGTGAACTCAATGTAACAGAGTCCTGAACTGAGCCCATGCCAGGGAGCATTATTAGAAAATGGCCCTCTCTGATGACTTCCTGGAATTCCTCTCTGTGCAAGTCAGCAGCTTGCTTGGCACCAGCTGGGCACTAAACAGGCACTGGAAGACGTAAGGATGAATTCCGAGGTGGCTTAATTTGTGATTTATATCTTGAGCCTTAAAACAAGGCAGCCCACAGCTCATGCTACTCAAATCATGAGATCGGCCTTTCTTTATTTTAATAAAACAGACAACTAAAACTGGCCATTGAAAAAAAGAAAATTGGGGTAATCTGTCTAATTTTTTGTACTTCCACACTTTTGTACTAGGTGCTGGGTGTAGAGAAGCAAAGGTATAGCCTTCCTCCTGGTGATGCTGTCCAGTAGTTTCCAACCTGCATTCCATGGAACTCAGAATGTCTCAGAATTTCATAATTATCTAATTCAAATTTTCTTTTAAAAATATATATGCTAGCTATTGTTCAAGAACTGTGATTTTAAAAGGCAAGTTTCTTATACTAATTTTCAATAAACTTGGAAGCCATAAACACATTGATTTATGTTGTCAAATAATGTTTCCTGGCAGATCTAAGATGAATTTGAGTTTATATTTAAGTTTACAAACATATCATTGATAAAAGAGGTTGTGTGTGTATGTGTGTGTGTGTATTTTAATGTTACTAATAAGTAGTTTCACTCATGTAAAATTATACAAACATGATTTACTGAAGTGCTATTCTGTTTATCAGGATGAATCATAATTTTTTAAATACAATGTATCCAAAGTGATAGACAAAATGAATTGGATATTGAGACCAACAGTGATAGACAAAATGAATTGGATATTGAGACCAACAGTTTATATAACTGTCATCTATAAGTCCCTATTTCAAATTTCATAATTCATCAAAATATACTTGATCTCAGTGTTCAAGTTTGCAATATATAAATTATAAATTAAAATAATAAGATATAGTTTGTCTATTTGTCTCATTTTTACAAAAAATTCAGATACAAAAGTTTTTTAAAATACCATTTAAATCATTTCTCAAATACCAAAAGGAAACTAGTCACTGGTAAAAATCTTTAGAAATGTTTATGCTTTACATATGAGACACAGTTATTGGCAAAGCTTGTTCCCCCCACCCCCCATAATATTCTGCAAATGCTCAATTATGGCTGTGTAGAAGCTCTCACACAAAGGTGAAAACAATCTATTCAGTTCAGAGTGTAGAAATTACTTTTTAGTACTTACTTATTTAAGCAACTATGTATAAAGGAAGAAGAGACAGCTCTTTTCTAGAATAGGGAGTGGAAAATTTTAGAACTTGTGTTCTAAAAAAGCACTTTAAAGCAAACCAACTTCAAAAATACATTACAAGGATCATATACCATGACCAAGTGGATTTATCCCAGGGATGCAAGGATGTTTCAATCCTCACAAACTATTTAATGTGATACATCACATTACCAGAAGCAAGATAAAACTCATATGATCATCTCAATAGGTGCAGAAAAAGCATTCAACAAAAGTCAACATCCATTAATGATAAAAAGTATACACAAAGTCAGTATAGAGGGAACATAACTCAGCATAATAAAGGCCAAATATGACAAATCCACAGCTAACATCATACTTAACAGTGAAAAGCTGAAATCTTTTTCTCTAAGATCAGGAGTAAGACAAGGATGCCCACTCTCACCACTTTTATTCAGCATATTATTGGAAGTCATAGGCACAACCCTCAGACAAGAAAAAAGAAATAAAAAGCATCCAAACTGGAAAAGAAGTAAAACTGTCACTATTTGTGGATGGCATGATATTATACATAGAAATCCCTAAACTGATGGAAAAACTATTAGAACTAATTAATTAATTCAGCAATGTTGCAAGGTACAAAATTAATATACATAAATCTGTTGTATATCTATACACTAATGAATTGTCAGAAAGAGAAATTGAGAAAACAACCCCATTTACAATTGCATCAAGAGTAATAAAATACCTAGAAATAAATTTAACCAAAGAGGTGAAATACCTGTATTCTGAAAACTGTAAGACATGAATGAAAGAAATTGAAGACAACACAAATGTATAGAAAGATTTACCATGCTCATGGATTGGAATAATTAATATTGTTGAAATGTCCATAGTACCCAAAGAAATCTACAAATGCAAGGTAATCCCTATCAAAATGCCAATTGCATTTTTCACAGAATTGGTACAAATAATCCTAAAATTTCTGTGGAACCACAAAAGAGCCCAAATAGCCAAAGCAATCTTGAGAAAAAAGAACAAAGCTTTCTTTTTCTTGTGAATGTGAGAGGTATCACATTCTCAAATTTCAAACTAAACCAAAAAACTATAGTAATCAAAAACAGTGTGGCACAGGCACAAAATAATCAGACATGTAGATCAATAGAAAAGAATAGAAAGTCCATAAATAAATGTACATTTATTCGGTCAAGTAACAGAGGAGGCAATAATATACAATTAAGAAAAGACAATCTCTTCAGTAAATGTTTTGAAAACTGGACAATTACATCCAAAGGAATGAAACTGGACCACTTTATTATACCATACATAAAAAACAAATTCAAAAGGGACACAACACTTAAATGTAAGACTGGAAACCATAAAACACCTGGAAAAAACACTTAGACTGTAGGCTCTTTGACATAGGTCTTAGCAATTTTTTTATCTGTCTCTTCAGGCAAGAGCAACAAAAGTTAAAATAAACAAATGGGGCTACAGCAAACTAAAAAGTTTTACACAGCCAAGGAAACCATCAACAAACCAAAAAAGCAACCTACTGACTGGAAGAAGACAATGCAAATAATATAACCAGTAAGGGGGGGCTAATATCCAAAATACATAAAAAAGTGACTCAACTCAGTATCAAAAAAAAAAAAATCCAGTTAAAAGCACGCAGAGAATGTGAACAGACATTTCTCCAAAGAAGACACACAGATGGCCAGCAGACCCATGAAAAGATGCTCAATATCATCAGGGAAATGCAAATCAAAACAATGAGCTGTCAAAATGGCTATTATTAAAAAGATAAGAATAACGAGTGCAGGTAAGGATGTGTAGAAAAGGGAACATCATGCACTGTTGGTGGGAATGCACAATGGCACAGCCACTGTGGAAAACATTATGGAGGTTCCTCTAAAAATGAAAACAGGACTACCAGATAATGCAGCAATTCTACTTCTGGGTATTTATCTGAAGAAAACAAAAACTCTAATGTGGAGAGATTTTTGCATCCCTATGTTCATTGCAGCATTATTTATAATGGCCGAGATATGGAAGCAACCTAAGTGTCCATTGATAGATGAATGGATAAAGAAGATGCTTTATGTATACACAAAATGTTTTATATATAAAGAAGGTGTTTATATGTATATTACAGAATATTATTCAACCATAGAAAATAATGAAATCTTGCCATTGTGGCAACACGGATGGATCTAGAAGGCATTATGCTGAGTGAAATAAGTCAGACAAAGACAAATAACACATGATTTCACTTATATATGGAATGTAAAATATCAAAACAAATGAACAAACAAAAAACAGAAACAGACTCATAGACACAGAGAACAATCTGGTGGTTGATATGAAGGATGGCAGTGGGGGGATGGGTGAAATAGGGAAAGGGATTAAAAAGTAGAAGCTTTCAGTTCTAAAGTACATAAGACATGGGGATGCAAGAGGGAATATAATCAATAATATTGTAAAACTTTGTATGGTGACAGATGGTAGCTAGATTTTCATGGTGATCACTTATAAGGTAATATAAATGTTGAATCACTATGTTGCACACTTGAAACTAATATATGAAGGTTTATTTCATTTTTTCCATTTCTGTTTTGACATAAGGAAATAATAATTTTTGATCACTGCAACACATCAAGAGAATGTATTAAAAGTATTAAGATGTATAATTATGGCTTGTGAATTTGGGAAAATGAGGATTAGGCAAGGAGAGGACAGGGGAAGGGAGACTACATTCAACTACGAAGGGAAACCTTCCAATTGTAATAAATAAAATGACTTATGATGCCTTCACCTTCTTCATATAGTTGTTATAACTGGAGCATCTAAGTGCTTTATACCATTACTCACTACTATATTGCAGTTTCATTCTTACATTTTTTTCAGTACCTTTTATACTTATGATTTATACCTACAGAATAACTAGAGAAACCATATATGGCTTACATACAGATTCCAGAAGGAGTCAAGACTCTGCTAAGTAAACTTATTTTTCAAAGCCAGTTCTGTAATGGTGTTAGAAGACACGTGGTTTTCCAGGAAAACACACCGCTGTAGCTTCACTTTTCACATGGGGACTTCTTCCAGGGCTGCACTGCTTTCTTAAGCTATAGCATGGTGGAATCTTATCCTTCATAATGTTTGGAGAAAGCTGAGGGCGGCGTCTGCACAATTTGATTTGGTGTAAAAATAACACCAAATCTGATTTCTGCTACATTAAGGCATTCTCTGACAAAATATACAGAACGAGAAATGAAGTGAACTGTGCTTTAGAAACATCTTGCAAGCTTGTTTCCCCGAATACCTGACCACTAATTTTTTAAAAAATGGATCAAAATCCACTTTAATTGAATATTGAATAGATGATTTAATGGTCAACTTAAGATACGTTTTAAATGCTAAATATAAAAAGTGATTTGTGTTTGCTTACTGGAAATATTTCTAATTCAAGTGAACGTATATAATAAACTAATATTAAAGCACACTTACTATGGAAGAAATGAAATTTATAAATATACATTCATCAAACTATATTTTTGACTAATAGTTGGCTTTTATAATATGAATATCATAACAGTGGGTTGCCATTAACAGCAGAAATAGTTTAACTCATTTTTTAAATGTGTAATATATTTTCCTTTAAAATGAGCCATTGGAAATAGAAAAATGGCAATATCCTCCTAGGGAAAGGCCTGACTATAGTTAGAGGAAAACACATCAACTTTCATAAATAAGTGAATTTACTTTTTTGAAAATTCTATCTTCTGCATGATGCCTCATGAAATAGTGTGATTTACAGGAAAGAATCTGAGATTAGCAAATAGGAGCATGCAAACTAGTCTAAGGCCATTTTTCCAACAAGTCCCATCAACTAAGCAAAGGTGCCTAAGTCTATCATGCTCTGGTTTTCCTTTCACTGTAATGGGCAAAAGCTCACTTTATCTGACATCTGTAAAGAGAAATAACAAGAGAGGCTAAAAATCTTTTGAAAAAAGCAAAGTGTTACGTAAGTACTAGAAAAGGCATACGAATCATTTGACAATAATTGCCTTAATGTACTTTTGTGTATGTCTGAAAATAATGTTCAAATAGATAGTTTGGGGGTCCTGAAATGGCCAGTTCCTCACAGTATGTTGTGAATAGACGTTAGCTAATTTGGAGAGCTTGAAATACGAGATCTCTGAAAAAATTCTCAAAATTCCTCTGAATTCTTCAACATTAAATACAGACACATTATGCTGAGTATTATTATTAACCTAGAGATTCCCCTGACATCTTTACTACAGAAAAAAAAAAAAGACTGATTAAAACCTTTCATTCCTTTCAGTATTAGGAGAACCCCAGACAAATGTTAATACATATATTACTGATTCACACAGGTGAGTAGACAATTCTATACTGTGTAGATATTTTGCCATTGCCTTTGAAACACTGTTTCATAGTGCAGTGTACAATAAAAAATAAATGATACTGCTCAATCTCAGCAGTTTGAAAGATACATAAATCAATGGCATGAGGGAAGCAGGTGATGTAATAACTCTAGACTTGAGTAAATGGCTTGAAAAGATGGATCATGAAGTTTAACCTTAGAAATTATTCATTAGATATTAATATAAACACATAGAAAAGTACATTTCAAAGTTACCTTGCTTTGTTAAAACTCTATTCATTAAATCAAGATTATTTTAAGTAGTAAAGAGAAATAATATATCCTACTCTTAGAAAATATCTAACAACAAAAAAGCCTGGTCTTGCTTAATGTTTCAGTTAAGGATGTTTGTAGAAAAGGAGGTCAATAATATCTGTGTAAGTCCACACACACGCATACACACATGCGCACCCACACACACGGGCACACACACACATGCATACATACACACACAGGTACACACTCACAAAATAGATGGCGACGTCCAAACTTGTCAATAAATGGAAAACGATACATATGTATCCAAAGGAAATGGGAAATCGGACTAAATCGTAGTGTGTGTAAGTTGGGGAAAATTTAAGAACTGATTCAAGTAGGGTGGGAGATTGAGATAATGACCAATATAAAGGAAGAGAAGCAACTTCCAATTAGTACCAAGAGCCGCAGCCACTCAGAAGGTGTCACTCACATAATCTGGACTCGGCTGATCCGGAAGAACATTAAGTGTGGTTTGGTCTTTAAGCAGGGATGCAAAATTTCCCTCCCCTTGGTAATGTGAACACGCTTTCTTTCTCCATGTGGGACAGGAAGCACTAAGGCTCCACCTAAATAACCTAGCCTCATGAAGAGGAAGTAAGAAATTAAGAACAATGACTTTATTTACAAATAAAATACTAAATAGAGAGATATTCTGACAAAATTGGGACACAAGGATTTCTTTGTTTTCCCTGCTGTACTCATTCTCCATTTTGCACTTCTCCTCTGAAAATAATGTTTAATGGCTCCCTTTATCTTTCAGGAAAAAGCCCCATACCAGAACCTTTACGTTCTGGGCTTCTCACCTTCTGTCCAGACTCAAGCATCCCCACTTCCTATATCCTGCCCACAACAAATCTGTCCCCATTTCCTGAACAGGCCTCCCACTGTGTGCTTCCACGTCCTCCTGCTATTCCTTTTGCCTGAAGTACCATCCTCACACCAAACTCCTTCCCAGTGGTGTTAGTTGGGTCTTCCAAGAAGCAAATAAGATGGAGTTAGAAACACAAAAGGCTTATTGGGAGTAACCTGAGAAAGAGAAAGAGCAAGAGCAAAATTGGGTAAGGAGCTCTCTATTCGTCTCTATCAGCCCAGTGGCAACTCCAGAGCAAAGTTTAGCTACTAGATGAAGTGCGTATAGACCAGAAATACCTAGGCCCAAGCTACCACCTTGCTCGTCATTGCCCCCCAAAAAGTATGACTTCTGCTCCAATAAGGGGATGGATCCCGGAGGTGTTGATAGCTGGAAGCTGTCAGCTAGTCACACTCTTCACAGCTGGGCACATAGTCCTTATAGAGTCCAAGCAGCACATCGCTCCATGCCTGCCACACCATTATTCTCCAAAGCACATGTGGCTGTCCACTCCTACATGAAAACTATAAAAATCATCCTCAGGCAGCCGATGGCTCTCCGTGTTTCCACAGTACTGTGAACTTTAGTATCTCATACTGCATCATAGCCTCAATACGTTTACAGGACTCTACCTTTTGGAAAGCAGAAACCACATCATATTCTTCTCAGATTCCTAGTAGATGGCTTGGGAAACGGAGCTCCTAACATGTAACATATTTGAAAGAGGTCGAGTGACTTGATGAGTGTGGGTAGATGGACCTAACAGTTGGATCGTTGATCAGACTGGTTATTCCTTATTCTGGTGCAGGGGCACCAAGAAATATACATTGTATATGTCAAAAGGCAGCATCAACTTCTCAACACATAACTTCAATATGCTTTAAGTACTAATGGGCTATTGAACTTTAAGGACAAGATGTCAAAAATTAGTATGTTCTAAGCCAAAGGTTTGGAATTATGTTCCCAGTCATTTAAATGAACCTATCTGGTTGTTTCTTTTCAACCATTATTATCATTTCCAGTTTTCTCAATTTACAGCTTGGAAAATACTTCATCTGATTTTTAAATCCCCAAATGTACTATGTTTATTCTGTATTGTAAATAATCACTTCAATTGTAAATTTTGGAATTTTCGCTGATGACTTCCTTAAGAATGCTTAGTAGTTCAATAACACGCAATCTTCATTTCATGAACCAACACTGACTCTATGCAAGGCCCAGAGTCAGGTTTGGAGGACACAAAGATGAGAGTGAAAGAATAGTGCAAAAAGCTCATTATCCGATGGAGGAGACAAAACTGCAGTCAGATGATTTACTATACAGGCTAGGAAGCACTGTGACCAAAGTAAAAACAATGTAGGTGGAACAAAAAGGCAGGTGCAAACACGGGGGTGCTAAGCAAGGAACTGCCTGAATTAGGTGGGATTACTAATGTGGTTTCATCTCCCTGTGCACTTTTAACAGGGGAGAGGGACAGAAACAAAGAAAGGCCTAGGAATGTAGAGAATCCCTTTCCTGAAGGCAGTGGTTCTCAGCAGGGTTGGCACTGCCCCCTGGGGGAAGGCCGTGGAAACTGCTAAGGCAAGGAATGAGGTTTCCCCAAAGATTGTGGAGATACTTGTAGATGGGCATGTAGTGGGCGGGACCAGAGTGCCTGATGTCCCGCAGTGCTCAGGACAGACCTTCCCAGTGAAAAATTGTCCTGATATTTTACATGGTTTCCAAATTCCACTGGACATTCATGGAGGTGAAAGCCCTGTTTATAATTTCCTGAGCCCAGAACCTAACTTTAATTTACACATAAGGACATTTCAAGGCTTTTAATATTCCCTGAATTTTCTAGAAAGGTCACTAACCCTCTATGTGAAGGAATGGTCATATTTCTCGGCTGTTGTTTTCCAGTACTTTACCAAGAAAATACATTCAGACACCCATTTAGATACCACCTTTGTGCAGGGGTCTGCATTAGCAATGTCATCTTCTCAGCAATGGAATGTGTCCTGGTCAGCATTTTATTGTATCTCTTAATATAGTCATGCCCAAGCTTATACCTACTGAGACATGTGTAATGTTATAAATTATGTACTTTGTTTTGAAGTTGTTTATAAATTATGTGTGTAGTTTATATTAATTATGAACTTCATTTTAGTGTTATAAATGGGGCACTACAAAATATTGGCTGTGAAATGCATACTAGGAATGAGAGAACTGAGAACCACTGCACTTAAAATCTCTACAGTTCCAAGACTGACATTCTGATGAGAAGAAACTTAGGAGGCTGGAAAAGTGTTCATAGATACTATGCTTTTATATATATTCATCTATTAAGGGGCACTTTTATATTACCCCCAGATAAGCAGGGCTGCTTGGCTGGAGCACAGGTGTTCCTGCATAGATATAAATAAGGGGCCTATGTTCATCTGTAGCAGGTAAAAGAGAAAAAAATAAAAGGAACAACTATTCTTTGAACTAACTGTCTTTATTTCTTGAAGCTTATCCTCAGGGATTGAAAATGAAGTATTCTGCCTTATTTTTGTTTTTGCCTTCAAACATTGTCAGCATTCATTTTTCTGGGTGTCTCTTGAGACAGATAAACTGCTCCTGAATTAAACAGATAAATTTGAAGAAATGCCTCGAGATTAAAACTTCAGAAGAAAACCATCACCCCTATAATGATCTTTTCCATTCTCTTTCTAACCTACAGACTATTAGTATGTTATTTACATTTCTTCCATTCTGCCTTAGACCAGAGTTCATTGACATATGTCTGTCACTGTTGTTTATCATTCATTCACTCTGGAACCAAGCATTTAGTGAGCACCCATCATGTACCTCATGGTGCATTAGCTGCTAGGAGCGCAAAGTTATTAAGTTCCAACTTTTGCCCCCAAAGAGTTCAGAGAGGTGGGAAAGAAAGGCATTTAAACAAATAACAGTGCCAAATTATAAACTCTAATTGAGAAGGATATACAAGAAGTGTAGAAAGTGATATAATAAAATATTCCAGTACCTTACATTGAACCTTAGACGTGGTAAATGCTTAGAAAAGAGATGTTTTGAAGATACTCAAATTGCTACAAAGCTGAAAATTAGGCAGATACACTGATGGGTTAAAACAGAAAAATAAGGCCTCTGCCAGCAAGAAGAACAGTATTCTGATTGAATGGGTACTCCTAAGGCATGGGAGCAAATGGATAATTTTTCTTCTGCCACCATTTCTCTGGCAATCGCTTTGCCCCATGTGAGACGCTGTGCTTATCTGCTAAGAATACAAAGCTGACAGTTGCTAGGTTTTTTTTCTCAAGGAATTTAGTTGTACTGAAATTGTTTCTAGAATTAGGAATGCATATCCATATAGGCTCATGGAATTGCATTTGATGGAAGAACTAACATCACAGTAGGTCTCAGGCTCAGAAGCAGGGATGGAGTGAACAGGAAGGAGACTGACCCAAGCGAGCCAGGTCAGGATGAGGACTATCGACTGCCAGAGATCGGGAGCCAGAGGTCTGAGGAGCAGCGGAGGCATCAGAACCCTGGATGTGGACCCAAATACTCAGGAAACAGTGTTTGATGCAGCTCCATAAAAATTTCCATGCAGAAGCTGCAGCTGAATGAGGAACAATAAACTTCAGGCAAGGCTTGGGCTCTCTGAAAATAACAGACTGAAATCAGGTCATGGCAAAATGAGGAGTGAAGAGCCACATAATTAATCATCAGGAAAGAGGAGCTTTCTGGATGCTTACAAACTGGATTTATTCATGTGTCTATTCTAACTTTTTGTGAGCCTGTCTGTGTGATCCTAGGATGATGACGCTTAGAAAACACAATTTCTATGGATATTCAAGACTTTCTCTGGCTGCAAATGAAAATCAGTCAGCTGGTTTTCCTTGTCTCCTCTTTCTCTTACTAATGAGGAGCTGGCTAAATCTTTAGTCCAAGCTATCCCACAGTCCAACCATTCATTCACCCACTCAATAAACACTTATTACCAGCTACTAGATAAAGGACCATCCTAAGGCATGGGAGGCAAAAAGATAAATAGACCCGGCCCCTGTCCTTGAGGGGTCAGGGTGGGGAAGCCAGTCTGAGCTCGCAAGAACAACAGTGCAAAACCCATCGATTTCAGAGACAGAATCTAGATCACTTTTTTTGGTCAATAAATTTAAATGGGTATGCAGACAATAATCAATGAAGTGGTTCCTGTACCACTGTTGCCAAGGAAATATTCAACTCAATTCTTGATGTTACTGCCTCTGTGCAGTCGGGCCAGGTTGGCAACCTTATTGCTCCTGAGGAAAAAAGACAATGAAATATTCTAGTTCTTCATATGCCAGGATGAAAATCATCAATCTCAATCTCTGTGAAAGATGAAACTACTTTTGGAAAAAAGCGGTGAGCTCTATCAGTTTTTCAGAGGCAATGCAATCTTTAGGATGATACAGACAGTGCAGAAGCAGTGGAGAAGTTCAGAAGAATTTATATGGGAAAAAAGGGAAATGAACTTTCTCCATCAACTTACAAGAAGCTAAAAATAAGACAGAACATATATTAAACCCAAAAGACAACAGTGGTTTTTTTAAAGGTATGTAATGTATTCTAATGCTAAATAATTTATTTGCTTATATAAGTTCTTCATCTAGCTTATGAATACCTTGATATTTAAGTAAAATTCTCTATTACATCACCAAATTAATCGATAAAAATAAAATTTTAAATTGGCTCTTCTCTTTCCCCCACACTGCTAACCCTTACCCCTTTCAACTAATATGCCAAATATTTTTCATGTCCAGTTCCCAGGTGTAAAATCTACTTTTTAACCACTAAAACTTATATTTATATAAATTTATATTCCACATAAAAGTCTTTAGTATTAAGTACATCTGTAGTGGAATAGTGTATAGTACCAAACCCATAGGTTAGTAGAAATCAGGTATTCAATATTTGCTGATTAATTTCTTTAAGAGAATTTTTATCGGTTATGTCAAATATCCAGACTTTTTCTTTCTACCTTGTAATTCCCAACTGGGGTAATTCTATATTTTTAACTGTCACATAAGAGGCATTTGGTAAATATTTGCTGAGTTAAGAAATAGTGAAGGAGAATTGTAGCTAACCTGGGGGCAATGCCGATAGTGGCAATAAATTTTGAAGCCTAACTTCCTGGGTTTCACTCCTGACCCAGTTGCTTTTTGGTAATAAGACCTAAGAACTTTTTTGTATCTGTTTTCTCGTCAGTAAAATGGGTATAGCAATACTACCTTTCCCCAGAGAATTCTTGCCTGAATCAAATGATTTGAGGAATGTGAGGCACTGAGGACATCCCCAGCCATCTCTGCAGCAGCTGCCGGCACATCATTATCATTGTCCTTTGTTATGCTGAAGCCTGAGGGTTAGGAAAGGGAGGTATTCACAAGGATGTTCTCCAGAGAAGAAATTAAAGATGTACAGGTTTCTCTCTAATGTCTAGGTTCCTCACTCGTGCATGTGTCAGTCAGATGATCCTTGGGAGGAAGAAAGGGGCACAGGTGGCTTTAGTGGTCTTAGAAAACAGCTACCTTCCCCAACTCCGACTTTTTGCTTGGCTAAATCATGTTCATCTTTCTGGTCTTGGATTAGGTATCTTTTCTTCTAAGAACTTGACCCCAGATACTAGGGTAAGTGACGATTTCATATGCTCCTGCACCCTTTTCTGTGGCATCTGAAAGACTTTAATGGCTACCTAAATGCTAGTTTGTGTCTTCAACTGGAGATTTACAGTTATTTCTCTATGGTATCCTCAACCCTTGGCTCAGTGCACAGAGGCATGAAGGAGAGCTGCATAAAGATTCAGTCAAAGATCTGGAGATAGCACAGGTACAATACAGACTGTCAAGTTATCTACCTGCAGAACCAAAAGCTTATCATATCTGCCTTCTCAGCTCAGTCCATCCAAAGGCTGTGGTCGGGATACTTTCTTGCAAAAAAATAACAAGGAGGAGCTCTGAAGCATGCATCACCAATATGTTTGCTTATGAACAATATACATGCTAGTAATATAAAGACCTTAATGTCCATTATAAAACATACGCAAAAATAGAAATTTCAAAAGGAGGACATTAACACACACCACACACACAGGTAAGTTTGGCAATGCCATTTACATCTTACTTGCTTAAACTTGTATTATTAGATTATCTTCAGTCCACAGTTTCTTGGCAGGAAATGATTGTCTTTTTTTGAGGGTTAGTTTAGTTAATATTAGAAAGTAAAATCTGTAGGTCCTTTCAGCAGAGATACTTACAACTGAACACAGTAGGGGCATCTTCTGTGGAGGCATTCTACCACTTTTCCTTCGGCCTACCTGGTATACCGTATGTGACACTGCATTACCCAGTGTAAATCAGATTGGGACACCAGAGTCAATCCATGTATCAAATATTGTTTGTATGAAAAAATGTAAGTATACATTTTCATTATCTCACTCCTTTGTATACAATCTGTCAGCAAATAATGTCAGCTATATCTTCAAAATACATTCAGAATCTGATCATTTTTCATCTTCTCCATCTAGGCCACCATATTTATTCCAAGTTGCAATCATCTGGCCTCCCAATTGATCTCCCTGCTTCTGAACTGCAGGCAGAGTAATCCCATTAAAATATGTGACCTTTGCCTGCTCAAACGGTTTCCCATCTCAGAAAGGAAGTCTAAGACCTCACTATGACACCCAAGCCTTCTATGATATGTCCCCCATAATTCTCTGCTTCTTGCTCACTCACATCGCACAGACCTTTCCTAAATGACTTCTGTGGTCATAAAAAAGAATACACTGGCCCTCTCACTCCGCCTGGAGACCTCACAGGGGGTGGAAGATGCATTTATTATAAATAAAGACAGCCCAGAAAAAGGTTCCTGTGAAGTAGCCAACTAAGTTTCAAAGCCTTTCTTCAACTAGACACGTTTCCTTCGGAGGAATCCATCAAGCAGAGTAAGCCAGTCCCGAGCCAGTCCTGCTGATGGCCAACAGGACCACACAATGTCTCTGTTGAATAGATGTTTATTTCCTTGATTTACTACAAATGCATGGTTTTATTTAAACAAAGAACACGTTCTCATTATTTAATTTTGTAGATAAGTCCTTGAAAAAGATGCATGTAATAAAGATTATTTGCAATGCCCATATTTGATATATCATCTTTGCAACCACAGTTTAACGTGAATTTAAATTCAGCCAATAATTCCAAGGTGACAGTTTTATCTACAAAACCTCCATTTCTATTTCAACCAATTTATTTAATGGAACAATGTAAAGCCCTTGTTTAAACTGATCCAAACAACATTAAAAAAAAAGGAAATAACTTTCAAATGCATTTTTATAATAGAAACTATTACTTTTTAAAGCTATGAATCTTAGCCTTAAATATGAAAATTGCACAATTTCTTATTACAGAGATTCGAGGAAGATAACAATGTAATCATTATAAAAATGTAAACTCAGATAAAATCCACCACTCTCCTGTAAAATACCAATACGCAAATATTAAGAGCTCAAATAAAATACATGCTATGAAATGTAACAAGTGAAAACACTGAAAATAAGTAAGCCACAAAATTATGAAGTTCAAACACACTTATACTTCAACTCTCATTTCACTTGATTTCCACTGCTTTCTAGATGCATCTCAGGAACAAATAGTTCAAGAAACCTGGTGATTTTCTTTATTATGAAGGCTGAGATGGCAATGATTGAACACTCTGCATTTTCTTTGGGAATGGAAAGTCTGATTTATGAGAGAGGAATACAAATCTAAGAAAACCCGTCAATAAATTATTCAATTTTTAGATCAAGCTGATTGAGAGCAACTTTCCTTCACGGTGCTAGTATGGAAAATGCAGCTTAGTGGATAAGAACAGTGTTTAAGAGAATATTTGAGTTGACTTCCCTGTTTTTAGTAATTTTGTGACTATAAACAATGCATATAACCTCTCTGAAGTCCCAGTTTGTTCATTTAAAAAAACAGGATAATAATATGAAGTAGGTCTCAATGTGCAAGATGTACAACACTGGTGACGTCACCAGTACGGCGATGGGCTTTTTTTCAAAACCTATTTATTTTAGTGTGTATGAGAAAGACACGCATTTAGTATGTCAAATAATAAATTTACAGTGACAACTTCTTAGAATAAGCTTAGGTAGCACCAGGGGACTCTCTCTTTGGCAGAGAGTACTTTCCAGCTATACTTTGACACTTAATTTCCTTGAACATGGACATTAAAAACAAAAAACCTGCAAAATTGTTTATACAAATGACTCAGATGTTGGAAACAGATTTAAGATTCATGTGGATTATGTGAAAATTAAAGGAAAAAGTGAGCTAGCCCGCCTGAAGTACTTAGCATAGTATTGGATTGTATTAAGAACACAATAATTGTGGTTGCTTTTATTTATTTTTTCCCTTATGGTCTATTATTGCCATAATACCATAATGCTAATAAATCAAATACACTCCACGCTGGTATAAAATAAGTTTAAGAGTATTCATGCATAATAAAGCCATCATCTGTTACTTGCCTGTTATTTTAGGAAGTTCCTCTGAATAGCTTAAAAAATAAGTCTTGGGGAAAAAAATGTAATGTTAATATCCAATATAATATTGCTTGGAAATTTCCCTCTTTGATGCATGTTATGTGTTTCCCATTCAACTGCAACCACAGTTAATATTTTCCTACAGGCAGTATTTACCAAGAAATATATGCTCAGCATTTTGTGAATACATTAATTTTTCTTTGAATAAAACACTAAATTTCATTCACCAACATAAAAGTAGGTTTAATATTTTTGTGTCCTGATTCTTATCACAAACTAACCCTAAATTTTCTTTTAACATTGGCAAAAGGTCATTCAAAATGATCTAAAGATAGCTAATATCTAACTTAAAATCCAATGTCTTTAATTATTGTGAGACTGAATTCCATAGTCTCTATAGTGCTTATACTTGAGAATTAACCAGGGATAGAATAAAGCCCAATCCAGTGAAACTTCAGATAATGGCTCTCTCATTACAGAACAACAAAACTCATCAAATGTTTCACCTTGAGAGTCTGCCATGAATTTCTCACCCAGAAAAATGGCTCCAAGCCAAAGGGTAAGAGACCTTCCAGGCTAGGGGTAAGGCACAGAATTCAAGGCAACACGTGATGAGAGACACTCACTGTCTTTGCAGAGCTGGAAGAAACCTATTAATGACACTGCGGGTGCTTCTCCAGATGAAGCAAGAACTCAAATATGGTCATTGAAAATTAATTTTAAAAAGAATTTTCCTGCTTCCTTAAAAGGTGTTATACAACTGCAATTATGTGATATGATCAAAACCGGAGCTCCTTCAATTACCAGATCATTAAATCTAATTTCTGGACAACAAACAAATGCCTTGAAATCACCATTGAGCTTTATCAAATTACTTATTGAATTTACCATTCTCAATGACTGCCTTGGCATTAGGAAATAGCCCGTTTTAATCTATGGCCTTCACTGAAGATGCTTCTTCCTGCTATACATCTCTCACTACATAATGCTCTCCAGTCAGTAATCTTATAAAAATAATAAGAGGAAACAAATGTAATACATTTTAAAAAATGACACCTGTTTAAGATTTAACATTTTAAATATAGCAACATTTCTCTGAGTCCAAAATAAATAAAATCTTTTTGAGAACTAAAAAAAGTATCTAGCAATTTTTAACAACCCAAGGTATATAAATATGCAACATGTTTTCCTGACAAAAATAGACATTTGATCATATTATAAATTGATTTGTTCATTAAAGCCTTACTAGTAAAGTTGAAAATTAAATTTGTACTTCACTTTTTTTACTGTTTTTTCTTTTTTTTATAGTCATAGCCAACTGGCCAGAAAATTAGATAACATCTTATAGCAGAAATTCAGATTCACTTGCTAGTCATAGATCATAAATGTAACCATTATGAATTACAATGATAAAATCTGTTATAAAGTCAAGTAGTTCAACTATAAACCAGTTTAGTTTTATTCTGTACTGTTTCTTACTTCGAAAAAAGAAAAAAACAAAAAAGCAAAAAGCTGGCACAGGGGTATTATCAAGCATAGACTGAAAACAAATTTAGGACCCATTATTATCAGGGCATCCTTATAATGTATCTCTCGTTAAGCTATTACTGTTAATCCTTTTTTCATTTTTAATCACTTAACTTTAAAACATTTTTATAAATAATATAAATTTTTGTTCTGGAAATTATTTATTGATTAAAATAGAATGTAGAAGTTATTTAGAAACTTGACAATTTTAAGAGGAAATTGAGAGTGGAATAAGTGGGAAACAGCACTTGGCATGATTTTTGCAGAAATGATATATTGTGAACTCATACTCAATGCATTCTAAGCAGTAGAAAGAGTTCTGATGGAAGAGAATGTCAATAAATTTTGCACTTACGTTGCACAGGCAAGGTGTCTGTAATACACTGTAACTCTAGCTCCTGGGCCCATTCCACCTTTGGCAGGATTTGCACCATCTCACAATGACTATTCTCTGTCATGGACACTGGTTGACTGTCGACCGATGATGTCTTTCTCAAGGTTTTCATGTGCTGTTGAACTTCGGCCAAGAGAACAGCTTGTATTGCTTCAGTTACCTATAAGATTTTTTTTAATGAGTTTTTTTAGTGTGATTACAAATGCTTGGGGTCTTACACAAAACCCCAACCCTGCAATTTTGATTTGAAGAGGTTTCACAGGAACAGTAATACTCCATCCCACTAGACTTAGCATCTGAAACCATGGAAATGAAGATACTAAGAACTGGCACCAAAACAATCACATTGTTCTTTTGCAAAAGCCAAAGATTCTAAAAGGAAAGATCAAAACAGTTCTCAAATCTTTCTCCTAAGATATTTTCATTCTCACCAAAAGATAAAGAATATTAATTGGCATAAATCAGGTTGCTCTTAAAAGACAAGTTTACCTCCTCCAACAATGTTTAGCTCTAAAGCACAAGTTAGCTAAAAACACCTGATTTAAACTAGGTTTACTACAGAAAACTAAAGATAGGATTTTAATAATAAATCTCACAACTGTGTGTATGTGTATATGATTGGCTTAAAATACTGCAAAGCCTACCTTCCAATTATGATCCATAGGACCTATGGTTGTGTAAAGGGGGAGATGCTTGCCACAGGGCATCTAATCCAGTATCTTGGGACATGACAGCCCAAGTTTCCACACAGACTTGGTGGACAGGCCTTCCTGACCTCTGATTCTATGTCCTTTGTAGGATATGTCCTCCCAAGGTTCTATCTCCTCTGTACAAAGCCAGTAACAGTGTACCTTAGATTCTTCCAGGTAAGAGATAAGGCAAGATCCAGGAGTTAGGTGGAGTTCAAGGAAAGCCAAGAGTTGAATCAGTGAGAGAAAAAAGGGCACTGCTGATCTAGGTGAACTTGGACACCTTCCCATTACCCTCCTCGGACTGATAGTTAAACCCTTCACACAGCCACATCTCAATGCCTGCTCCTTTTCCCTTCAACAGCCTGCCCTTTGTGAAGATGGCTTATGTTCCACAATTGCCAGTCTCTCTGCATTTTCCCCAGTCTACCCACAGGATGCCTAGAGCGAAGGCTTTGGCATGGTGACCAACTGAGACTGGTGACCTAGAGATGCTGATGGCAAAAACAAAACAGGTATCCAGAAGGACCTTTAGGCTACAGGGACACTCAGAAAGCTTTATGCTAATGGCAGATGCTCCCTGTATTACTGGGACAAAAGAAGCCAGGCACCTGACTTGTAAATAGAGGAAGCTTCCCCAAAGTATCAGAGCAGCTTCCTGATCACTGATCATTCTCCTGTTTTTTTTTTTTTTACTTAGGGTCTCTCTTGGATTTATTCATAGATAAAGGAAAATGCCATTGGTTGTGGGGTAGGGGGAGTGGGATAATACATATTTTTCTCCAGGAAGGCTATTTCCTACAATTCGAGAGAAATTGCCTCTTTATGATCACCTGAAAGGCACAGAAAAATCCATGCTCTCTAGAACCTGGAGACTAAGAGAAGTCTGGGTTGGGCTAAAGGACTTACAGAATGACTCTGCAACCCAAGACCAGGCCCCCTGGGCTTGCCCGAGCTTCTCCTATAAGGAGAAATGGAGTGAGACTATCTGCCCATCAAATGAAGAAGAGCAAACAACACATCTGACCCATTTAACCATTCCCCTTATCACATGCTCACTCAACCCCCAACTTCCTTCAGTTAACCTAAGAAGGATACTTGGAGCCAAAAGTATACAAACAGCAGAGCTAAACCTTAGGTAGAGGTGGGGCACCACCTTGCACTTTGGGTTTCTGAGGCTGAGAAATAGCAACCTGGTGGACAAAATAACAGATACAAACCATGTTTTCTCTATCAATTATTTCGGTGACTCTTAGGAAATCATTTGATACATTGGACACTTCTTCAGCATTTTAAGTTAGACAACCAAAAGAAAGCTTTACAGGAATGCTTAAATCTTAATCACACAATTAGTAAACATAATGGAATGGAGTCCACAGAATGTGTACAGAATCTGTATCCAGAAGGACTAGTTATGTTATAGTAGGTAGATAGCCAGACATGAGCAGGGAGGGGACTGGGGACTTTGGCCAATGTTTACGGTCAGTTAGATGCTTGTTTATATTCTAAACAGTCCATGTAAACTATTCTCAGTGGATGTGGGGAGGGAATAGACCTGTCACAACTGGTTCCACCATGGAGGAGAAGTTGACCCTAACTTCACCTCAGAATACATTATAGGCTCATTAGCATACTAAAAGTCACACTGCTTGGTGCCATGACAGTTCTGACGCAGATCCTCTAAGGATAAAAAGAGAGTATCACCCAATTTCCCAGGAATCCTCTCCCTAGTCTGAGAAAACCCCACCTTCCCACTGACTCTCACGCCTTGCTTCAATTCCAGCTGTAAGACCACCCAAGCCAACCTCACTTGCTGCTCACCTCTGGAGCACTCCCGCACTCCGTCCTTGAGCATGTGTTTGCTTTACCCAATTACTCTGCTGCTCACCTCTCGAGCATGCCCACAATCCTTCCTTGAGTGTGTACTTTTGCTTGTACCTGCTTGAACTGCTCATGAACTCTTTTTTTTTTTTGGTATCCTTAATCTACAATTACATGTGCAATATTATGGTTATTAAACTACCCCCTTCATCAGGTCCCCCCCACCAACCCCATTACAGTCATTGCCCATCAGCATAGTGAGATGCTAGAGAATCACTACTTGTCTTCTCTGAGTTGTACAGCTCACCCTGTGGCCCCCCCGTCATTACATCTGCTAATCGTAATGCCCCCTTCTCCGCCTTGTCCCTCCCTTCCCACCCATCTTCCCCAGTCCCTTTCCCTTTGGTAACTATTAGTCCGTTCTTGGGTTCTGTGAGTCTGCTGCTGTTTTGTTCCTTCAGTTTTTTTCTTTGTTCTTATATTCCACATATGAGTGAAATCATTTGATACTTGTCTTTTTCGGCTTAGCTTATTTAACTGAGCAAATATCCTTTGGCTCCATCCATGCTGTTGCAAATGGTAGGATTTGTTTTCTTCTTATGGCTGAATAATATTCCATTGTGTATATGTGCCACATCTTCTTTATCCACACATCTACTGATGGAAACTTAACTTGCTTCCATTTCTTGGCTCTTGTAAACAGTGCCGCGATAAACATAGGGGTGCATCTGTCTTTTTCAAACTGGGCTGCTGCATTCTTAGGGTAAATTCCTAGGAGTGGGATTCCTGGGTCAAATGGTATTTCTATTTTGAGTAGTTTGAGGAACCTCCATACTGCTTTTCACAATGGTTGAACTAATTTGCATTCCCACCAGCAGTGTAGGAGGGTTCCCTTTTCTCCACATCCTCGCCAACATTTGCTGTTGTTTGTGTTTTGGATGTTGGCCATCCTCACTGGTGAGAGGTGATATCTCTTTGTGGTTTTAATCTGCATTTCTCTGATGATTAGTGATGTGGAGCATCTTTTCATGTGCCTGTTGGCCATCTGAATTTCTTCTTTGGAGAAGTGTCTATTCAGGTCCTCTGCCCATTTCTTAATTGGATTATTTGCTTTTTGTTTGTTGAGGTGCATGAGTTCTTTATATATTTTCGATGTCAACCCCTTATTGGATATGTCCTTCATGAATATATTCTCCAACACTGTAGGATGTCCTTTTGTTCTACTGATGGTGTCCTTTGCTGTACAGAAGGTTTTCAGCTTGATATAGTCCCACTTGTTCATTTTTGCTTTTGTTTCCCTTGCCCGGGGAAATGTGTTCATGAGTAAGTCGCTCATGCTTATGTCCAAGAGATATTTGCCTATGTTTTTTTCTAAGAGTTTTATGGTTTCATGACTTACATTCAGGTCTTTGATCCATTTTGAGTTTACTTTTGTGTATGGGGTTAGACAGTAGTCCACTTTCATACTCTTACATGTAGCTGTCCAGTTTTGCAACACCAGCTGCTGAAGAGGCTGTCATCTACCCATTGTATATCCAAGGCTGCTTTATCATATATTAATTGACTATATATGTTTGGGTTAATGTTTGGGTTTTCTATTCTGTTCCACTGGTCTGTGGGTCTGTTTTTGTGCCAATACCAAATTGTTTTGATTACTGTGGCTTTGTAGTAGAGCTTGAAGTCAGGGAGCATAATTCCACCTGTTTTATTCTTCCTTCTCAGGATTGCTTTGGCTATTCAGGGTCTTTTGTGGTTCCATATGAATTTTAGAATTATTTGTTCCAGTTCATTGAAGAAAGCTGCTGGTATTTTGATAGGGATTGCGTTGAATCTGTAGATTGCTTTAGGTAGTATAGCCATTTTGACAATATTTATTCTTCCTAGCCAAGAGCATGGGATGCATTTCCATTTGTTAGTGTCCTCTTTAATTTCTCTTAGGACTTTCTTGTAGTTTTCAGGGTATAGGTCTTTCATTTCCTTTGTTAGGTTTATTCTTAGGTATTTTATTCTTTTTGATGCAATTGTGAATGGAATTGTTTTCCTGATTTCTCTTTCTGTAAGCTCATCGTTAGTGTATAGGAAAGCAACAGATTTCTGTGTGTTAATTTTGTATCTTGCAACTTTGCTGAATTCAGATATTAGTTCTAGTAGTTTTAGAGTGGAGTCTTTAGGGTTTTTTATGTACAATATCATGTTATCTGCAAATAGTGACAATTTGACTTCTTTACCAATCTGGATGCCTTGTATTTCTTTGTTTTGTCTGATTGCCGTGGCTAGGACCTCCAGTACTATGTTGAATAACAGTAGAGAGTGTGGGCATCCCTGTCTTATTCCTGATCTTAGATGACTAGCTTTCAGCTTCTCGCTGTTAAGTATGATGTTAGCTGTGGGTTTGTCGTATATGGCCTTTATGATGTTGAGGTACTTGCCCTCTATACCCATTTTGTTGAGAGTTTTTATCATGAACGGATGTTGAGTTTTGTCAAATGCTTTTCAGCATCTATGGAGATGATCATGTGGTTTTTGTCCCTCTTTTTGTTCATGTGGTGGATGATGTATGGATTTTCGAATGTTGTACCATCCTTGCATCCCTGAGCTGAATCCCACTTGATCATGGTGTATGATCCTCTTGATGTATTTTTTGAATTCGGTTTGCTAATATTTTGTTGAGTATTTTTTCATCTATGCTCATCAGGGATATTGGTGTGTAATTTTCTTTTTTGGTGAGGTCTTTGCCCGGTTTTGGTATTAGAGTGATGCTGGCTTCATAGAATGAGTTTGGAAATACTCACTCCTCTTCTATTTTTTGGAAAACTTCAAGGAGAATGGGTGTTATTTCTTCTCTATATGTCTGGTAGAATCAGAGGTGAATACATCTGGCCCAGGGATTTATTCCTTGGTAATTTTTTGATTATCGATTCAATTTCGTTGCTGGTGATTGGTCTGTTTAGTTTTTCTGTTTCTTGCTTGGCCAGTCTTGGAAAGTTGTATTTGTCTAAGAAGTTGTCCATTTCTTCTAGGTTTTCCAGCTTGTTAGCATATAGATTCTCATAGTATTCTCTTATAATTCTTTGTATTTCTGTGGGGTCCATTGTGATTTTTCCTTTCTCATTTCTGATTCTGTTTATGTGTGTAGATTCTCTTTTTCTCTTAATGAGTCTGGCTAGGGGTTTATCTATTTTGTTTATTTTTTCAAAGAACCAGCTCTTGGTTTTATTGATTTTTTTCTATTGTTTTATTCTTATCAATTTTATTTATTTCTTCTCTGATCTTTATTATGTCCCTCCTTTTGGTGGCTTTGGGCCTCATTTGTTCTTCTTTTTCCAATTTCAGTAATTGTGTCTTTAGACTATTCATTTGGGAATGTTCTTCCTTCTTTAAATAGGCCTGGATTGCAATATACTTTCCTCTTAGAACTTCCTTTGCTGCGTCCCACAGAGGTTGTGGCTTTGTGTTGTTGTTGTCATTAGTCTCCATATATTCTTTCATTTCTGTTTTGATTTGGTCGTTAACCCATTGATTAATTAGGAGAATGTTGTTAAGTCTCCATGTATTTGTGAGCCTTTTTGATTTCTTTCTAAAATTTATTTCTAGTTTTATACCTTTGTGATCTGAGAAGTTGGTTGGTAGAATTTCAATATTTTTGAGTTTACTGAGGTTCTTTTTGTGGCCTAGTATGTGGCCTATTCTGGAAAATGTTCCATGTGCACTTGAGAAGAATGTGTATCCTGTTGCTTTTGGGTGTAGAGTTCTGTAGATGTCTGTTAGGTCCATCTGTTCTAGTGTGTTGTTCAGTGCCTCTGTGTCTTTACTTATTTTCTGTCTGGTTGATCTGTCCTTTGGAGTGACTGGTATGTTGAAGTCTCCTAAAATGACTGCATTCCTTTCTATTTCCTCCTTTAATTCTGTTAGTATTTGTTTCACATATGCCGGTGCTCCTGTGTTGGGTGCATATATATTTATAATGGTTATATCTTCTTGTTGGACTGACCCCTTATCATTATGTTATGTCCTTCTTTATCTCTTGCTACTTTCTTCGTTTTGAAGTCTATTTTGTCTGATACAAGTACTGCAACACCTGTTTTTTTCTCCTTGTTTGCATGAAATATATTTTTCCATCCCTTCACTTTTAGTCTGTATATATCTTTGGGTTTGAGGTGAGTGTCTTCAAAGCAGCATATAGATGGGCATACAGATCGGTCTTGCTTTTTTATCCATTCTATTACTCTGTGTCTTTTGATTGGTGCATTCAGTCCAATTACATTTAGGGTGATTATCAATAGATATGTACTTATTGCCATTGCTGGCTTTAGATTCGTGGTTACCAAAGGTTCAAGGGTTGCTTCTTTACTATCTAACAGTCTAACTTAACTTTCTTGTTAAGTTATTGTAAACACCGTTTGATGTTTCTTTATTTCTCTCCCTTCTTATTCTTCTTCCTCCATTCTTTACATACTATGTGTTTTATTCTTTGCCTTTAGTTAGTATTTGGATGGTCTGCTTTCTTTGCTATGATTTTATTTTCTCTGGTGACCTCTTCTTAGTCTTAGGAGTGCTTCCCTCTACAGTAGTCCCTTTAAGATATCCTGTAGAGGTGGTTTATGGGAGGCAAACTCTCTCAGCTTTCGCTTGTTTGGAAATTGTTTATTCCTTCTGTCATACTTAAATGATAAGTGTGCTGGATACAATATTCTTGGTTCAAGGCCCTTCTGTTTCATTACGTTAAATATATCATCCATTCTGTTCTGGCCTGTAAGGTTTCTGTTGAGAAGTCTGATGATAGTCTGATGGGTTTTCCTTTGTAGGTGATCTTTTTTCTCTCCCTAGCTGCCTTTAATACTCTGTCCTTATCTTTGATCTTTGCCATTTTAATTATTATGTGTCTTGGTGTTTTCTTCCTTGGGTCCCTTGTGTTGGGAGATCTGTGGGCTTCCGTGGTCTGAGAGACTATTTCCTTCCCCAGCATGGGGAAGTTTTCAGCAATTATTTATTCAAAGACACTTTCTATCCCTTTTTCTCTCTCTTCTTCTTCTGGTACTCCTATAATGTGAATATTGCTCTGTTTGCATTGGTCCGACAGTTCTCTTAATATTCTTTCATTCCTAGAGATCCTTTTATCTCTCTCTGTCTCAGCTTCTCTGTATTCCTGTTCTCTCATTTCTATTCCATTAACAGTCTCTTGCATCTCGTCGAGTCTGCTTCTAAGCCCGTCGATCACTTGTCTCATCTCTGCATTGTCTTTCCTCACTTCCCTCACTTCCTCCCTCAGCTCTTGCATATTTCTCTGTAGATCCAACAGTATGGTATGACTTTTATTCTGAATTCTTTTTCAGGAAGATTGGGCATTTTCCATCCCATCAGGCTCTATTTTGTCACACATTTTATTACTGCTAAGCTATGTATGACATGGTAGAAAGACCTCTGCATCATAAATGACGAGGCCCAAGTTTCTGATCAACTATGATAGTTACTACAAATGCAACTTTTGATAAGTCACATACTACTCTTGTTATAGAAAAACCTGAAAAATCTGGACTGTTTTGCTGAGAGAAGAACGAAGTGGTACTCAGAGGTCTTGGGAGTGTTGAGGTTTTAGTTCTACACTGGCAGGCTCAGAGGGGAGTAATCTCCCAAGGTCTGAGCCCCATACAAATGCAAGGGGAGCCATATATATCTTTCTGCTTCCTTGTCTGCAACATTCCTACGTGCACAGCAAGCAAGCAAGGGGGATTAAGTTTAAGGAGTGAGTTTAGGGAGTGGGTGCCTGGCAGAGTGGGAAGTGAAGGGAGTTTCTGTTGTCTTTGCTAAGAAGAGAAGCAGAAGGGAGCCACCTGGACTAGAGGGCTGTCCTTTTAAATTTTTCCTTATCACTCTGGGACTTCATGTCCTCACTCATGAAACAATGTCTATGATGCTGAGACTAGGATGAGCGCTTTCAATCACAGAAACCTATATGGAACTTCCTTCCATCCATAGCAATATTATCAGGAAAATAATGGAGGTATCCTCACCTCTGTAACACATCCACACTACGGTCTATCCCTCAGAACGGGCAGCTTGGCCCCATGCTCCCATGGGACTCTGACTGTCCTTTCACACTAGGATGATATCATCTCTGAGGAGCACCCACAATCCCACAATTGTGATTTAGAATACCCTCTATTCCACTGATATAATATTCTGTAGCAATTTGAATCAATATTCTTTCTTAAAAATGTACAGGGATTTATGTGATTTCACTTACATTTCCAATTGTTAGGTTTATGTATTATGACCACATTTTTTAACTGTTGAATTTTAGGGCTTTCTGATATATTTGTCACTATGAATGTGTATTACAAGATTAATTAATGTATCACTGAAAAATAGGAGGAAGCAGAAATAACAGAATAAAATTTTTTAGTCATAATGAGTAAGATACTCAGAGGCACAAAACTTAAAAGTAAAATGCCTAATGACACACATCCAATTGGAAACAATTTCAAAATACAGTTTGTGCTCCATGTGAAGTTAATACTCAGCATGGCTCCAATCTACAAGGATGATACAACTTATAAGCATGTAATAATATGATAATGCTATCTTGTATACAGTGGGCACTAAATAAATGCTAATGGAATTGAAACAGATTGTACTTTAAAAATGTAAACTGTGAAAAGTAGAATTTATTGATAATTTCTGACTACAAATACTTGAGTTTCTCTAGCATATAAATTAGTAAATAAATTTTGCAATTAGTGGGTATAGAATTTGCCCCAATAAAGTATGAAATTTTTAAGCAGTATTTTATGTAACTGTAATTTTAATAATCAGCTAGAATTGAAAGCATTATAGATATAAAGCTGTTTTCCAAATGCAAAGTAATAAGTTTCTCTGAAAAGACAGATATGCAAAGAATTACATTCTTCTGAGGGAATGTGCAAAGACTCAAAATAGAGTTGACAAATCCACTGGCTGCAACAGACAGCAACAAATCTGAACCATATACTTATTAATAGAAGTATTGTGCCATAGGCTTGCTAAAAATTGTTATGGTTTTCTACTAATACCTTGAAACAGCAAAGTGCTGTAAAATAACACAGAGCATTATGAAGACTCATAAGAGCCTCTGTGGCCTGCTTGTGGTTCCAATGTCCAGATTTTCTGGTACAAAATCATTTTCCCAACACTCAGCCTCTTACCGGCCTTTCACTGTCTTTGCAACATTTTGTGGAAAGCAACACTTTTCTGTGGAGGCCTGGATGTCATGATTTCACCCATTGGTGTTAGAGTATAAAATCCAAAGAACTTCTACTGTAGCTTCAGAAACACACAAATTAGCAACCCCAAAACCTTGCTGTTCCTTTTCCAGCATTTATTTCTATGGTGGATGTATTTCATATGTGAAAAGCAAAAGAGACAATCTCCAGACAAACTCATTCATTTGCAAAATTAACTCATTCTTACCCTTTCCTTTAAATGTACCAACCACCCCCATCTTCAATTTCTGAAGTAGGAATTGTTCCTGGAGGGCCCAGGAATTCTCATTCCCATTTTATACATGAGGAAAAGAAATCATCAACCAGAGTCATTCATCAGGTTAGTGTAGAGATGAAAGAACTCTGAAGCTTAGACTTCCTATAGAGTAATAAATGCTCTGGTAATATTTGTCCTGCTGCCAGCATTTTACACAAGGTCATCGAATCATAGAACCTTAAAGATCCGTAAGTCCAAACTTGTCTAAACCACATTAAAATTTATTTGAAGGTCAAATGAACAACTACAGAAGATCTTTAGTTATAGCAATTCAGGATACATGTTCTGTTGAATTCTCCATAAGGATTTGTTTTTCCCCATTGAGGATTTTTTTGGCTACCGGGGAAGAAAATTCTCTCCTTTAATGGTGATTTTAGGGTGATTGCTTATATGCTGGTAAAGTCAGCATGTACTAATGTTTCTTTGATTATTACAGAGGCTTTTTGCATAACTATTCAGTTGTTCATTAACTATTTATTGACTGGCTCCATGTCACTACTGCCTTTCCAGGAGCTGGTGGAAGAGGGTGAGGGAAACAGACAAAGTCCCTGCTCTCAGAAGCCTCTATGCCAGTGAGAAAACAGAGGACATGCAAGCAAAAAAGAAAATGGTATAATTTCCATTAAAAGAGGCACAACAAAGAAAATAAACCAGGTAATGCATTGGTGATTGGAGACATGGAGTGGAGGGCGTGGGGGCATTATTAGGTGGAGTAATCATGGAAGACTTCCCCGAGGAGTGGGCTTTTGAGCAAAGACCCAAACAATGAATGGAAAGATGAGAATTCCAGCCCAAGGGAACAATAAAGTCCTGAGGTGGAAATGAGCTTTGTGTATATTGAAATAAAAAGGTCAATGTGGCTAGTAAGAAAGATGGTGGGGAGGGATGGAATGATAAGTGGAGAGGTTAGGCTAGGGGTAAATGAGGTAGAAACTAGGCCACCATGGTAACAAGTTTCAACTGCCATTCCAACTGTGTTTATTTGGTTTTGTGGTGTCAACCCCACTGTGTGTTCTGAGTTAACTTTGTTTTCCTGTCACCATGAACAAACATTTGTAACTGGAATTATTGCCGTGCTCATCTTGTAAATGTGACATTTATTAAGCTCATGAGGAAGACTACAGTTCAAATAAATATTCATCTCATCGATGCACAGGTATTTATTGTACAATGTACAAAGCTACTCAGTAAGCTTTTAGGATCCAAAAAAAGACAAAAGAGGAAGAACGACTTAAACTGGGTACTGAGGAAACCAGTTCTCTAAATCCACTTAACCGATGATGTACTCTCAGGATAGAACAAACGATTTCTAACTTCATATACCAAATTCCCAAGCCCAAGGCCCTTTATGTCATGGCACATCTTGGAATCAGGTGATGGATAGTTCTGCCCCATGCTGAAACCTCAATGGGCAGTAAGTACCTATACAAGATGACCATCCCTCCCACAGCTCCCTCTATTCATCCCCCCCTAACTTGGTGTATGCTTGAATATGTTATTTTCCACTTGTTCCCTCATAATTAGTCTCTGCATTAGACCTGTTAAGTGAAATGCCCTGGAAGGAAACATTTTGTGAGGACAAGTGCCTACTTACTTACACTCTCAGTAAAGAGGAGTTTAAATGAACCACTGCGGCCAAGCGCTCTTTCCATACTTCAGATGAACTGTATCATACCTGCACAGACTGGTCTCTCCAACAAGAAATCAGCTTCAAAAGTGAGATGTCAGCTTCAGGAATGTGGGATTCATTCTTACCTAGAAATATACAGAACAGATTTATATCTTGAAAATATTAAAAAGGGATGCAACCCAAATGATCCTCAACTCTGGCTATACACTACGATCACCTAGAGCCTTTATTTTTGTCTCCCACAAACACCAATGCCCAGGTTCAATCTTCCAGAAATTCTGATGGAATAGGTCCCTGGGTCAGGATGGGGCAGGCATTCATACTTTGTAAAAGTATCTCAGATGATTTTCATGCACAGCCAGAATCAAAAATGATTAATTTTTATGTATTTCTAACAATTATACTAATACATATTCACATCAAATCAAATTTATCTCTGTACCTTTGTCAATAGAATGCAATGACATATATTCCCACTCAAAACAGATCACCAAAGTTTATAATTCCTTCCTCATACAAATAGTTCCTGAAATTCTATCTTGCCATGAATCATTATCTATCATACAGAGACTGTAGAAAAGACCTACTTTGATTTGTTCTTACCCAGCTAAACGACTCTGATCAATAGATGTAGCACTTATGTTTTAATTTGACTCATTTTGTTATGTATTGTTTCTTTTAAGTTTGCCCTCTTTAATGTCCTTTCTGTCTATTTGCCTTAATGTCCAGTGTGAAATTTTAAGAGTGAGCTAGGGCTTAGTTTATTTAAATTGATCCACAGAGTGTCCAGCAGTTCCCTACACAAAAAAGCACTTAATAAGTGCCTTTTCATTAATTAGAAATGTACATATTCTCATCCAAATGAAGAATCGATGAATCCAGGCTTTCTGATGGCTAAAGAGTGTTATCTAGGTGCCAGATCCTGGGAGTGAGATAAGGAAAAATGATGAGGGCTTGCGCTGGAGGGAAAATTACTATAATGGTCTATTTAAATTAATGTATTAATATATGTTTGAATTCCTGGTATCAACTAGTTAAATTAGTACAATCCAGTTTTCACTGAATTACCATTTTATATAATAGATACATGCGTATGTGTGTTTATGTGTATTCTGGCATTAGTGGTCAACGGAAAAGTGATAGATGGTGTTGGATGTAATGTAAGCTAAGAATATGAAAGAAATATATAAGAAACTTCTGACTTTGTATTAATATCATTATTTTTTCCTGATGGAACATATAATGTGAATTTGAAATGACCGAGATCACTGCATAAAACATGTAAGTGTGATAGAGCACTGTGATTTGGAAGTCATATTTCCCATTTCTTTATGAGCACAGCATGTAAGAGAACATTTTCATTTGATCTCTGTCCGCTGTCCCTCATTTTGTTGACCTTGTGACTCTACCATCAAAGCTAAGTATTGGTCTCAAGTGTAACTACTTACTGGCATCATGGAGCACTTTACAGGGCCCTTTAATGGGATGTTAAAATTTTAATATGACGTAGAAATGAGAGCCAAATTTTCCTGGCAATGTCAGTGAGTTAAAGAATTAATCGCAACTTTAGGGGAAAGATGAAAGAAAACAACCTAGGCTTACCAATATTACTGAGTCACTATTCTTGCTGACAGACATGGGTATTGGCTCCTGCCAACCCTTTAGAGTGAGCACCTCAGAGTGTTATTTCATTCTTTAGGCTTTGACTAGATAGAATTAATAGCATGAACTGAATCTCTCCTTTCCCATCTTCCAATTATTAAAACACAAAATCATGTTTGCTTAGTACTTAACTGAATTTTAAAGGTTAAACACCACTTCTAAATAGCAGAGAAATTATTTGGTATTAACACTAGCTACTCAGGCTGCTTTTGGTTAGGGCAGCCATAGGAAAAGCTGGGGCCTCCTTGTCTCTGGTCAGCAATTCTCTCCTTGTCTACAGAAACCACTTACATATACTTTGACTTCTAATCTCTTTCCCAGTGTCATAAAAAATGAAAACAAGGATCAAGACACTAATAAGAGTCTACTACCTGAGGAGAAGGCAGGCAGTCATACTGGGGTCAGACAGAGGGAACACTGCTTCTAATCATACATGTGAGAAGTGGTCTGACATAATGGAAGGAGCAAGGGGTTTGGAGTTAGAGTTAGACTGGAATCCTGGTCCTTCTGCTTAATAGTTGTTTGAATATAAGTAAGTCATCTAACTTCTCTGAGCCCCAAGTGTCCTAAGGGTAAAACAAGAGATCTTCCTACTGTGCAGGGTTGTTTACATACCTGAGATAATATAAAGCCATTAGTATAATTCTTTGAACATACTAGGCACTCAATTAATTTGGAAAATACTAATAAACACTTACTTTAAAATATTCCAAGTATTCTTTTCAATAGCCCTGAGAGAGACCCTATCAACTGCTCTTCAGGTCATCCCAGCATATCCATCATACACTGCAATACGCACATCAAGTCTGGAACCTTATTCCTATGTTACAAATGTAGTAAACGTGACTTGTAAAGGAATAAAAGACATGCCCAAAGGTACATAAGTAGTATGTGGCAGAACTGGATCTTGAACCTTAGATGTCTATCTCCAAAACCATTGTTCTATTTACTATTCATCCATGAATCCAAAAGTATCTGCTTAATTCCTTAATGTATTGTTCTAAGAACTGGGGACACAACGGTGTATAAAACTGTCATGAAAAAAATATATATATACTCCCCATGGAGCTTACATATTAGTAGCAGGAGGTAGATGGCAAATGAAAAAATGATATATAGTATGTCAGATAGCAAAAAGGACTATGGAAAACAGTAAAACAGGGAACAGGATAGAATGTGCTGGGGAGAAGGAGGAGCACCTTCATTGATACAATGGCATTTAGGCAAGAATTGAAGGATGCAGAGTGGAGGTGGGGGGCAGCAGGTTGATTTCTGTGGATTCTTGGGAAAGAGTATTCCAGGTAGAGGCAAGAGGTAGTTCAAAGGCCCTGAGACCTGCCTGTCATGTTGGAGTAAGAGTGAATAGTACCATGCAGCTGGAACATGTTAAACAGGAGATAAATACAAAGAGATGGGGGCAAATGGCAGCGGATTGTGGGGGAGGTGCGATGACAGAGGTAGAGCTTAGATAGGGCCTTATGAACTATCCTAAAAACAGTGGCTTTTATTCAGAGTGAAACAGAAGCCACTGAAAGGTTTTAAGCAGAAGCAGGAGATGCTGATTTGGTTTCCAGTAGCTCATTCTGGCTGCTTGGCCGGGAAGAGCATGTAAGAGCCAAGAACAGGAGCAGAGAGGTGTGAGGGGGCTTCTGTAGCCAACCACGCAGGAGGGGATGAAGGTCAAATGAGGTGGTAGACGCGGACAGAACCTGAGATATTTTCTGAAGGTAGAACCAACATGATTACTAAAAGATTGGATGTGGGGTATGGAGAAAGGGAAAAGTCAAAATGAATGAAAGTTCTTGGCCTGAACAACTGGAAGGATAAATTATCACTTACTGAGATGTCAAAGATTTGGAGAAGTAGTTTTGGGGGATGAATTAGCCATTTAGCATCAAAATAAAATCTAAATACCAATACTGTCAGTCAGAATTCAAGGACGATTATATAACCTTCTGAAATAGCTCTAAAATTTTCTAATATAATAATCAGTTACTTGGTAATAAAGATATTGATGTAATAAGCTTCCCCATAAATCACGTAAGACCTTAATTTAATGTCCAAATTACTTTCTTTGCTGAAAAGCTTCAGACTTTCAGGCATTTCAAAGATCATTTGATGAAATCATTACATTATAGGTCTTAGGAGATGTTATTTATTTTAATTAAAAATTCATGTTTATTTCAAATATAAGAAAAATACAAAACTATAACCACATGAAATGCAGACTAAATCAAACAATAAATACACACACTGCCATTCTAAATTGCCAAGTGCTATCCAGTTATAGAAAGATTGGTAATTTTATTTATAGAATTAAAAAAATCAGACTATATCTGTAACTCCTTTACCATTTCGTAAGTAACTGTAGAAGCTTGACATATTCAAAATATCATTCCCAGGACTTTTCACCTTGTTATGTATAGATTCCATTTTGAAAGCACTACTGAAAAAAAAAAGATTTAAAGGATGTTATTAAAGATGCATGAAATATATTTTAAGAAATAAATTGAAGATAATATGAGGGCATGACCACTTTAACAAATTTTGGAATTGAACACAAATTATTTTTAGCAAAGTCTTCCACATTAATCTCTTTGGTGAATCTGATTTCCCCACTTTGGTCTAACCTAAAACCTTAATTTCAACAGAATTGTGAATATCAGTTTGCCATAATTATCTTGTGACCCACTTTTATAGGAGAGGCCTTGTTACTTAGGTCATGCCATTTGTGGCTACTGCAATAAATTTTTGAATCCTAATATGCTGACATCTGCCAAAGAATTGTGCCCAGGTACAGTCAGGACCTGAGGAAGGCAGGTTTTACTGCAGCCCAGTGATTCCATCATGGGGACTTTCAGATACTGTCCAGGGATGTTTTCATAGGCAGATAGCTCTTTCCTTGAAATTCATCATGTCATGCACCCAGTTGTTCATAAGCACACAAGGATTTCTCAGCCTTCAAAACCATAATGGAATGTTAGTGAAATGGCCAAAAAATGTTAGGATTTGATGTGACAAATCTAATATACATTATTTTGATTTCCTGAAAAATGGTATGCAGGCTCTGACAGCAGATCAAATCTCAAATGACTGATTTATGGAAACAGTCTGTAATCCTGACACCTCCATTCAATAATTTGTTTTAATGAGGAATTTTATAAAGAATTAACCAATCTGCGGCAATGATTTTAAGGCCATTTGATGGAAGGCACTCTGAAACCCTGTATCTTCCCTGTATCATCCTCTACAACCTGTAGTCTGTACCAGGAACAAACTCAGAATGAAAAACTCTGGTAAACAATGCCTAAGACCCCATCTGCTCTGTGGGCTAACAGATGATTAAGCAAACAAATATAATTGGTTAGCAGTCCAAGTTTTGAAGAATTTGAAGAAATCTCAGCAATCTTCTTTCCCACCCTCCTCATTTTGTAAATGAGGGGAACAAGGCCAGAGGGGCTAAGTGACTAGTCCAAAGCCAAATGGCTAGTTAAACACCAAAACCAGGATTCATTTCCAGGTTTTCAGCCTCCAGGCTGACTGCATTTTTTTTTTCTTAACCATACTTCAGGTGCTATGCAATTTTCTTAGTAAAGGAAAGAAGAGAAAAGTAAAAGATTATCTGAAATTTTAAAAACTACACATCTAGGCATTTAAAATGAACAGAAGAAAAAAAATTAGAGTAAAATTAAATGTAAGAATCACAAAAATTTGCCATTATAGGGTCACCAAACAGAATTTGGAACACCCTGTAGCATAGGAGCATTATAATGGAAGGGAGCCACTTTATAATGGAAGGAGTTCTACATGATCCATGTGGACTTGCTAGCAGCCTGTGGGTTCACTGAGGGCAGGAACTCTGTCTACTATACTGTCCCTAGCACAGATATTTGTTGAACTGAACTCTTATCAAAGAATAATGTCAGGGGCCAATAACCACCAGGAGGTGGGCAGTTCAAACAGTATCTCATCTATAAAGGCTTTCTGATGTTTTCATCTCAAATTCTTCTCTTTACTTTGACCACCTATAATATTTATCTACGCTACAAATGCTTTTCCTTGTTCCTTTACCTACCTTCGATGTTTTCTACTTATTTCATAGGCATTATCTTTATCATTTGAATGAGTTGCTACTCAAATGAGAAATTTATATTTCCTCTGAAGGCTAGTGCTAGGGACATACTCAGTAAGTGCTTGGTGAATTGGATGTAATCCTCTAACATCAGATCATGAAAGACTATATTGAATTTTAGTAGTGGGAAAAAGTAAACACACAGAGGCAAGGTTAGTAATTAATCAGGCTCTGGAATTAGACTGGTGTGCAGCCTTGAATCAGCCTCTAAGGAGCTGAATTAATCTTGGGGTTGACACTTTCCCTTCATAAACCTCAATATACAATGTCCTCTATACAATGAGCAAAAATGTAGTACCTATGTGCCAGCAAAGCTCAATATCCTCATCTTAACAGTGAGCAAAAAATAGTATGTATATGCCAGCTTTGTTGTTCATATTAAATGTCATGTATGAAAAGGGCTTACATGTTACCAATAGATACTAAACACTCAAAAGCCAATAACTATTATTACTAACTTATACTTTCTGTAAATGAGTTACTCTTCTATTTTAATATGCCAAACTACAAATTAAATAGTGGGATTTGAAGTATGAAATTTTCAAACCTGCTTGTACATGAACTACATCATCACAGGCATTTACTTCCATGTTCTTTGTTCATACTTAATTCACAGCAAGTATAATGGATTTCAAGGTATGCATGAATCTATCATCTATCTATCTGTCTATTCATCTCTCTTTAAATCACTCAGCATCCAGCACTATGATTTTCCTGGCATATATTATGAGAGCAACGGATATTTGTGAATAAATACATTTTGAATCATACAGATTTTTTGCCCAAATTATCCTTCCACCTGAAGGAATTATAAGGAAGGTTTTCTTAAATGTGTTTTGAACTAAAGAAGTTGTTGAATATTCATTCTGCATTGGAAAAAAGGGAGGAAGGAAGGAAGGAAGGAAGGAAAGGAGGGAGGGTGGGAGGCTAAAGAGCTGAATATAGCAAATAATGATAATTATTTTTAATGTCCCAAATTAGAACAGTCAAAATATCTAGGCATTGCTTACCTGTCAATTCCCCATGACAATTCTAAAGGCATGTTAACTAGCTTAGTAACTAAAAACAGCCTGTTCAATAAATACACTATAGTGTCTGACTCTTGCAAAGACTTGCAGTTATTTTCTAGTCCCTTTGGCATCCCAGCCTGATTTGGAAGAGCGGATGTATATTTATTTGACAAGTCCAAAACTTTCCTGGAAAATAAATTTACTTCTGAATAGTCTGTTTTCACTTCAGCACTGTACAAATCCCAACCTGGCAGCATCAACGAAAAGTGATCTTCATTTGAAGCAAGTCCTAAAGAAACAGGACCCTGAAGCTTTAAAATATTGAGATGCTTAATGCAAAGATTATCTAATTCTTTATCCACTCCCCATGGCAAAAGGCAAGATAGGAGCAATTTAGCTGTGTCTATGGTGAGGTTGGCATCCACTTTTCTTGATGGCTTAGGGTGCACCTTTTTGGAGCTCTTTATCTTCTTCTGCCTTTTAATGCCATCACTTTCTTCCACGAACTTGAGAGTGTTATCTCCGGGGGCTGGGCTTTCACTAGCAGGTTTGGCTTGTGCCTCTGCTGAAAGAGGACTACAGGCAGTTTTATTTCTTTTCAGTGTCAGTGATTTCTTCTCAACTGTGCTTTTGGCTCTTCTCAGGATCTCACTACCGGAGAACGAAGTGGAAGGGTCATCGCAGACTGGAGTCGGCAGTAAAAGTTCAACGAGGTTTTCCAGATCAAATAGAAGGATGTGAAAGCCAATGTTACTCCACTTTGTCTTCACAGGCAGGACATTAAAAGGTCCTGGGAAAGACTTGGCATTAGCGGCCTAAGGGAAATAAAAGAAACTATGTGTCAAAGTTCTTATTTTCTCCATGATTTTATTACAGAATCCATGATATTAAAATGGCATAAAAAAAGTATTCAGTAGCAATACAACTGAAGGAGTTGTTCCATTTTTTTTGTCTTGGCTATGAAAATTCCCCTATAATTAGACATTCTATATTCTGACATTCTTTGAAAACAGGTTTTTTTTCCTTTTTAAAACTTATTTTTTCCTCTAAAAAAGTATGAATTAGGCCTATGGAGTAAGGTGGCATCTCCTTTCATATACACTTTCACATCTTTCTATTAATATAGCCATGAAGACATATAACAGGGAAAAAACAGGTCTGAAATTAAGGAGAACAGTTAGAACACCTGTCAAGAATTCAGGAAGTGTTTTAGCAAGAATTGTCTACCAAATTTGTTTAAAATTTTAAATATTTGGATGGAAGTAACCTAGATGTTAACCAGTATTAAAAAAATTTTTTTTAAGGCTTGTCTTCTGGTATTGCATCTGTTTCTCTGCCTACCATGGTTATGCCCTAACTAAAGGCATGGGGGATTCCTATACTTCAGTTACATTCCTGTTCCTTTATGAGGCCTTCCTTGAGTATCCTGTTCCCTCAGGAAAAGCCATTACTCTCTACCCACTTCCTTGCTATTTTTTTCTTCTTAGTATTTATGATTACCTTATGATATATGAATATTTGTTTACTGTACATTTTCCCCAATAGCATTCAAACTACACCTTTGTAGGAGTTTTGTGTATTGCTTCATTCCCCATACCTTTAAAATGATGCTACTAAATAGCATTACTAATGGACTCCATAAATATATGTTGACTGGATGATTAGCATATGCATACAATGAAATAACATTAAAATATTTTTAAATGATAGCATGAAGCTATATTTATTGGGAAAATGTAATCTATTAGATAGAAAAAATATTCCCTTCTAAAATTATGTGAGTGTGAATATATAGATATTTTTAAATGTTGATATATACATATACATACACATATACATTCATATGTATGTATAAATGAATGTGTATTTGATATATAATTCATAACAGGAATACACATTGGTATTATAGTTTATATATACACATATACATTCAATATAAACATATATATATTTACAGTCATGAAGGACACATACCAAAATGTTAACAACAATTAATTGGGAAGAAGGAATTAAAGTGACCTTTATTTGTGCCCTTTAGGTATTTTTTGTTGTTGTTTTGTTTTGTTTTATTTAGATTTTTGGAGTTCTTGCATTATTTTATTACATAATGTTTAATATATACAAAATAATATATAAACAATACATTTAGTTTTTTAGGATTAGCAATGTTGTATATAAAGAAACATGGATAAAACTACACAGCATCAGTATTCATAATTGCTCCAAACCAGAACAACCTAAATATCCATCAGCAGTGGAATAGATAGAGACATTGTGAGGTATCCATGCAGTGGAAAAATATATAGCAATGACATTCAACCACATGTATAAAATGTATGACTCTACCAACACAATGTTAACCAATGAAGGCAGACATAAAAGAATTGTATGACTTCATTCATGTTAAATTAAAAAACAGGAGCAAGAAAACAATAAAGTTTAAGGATATACTCATAGATAATAAATCTGTAAGGATAGTGGTTACCTTTGGAGGACAGGAAGGACATAGTTTCATGGGTGCTGAATATTTTATGAATCTGTGTATTGATTATGCAGGTGTGCACTTTGTGAGATTCATTGAGGTGTGCATTTTTGTCCTGTGTTCTGTTTGTTTTCCCAAATGTGCTATGCATTTCATAGAAATAAAAAGTGAAAATGAAATGTTAAAGGAATATTAATAAAATGTCCCCATCCAGGTTAAGAAAAAGGAGTCCGCCCTGATTCTATACCCCTGCCTGCTGTCAAAGGTAACCAATATCTTAAATTTCATGTTTTTGATACCTTTGCTTTCAATGAATGTCTTAACCTTAAATATGTATTCCTAATTGACCCATTTAATTTTTCATATTTAAAACATTTTCATATAAATATTATTACACTGTTTACAGTGTTCCTGATTTATTTATGCTGCATTTTACTTTTATATTTGTGAGATTCACATTTGTTGATTATAGCTGTAGTTCTTTCATTTTCATAATGAAAACATAAAAATTGTTTTCGAGATTTATGACTACAAAAAAAAGCTACACTGAATTTTCTTCTGGTGCACTTTGCAAGTTTCTAGGATGACATCAATAATTCATAGGATATGCACATCTTCAACTATGAAATTATCCCAAGTACTTTCCCCAAGTGATTGTACCAATTTGTAAATCTCAGAAGCACTGTATGAAGAGTTCCGCATCCTCACTAACAAAGGATCTCATTTTGGTCAATATGGGGGTTATAAGTTGGTCTTGCTTGCTGTTCTAATTTTCATTTCTTTAATTATTACCACTAATTGAGTATCATTGTAATACTTCTTTGGCCTTTCATGTTTGTTCTATAAAGCGCCTATCTAAGCTTTTAAAAACTTTCATTACCCTTAGCTTATTGATTTTAGGGTGATATATCTATTCCGGAAGTTATCTTCTGTTGGTTATGTTCTATTTGTGGCTTGGTCTTTTCACTATTTTTAATGGTGTTTTCTGATGAACACTGAGTTCCTATTTTAATACTGTCAAATTTAGGAAACATTTAAAGATTATACTTTTTGTGTCTTCTTTAAAAAGAAAGATGAAGACTTGTCCAGAGGAAATAAAAGTGTTTACCTATACTTTTTCCAAAATGTAAAGTTTCACACAACTGTTTAATTCTTTAATACTTTGCCTTCTAATTTCTGGAATCAGTTTGCAATAGGGAATAGTTTCCATGTTTATCTTGATTTTCAGTTGTGCCAGCATCATTTGTGAATTTGTCCTTTTGTCACTGATCTGTTCCCTGGTATATTAGTCAATTTATCTGTAATTGCATAGTACTCCACTGTATAATAGCTTTACAAAAAGACTTGAGATTTAGTTGGGTAGGCTCTCCAACCTATTCTTCCTATGGTCTTTAAGTCTTTAATATAAATTTGAGGATGTTTGTCAAGTTCCAGATTAAATTTCCCACTTATTTAGACCATGCTTAATTTCTCTTGATAGTTTTTCATTGTTCAAAAAGATGTTTATATTATTTGCTTATCAATTTTTCAACTTGCTGATGTAGCACCTATAACTATGGGTCCTTTTTTCAATGCTGATACTCTGTTGCTTTAAATTTTTTTTTTTTGCTGAAGTTTGCCAATTTTGATATCTTTTCAAAAGATCAAATTTTGACTTTATAGATCCTCTCACTGGAATAATATTTTTCTTGGAGGATAGTTTCTCTGAGTATACTATTTTGCCCTGATTTATTTTCTTACAGTATTTTTGGAAGCATTCTTCTGTAGTCCTCTGACTTCCTTTGATGTGGCTGAGATATCAGCTGGTAATGTCATCCGTCTTTTCTCTCTGCTGCTTTTTAGATCTTTTTGTCTTTAATATTCTTTTTGCCTTTAATATTTAATATGCATAGAACCATAGAATGACTACAATTCTTCTCAGTGTGGATGTTTTCCCCCAATCCTACATTGTGTCTGAGTATTCCTATATTTCACTAATTTTGAGAAATTCTCAGAATCATATTTTTGAGTATTTTCTCTCCCCACTCTCTTACCTCCTTATGGAACTCTGATTAGCTATTTGTCAAGATACTCTATCCCCTTTTGTGATTTTTCTCTCTTTGTCTCTTTGTGTCACATGGGCAATCACTTCAGAATTTTTCTTTCAGTTAGCCAATTTTCTTCTCACCTATCTCTACTATGCCACGTACCTTACCTACTGCATTTCTAACTTTGACTTACACTTTTTATTTCTAGAAGTTCTATTTGGTCCCTTCAAAAAGCAAACTGTTCATTTTGAATACTCAGTTATTTCTTACTCATATTTTAAATCCTTTTATTGTATTAACATACTTATTTTGTATGCTTTATCTATAATTTGAATTTTAAGTCTTTATCTTACTCTGCTTTTTTATTTTGCTGATGCTTTCCTGTTTCCTTATATGTTTTGTAATTGTGTGTGCATGTGTGAAATGTTGATGAGAATCCTTTGAGATATGGGTTGAAGACTCATTCTTTAAAGCAGCATTTGTGTTTGTGACTGCCCAGAGGCACTGCCAACAGGTCCCTCTTTAAGCAACATTTTTAGCTTAAGTGTTTTTCATTCATTGTAGGTAGTGTGAATTCTGCCCCTCAACCTGTGTGAAGTCCAGATGATGGTTATCAGTTTTCAGGCAAAACTACTTTCCCCCATTTATCTTGGGCTAATGTCAACAAAAAGAAATATCTTTATTATCTCCTTTTGTGGAACATATCCTTATCTTGGTTCACTTTTTCACTGCATATACAGCTCTTAGAGGTTAATGGATTTATGCAATGAACTCCAACCCAACTTTCCATCAATGCACTGAACTTGGACATTACCTCTCATCAACTGTGCAGTGGCTAAAACTGAAGTTGAAAGTGCCTGGGCTTAGCAAGTGCTCTCTCGGCTTTCTTCCCAAGTGTCTGGATTTGTGCTCTCATTTTTTTTTTCCTTTAAGGGTTTCCTAAATTAATTTTTAACTCAGATATGTATTTAAACTATTTGTCTCAAAAAAAGGGAAATAAGTGTAAAATTTTATATACTATACTGGTTGGGATCCTTCAAATTTTTTGCAAACCTGTAACAAACTAAAAGTAGAGTTTCCTACCCTGCTTATGTAACTAGGACCCTAAATGAGATCTAAATGGCCTTAATCTTTCTCAAAATATTGTGGTAGTATGTATTAAGAGTCTTAAAAATATTCAGTATCTTCTTCTGTAATTGAGCTTCATGGGTCACCCCTCTCAGTTCCGTCCTTGGGTTTATCCTGGGTTTACGTTCATTCAGCAGTGCTTCAAGAACTTCTTGTTGCCTGCCTGCTAAGTAGAGTGTGGTGTGAGTAGCTGTCCACACAATGCAGAACAATCAAAATCACAGCAATGACTCTAGCAATATGATATATTCCCTGGTCTGGTCTCATCTTCTTCTTTTGTGATCCACACAGCCACAATAGGCCTATTGCACTACTATAAACAAACCCCCAAATATGATCAATTCAAGCCTCAGGAGCAAATGGGTGACTTACAATATTTTCAAATCATAAATAATATTGCAAATTTATTTAACATACAATAAAGTTATTTCCATTTGGAAACAAGTCCAAATTATAAGTAATAAACATTGCTACATTTTAAAATTCTAAAATAATTATATAATTCTACCTTACTGTCATTGTTTGAAAATTTTTAAATCTTTTAAGAAGTAGTTAATATATTTTTAAAGTCATGTCACCAAGGGACTTTAAGAACAGTATTTACCATTATTTTGGACATAAGTAACACAGAATGACAATAAATGCCTGTTATGACAGTAATTCCTGAATTTTCACATATTATAGATTGGGTGTATATGATATTTAGTAATATTTAGCAAAGACTATAGTAATTCTTAACCATAATTATATTTAAATGTTACTATGCACAATACATTTCTCAGACAAGAATTCTGTTAAAAGTAGCCTGCTAAATCATGACTGAATGATATTGTACAAAAATATAATTATATTACTTTTAGAATGATAAAATGTATGTAAACCATCATTATAATAGAAGTGTTTTAGAAACATTCATCAATCTGGTTACCATAAAAAGTCTAGAATAAGTAATTAAATACAAAAAGCATTTCATTCAATCTATGTCACTGCAAAATGTGAGGGTTAAATATAAATTCTGTTATTAGTTTACATATTGTTTGTAGAATCCTCTCTGATTGTCTGACTAGTAATTCCCCAACATGTGATGTCCAGTCCAGGCTTTGCATATATAGAGAAGGTGTTGGTATTTTCCCTAACATCATATCACTTCCAGTTCTACTCTCTGAAGTTCCACGCTGAGGCAAGAAAGGAGGTGTTGTTTACAATCAGGACAGCCAGAGGACATTGATCCATTCCAATCTGAACTTTGTGAGGCTGGGGAGTAAAATGGTACTGATATATCTACATGTGAATGCTCTAAACAGCAGGTGGGCAGTAGGAAGATGCACAAAGATTGGAGCTCTTTGTCTGGAGTACACACACTTTGGGAAAAGCTACTGAGTCAGAAAGTCTGCAAGTAGAATCCCAGATGGAGAGCGGACAGAAATTATTCTACTACCCACAAAAACCCAGAATAAATGACATGTAAAATTAAAGTCAACAACAAAAAATTCAAACTCTCAACAACCCAGTAGACACATAAAAAAGAGAACCAAAAGATCCAAGACTTGGATGGAAAAAAATGTAATAGGAGTGAAGGTGTAAGTCTAGCATCTTTATATTCAAAAAAGTCTGTTCATTTATTTATTTTTCCCTTCATCCTACTGTGTTTAGCTTGTGCCTCTTCCTTTTCCATCTGATTCAGAAGACAAAATGATTAAATAACACTGGTTTTACTCCCTGCCTTTGAAGGTGGAAATGCACTAACAACATGTGCTGATAAAACTCTCTGAAAATGTACTGGGTCCCCATTGACTTTGTTGTAAAGGATTTGACCCGTCCAACCTACCACAACCACAAAATCCATTTGGTAAAAGGATGCTAAAACTACTTCATCTTCACACTTTCATGACTTTGTGCAATTAGGCCTAATACCAATATTTAAATATTAAGTGAAAAAAATATAAAGATGATAGCTGCAACAATATTTTAGATATTTAGTTATGTTAGAAAATGATCTAATTTGATCCCTTCCCCTTAAACTAAGAGAAAATGGGGAACAGAACTGACTTGTTCAAAGTTTCTTATTTGGTAAACAGTCAAGTCAGGATTCCCAAGCCTATTTTTTCCTGACTTAATTCTTCAGATGACATAATCCACTTCAATTTTTCAAAAACTGGAATAATTTTTTTTATATTTCTAAGACATATACACAAGGTCCTCATTAGCTAAGCATTTATTTTATGAGATACCATATTCACTGAGATGCATAAGGAAGAAAAAGTCATCATTATGTGAAAATATTCACTAATGAATGACTACTTACAAAATTAGAATACCCACACTCTCCTCTTTTTCTAACATAAAGGCCTGTCCCATCCACTAGACAGGCTCTGACTGATTATCAAATGATGCAATCCAATTGCAAAGTAGATAGTAAATATGGTTAAAAATTAAGGGTTACACAAAATCCACACAGGGTGTCAGCACTATCTGAGTCACATGCAGTGCTGCTGACAAGAGAGGATGCAGCCCAGGAGACACTATCTGAGTCACATGCAGTGCAGCTGACAACTAAAGAAGAGAGACTTAATTCAGATGCTCAAGTGACAAATCTTGTAGTATAAAGTATATAAGATGCCAGTAGAAAACTTATCACTTAAATATTTTTCTAAGATTATTATTATTCATTGTGAAATTCAGACATGAAGTTGTAAGTGGTAACATATTATGAATGATATAATTTAATTAGATAAATACACAAAACAGGACTCATTTTAGGGTCATTAAAAGAATTAGTGTATAATTGCAATCATAATCTAAATTTTGTTAAATATAAACTAAATTACATTACCTTAATAATTTTAACTTCATTTTTAAGTTAAAAATAAAATTCCTTTTAAAAAACTTTTGATAGTTTACTCATCAGATTAACCTACCCTCTCCAATTCCTCTGATCACTGGGAGACTACTTTCTATTTTTGGCATTCTAATTATAGAAGCTAAGATATTCGCTTTTCAGTAATTTCATTCAGTAATTGTTTTTGTTCTCAATCTTCTTTTTCCAGGTGTGCTTTTAACCTTAATTACATATCTTAAAATGTTAAGTAAAACTTGAGGAACAGTGTGTGTAAAATATAGTCCCTAGCTTAGTAATGTGAAAGACACTACGGTTATGAGTCACTCTAAAAACTACTGGCTAATTGGGTATAGATGAAACCATTGTAACAGATTAGAAAACAATCGTATATATATATATAAAGATTCTGCACTGTGTTTATTCTGCAAATTTCTAAATCTCATTTCTTAAATAAGCAAAAACAAAGTCACAGTTGATGCAAGCATAGTTTATGCAAGGAAAAACAATGAAGATTCTAGAAAATGTATCAATACTCAAGGGAAAGTATGCACATAAAAAAACTTATGAGGATGGAAGTTTTTCAAGTAACGAATAGCACTGATGATAGGCAGAGAAATATGATATCTATGTATTGAACACTGAGAAATTATTTGATGATGAACCTACACAGGAAATTTTTGGAAAAGTTAACATAATTTCTTAAAGTGGGAAATATTCTCAGAAACAAGTCTACAATGTAGATGAATTTATAACCTAATTATAAGAGGTTATCTTCAAAACTTATGCCACAAAAAGCAGAGACTAACGTACCTGGATACAAAAAGAATTACAGAGATTGGATTAAAGTTGGCGGTGTGAGAGGTGAGACACAGGCTTCCTCCTAAAACCGCACATAATACGAAAATATAATTAATACAACTAATCCTGAAAGAGCAACAGGAAAGAGGACTGCGACAGACTGCATACACCCAGAGAAGAGAGCAGACCTCACAGAACAGGGTAACACACCAAAGCTGTAGCCCAGCCAGACCCAAGCCTTTCCCCCACCCCAGCTCACCAGCAGGAGAAAGAGAAAAGGAGCAAGGAGGGAGTGGAGACCTGGGACTGCTGAATACCTAACTCTGGAGATCTGCTCTGGGAGCACAAACCTATAATTCATGGTGCTTGCATGATACTCTCATGATTACAGAATTAGAAAGTGAAGACAGGCAGAATCCCTGGAGAGACTGAGATTCCAGCTGCTTGTGGAAAGCAGGGATCTATATCCGGCTGCTCTGGGACAAAAGAAAGGTGGGCAGTCTGAGAGACTTCCTAACAAGGAAGCCCTTAGCAAGAGGGCTGTTAAAGGGGCAAGGATTGCACAGAGCTTACTGCTCAGGAGAGAGGACAGGTAGACAAAATTGTCTGGGTGCACTCTGCCCAGCAGGTTGGGAGCATTGCCATACAGGCTCTCACATTTAAGGAGGAAAAAGAAATCTTCCTCCTTAGACAATCTTCAGGTGCTCCAGCTCCCTGGCTGGCTACACAGCTCCAAGGACTCCCCCCGGGATACGCAGCCTACTGCGCCTTTCTCCCGGCCAGCCCCACCTGGCTCGCAAACGGACAAAAAATACCCTGGCATTAGGCCACACAGAGGGAAGATCTGTCTACAGCAACTACAAACGCAAAGCATAGAGGCTTATACCTGTGTGCTTGGCCCACTGGTTCAGGCAGTGGGGACAGGCATAGCAGCCGGGTAGCAGGAAACAGCTCTTTCCTCCCCCCAGGCACCAAAACCACTCCCCTGTGACCTGCGACATTGCTTCAGGGGCTTAGGAGTCCCAGGGAGTAGAGCTCTGGGCACTAGAGGGCGCCATATACAAATATGAAATGCAAAAGGAACCTGGTTCAGAGTAAAATTACTAATACCATTCCTGAGAAAGATTTCAATGACACTGACCTCATGACTCTTCCTGAAACGGAGTTCAAAATAAACATGATTAACATGCTCATGGAGGTAAGGAAAGATATTCAAGAACTCAGGAATGAATTCGGGACGGAGATCCAATTGTTGAAGAGCACAATGTACAGTATTGAAAGCAGATTGGATAAAGTGAAGAAGATGATAAATGAAATAAAAACTAGAGAAGAGGAATACAAAGAAGCTGAGGCACAGAGAGAAAAAAGGATCTCTAAGAATGAAAGAATATTGAGAGAACTGTGTGATCAATCCAAATGGAACAATATTCGCATTATAGGGGTACCAAAAGAGGAAGAGAGAGAAAAAGGGACAGAAAGTGTCTTTGAGGAGGTAATTGCTGAAAACTTCCCCAATTTGGGGAAGGAGATAGTCTTTCAGGCCATGGTGATGCACAGATCTCCCAACACAAGGGACCCAACAAAGACAACACCAAGACGTATAGTAATTAAAATGGCAAAGACCAAGGATAAGGATAGACTATTAAAAGCAGCCAGAGAGAGAAATAAGATCACATACAAAGGAAAGCCAATCAGACTATCATCAGACTACTCAACAGAAACCTTACAGGCCAGAAGGGAGTGGCATGATGTATTTAATGTAATGAAGCAGAAGGGCCTTGAAACAAGAATACTTTATCTGGCAAGATTATCATTTAAATTTGAAGGAGGGATTAAACAATTTCCAGATAACCAAAAGCTGAGAGATTTTACCTCCCACAAACCATCTCTACAGTGTATTTTGGAGGGACTACTATAGATGGAAGTGTACCTAAGATTTAATACCTGTCACCAGATGTAATAAAACCACAGTAAAGACAGAACAGCTAATTACTAAGCAAATGCAAAATTAAATTAACTATCTCCAAAGTCAATCAAGGGATAGACAAAGAGTACAGAATGTAATACCTAATATATAAAGAATGGAGGAGAAAGAAAAAAGAGCAAGAAAAAAAAAGAATCTTTAGCTTGTACTTCTAATAGCATATTGAGGGAGTTAAGTTAGACTCTTAGATACTAAGGAAGTTAACCTTGAACCTTTGGTAACCACAAATCTAAAGCCTGCAGTGCCAATAAGTACATACCTATGGATAATCACCGTAAATGTAAATGGACTGAATACACCAATCAAAAGACATAGAGTCACTGAATGGATAAAAAAACAAGACCCATCTATATGCTTCCTACAAGAGACTCACTTTAGACCCAAAGACATACACAGACTAAAAGTAAAGGGATGGAAAAAGATATTTCATGCAACTAATACGGAGAAGAAAGCAGGAGTTGCATTACTTGTATCAGACAAAATAGATGACAAAACAATGAAAGTCACAAGAAACAAAGAAGGACATTACATAATGATAAAAGGGTCAATCCAACAAGAAGATATAACCATTATAAATATCTATGCACCCAACACAGGAACACATACATATGTGAAACAAATACTAACAGAATTAAAAGGAGAAATAGAATGAAATGCATTCATTCTAGGAGACGTCAACACTCCACTCAGTCTGAAGGACAGATCAGCCACACGGAACATAAGTAAGGACACAGAGGCACTGAACAACACAATAGAACAGATGGACCTAACAGATATCTACAGAACTCTACACCCAAAAGCAGCAGAATACACATTCTTCTCAAGTGCACATGGAACATTTTCAAGAATAGATCATATAGTAGGCCACAAAAAGAGCCTCGGTAAATTCAAAAAGATTGAAATTCTACCAAACAGTTTCTCAGACCACAAACATATGAAACTAGAAATAAATTAGAGCAAGGAAAATGAAAAATCCCACAAACAAATGGAGGCTTCACAACATGCTCCAAAATAACCAATGGATCAATGACCAAATAAAAACAGAGATCAAGCAATATATGGAGACAAATGACAACAATAATTCAACACTGCAAAATCTCGATGCAGTGAAGGCCATGCAAAGTGGAAAGTATACTGCAATACAGGCCTACCTCAGGAAAGAGGAACAATCCCATATGAGCTGTCTAAACTCACTATTAATCAAACTAGAAAAAGAAGAACAATTAGGCCCAAAGACAGTAGAAGGAGGGACATAATAAAGATGAGCATAAATAAATAAAATCTAGAAGAATAAAACAATAGAAAGAATCAATGAAAGCAAGAGCTTGTTCTTTGAGAAAATAAACAAAATAGATAAATCCCTAGCCAGACTTATCAAGAAAAAAAGAGAGTCTACACACGTAAACAGAATCAGAAATGAGAAAGGAAAAATCACTACAGACACCACAGAAATACAAAGAATTATTAGAGAATACTATGAAAAATTAGATGCTAGTAAACTGGATAACCTAGAAGAAATGGAAAAATTTCTAGAAAAATACAACCTTCCAATGCTGACACCGAAAGAAACAGAAAATCTGAACAGTCCCATTACCAGCAATGCAATTGAACTGGTAATCAACAACCTACCTAAGAACAAAACGCCTGACCCAATGGCTTCACCGCTGAATTTTATCAAACATTTAGTGAAGACCTAATACCCATCCTCTTTAAAGTTTTCCAAAAGTGGAAGAGGAGGGAATACTCCCAAACTCATTCTGCGAGGCCAGCATCACTCTAATACCAAAACCGGGCAAAGACACCACAAAAAAGAAATTACAGACTAATATACCCAATGAACATTGATGCAGAAATACTCAACAAAATATTAGCAAACCGAATTCAAAAATACATCAAAAAGATCATCCATCATGATCAAGTAGGATTTATTCCAGGGATGCAAGGATGGTACAACATTCCAAAATCCATCAACATCATCCACCACATCAACAAAAACAGACAAAAACCACATGATCATCTCCATAGATGCTGAAAAAGCATTTGACAAAATTCGACATCCATTCATGATAAAAACTCTCAGAAAAATGGGTATAGAGGGCAAGTACCTCAACATAATAAAAGCTATATATTACAAGCACACAGCCAACATTATACTTAACAGTGAGTAGCTGAAAGCTTTTCCTTTAAGATCGGGAACAAGACAACGATGCCCACTCTCACCACTTCTACTCAACATAGTACTGGAGGTCCTAGCCATGGCAATCAGAGAACACACAAAAAAATAAAAGGCATCCATATTGGCAAGGAAGAAGTTGAATTATCCCTGTTGGCAGACGACATGATATTGTACGTAAAAAACTCTAAAGAATCCACTCCAAAACTACTAGATCTAAAATCAGAATTCAGCAAAGTTGCGGGATACAAAATTAATACGCAGAAATCTGTGGCATTCCTATACACTAACAATGAACTAGCAGAGAGAGAAATCAGGAAATCAATTCCATTCACAATTGCATCAAAAAGAATAAAATACTTAGGAATAAACCTAACCAAGGAAGTGAAAGACCTATAGTCTGAAAACTACAAGACACTCATGAGAGAAGTTAAAAAGATACCAATAAATGGAAAACATCCCATGCTCATGGATAGGAAGAATTAATATTGTCAAAATGGCATCCTGCCAAAAGCAATCTACAGATTCAATGCAATTCCTATCAAAATATCAACAGCATTCTTCAACAAACTAGAGAAAATCATTCTAAAATTTATATAGAACCACAAAAGACCCCGAATAGCCAAAGCAATCCTGAGAAGTAAGAATAAAGCTGGGGGGGATTATGCTCCCCAACGTAAAGCTCTACTACAAAGCCACAGTACTCAATACAATTTGGTAATGGCACAAGAAGAGAACCATAGACCAATGGAACAGACTAGAGAGCCCTGAAATAAACCCAACCATAGGTAGTCACTTAATATAGGATAAAGAAGCCTTGGACATACAATAAGGAAATGACAGCCTCTTCAACAGCTGGTGTTGTAAAAACTGGACAGTTACACACAAGAGAATGAAACTGGATTACTGTTTAACCCCATACACAAAAGTAAACTGGAAATAGATCAAGGACCTGAATGTAACTCCTGAAACCATAAAACTCTTAGAAGACAAGACAGGGAAAAATCTCCTGAATATAAGCATGAGCAACTTCTTCCTGAATGCATCTCCTCGAGCAAGGGAAACAAGAGCAAAAATTAACTGTTGGGACTACATCAAACTAAAAATTTTCTGTATGGCAAAGGACACCATCAACAGAACAAAGAGGCATCCTATGGCATGGGAGAATATATTTGTAAATGACATATCCGACAAGGGGTTATCATCCAAAATATATAAAGAACTTACATGCCTCAACACTCAAAAAGCAAATAACCCGATTAAAAAATGGGCAGAGGATATGAAGAGACAGTTCTCCAAAGAAGAAATTCAGATGATCGACAGACACATGAAAAGATGCTCCACATCTCTAATCATCAGGGAAATGCAAATTAAAACCACAATGAGGTATCACATCACACCAGTAAGGATGGCCAGCATTGAAAAGACTAAGAACAACAAATACTGGTGAGGATGCAGATAAAGAGGAACCCTCCTACACTGCTGGTGGGAATGTAAGCTAGTTCAACCATTATGGAAAGGAATATGGAGGTCCCTCCAAAAACTAAAAATAGAAATGCCATAAGACCCTGGAATCCCACTCCTTGGAATTTACCCAAAGAATACTTCTCAAATTAAAAAAGACATATACATCCCTATGTTTATTGCAGCACTTTTTACAATAGCCAAGACATGGAAGCAACCTAAGTGTCCATCAGTAGATGAATGGATAAAGAAGAGGTGGTACATATACACAATGGAATACTATTCAGCCATAAGAAAGAAACAAGTCCTACCATTTGCAACAACATAGATGGATCTGGAGGATATTAAGCTCAGTGATATAAGCCAGGCGGAGAAAGACAAGTGCCAAATCACTTCCCTCATTTGTAGAGTATAACAACACAGCAAAATTGAAGGAACAAAATCGCAGCAGACTCACAGACAAGAAGGGACTAGTGGTTACCAAAGGGGAGAGGTGGGGGGAGGGCAGGTGGGGAGGGTGGGAGAAGGGTATTGAGGCGTATTATGCTTAGTACACATGGTGTTGGGAATCACGGAGAAAACAGTGTAGAACAGAGAAGGAAAATAGTGAAATTGTGGCATCTTACTACACTAATGGACAGTGACTACACTGGGGTATCGGTGGGGACTTGATAATATGGGTCCATGTAGTAACCACATTGTTTTTTCATGTGAAACCTTCATAAGAGTGTATATCAATAATACCTTAATAAAAAAAAGAAATTAGAGTATCATATGTACCACTAAAAGCTTTAGATAACTACTTTTGTTTTATGACAAATACCAAATCATAGAGATTTTGAAAACATAAGGTTGACTTTGATTTGAAGATGGCAAAGTTTAGAATTTGAAGTAAACTATTTTTTTGAAATACGTAACAGTAATAGATCAAGTGTTTTGTTTTAATTCTTTTTATTTTGGTGTCATTAATTTACAGTTACATGTGCAACACTATGGTTACTAAACTCCCCACTCCATCAGGTCCCCACCACCAACCCCATTACAGTCACTGTCCATCAGCGTAGTGAGATGCTATAGAATCACTACATGTCTTCCGAGTTAAACAGCCCTCCCCGTGCCCCCGCAACATTACATCTGCTAATCGTAATGCTCCTTTTCCCCCCTTATCCCTCCCTTCCCACCCATCCTCGCCAGTCCCTTCCATTTGGTAACTACTAGTCCATTCTTGCGTTTGGTGACTCTGCTGCTGTTTTTTTCGTTCAGTTTTTTTCTTTGCTCTTATGCTCCTCATATGAGTGAAATCATTTGATACTTGTCTTTTTTTGCTTGGCTTATTTCACTGAACATAATACCCTTTGGCTCCATCCATGTTGTTGCAAATGGTAGGATTTGTTTTCTTCTTATGGCTGAATAATATTCCACTGTGTATATGTACCACCTCTTCTTTATCCATTCATCTACTGATGTACACTTAGGTTGCTTCCATTTCTTGGCTATTGTAAATAGTGCTGGGATAAACACAGGGGTGCATCTGTCTTTTTGAAACTGGGCTGCTGCATTCTTAGGGTAAATTCCTAGGAGTTGGATTCCTAGTGAAATGGTATTTCTATTTTGAGTTTTTTGAGGAACCTCCACACTGCTTTCCACAATGGTTGAACTAATTTGCATTCCCACCAGCAGTGTAGGAGGGTTCTCCTCTCTCCACAACCTCGCCAACATTTGTTGTTGTTTGTGTTTTGGATGTTGGCCATCATTACTAGAGTAAGGTGATATCTCATTGTGGTTTTAATTTGCATTTCTCTGATGATTAGAGATGTGGAGCATCTTTTCATGTGCCTGTTGGCTATCTGAATTTCTTCTTTAGAGAAGTGTGTATTCATGTCCTCTGCCCATTTCTTAATAGGATTATTTGTTTTTTGTTTGTTGAGGTGCATGAGTTCTTTATATATTTTCGATGTCAACCCCTTATTGGATATGTCATTCATGAATATATTCTCCAACACTGTAGGATGTCTTTTTTTTGTACTGATGGTGTCCCTTGCTGTACAGAAGCTTTTGAACTTGATATAGTCCCACTTGTTCATTTTTGCTTTTGTTTCCCTTGCCCGGGGAGATATGTTCATGAAGAAGTCGCTCATGTTTACATCGAAGAGATTTTTGCCTATGTTTTTTTCTAAGAGTTTTATGGTTTCATGTCTTACATTCAGGTCTTTGATCCATTTTGAGTTTACTTTTGTGTATGGGGTTAGACAGTAGTCCAGTTTCATTCTCTTACATGTAGCTGTCCAGTTTTTCCAACACCAGCTGCTGAAGAGGCTGTCATCTCCCCATTGTATATCCAAGCCTCCTTTATCAAATATTAATTGACGGCATATGTTTGGGTTAATGCTTGGATTTTCTATTCTGTTCCACTGGTCTGTGGGTCTGTTTTTGGGCCAATACCAAATTGTCTTGATTACTGTGGCTTTGTAGTAGAGCTTGAAGTCAGGGAGCGTAATTCCCCCTGTTTTATTCCTCCTTCTCAGGATTGCTTTGGCTATTCGGGGTCTTTTGTGGTTCCATATGAATCTTAGAACTATTTGTTCTAGTTCATTAAAGAAAGCTGTTGGTAGTTTGATAGGGATTGCATTGAATCTGTAGATTGCTTTAGGTAGTATAGCCATTTTGACAATATTTATTCTTCCTATGACAGAGCATGGGATGAATTTTCATTTGTTAGTGTCCTCTTTAATTTCTCTTAGTAGTTTCTTATAGTTGTCAGAGTATAGGTCTTTCACTTCCTTTGTTAGGTTTATTCCTAGTATTTTATTCTTTTTGATGCAATTGTGAATGGAATTGTTTTCCTGATTTCTCTTTCTGTTAGCTCATCATTGGTGTATAGGAAAGCAACAGACTTCTGTGTATTAATTTTGTATCTGGCAACTTCACCGAAATAAGATATTAGTTCTAGTAGTTTTTGTGGTGGAGTCTTTAGGGTTTTTTATGTACAATATCATGTAATGTGCAAATAGGGATAATTTGACTTCTTTACCAATATGGATGCCTTGTATTTCTTTGTTTTGTCAGATTACCATGGTAGGACCTCCAGTACTATGTTGAATAAAAGTGGAGAGAGTGGGCATTCCTGTCTTTTTCCCGATATTAGATGAAATGCTTTCAGCTTCTCGCTGTTAAGTATGATGTTAGCTGTGGGTTTGCCATATGTGGCCTTTATGATTTTGAGATACTTGCTCTCTATACCCATTTTGTTGAGAGTTTTTATCATGAATGGATGTTGAATTTTGTCACATGCTTTTTCAGCATGTATAGAGACGATCATGTGGTTTTTGTTCTTCTTTTTGTTGATGTGGTGGATGATGTTGATGGATTTTCAAATGTTGTACCATCCTTGCATCCCTGAGATGAATCCCACTTGGTCATGGTGTATGATCCTCTTGATGTATTTTTGAATTCGGTTTGCTAATATTTTGTTGAGTATTTTTGCATCTATGTTCATCAGGGATATTGGTCTGTAATTTTCTTTTTTGGTGAGATCTTTGCCCGGTTTTGCTATTAGAGTGATGCTGGCTTCAGAGAATGAGTTTGGAAGTATTCCCTCCTCTTCTATTTTTTGGAAAACTTTAAGGAGAATGGGTATTCTTTCTTCTCTATATGTCTAGTAGAATTCAGAGGTGAAT